>OX596267.1:9034502-9670552 GCA_951394255.1 Polyploca ridens
TGTGCGGCGAAAAGAGTGAAGTGCTTTCTGTGCGGTGCCAAGGGCCATTATAAAAAAATGTGTCACGTACGAAAATCTAATCGTGTGTTTGAACTTAACGAGGAATGTGACGAAGACGGTATGTACTTTGTTTCTACGATTGAATGTATCGACACATTGGTACGTACTGAGGACTCAAAATGGTATGAAAAGCTGTATTTACCTACCAGTAAGCAAGAGCACATATTTAAGTTAGACACGGGTTCCGATTTAAATGTAATTTCCAAACAAAATTATTTGAAACTTGGTTTGTCACATTCGAACATTGCTCCTGATTTTACGCGGGCACAATCATTTTGTGGAAATGATATTCCAATTATCGGCTCGTGTATTATTAAATGTGTGCACAAAAATATTAACTATGATCTTAAGTTTGTCATATCCGAAAGGCAATGTCAAAGTATATTAGGTAAACAAGCTGTAGAATTGTTGAAGTTAATAAAACGTATATATTCACTAGACATGTCTGAGTATGACTACTTATTTAAAGGTTTAGGTAAATTGCCAGGTACTTATAAAATACCTATTGAAAATAATGCTAGCCCTTGCATATGTCCGGTCAGAAAGATTCCTGTAGGAGTAAGGGACCAATTACAGGCAGAATTGGAGCGCATGGAGAAGTTGGGTGTGATAAGAAAAGTCACACGACCTACTTCATGGGTCAACGGCATAGTTGTCGCAGCGAAGAAAGACGGTAGCATACGAGTTTGTCTCGATCCGAGACCGCTCAATCGGGTAATACGACGGCAACACTATCCATTGCCAACACTCACTGAAATAGCCACAAAATTGAATGGTGCGCGGTATTTTAGTAAGCTAGATGCTAGGTCAGGTTTTTGGATGATACAGCTGGACGAGGCAAGTGCTGACCTTTGCACGTTCGGCACGCCTTTCGGTCGTTACCAATATCTTCGTTTACCATATGGAATTAATTCGGCATCGGAGGTTTTTCACTGTAGGGTTCGACAGTTGCTCGAAAACCTGGAAGGGGTGGATTCCTTCGTGGATGACGTCATCGTCTGGGGGTCATCAAGGGAACAACATGATAATCGTTTAAGGGGACTTTTAGAGCGCGCCAGTCAAGTCGGGATCAGATTTAATAGGGATAAATGTGAATTTGCGGTAACAGAAGTGACATATTTAGGTCATACGTTTGGAGTCGATGGAATGAAGATCGACAAGGCAAAATTGAAAGCTATCACAAATATGCCCAACCCCAACGACCGTCAGTCTTTGGAACGATTCCTGGGTATGGTTAACTACGTAAGCAAATTTATTCCTAATTACTCTGAGAAAGCGGCTCCGTTACGTAACTTGTTAAAGAAAGACAGTGAATGGTGTTGGAGCGAGTGTGAAGAGCGAGTCGTGGAGCAGCTGAAAACTTGTTTATGTGAGGCACCTGTACTTGCATTATTCGATCCGCGGGCGCCTGCCACCGTGTCGGTGGATGCGAGTTCGGTCGCACTGGGCGCGGTGCTGCTGCAGGGCGGACGGCCAGTGGAATTCGCGTCGCTCACACTCACCGACACGCAGCAGCGCTACGCGCAAATTGAAAAAGAAATGCTCGCAATTGTCTTCGCTTTGGAGCGATTTCATCAGTACGTGTTCGGCAAAAGCGATGTTCTCGTGGAGACCGACCATAAGCCACTAGAACCCCTGTTCAAGAAGCCCCTAGATTCCGTGCCAGCAAGGTTGCAACGTATGATGCTAAGGGTCCAGCGTTACGATATTACAGTTACCTACAAGCCTGGAAAGTATATGTTTGTGGCTGACACGTTGTCTCGAGCGCCACTACCTGAGTTATTACACAATAAAGTCACTGAGGAGGTCGAGGAACAAACATGTTACTTAATAAAAAATGTGAGATTTAGTGTACACAAATTTGATTTGATTCGGAAGTATACGGCTGACGATAAGGAATGCCAAGTATTAATTAACTACATAAAAAATGGGTGGCCGATTAATAAGTATGATATTGAAGACTGTGCCAAGTCACACTGGAGCTATAAGGAGTATCTCGAATTTGCTGATGGGGTTTTATTTAAGGACAACTTGGTGTTAATTCCAAGTGGACTCCGCAAGGAAATGGTGCAGCGTGTGCACGAGGGTCATCTCGGTATTGACCGGTGCAAACGCCGTGCGCGTGACGTCATGTTCTGGCCCGGAATGTCGCGTGAGGTGGAAATGGCTGTGCGTCGGTGCCGCGTATGCACTGAGCACGCCGCGGCACCACAGCGAGAGCCCATGATAGCCCACGATATACCAAATCTGCCGTGGGCAAAGATAGGCTCGGATATATTTGAGTACGGCAGAAAATATTATTTGCTCTTAGTTGATTATTTTTCGAATTTTGTTGAGGTCTGTCCTTTGAGTACGATTACTTCAAAGAGTGTTATCATGGCAATGAAGGATCAGTTTGCGCGTCATGGAATTCCTCAAGAACTGATAACAGATAACGGGCCGGCTTATGCATCGAAGGAATTCAGATATTTCGCGGGTACATGGGGATTCAGGCATAATACCTCTTCACCAAATTATCCACAGTCGAATGGGCGTAGTGAAAGGGCAATTCGAACAGTAAAGTCACTACTTAGTAAATCCCAGAGTACGAACACTGACTGGTACATAGGTTTGTTGAACTATCGTTCTACTCCAAGAGATGGTATATCGAGCCCAGCACAATTACTCATGGGACGAAGGATTAATACGCGCTTGCCTGCCCACGACGGTAAGCTACAGCCTGACAGGGATAACTCACCCGACTACCGTAATATTTTGTCCAAACAAAGTAAAAATAAATTGTGGCACGACAAGCGAGCTAGGCCGCTTCCAGAGTTGGAAGTGGGTGACGATGTAATAGCACTTGATGGCGGTAAGCGGCGTACGGTGCGGGTCTCTGCGAAGGCTACTCAACCGCGCTCGTACTTCCTAACAGACGAGAGAGGTCGCGTGTATAGGCGGAACCGTAGGCACCTTATAAAGATTCGTTCGGAGTCTCCAGAGCAATCAACTAGCAACGCTGGAAGGATCGATGATAACTTAAGTGATGGGGATTCTCAAACATCTGGGGAGTATTCAGAGTTTTTCGCATCTTGCATAGACTCAGATGACTCATCATCACACTCATTTGATGAAACCCTTACTGATGAATCCGCGGTAGTAGTGCAACAAAAATCATCTGAACGGCCAGCTGCAAGGCTAGCTAAAGAAAAAATCAAGGCAATTAAATAAATAAAAAATGAATTTAAATGTATACAAATATATATAAAGCAGATGCCTTGTTAAAAAGTTAAATAATAATTTTAGGTACATAAGTTATTACCTACTTGTTGATTGAAGTTAATTTGAATAAGTAGTAAACATATATTAAATCATAATTCAGGTTAAAAAAAAAAAAAAAAAAAAATATTTATAGTAATTTGGGTTTACGTATACTGTAATATTAAAATTATATTATGATATTTATGATTGTTGTTTGTTGATTAAGGATTCCAGCTATGTTTAACTTTCATTATTTTATTTAATAAAATAAATGTAATGTTTACAAGGCTTCGTGATTACACTATCACATATTTCGGATGAAATTGTGTTAAGAAATGTATGTAATGTATATCTTGTAAGAACTGCATGAAATCTTATTTAAGTTCTCTAATTATTTTAAATTATAAAGAGGGGAGATGTAGTGTAAGGTTGATTTATTATTGTGATGGGAGGTAGATTTAAACATGAATAAAGCAGTCTTTGTCAAGCTATCAAGGTGTTTACTTCAAGAAATATAACCCAATTTCTCGCGAGGGACGCGCGTCCTATTATAACAATTGATGCCATTGTTATATTTTTAACCGCGAGCCAAGCGATTAACATAATATTGAGATTACATTTAAAAATGTATCGATGCGCGAGTCGAGCGCGAAGCAAACACTGCCGTACCATCCTTTACTGGAACCATTTCGCCGCATTTTCAGGCCCCTATTTGAGAACCTCTGGATAAGACCCGAACGCAGAAATTTTCGTCATCTAGTAAGCTATAATCACATACTTAAAATCCAAAATTTCAAGTCTGTAGGTCATTTAGTTCCGAAGTTAAGCGAAAGCAAAGTTTCAGATTTATGAAACTCACTCACTCACTCACTCATGATCATCAAAATAGAACTAGTACATCGCATAAACTCAGAGAGCTGAAATTTGATACAGAATTAGGGTTTAATGACCACATAAAGGGAAAACTATAAAAACTAGGATATACGAAGATCTGGAGTACCTGGTGACCCTGATTAGAAAACACAAGAGCCCAACCAAACTATTAGAGATCGACATACCGCCTTTACAAAAAATATTCAACTTGGTGGGCCGCTTCATTTTCTACAAAAAGAAGTGAAATCCCATCAAAAACATTCTGTAAAAAACTAGCCAAGTCTCGATGGAGCTGCTTGTTTATCTCTAAAAAGTAATGAAATCTAGACAAAGTCATGCCAAGTCTAAGGTTCCTTACTGCGATTTCTTTATTATTATAGTTAATGTTGTGTGACTTGGCCGTTGAAGGGAACACAAGGGTACAAAACCAGGTGTTCCATGACACCATTGCACTAATCTGTACTTGTACCCACTAAAGTATAAAGAATGTTCAACGGCCAAGTTACACAACATTAACTATAATAATAAAGAAATCGCAGTAAGGAACCTTAGACTTGGCACGACTTTGTCTAGATTTCATTACTTTTTAGAGATAAACAAGCAGCTCCATCGAGACTTGGCTAGTTTTTTACAGAATGTTATTGATGGGATATATTCTTCAATTTATGTAACTTGCAGTTATAAATTACTCCACAGGGAAATATATTGAAAATATTAATATGGACTGTTTTTTTTTTTTTCTTTTTATTTATTTGGAGGTTTTTTCAATTTGAAAATGTCACCTCCGTAATGCTTCAAAATTACACACAAACACTAAAACATAAATCACAGAAATCAAGTATTTCGGGCTCTAATCCCCGAATTAACCAGCTTGTAAAGCATCCTGGCCTCCTCCGAGGTAGGAAATGCCAGGACACTATTACACCAACCAACATCACTGGCAACTATATTTAATTTGATGAACATGCGCCATCTCCGGGCCTCGTTCCGTACACATTCCATAATGATATGGTACACGTCTTCAACTGAGTCACATTCTACACAATTTGGTGTATTTACTTTGCCCATCATAAATCCAAATTTATTTAAGGGAATGTGTCCAGAACGTAGCCTCAGAGCCGTAACTATATCGTGCCTTCTCATATTAGAAGACTCGTACCACGGTCGACGAAGTAAGTTAGGTTGAACGGTTTTATACCAAATACCTTTTTTCAGCGATCTCTCATCGAAATATTCAGACCAAATTTTTAAACAATTTTCTCTAACTAATTTTAAAAGATTAGAAAAATATGGCGAACAATCAAATATTATTCCATCTTCAGAAGCTTCTTTTGCTAACCTATCAACCTCGTCATTACCAGCTAATCCAATATGAGAAGGCACCCACTGGAGTATTACACACTTACCCTTAGATCTAAAATCACAAAAACACTCTAAAATATCATACGCAAGTGGAATATGGACTGTTATTGTAATGTTTAATTTTGGTTCACGAATAGGTAAATATTATTACATTTCTGATATTGTGCTTCAAGCATGTAAGCATAAACTGATGCTAATCATTTAATTTTGTTTTGACCTTTGTTACTTTCTTAAGAATACACTTTATTAAACCGATAACAGTAAAGCAAAATAATAATAGCATGATAACTAGAACGGATAACACAAGTAATATGACATCAAATTCTAAATACTGTGACCAGGAAATGTTGGCAGCGGTCGTACGCAAGTGCGAGCCGCCGTGCTTCAGCATATGCTCGATCCACCACATTGACCGCTCCATTGCTGTTTGTGGCTGATCAAGTAATAGTGATCGAAATTTTATCATGTTGCGACGGTAGCTAAAACAGAAAGATAAATACTTTCTTAGTCTTCTAAAATCATCGTCCACACAATGATTCAGTCGAATGTTCTTACTGTGGACTATTAGAATGTCGAATTAGCTCTCCATTATGGTTTTAGGTCAGCTGTGATTTTATGGGGTTCATCAAAAAGGGCGTATAAAGTGCATTTCAAGCTCCGCAGCATACCGGCAACACATCGGCATGGTATTGCCAGTCTAAAGTTATTGGTAACCACCAGTGGCGTAGCTAGGTTACCAAAGGCCCTGGGGCAAAAAATAAACTAGGGCCCCAACTAAATTATTTAAAATTTTCATATCGAGCCATCTCGTTTTACACCTGGAGCAAGACGTGTAGTCTTGCTCCAGGTGGCTCACGCATTGCAAAAAGACAGATTGTTCCGCCATCTTGTCCGTCATGATAATCCGTATGAAGAGTCAACATAGTGTGACAGTTCAAGTCATAAGAAATCACCAGGTTTCATCGGTTAGTTTTGATTTCATTACAAATTCAATATATTTGTAATGGTTTTTTATTAAGAAATAGTTACTATTCGTAGCTAATAATTTGAAAATATGATGAGTAATTATGTTTAAATTATGTTCCAAACGTTGTATGCATAGGAAACTGCATACAATTTAAGAAATCTAAAGATTTATATATTGTTTACAAACAAATGACAGGTCAAGTGCGGATTCTGAATTAGAAACTATAAATTGAACACAGAAAGTCAGAGTCCGTGGGGCCCCCTGAGCTTGGGGGCCCCGGGGCACTGCCCCGTCTAGCCCCTAGGTAGCTACGATACTGGTAACCCCTTAGATCAGGTGGATCATTTGCCTGTTAAAACCATGACATGAATTAAAACCCTAGCATTAAGACAAAACCATCCATAGTTTTAGGCAAAAACATCGTAAAAGAATATTGGAAGGATATAGAAAAATCCATAAATATAAACTAACCTTTCATCACCAATGACATTTTCTATTGCACTTCTAAATTGTTTCTCGGTAAGGAATTCAATTTCTAGCTTCATACCAAATTTGTAATAAACATAATACTCTGTGTTAAACCACTGATCACCTAGTAATGGTATACCAATCAATGGTACCCCAGCAGTCATTGCTTCATCTGTAGAGTGCAAACCTCCTTGTGTGATGAACAATTTAATATTTGGGTGTCCTGAAGTAAAACATAAGTGCGGTATTACTTTAAGTAACAAAAACGTAAACGTTAAGAAAGAGTTCAGACTTTTTAGTAAAGAGGCATAACCCTACGTAGTAATAATATTCATATATAAGTATCAAAGTTTACATCGCATAGTTGGCGTGGATTTGCCTTTAAATGAATATAAATAGAGTTAATGATTTAGTTGAGTTCAAAAATCAACTTTATTAACAACAGCAGTTAAAAGATATATTATTAAATATGTTAGATACGACGTTTCTTATGACTAAGGTGCTGATGGTGAATCGGGGGGCACGGCAGTGCCCCCACCGAGTCGAGCGCGAAGCAAACACTGCCGTACCATCCTTTACTGGAACCATTTCGCCGCATTTTCAGGCCCCTATTTGAGAACCTCTGGATAAGACCCGAACGCAGAAATTTTCGTCATCCAGTAAGCTATAATCACATACTTAAAATCCAAAATTTCAAGTCTGTAGGTCATTTAGTTCCGAAGTTAAGCGAAAGCAAAGTTTCACATTTATGACACTCACTCACTCACTCACTCACTCACTCATGATCATCAAAATAGAACTAGTACTTCCCATAAACTCAGAGAGCTGAAATTTGGTACAGAGTTAGGGTTTAATGACCACATAAAGGGAAAACTATAAAAATAAGGATAATCGAAGATCTGGAGTACCTGGTGACCCTGATTAGAAAACACAAGAGCCCAACCAAACTATTAGAGATCGACATACCGCCTTTACAAAAAATATTCAACTTGGTGGGCCGCTTCATTTTCTACAAAAAGAAGTGAAATCCTATCAAAAACATTCTGTAAAAAACTAGCCAAGTCTCGATGGAGCTGCTTGTTTATCTCTAAAAAGAAATGAAATCTAGACAAAGTCGTGCCAAGTCTAAGGTTCCTTACTGCGATTTCTTTATTATTATAGTTAATGTTGTGTGACTTGGCCGTTGATGGGATCACAAGGGTACAAAGCCAGGTGTTGTTCCATGACACCATTGCACCAATCTGTACTTGTACCCACTAACGTATAAAGAATGTTCAACGGCCAAGTCACACAACATTAACTATAATAATAAAGAAATCGCAGTAAGGAACCTTAGACTTGGCACGACTTTGTCTAGATTTCATTCTTTTTAGAGATAAACAAGCAGCTCTATCGAGACTTGGCTAGTTTTTTACAGAATGTTTTTGATGGGATCTTATTTACTAGATAATAATCAAATCGCCATTTGATTGAGAAGAGCATTTGGTGGTGATCCTGGAAAGCCAATGAAACGTTTACGATTCTCTGGCTGTTTCTTAGGAGGTCTTTATGAAGTGCTTCTTCTCAATAATAGTTCCTCTGGAGTAGATACTCATTAATAAGGAGTTCACAAGGAGATCCATATGATCAATTAAATTACCATATTTTAACTTTAAGAGGCCGTATGCCAAATTTTGCCAATTTCACTGATTTACGTGATTTTACAGTTAAAATACTGTATTTCTACAAGTTTTAATTCACAACCTAAAATATCATTTTTATTATAATCTATTGAATGAGCTACCTTTTTTATTGTTATTATTTTATTTAATGCGAGATTTAGGTTGTTTTAAAAGATTTTTTATTGCCAAACTATTGAACTTTAAAAAAAAAAACAGGAATTGGATTGTTTATTAACTGAAGTTTATTTATGTTGTTATAATTTTAATGAACGAGAGTTTTAAGTAGCCGAAATCAAAAGCAATTGTTCGCCCATTTTCTCTAAAAATTTACTAAGTTAAATATTTTTTTACTCAACATTTTTATATTAAAGTGGTAAAAAGTTCTCCATTTATTTTATAGACGACTTTCATAGCAATAAACTGTATTTTTTTCACACCGTTTAGACGGCAAAACGATTCGTAAATATGTGATATTTTAAACCTCTTATAGCAAAAATTCTGAAACAGCCGCCTGTTTGAGGTCGATTAATCAAAATTAAATAAAAAAAATTAAAAAGTAGCTAGTTTATTAGATAATAATTGAAATGATCTGTCATGTTGTGTATTAAAACTTATATAAATACAGTATTTTAACGTCAAAACGTCAACGTCAAATCACGTCTGTAAAATCGCGTAAATCAGCGAATTCGGAAAAATTTAGCATACAGCCTCTTAACACGCCAAACGAAATATGTCAAGAAATGGAATACCGAGAAGAAAAAAGGAGGACCACGTACAAAAAGAAAATGATATCCCATCAAAAACATTATGGTGCGTCCATACCACGCGAATGAACAGGATTCGTTCGTTATTCGCGTAGCGTGGACGGACTTGCGAGCCTCGAACGAGCATTCATCTCGCGCTCGACTGTGCTCCGCCCGATTGTCAGTTTTTTCACAAACACAGGGATTCGCATCGCGCTCGTTGTTGGCTCGTGGAAGGTTCCACGCTTGACATCACGAGCAACGAACGAATTCTGTTCGTTCGTGGCTCGCAAGTCTAGGCATTATTGCAAGTCTAGGCATTATTTCACATTTAATGTTTTTTTAAGGGATATTTAAGAAAATAAAATAAACTTACTCAGAAGGTCAGCTTGTGGAAACCACTTCGATATTTTGATATTCTTAGATTGTCCCGGTAATTCATTTTGATCCCACTTCCATAAAACATCATATGGCATTTGAGACAAAACTTTTACCAACAATTTAATAATCTTTGGTGGCAATCGCGAAGGAATCACGTTCGTTCCAAAACTCATGTAAATGACACCATTTTTAGAGGAATCTAAATAAGCTTTGAGATCCTAAAAGAAAATTCTATAAAAATAATTGCAAAAGCAGATCTTCAATAATTTTTTATTGATACATTTTCCATTCAACTTACCTTGGGCAATTCTTTTGGGGCTGCTTGTTGTATCCCTCCAATAAAATTAACACCTGGTGGGACAGGTCTATTTCCATCCAAAATAGGATATAAATTCATGAATAACATATGAACATTGTTGCTCAATTCATTCAAACTTGGGTAATTAGCACCATATTGTTTGATCATTTTGTTTCCTGTATCTTCAAACATGCGGAGCGTAAATTCTATGTCGTAATAATTAAACAATTCTGTCAACGTCTCATAAATCGTTAGATTACATAACCGCTGACGTACCATAGAGGTATACAAAACTGGGTGCACTGGTGCACCTACAATTTCATAAAAACCATATACAGAGGCTACAGAACTAATTTGAATCACAGGAGCTTTATAAACATGAGTAAAAACTAACGATAGCTGCGCTGAAGACTCTACAAGAATCAAATCAAATTTTCTTTTACTATCTTGAAGCAAACCTTGAATTGGTTCAGTTTTCATCAGTTGGTCAAATATTAGTGGTATTATTTCAAAAGCAGCTTTTAATTGACTTCGTATTCCATGTTTGGTTCCGCGTGGCATATTGACGAATCTATCTTGCCAGATTTTATTCGATACATCATGTGTATCTATTTCTGTGAGGTTCGGTGGTGATTGTCCTTGCTGGTACATGGGATCAGGGGTGATGACAGTAACTTCATGTCCTCTATTAAGTAGTTCATTCGTCACCATACGAAAGAATATTTGGTGACTTTTGCTTGGTACTGGGTACACGGACAAAATTCTTGCTGCTCTATTATGTCCCATTAAAAATATTATTAGAAGTAAAGTTTTAGCCATTTAAATGATTATTTAAAAATGTAAGAACCAGACGTGCGCTATGGTTACGACCAATGCTGGCTTAGATGATAATAATTTAACGTATCTCTAGTTTGTTGAAAATAGTATTAGTACAGTTGGTGCACTTTTAATACCTATCTACAAAAAACATGTATTGAAATAATGACATTGTTAGTATAAACACACACCTTGGTCTTACAAAGGATACAAATTAGGTAGGTATAAACTGTTTAAATATTTTGTCATGCAGCTTACTGCAAAATCTAAAATATTAAATGTTTGAGTATCAAGAACAAAACCAAAAATATTAAACCCTAAGCTAAGCAGTAGGAAAAACCTTCCTTTACAAAACCTAATGGTATGTCCATGCTACGCGAACCGAGCATGAGCTGAGCACACGTGGAGTACGGATTCGCGTAGCGTGGACGGAATTGCGAGGCTCAAATAAGCGTTAGGCTCGACTGCGCTCATCAGCCGATTATCACTTTTTTGACGAACACAGGGATTCGTGCTCGTTTTGTAGGCTCGTTGTCCGTCCATCTTGACATTGCGAGTTATACAAGTTAATTGAACCGCGCGTCAGGTTTCTTCCATACAAATGTTATCACCCCCTAAATCCCCTTTAAGCGCTTGGCTCGCGGGTAAAAATATAACAATGACATCAATTGTTATAATAGGACGCGCGTCCCTCGCGAGAACCAACGGGTTAAGAGGTAGTTTTGGAAACCTAATAATGAAAGAGTTTATGATTTTGTCTATAAGGATTTTGCCTGATAAAATGCTGCTAACTAGACATAGAAGTTGCTAAAACCCTTCAAATTCTGTAATGAAATTAAGCCAATCTGGTGTCTGGGTTACTTGGGATATAGGATATTTTTCATCTCGGGAAAATATAAGATCCCTCGAACTTGGGTAAAACTGCGTTCCAAATACTAGTCATATAATCAAATAACAAAAAATCAACCTTTTATTTCTTGCAATCAATAAATACATTATATAAACATGATAATTCAAATGCTTATAGGTAAACCTTATCATAGAAGATTCTAACATAATATTAACATAACAATATTATTTCATTCGTACCCATATGTTTTTCATCACAATTCTCTATATTAACTTTATTATTTACTAGCTGACCCCGGCGGTTTCACCCGCGTTCCCGGGATTAAAAGTAACCTATAATACTTGATAATATTACCATTATTAGTAAAACTGTGAATAGGGGATAATGTAGCCTCCTAATTAGTGAAAAGATGTTTCGGATCCGACTGGTAGTTCCAGAGTTTAGTCCAAATACTCTTCCACTTTATTATTTAAGATTATAGCATTACGCATAGCGTTTTTTCGCTCAAAAAGCAGCTCGACTGGGGAAGTACCTCCACCTTACAGAATACCGCAGCCAAATAACTTTATGTTATGTAAAGTTGTGTTCCTGCGCGTGAGTAAGGTCGCCACAGCTCATAGGGATGGGGGAAGAGTCGGTAACGCGTGAGCGATGCTTCGTGTCTTGCAAGCGTCCATATGGCAACTGCATGCGGCAACCGCTTACCATCAGGCGGACCGTATGCTTGTTTACCAACTGTCGTATAAAAAAATTCTATATATTTTAGTAGAGATGATAGAATCGATAGCGTTCATTGAATTTCAAAGCCTATACAATATTATCTCACCTACAATGCATTTTATTCCGTTTATGAGGATGACATTGAGACCAGGTGAATATAACTACAGGTAGCAAAATAAAGTATCGCGCATCAAACACTACAATAACAAGGTCATTGTGATAATTACGGCAGCTACTTCAAGTAAGGTCTAGGTCATGTGTGACGAGTTGTAAAGTCACCGTACTACCATATAATATATAGTAATATGTGGTACTACATCGGAATTTTGTCCCCCTCAATTCTCTGCTTTATGTCGTTCTCTATCCCGCTCACACACTAATTATCACGTGCACCAAATGAAAAATCTTTTGGTTTATATTTAAATGTGTTTTAATTCACATAATAATTTAAATGCTAAGGGCTTCAATGAATTGTTGGACTTGCTTATGTTATTTATTTCTATGAAGAAAATTTAAGCAATCGTAGAGTTTCCGAAACATAGTAGCGGTAGCAAACTGGATGCTCCAGTAATTTTTGATGTAACATAGAATCATCTGGCACCCCATAATGATGAGGAAGTTATGTTATAATATCATTCTATTAGCATACTCAATGCTACGTCGTTTGAGAGCATATATCGCAATACTTGAGTCAGATGATAATAATTTACTTGCGGGGTTTAATTGTTAGATTCACCTAAGACAAGAAAAAAGTGATTGACTTTAACTTATTGTAAAAAAAACATTACTTGAGTTTGTCTCTAAGGTATTTAACTGAATAATACGTAGATGTTAGTATCACTAGAATGCTTAATAGAAGAGTAAGCAATAGTTCCAGCTCTAAGTACTGTGCCCAGGACATGTTGGCAGCGGGTGCTCGCAGATGTTTGGCGCCGCCGTGTCGCAGCACGTGCTCCGTCCACCACACGGCGCGCTCTAGCGCACTCTGTGGCTGATCCCGCATCAGCGCACTCAGCTTAACTATGCTGCGACGGTAGCTGGAATTATCATGATTGTTATAAATCTCAAGCCTGTGTCAATTATCTAAATTATAGCAGTATCTAATGCTCAACGGCTCTATATTTTTAGCCTACTCCCTTTTTGGAAAGATCAGCTTATTATTTAGTTTAAATGGCTGTTTCAAGTTTTTCTAGAGCTTGTATCACTGCGACCAGACTAGATCTATTGTGATCTCACGTTAATTAAATTTCACTGCCAAGACCTGACAGCTTTGTAGATCAGCAAGCTTTGTATTTATTATCACGTTCACTGTCCAGTGACTCCAAAGGGAGTCACACTTATGCCGAACTCGTAAGTTTGTGACGTGGAGTCACATTTATAGAGCTCATTTTTGGTGTTTCTATTATACTGGACGTATAGAGAAGACTAGAAACGTTATCATGGACATGTGAATAGAAAACTAACTTTTACATTATTATTATTTTGTTCACACACATTTGATAACATACGTGTTATATATAATTTAGGAATTCAGTGTTGTGTGTTGTCATCATCATCATCATCATCATCTGCCTACCCTGATCCCAATCATTTAGGTGAGGTCGGCTCAATATGTACGCTTCTTCCATTCATCTCTTCTATCCGTCATACCAGCATTCACTCCTTTCTTACCCATGTCAACTTTCACACAACCCATCCATCCCTTTTTCGGTCTTCCTCTTCCCGTATATCCATCCACTTTCATAAATGTATGTAATTTTTTTAATTACTTTTGTTTATTTTTTATTGTTCACTTAAACTTTTTTATTAGGAAATTCCTGTAAAAAGCTGGAATTTGTGTAAAATAAATAAATAAATAACTCTAACATCTATGATCCTTTTTGCGAAGTCATCACAATATTTTATTTGGGCGGATAGAGATTCAAAACTTTTCAAAATTGTAGGACTTTTTTTTTTATTTTTTTTTTATACCACTACGGTGGCAAACAAGCATACGGCCCGCCTGATGGTAAGCGGTTACCGTAGCCTATGGACGCTTGCAACACCAGGGGTATCACTCGCGCGTTGCCGACCCTGAAGAAACCTCTTCACACCCTTCTTGAAGAACCCCAAAAACCCCAAGAAGATAAGCATTACCCAATGGGAGGTCCGGCGGGAACTGCTTTCTCTGGACATCCATAAGTCGAGTGGGCCAGACGGCATACCGGCAGTGGTTCTGAAGCAGTGTGCTCCTGAATTGTGTCCAGTATTGACGCGTCTTTTCGTACTTTCCTACACCAAAAAGGAAGTCCCGTCTTCGTGGAAGACTGCCCACGTGCACCCAGTGCCCAAAAAAGGCGACAGATCAGACCCGACGAATTACAGGCCTATCGCCATCACCTCCCTTCTCTCAAAAGTCATGGAGCGTGTGATCAACACGCAGCTTTTGAGATACCTGGAGGATCACGAGTTGTTGAGCGACCGACAATATGGCTTCCGCCACAGTCGCTCAGCTGGTGACCTCCTTGTGTATCTCACGCACCGTTGGTCACTCGCCATCGAGAGTCAAGGTGAGGCTTTGGCAGTGAGCCTAGATGTGGCGAAGGCGTTCGATCGGGTCTGGCACAGGGGTCTTCTCACGAAGTTACCAGCATACGGGCTTCCCGAAGGATTATGCAAGTGGATCGCCAGCTTTCTGTCCAGCAGATGCATAAGAGCCGTCGTCGATGGTAGCTGCTCCGATAGCATGGACATAAATGCTGGCGTCCCGCAAGGCTCTGTGTTGTCCCCAACACTGTTCCTACTGCATATCAATGATATGCTGTCTATTGACGGCATTCATTGCTATGCGGACGACAGTACAGGGGACGCTTATTACACGGGCCGTGCAAATATCCCTCGTTCCGAGGTGGAGGAAAGCCGCGAACGGCTGATGTCTGAAATCGAGAGTACACTAACTAGTGTCTCCGATTGGGGTCGACTAAACCTAGTCCATTTCAACCCCACCAAGACTCAAGCCTGCGCGTTCACCGCTAAGAAAACCCCATGGTCTGTGGCTCCACAATTCCAGAACACCTCCTTGAACATCAGTCAAAGCATCGGGATCCTTGGCGTCGACATTTCTAGCGACGTTTTGTTCCGAAGTCACTTGGAAGACAAGGTTAAGCTGGCATCCAAAAAGCTTGGAGTGCTCAATAGAGCGAGGCAGTACTTCACATCGGGGCAAAGGCTGCAACTTTATAAGTCGCAGGTCCGGCCTCATATGGAGTACTGTTGTCATCTATGGGCGGGAGCACCTGGATACCAGCTTGGGCCTCTAGACTCGGTTCAGCGACGTGCCATCAGAATTGTTGACGATCCCAAGCTTACAAGTGGTTTAGAGCCCCTTAGTCTGAGGAGAGACTTTGCCTCCTTATGTGTGTTCTACCGCTTGTATAACGGAGAGTGTTCCAAAGAATTGTTCGACTTGATGCCCACAGCTACTTTCCACCATCGCAACTCTCGCCATCGACGGGGAGTCCATCCTCACATATTGAAACCAGAATTGTTTCGAACTGTGCAGGCTCAAAGGAGTTTTCTTCCGCGGACGCTCAGATTGTGGAATGAGCTCCCCGCCGTGGTTTTCCCATTGGAGTACAGCATGAGGTTCTTCAAAAAGGGTGTGAAGAGATTTCTTCAGGGTCGGCAACGCGCGAGTGATGCCCCTGGTGTTGCAAGCGTTCATAGGCTACGGTAACTGCTTACCATCAGGCGGGCCGTATGCTTGTTTGCCAACTTAGTGGTATAAAAAAAAAAAAAAAAAAAAAAAACCCCATGCTGTACTCTTTTGGGAAAACCACGGCGGGGAGCTCATTCCACAATCTGAGCGTCCGCGGAAGAAAACTCCTTTGAGCCCGCACAGTTCGAAACAATTCTGGTTTCAATGTGTGAGGATGGATTCCCCGTCGATGGCGAGGGTTGCGATGGTAGAAGGTAGCCGTGGGCATCAAGTCGAACAATTCCTTGGAACACTCCCCGTTGTACAAGCGGTAGAGAACACACATATAGAGGCAAAGTCTCTCCTCAGACTGAGGGGCTCTAAACCGTTTGTGAGCTCGGGATCATCGACAATTCCAGCGGCACGTCGCTGAACAGAGTCTAAAGGCCCAAGCTGGTATCCAGGTGCCCCCGCCCACAGATGACAACAGTACTCCATATGAGGCCGGACTTGCGACTTATAAAGTTGCAGCCTTTGCCCCGATGTGAAGTACTGCCTCGCTCTGTTGAGCACTCCAAGCTTTTTGGATGCCAGCTTAACCTTGTCTTCCAAGTGACTTCGGAACAAAACGTCGCTAGAAATGTCGACGCCAAGGATCCCGATGCATGCGATGTGATGTTCAAGGAAGTGTTCTGGAATTGTGGAGCCACAGACCACGGGGTTTTCAGGACAGGACTGTGAACGTTTTATATTCTACGTGTAATTTATCATCAATAACTCACCTATCATTCTCAATAATAGTTTGAATTGCCTCTTCTAACTTTTCCTCGTCGATTGTTTCCATATCTAGTTTTAATCCAATATTATGGTAAACATATTTTTCTACATTGAACCACTGGTCAGCTAGCATCGGGAATCCAATTAATGGTACACCAGCTGTAATAGCTTCGTCTGTAGACTGTAATCCTCCTTGTGTTATGAATAATTTTATTTTAGGATGTCCTACGATGTACATAAAATACATTAGATTCATTATATTATACAAATTATAATAAGTAGTTAATTTATGTTAATATTATGATACATAAATAAACTACACAACGCATGATCGTTTAACTAGATTCTATAAGAAAATGTCAAGGTTATGCGGAAATATAGAAATAATAACAACTTACGTAATAGATCTGATTGTGGTAACCATTTTGATATTCTGACATTCTTAGATAGTCCAGGTACTTCATCAGCGTCAAACTTCCACAAAATATTAAAGGGTAATTTAGAAAATACTGTGACGAAGGTTTGTATGGTTCCTGGAGGCAACAAAGAAGGTCGTACATTTGTTCCAAAACTCACGTATATAACACCATTCTTTGAAGAATCTAAGTACATCTTTAGATCCTACAAATAAATTAGTTCCTTATAAATATTTGCGACAATTATATGACCGATTATGAAACATGTAATAGTTAATTAGATATAACTAACCTTAGGTAAATCTTTCTCAGGATTTTGATGCAATCCTCCCATAAAGATCACATTCGGTGGCACGGGACGATTTCCTTCCCAAATAGAGTGCGCATTCAGGAAGAGCATATCAACGTTGTCACTTAATTCACTAAGTGGCGGTGTGTTAGCTCCAAAATACTTCTTGATCATTATATCTTCTTCGATTTCATTATTACTAATAATATTTTCAAATAAGTAGTGATCATATAATTGTTTTATCTTCTCCCATTGCGTTAGATTGTATAATCTTTGATGAAATATTGTTGGATAGAGTAGTGGGTGTGTGGGCGTACCAATCACTTTATTATTTATTTCCAAAGGGCCAAAAGAACTTATTTGGATTACTGGAACTTTAAAAATATGAGTCAATGCTAATGTTGATCTAACGCAGGCTTCTAATAGCAATAAATCAAACTTTTGACTTTTATTGAAAATTATTCTTTTTACTTCGTCCACTTTTATCTGCTCCTCAAACACTCTTGAGAATGTATGGAATATTAATTTAACTTGTGCAGGTAAAGTATCACTTCTTCCAGTTGCTAATGAATGAACTGCACCAACGAATGCATATGATATATCGTGAACATCGATTTCAGTTAGATTTTCTGGAGTATTTCCCTTTGGGAATGCAGGATCTGGAGTTATCACAACGACTTCATGTCCATTTTTGATAAGTTCTTGGATCAACGGGCGGAAAACTACTTGGTGGCTTATTGACGGAGTGGGAAACATAGCTAAAATTCGAGCACAATCATTAAACTGTATCGCAATAGATACAAAATACACGAGGTAGCACGTTATCTTCAACATTTCGAGTGATGACTGCCGTACACACTGATACTAATATCTTATAGTATGGGGGTTTTAAGTAGCTAGCTTTAAGCCGGCTTTTCACTATGGGATATAATATAATATAAATTACATCTTGGGATATAATATTTTATCGCACGTCATACATTTTTGTATATTACATCCCAAACTTTAAATATTTTTTCGACACATTGGCCCTGACTCTGTTGTTTACAACTAAACTAATTTTAGTATCACTATGTCTCTTTCTAACAAAGAACATAAGAAAAGGATGTAAGATATTTATTCCTGTCAAATTAGTCCAATGCTTGTTTTCAATATAAATTTAGTCGCCATCTATCGCGGTTACGTCTAAATTCCCGCAAATGAAGACGGCAAAGACTAATTTGACATCTTTAAATTATGTTCTATCCTTTTTCAATAATGTTTGTAAGAAAGACATGTGATGTGACTAAAATTAGTTTAGTGCGATTTACAACAGAATCGGCACCATTGTATGACGAGCGATAAAATATTATATATCCCATAGTGAAAAGCCGGCTTTATTCTACGTACGTCAAGTGGTTCCACCTGTTTGGCATAATGATTGCTTTTGCTTTTTGCGCTCATCAACTTCATAGACATTATTTAATTCAATGATCGCACATAAATTTATCAATTGACTCGCAGTATCTGAGTTTTTTTTTATTTATGTAGAAATAGGACACGCATCCCATTTACAATCCAACGGGAAAACTCAGAAAAAATGACAGGAGCAAAAACAAACTGTTATCTGTAAAATCGTGATAAGTATTTTGTTGAAATGTTATTCAAAATGTCATGTCTTGTCAACTAACTTTATATATGTGAAACATGTTTAGATGAACATCTAATCATCAAAGAATACTAAAACATCTAAACATAAAAGGTTATAACGATTTAGGATAAAAAATGGTACAAGATAGATCACCAGAATCACCACACATTTAACTTTTACTCCCGTAAAAGTTAAAAGTTACACACATAATAAAATTTTATGACGATTGAAAAATCTTGATTTTACCAAAATTATTTTTATTTTTATACCACTAAGGTGGCAAACAAGCATACGGCCCGCCTGATGGTAAGCAGTTACCGTAGCCTATGGACGGTATCATACGCGCGTTGCCGACCCCGAAGAAATCTCTTCACACCCTTTTTGAAGAACCCCATGCTTCCTATTTTCGCTATAGCAAAATTTCATGAAAACACATCTAGCTGATGAAAACTAGATTAAGAATTTAGGATGAATATTCTGTATAGTTGAAATGAACTAAATTAAACTGTATTTACTTGAATATGGTACTCGTATATACAAATGCATCTTAAAATTAGATAGTTAAGCATATTCTGATAAGATTTAACAGAAAAAATATAGATAAGTATGAATTTAAAAAAATACGCATCGATTGGACCCAATTATATTTTTGTGCCTTTTGCGGTCGAGACCATGGGACCGTGGGGGTCCGAAGCTCGCCGTTTTACTCGCACCTTGTCATCAAAATTTATCGAGACCTCCGGAGACCAGCGAGCGGGGAGCTATTTCCGCCAACGCGTCAGCTTGGCTATCCAAAGAGGAAACGCTGCCAGCCTTCTGGGAACCCTGCCGGCGGCAGGCTTGAGGAAATTTTCTATATATATATTGTATTTTGTACATATTTGTTGTAAATAAAGATAAATATGTGATTTAAGATACCGATTAAACCACTTCTAAAAAACCGGATGCAAAATATCTCGTGTGGGATTTGTGCCTTTCAACCCTTGGAAAATAATCAAAGTCAAAGTCAAAGCCATTTATTCAATTTAATAATCTACTATTATTTATTTCGGTAAATTATTAGTGTTACCTCGTATCGTCGAAATTCACCCACTTTTATTTCCATATATCCACTTCATAACCCGATATATATTTAATAGTATGTCATATTGAAATATTTTCGGGCATCTCAGATTGGAATTTTCATTTGGGCATATTTTTGCTAATGTCTCTGAATATTGAAATACTTTTATTAATTATATAACTGGTTTAGTATTTATTTTGTTAAGCACAGTTTCTTGAAATGGGATTAATTAAAGTTTTGATTTACGTTTAATAGGGGTGTGATTTAGTTTTAGTTTTATAAAAACATTGTACATGAATTTTGTTGCGTTTTTATTTATTACATTAGTATGTAAAGTTTGGGCAAATAATTAATGTATGTATTAAGGCGGCCCTCTGTGGCCGGCGCAACTTCTTTGCGCAAGCATAGTCTAAAAGCTTGTTGTTTCATCCAACGTAATGTTTGACTGCGAAAAAAGAGAGACAGCATCAGAGCTGTCGATTTATCAGTCGGTAAATTCCACTGATCACTCGCGCCCGCTTCGCTAGGTCGTCATTTATGATTTCGCATTCATAAAACTTGTTCCAGGAGTATACTTCTTGTGAAAAAATCTTACAAGTTTGTGAAAAAAAAGTTAGTTATTTAGAATCTCCAATACATGTGCAAGCCTGGTATCTTAACGTTTTCTTTACTTTTACAATTTATAGGTACATTAGATATGGCCAAAGTACAGGCAAAAACGCTGTTTTTCGAAGGCTTTCACTGAATTTGTTTCACACATTTTTTTAATTACGCCTAGATACACGGCTAGATATAGTGTACAAGATACTTATTTGTTCAAAACATCTAAAGAAAAATGTTTAACAACGTCATGATAAGTACAGAGGTTTTGTATGAAAAGTATGGCGACTTGAGTCCTCTTAATTACGCTATAAATAGTATGTTACGATACCTGTTAACTTCGCGCAATAATAGACTTAGGTCACGAGTATCGTATAAGTACTTTTTATAGCACGTGTGTCATAAACCTGTATTTATTACACGATTTTCCGTATAAAAATGGAGAAGCGTATAATAAATGCGAGTCCACCGAGCATCATAGGATGTGTGATAAAATAGCATAAAGAAAAAGATAACAATGAAAAAATCTGACACCGTAGTCGTCCCACTTTGCCAAAGTAAACTTAATTCAAGATTTTTATTTGACTTTTGTCGGAGGTTGGTGTCGTAAATATGTAGAATATTGGAACGATAGCAAAGATTCAACGTTTTACGACGACTGCGTTTGTCGGCTGCCTTAGCCCCTTTGCACATTATAAGAAAAATGTCTTGTGTCTTATCAGACATGTCTTATAAGACATTCAGTCGCTCTGGTTGTTATATGAGACCGTGCATAGTACAAGAAATGTCTGATCGGACCAAGAACGGCCAACGGCACATATTTTGACTATCGTGTAGAGTTTGTGAAGTTAGGGCTTGTAGAGTAAGTGCATGTAGAGTTATAAGATTGGCTCTACATGAGATCTGATAACTTTACAGTGCGAGCCATATGTCTTGGCAACATTTTACATAAAATTATTTTTGGTGGGATACTAATTACCACCCTATATATTATAAATAAATAACGTCGAATCTAGACAGCCACTTCGCAAATCCCTATTGTTTCTCAAGACCATTTCATCTCGTAAATATCTTCGGAATGTATATTAATTATATTATATTTGAACAAACTTTTCCAATTACAGAGCTTCAAGACTGACGGATGAAACCATCACTCCTATTTAATAATAGAAGTTTGAAACTAAAATTTCTGTTAATTCGACTCAAAATCGCTGCCCGTTCCTTAAATGTAACATAGGTAAGTAATATCTACTTGCTATAAAGTTTTTTTTTTAATTATTTATAGGCCTGTATTTTGACAGCAATCTCACCATGGTAAGTGATGATGCGGCCGAAGGTGGTAAGCACACAAAGCCTAGAAGGAACTGGCTCCCAAGTGCAGCTATCGGAACACACTGAAAGGTGCTTGGCGACAGATTTTCAACTTGAGGGTGGTAGCCAGCCAGGCGGGTACTATAAAGTACCCTACCACCGTGCTATGGTTTCCTCACGATGTTTTAAAATTATTGAATAATCGAAAAGTACCTAACTTATACGGCTAAGTGCATGTAGTTTTTTTTTGCGATGTAATAGAAAACATCTCATCATTGTAAGTGACGATGTGTCTCCCTCTCAAGTTTTTTTACTGACCGACGAACATATCATTGATAAATCGACAATATTGAACAAAATGTTTCAATCGCGATTTTTGTGCTCTTTTCCGTTGAGGAATTCCAATATATCTTCAATTTCTTAGTCAGTTCATGTCAAAATTTATGTAAGACCACCATGGAATCTACCGTCATATAATAAATCAGTTTAAATCTTCTAAATCGCGTAAGCTTGTACCGAGTAATCGGTGAACATACATAAAAAAATACGAAAGAACGTAGAACCTCTTCAACAAAAAAAACCGGCCAGGTGCGAGTCAAACTCGCGCACCGAGAGTTCCATACAAACTTGTAGATATGTAAATAGTTCGTTCATCACGGGAATCGAGTCTCGAAGATTTTCCCTTTCTTCCGGTTGTTATTTTTTTTGTCGTGTACTTAAATATGTATGATTTTTGCAATTTTTCCTTTATCTGTGCTATAAGACGTTGCTTCGTACCAAATTTTAAAATTCTGAGTTCACGGGAAGTACCCTGTAGATTTTGATTCCCTTGCGAGTGTCGACAATTTCCAGAATAAACGGCTGTATCTTTTAATTGCGTCGACTTAGAAGTTTGATTTTTTCACAGCTCCAAGGGACAGTTGACTTGAGTATTTTATATGAATTTCAGCTTGATACCTCCTCGCGATCCTGAGAAAAAGGGTTTTGACAGACAGACGGACGACAAAGTGATCCTATAAGGATTCTGTTGCGGCGATCCAACCTCTGCGGAAGACAGTGACTGGCCGACAAGACTGTGACAAAGAATAATAGGAAGAACGATTTTGAAACTATGACAGACGACGACATATCGACTAAGCAATAGATTTTATGGAAAAATATAATTTCTTTGCCTTGAAGACTACGGTTTGATTTTCCTCGCAACAAGGTGGTCCTTCGATTCAAACGGACAGCACTGTAAATATAGTTCACATTATGTTTTAATACATGTTGACTCGAAGTCAAAAACGAAAAATGCAAAATACGACAACGACGGCTGAAGCCGCCGCCACGGCCGCCACCGCCGTCACCGACAACATCGACGAGATCACATCAAGGCCAAGCTCGCCATCAAATTCTGTGGCATCCACAATAAGAAGAAAAAGGCTGCTGGATGCCCAGATCGAAACGGCACGACGACTTGCGCAAATCGAAAAAGACCTTGCGATTAAGGAGTTAGAATTGCAGGCCGCTGCAATTGACGAAGATCATGACAGCCGCGCCCCCTCTCGGGCACCTTCGTTAAGAAGTTTAATTTTAACTCAACCTGAACCAAAATCTTCCGCTGCCACCACATCAAAACCATCTGATGAGGTTAGTACCCAACTGACAAAACTGTTTGCCCGGCAACTATCTATCAAAAACCTGCCAGAGTTTTCCGGGAGCCCAGAGGAGTGGCCTCTTTTCTTTAGCCAATTTATGAGCACGTCAAAACTTTGCGACTATACTGATGCCGAAAATATTGCACGTTTGACTAAATGCTTAAGAGGAAAAGCGCGTGACGCCGTTTCTGCCTTATTAATAAGCGCTACAAACCTCGACAAAATTGTAAATACTCTTAAATTAAGATTTGGCAGACCTGACTACATCATTGAGGTGATGCTCAACAAA
Organism: Polyploca ridens; assembly: GCA_951394255.1. Taxonomy (NCBI): domain Eukaryota; kingdom Metazoa; phylum Arthropoda; class Insecta; order Lepidoptera; family Drepanidae; genus Polyploca; species Polyploca ridens. The sequence continues at coordinate 9,058,633 of OX596267.1, forward strand.
ATTCGAGACAGACGAAATATACGTCATGACGACTTAAACGGCTTCATTGAGTACGCGACATCTGTTCAGAATATCGTTGCAACCATGACTGCCACAGACACAGTGGGTCACTTGACAAACCCCATTCTGATAAAAGAAATCATCGGGAAGCTTCCATCCTCGTTACAACTTCAATGGGGATCATATGTACAGAATAAGGATTTAAAGACTGTATCCCTATCTGACGTCGCGGAATGGCTCATGTCAGTTGCCAATGCGGCAGTTCACGTCGCACCATTGTTGCACCTTGACGAGACTAAGAAAGATACGTATAGACAAACCTATAGAGAGAGACAGCCTGTTCTTACGACGACAAGAACGAACGCCTGCTCCCTGTGTAGTGAGTCACATGACCTACAGAAATGCGCCTCGTTTGTTAAGATGAATGTGAACGACCGCTGGGCGCACGTCACGAAGAGTAAGCTCTGCTTCGCTTGTTTATCAGCACGACACCAGTTGAAGGACTGCAAGGAGAGTTCTCGATGTTCTGAGCCAGACTGCTTCAGACGTCACCATCTACTGCTGCACGCCTTACCACTAGACAGAGCGAGAGTGCAGCCGACTACGAGCACTACAACTGCGACGACCGTAAGCCACTGTACTAAAGAAAATGACACGATTCTCTTCAAAGTGACGCCTGTCGTGATCGCGGGTCCGAAAGGCGACGTTGAGGCCCTAGCTTTCTTGGATGAAGGTGCAGCGCTGACATTGATCGACGAGTCCCTGCTAGAGCGCGCCGGGATCACAGGCGCCGCGTCCGACTTACAGCTACGCGGCGCTAATGGAATGACAGCTACGGAGTGCTCATCGAAGTCCGTATCATTCGATATACGAGGACTTTTTTGTAAAAATGTATATAGACTTAATAATGTTCGTTCTGTAAAAAGTTTGAATTTGCCTGTACATAATTTTAGTTTTAAGAAACTTGTAAATAGGTTTCCTTACTTAAATGAACTTGTAAATAACTTTGAAATTTCGACGACATATGATCAACGACCTCTAATTCTGATAGGATCTGACAATATCGACCTTATTGTTACCCGTAAAGTTTTTCAGGGACCCGTCCGCGGACCCATCGTGTCAGAGACGTATCTTGGCAACATTATACATGGTCGGTTGTCCCGATTGACTCTTTCTGACGCTTTGACTTTTCACTTATGTGCATGTGACGAACTCAATGATACTTTTAAACGGTTCTATACCACCGAAGCCTTTGGCACGAAGTTGACAGTTGACACACCTCGGTCTCGTGAGGATGAAATGGCTCTTGCCATCTTACATAATACCACCAAACAACTTCCGAACGGACGGTGGGAGACCGGGTTGCTATGGCGACAGGATAACCCACGACTGCCTGACAGCTTTGCTATTGCAAAGTCTAGGCTAAAGGGCATCCAGCGTAAAATCCATAAGATTCCTGAATTCGGAGTGCAGTACAAAAATAAATTACAGGAAAATTTAGACAAAGGTTACGTATCGAAACTTAGTACAGGTGAGGCCAAAATTAAGACTAATAAAACTTGGTATTTACCTCACTTTGCCGTATTTAACCCGAATAAACCAAACAAGTTACGCCTTGTGTTTGACTCAGCAGCAAGGTCTGAAGGAAAATCACTTAATGATTTTTTATTGACAGGTCCAGATTTGTTGACTTCACTTCCCGGTGTTCTCTTAGGATTCAGAAGCCGTAAGATTGCTGTCATTGGGGATATTCAGGAGATGTTTCACAGGGTAATGATAAGAGAAGAAGACAGACAAGCTCAGCGTTTCCTGTGGGGGTCCGATGAGTATGTCATGAACGTAATGACATTTGGAGCTGCCTGTTCACCGTCATGTGCGCAGTATGTGAAGAACAAGAATGCACAAAGGTTTGAACAAATTCATTCAAAGGCTGTAGACGCTATAATCAACCGCCATTATGTCGATGACTTTATCTATTCCATTGATACTGAAGAAGAGTGCATTCAGATAGTTGATGACGTCATTATGATTCACGCAGCTGGTGGTTTCAATATGACAAACTTTACTTCTAGCTCCAAGAACGTTCTGAAGCACCTTCCCACTGACAAACTCGCTACTGGAGGTGTCAAATTCCTTTGCGACAATGAGTACATTGATCGTGTGTTGGGAGTGAACTGGGATCCGTGTGCTGACTGCTTTACTTTCCAATTGAAGCTTCTTAAGATAGATGCTGAGATTAAGACTGGAGAAAAGAGACCAACAAAACGTGAAGTATTAAAAGTTATCATGTCCGTTTTCGATCCGCTGGGATTCCTTTTGTATGTGACTGTGAATGCTCGCATACTATTGCAAGATATCTGGAAGACGCTGATTGGCTGGGATGACGAGATAGAGACGATACACTATGTAAGATGGAAGCGATGGCTTCAGCAGCTGTTAAGTGCTCGTGACGTAAGAGTACCACGTTGGTTATTTACCGACACCAACCGAAAAGAAGAACCCGTAGAGCTTCACATATTTTGCGACGCAAGCTCGAAAGCCTTTGCAAGTGTTGGATATGTGCGATATATGACTGCTGGAAACACCTGGAGCGTTTCTCTTGTAATGGCTAGAGCTAGGGTTGCTCCCCTGAAGACATTAAGTATACCAAGACTTGAGCTCCAAGCCAGTCTCATGGGTGCGCGCTTAGGTAATTTTTTATTTAAACACATTGACTGGCCAATTTCAAAAGTTATATACTGGTCGGACTCGAAGACTGTCCTGAGTTGGCTGAGATCAGAATCAGGAAGGTTCAAACCTTTCGTTGCCCATCGCGTTAGCGAAGTCAGCGAGCTGACGGAGGTGGGGAACTGGCGATGGGTTCCCTCGCACTTAAACCCAGCTGATGACGCCACTAGGGATGAACTTGCTGAATCTGGCAAGTGGATGTCTGGCCCAGACTTTTTACATGGACCTGAACACATGTGGCCTACCGAGGAGGAGCCTAAATTATTAGACCATGATGACATTGAGGTAAAACAACTGCACGTCCTCGTCAATGACATAAGTAAAAGCCTACCGGACGTCAAGAGGTTCTCTTCTTATTGGCGATTAGTACGTGCGACTGCATGGTTACAACGTTTTCTCCATAACTGCAAGAATAAATTAGACAAACGTACAGGTGAACTACGCATCGGAGAGATTAATACAGCCGAAACTCTCTTACTAAAAGACAGCCAAAGACGGTTCTATGCGGACGAAATAGAAACCACTTTGAAGTCCCAATCGGTTCACAAGAGTAGCTCGCTGCGACAATTATCACCCTTTTTGGACTCAAAACAAGTTCTACGTGTTGGTGGTAGAATTTTAACCGCTGACATCGACTATGATGCGAAGAATCCTATTATCTTACATCCTAAAGATCCACTGACACGACTTATTGTACAGCAATATCATATAGACGCAGGACATGTTGGCAAGGAGACAGTTCTTAACAATCTACGCTCGAGATTTTGGATTATACATGGCCGAAATGCCGTCAAATTTGCGTTCTCAAACTGTCAAGACTGCAAAATTCGCCGCGCAGAACCCTCACCACCTCTGATGGGACAACTACCGAGCATGAGACTGACACCAGGTGGCCGAGCTTTCACGAACACAGGACTCGATTACTTTGGACCTATGACCGTCAAAGTAGGTCGACGTCACGAGAAGCGCTATGGTGCATTATTCACGTGTCTGACAGTAAGAGCCATACACATAGAAATAGTCGCTGACTTGACAACTAGTAACGCTATAATGGCTTTACGACGCTTTATAGCTAGACGTGGATGCCCGAAACAACTATGGTCAGACAATTCTACGACATTTAAAGGAGCGGACCGAGAACTCCGTCAGTCAGTTCAAACAATCGACAATGAAGAGCTCCTTAGGTTTGGTAGCCGACGAAACATGGAGTGGCATTTCATCGCACCTAATGCTCCTCACATGGGTGGCTGTTGGGAGCGATTAATACGTTCAGTGAAGACCGCTATGAAGATAACTCTGAAAGAGAGAGTCCCATCTGATCAGACTCTTCTGACCATCATGGCTGAGGTTGAGTTCATGGTTAACAGTAGGCCCCTGACCTACGTACCGCTTGACCATATAGACGACTTACCCCTTACACCAAATGACTTTCTCCTGATTAAGTCAACCGAAGTAGACTCTACGTTTGGACAGTACTCTGAGCACGACCTTCTGAGACGAGGTTGGCGAGAGTCACAGATGCTAGCTGACTTAATGTGGCGGAGATGGGTTAAAGAATACCTGCCGACACTGACACGACGTGACAAGTGGTTTAAGGTCACAGAACCCCTTGCTGAAGGGGATCTAGTGATAATTGCCGATTACCAGATGCCACGTAACATGTGGCTGCGTGGTATTGTATGCAAGACGTACCCTGGCAGTGATGGTCAGGTGCGGATTGCGGATGTTATGACAGGACCTGACGTGACTGGACAACGACGACTCTACAGACGACCTGCGACAAAGCTGTGCAAGTTGGACGTCTGCCGCTCCTCATCTTGAGTATTAGTCTTCTAATACTGGAGGTGGGGATGTTGCGGCGATCCAACCTCTGCGGAAGACAGTGACTGGCCGACAAGACTGTGACAAAGAATAATAGGAAGAACGATTTTGAAACTATGACAGACGACGACATATCGACTAAGCAATAGATTTTATGGAAAAATATAATTTCTTTGCCTTGAAGACTACGGTTTGATTTTCCTCGCAATAGATTCCGTTTTTTCCTTTTGAGGTACGGAACCCTAAATCAAAATGGAGAGCACATTATCACACCCTGACTACCTCATACAGCAAACTATGCTCGCAAGTAGTGATCGGCTATGGTACATCGGCGGGGCAATACTAACAGGAGTACTGCCACATCAGTACTTTGTGGAAGACGATAAATTCACGATAGCGCGGTGTCCCTTCTTTACGTAGTAATAGTTATTATTCTTAGACAAAAAAAACAACTTTTGAAAAAGAGATGGATGGATTGTGTGAAAGTTGACATGGGTAAGAAAGGAGTGAATACTAGTATGTCGGATAGAAAAGACGAATGGAAGAAGCGTATGTACATATTGCGCCGGACCCAAATGATTGGGAATAAGGCAGGCAGATGAGTTATTATTCTTTGACATTGTTATCATTGTTGTAGATACAAATCATCGTGATATTGGTACTTAGGTATGTCATTAAGATAATACATAATAGCATTGCCGATAGCACGTTTGAATTATAGTACATTATTGTTTAGTAAGTGTGTATTTATGCAATTGCATATAATTATGTAATTCACTGCGTCATTGATCCCCTTGACAATGACATGCATTTATATTATGATGTTTGAACAACTGTTTCATTTACTTCATTCTGCATCTTCATCATCATCTTATCAGCCTTCTGTCCCCTGCTGAACATAGGCCTCCCCTATTGACTTCCACTTCGAACAGTTTTGGGCCGCTTGCATCCAGCGGTGCCCAGCGACTCTGACCAGGTAGTCGGTCCACCTGGTGGGTCCGTCATTTTCGTTCTCCTATGTCCTATGAATGTCCTCATTTTAGACCCTTTCACGTAGAGAAATTCCGAGCATAGCTAACATTCATTGAGCATTCTGCGTCACAACACTTAATTCCATTTAGATATTTTCCAAAGATCAATTTCAAGTCATCAATTTCTTTGAAATTATGATGAGAATATTTGTTTCATTACCATATCAAAGCGCGAGTCGTACTTCTTTCATAGCAAATTATGCCTCCATTAAATCAAATAGTTCACCATTTTTAAAAATTGTGTTTGATTGTACCAAGTGACTTGAGTGATGAGGAATTTAGTCGAAACTTCGAAGTTAGTCAACAATCATTTATTTTGATAATAATCTGTGCGTCATAGACCTGATACATTAATATCACAATTAATTTAGTTCGCGAAAGCTTAAAAGTACTAATAATAATATCTTCTAGTCTCCTGATATCAGTACTGTACTTAACACCAAGAATCCTGCTCTTACTGCTACACAAAGCAGGTAATGACCCTCAAGTAATAGGGTTATCGCAAGAAAGAGAACGATCCCAAAATAGCAAAAAAATAAGTGTGCAAGAATTAATTAACGTCAACTTACGCTAAGGATCACATGATGAAGGTCCGATGTCATAATACTTGCAATATCTCGGTATAATAACTTAGAGATAGAAGATTATGTGTCATTCTTCGCATCAAGGGTGTTTCGTATGATTAATGAATTTTGTGTATGAGTGGATTATTTTCTAGATGGATGATTTTCTGACTTTATAGTTAGGATGGGTGATTTTAAAATTAGGTGACTTAAAGTCAGAAAATCACCCATATAGAAAATTATCAAGTCTAGGTGTAGTGGTGTAAATTGGTAGAACCCTCCGCGTTGCTGCGCGGTCAAGCGGATCAAGATGAGACATTAGATAGAAGCAGAAATCTTTTTCCTTCATTGTATTTTACCCCCTCAAACTGGGCACAGAGGATTATGGATAAAGTATTCTGTGAACTGGGGGAACTCATTTGTTTGATGTCATAATTTCCAATGACTGGTAGGTACATGTATTAAACTCATCCTAGCATCGAACACATCACAATATTATTGTAATTTTATTTTTAATGTATTTGTTTTTTTTACTGTGTATAGGCCTGTGTTTAAGCACAATCTCACCATGGTAAGTGATGATGTTTTTTTTTTCTATTTTAAAGTACATCAACAGCTATTACATTAAAAAGTCGTTATTTTTTTTTATAAATAATAATAATCCTTTGGATTAAATAGAAAAGTTTTAATTTATTTTCTTTTTCTCATTTGTGTTACTTAACAAACGTCTTACACGCCTCAATATTTTGAAGATGATAAAAATAATTAAAAGCTTGATTGCCAAAAGACCTAATAATAAAGGTGCTAGCATATCCAGCATGTAGTATTCAGTCCAGGAGATGTTGGCAGCGGGCGTGCGCAGATGCCTCGCGCCGCCGTGCCGCAGCACGTGTTCCGTCCACCACATCGCACGCTCCATCGGCGTATCTGGCTGGTCATGCATTAGTAATCTCAAGTGTTTGACGTTTTCTCTGTAACTATATAAATTAATTTTTTAACAAAAAGTTCTACAAGTCGAGCTAACTTCCAAATAGACGGTTCCAATAGACGGGCCAGTTGGCACAGTTGATTAAAGTTCACCTTACGTGCCGCAAGTCGTGCGTTCGTTTCCCACACAGGACATGCATTTGTGCATGAACATGTCTGTATGTCCTGGAGTCTGGGTGTAATATTTACAAACAAAAAGTAATATATGTATTATATCAGTTATCTGGTTTCCATAGTACAAGCTCTGCTTAGTTTGGGATCAGATGACCGTGTGTGAGGAATGTCCCAGGATATTTAAAGAGTATCAGATTAGAATGTTTTCATACTTTTTAGTGTACTTTAAAGGCGGTTTATTAATATAAAATTTAAATTCTTCCTCTATATTGGGTTTCATGTACATTTTCAATACCTCTCACTCAAATTTTGTCACTGACCGAGAATATGCATACCATTGATAGTAAAAATAGTCGACAATATTGAATTTATAAAATTCTTCAATCGCGACGTTTGCGCTCTTTTCCGTTGAGGAATTCCATCATATATTTAATGTCAAAGTCAAAGAAAGCCATTTATTCAAGGCCCTGGTAAGTTAGGCCCTAGTTAAGCTCTTAATTATGAAGAGCAAAGCTACTGAAGTTGCGTTTATTATGAGAACTTACCTGTTATCCCCAATGACAGTGTTAATAGCATCAATTAAATCCTTGGCTTGCATTGTGATGATATCGACTTCAACACCGATGCCAAATTGCACGTACTTGTTAGCATTGAACCACTGATCGCCCAGAACTGGAATACCAACTAATGGTACAGCTGCATCAATTGCTTCATCAGTTGATTGGAGACCACATTGAGTAACGAAAACTTTTATATTTGGATGCACTGAAAAATTAAATATAAATTTATATTAGGTTTTTAACAAATAATGCTACCTTCGGTCTGTTTTAAAACGAGAGCCAAACAAATTTAATTAACATTTGCATAAAAACAATAATAAATAAATATAAAACAACAATAAGAAAAATTTCTCGGCTGGCAACGTTTCCTCTTTGGATAGCCAAGCTTATGCGTTGGCGGAAAATATATCAGCCGATTTTTCATCAAAAGAAACCAAACTTTAGCTTTTATTTCCAATTTACCTATAAGCTACAGTAGACATTACAGTATCCTTTAAGTACATAAATAATATAAAAAAATACATACTTAACAAATCCCGCTGAGGGAACCATTTCTGTATCTTCACATTATTGGAGACCCCTTCCAAATTGTCACCATCAAACTTCCAAAGGACATCATACGGTAGTTCTGCAAATGCTTCTAAAAAAGATTTGATCAGCGCTTCGTCCATATGTGAGGGTCTTACATTTGTACCCATACTAACATATACAATTCCATTTTTAGAATTATCCAAATAAGTTTTTAATTCCTGAAATCAAAGTTAATCGATGAAGGAAAATTTTCTGACATAAAAATAATTACATAGGATCTAATGTTCAGTTGCAGAATTATTGAAAGATTTTTACTTAAATTTTATTAGATAGAGTTAATTTAGAGATAATCATGAGAAAGCTTAAAAGTATTTTACCATAGGAATATCTTTAGCTGGTTGCAAGTGTATAGATCCCAAATACACAATACTTGGAGGAACAGGGCGGTTGTCACCAAAAATTGTATGCGAGTTTAAAAACAGCATTTCAATATTTTGTTGTAATTCCTTTACTGACGGGGCATCTGGACCAAAATGCTCTTTTATGAGATTCGTTTCTAATTCTTCTATTTGCATAAATGCGTCCATTAGCCGGTATTCATTGTACAACTCCATTAACCGCTCCCAGAAATTGAGGTTCCTGAATTTGTTCCTCAAAACATGTGGATATAAAATTGGATGGATGCCGACACCTCCCATAATATGGTAGCTCTCCGGAAGACCACAGCAAGATGAGAAAGCTATCACAGGTGCATTGAAAAAGTGAGAAACGATTAAATGGTAATTCAGTATTGCTTCGACAATAATCAGATCAAAATGTTGAGTTTTATCTGCCAAGAGCTGCTTCACTTGTGGATGAGTAAATTGTTGAGTTATTATGTAAACCAGGCCTTCGTAAGCTTGAGGAGTAGCAATAAAATTAATATCAGCAACGACACCTCTTTTAGCCACTTGTTTACCCATCTTTATAAACTCATTGAATATGTTATATGTGAAAGAAACGTCTATTTGTGTTACGTTGACATGATTTTCCTTTGGGTCGGCAGGATTGGGAGTAATAACAACCAATTCGTGTCCCCTTTTTGCTAATTCTTGAGTATAAGCTCTGAACACAAACTGATGGCTAACACAAGTTGTTGGAAAAACTCCTAGTATTCTTGCAGAGTCAACATTGTAATGAAATAAATATGTGGAAATTATGAACCAGTAAACTGGAATGCACCACATTCTGCTAAGGTCGTTCATTTGAATTTGCTTCTAAATCAATCCATTAGTAATATTGATAAGTAATAAAGAAAATAAAAATAAAACTGACCAAGTGCTAGTGGGATCAGGTAAAGTGAATGGTTTCGTAGACGGAATGAACGTTCACGATTTAAATTCAAAAATAGTTATGAGTTATAGTTATAAAATAAAACATGTTGTACATGTGAGTAAAAACGTGTTAATTGTCATAATCTATACTTAAACAACGTGCAACGGAAAGAGTATATCCATATAAAGTGCACGACTTTTTTAGATGGTAACAAACTATACGGCAAAGGTTTTTTATAATAATACTAGTTGTGCTCCGCGGTTTCACCCACGTTCCGGAATTTATAGAATTTTGTTGCAAATCTTAGTTGATTCTGGAATAATTTGGTTTTGCGTTATTTTATGAATGTCATCAATAATATCACTATATAGTATAAAATAAAGTCGCTTTCCGCGTCTACCTGTCTGTCTGTTTGTCCGCTAGCTCCTTCTAAACCACGCAACGGATTTTGATGCGGTTTTCACTATGAGTTAGATAATTTTCCCAGGAAGGTTTATATATATAATACATCTATTTTATATATACAGAACATATAAAAAAGTTTCGTAAACACATAGAATTTTTTGCACTTTGCTAACGCTGACTTAACTTTACGAGATATTATATATCAAAATGATGTACTACGGAATTGTGTATCATAAAAATATCTACAAAAATGTCCGCCATGGTATATGTCTATATCCTATGGAAAACCCACAGTAACCATTTTTATGCGATTGAGATAAAAAAAAATGTGGCTTATATTTTCGAAGTTATTTTGACCCATATAATATTAATCCTTATCAAATTAAATAAGTTAGTTACGACGGGCATAGTTTGCTCTGTACAAAAAATCAGTATCATTTATATTTTAATCACGGATTTAAAATTAGCAACAAACAGTATTCGCGATACCGTGAATGAGCGGGCGCGTAAATCGCTCGACACCACACGACATTGCACCCGTGCGAAACCGGGGCGGGTCGCTAGTAATAAATAAATCTAATATAATTGAAGTAAACAATTATAATTAACTATAATTAAATACTGAAATTTTTTAAGCCATTTTATTTAAGTATACAGAATACGAACGATATTAAATGACATGCATGACCACAGCACGCACGAAATAACAATAAAACATAAAATATTACAACTAGATAGGCAATTGGTAGGTGAGTACTAGCGTAATTACCTTGTAGAACCACTATCACTAAATAGCACTAATGTCATGCCGCGTAGCTACATCGATGAAGATTTTTAGTGCTCAAGTGTTTGTACAGACATACAATCAATAAACTTTATTATGTGTGTTTTTTCTCACCATGTCGTTGTTGTAACCGACACTGATAAAATTCATGCTATCAATACTACTTTTAGGGCATCTCGTTTCTGTCCTACAAGTGGTTTCGTGAAAGAAAGAAAGAAAGAAAGAAAATACATTTATTCATCAAAAATCGACGCACATAACATAAAACTGTAGTTAACATTAAAATAATAAAAACAATAAAACAAACTCTTAAATTAAAAACATAATAGATACTTAAACTAAAAACTAAAACTGATTAGGGAAACTGTACGCCGCATTTCTGACAAATGAGGTTGACAACTCAGCATTTTGCTGCAATGGAAGTCAATTCCATCACAGCACTGATTTTCAGTGTCAACCCCCGTGACATTCCGATGCAAATAGGACCCAAACTTACATATTTACAAAGTTACCTTCATCATTTTATAAAATAACACTAACATAAAAGAAAATGGTTGTTCTGTTCGTGCGTGCGTGTGTGTGTGTAAGTATGTGCATGTGATATAAATAAACTATAGGAATATACCTACTATATATAGATAATGTATATAGCAATTATTGCAGCATATACAAAAGTGCCCTGTTAATAAAAATAAATAAAAGATAAATAAAAATAAATAAAAGATAAATAAAAATAAATAAAAGATAAATAAAAGATAAGATCGGAGAGTTGCCTTAGGGGCGGAATAATGTAATCTTGTGAACATTAGCCATAAGTGGGATCATTCTTTTGTTCCTCGAGAAAGTGTTTCTTAAGTGAATGCCTAAATGATTTCACGGATTTCAAATCTCTCATGGGATACGTGCGATAAGTACGACGCGCGACTACTTTAAAAAATATACCTGTCTTGATCAACCCACTAGGAGTAGCACTCTACCTGTAGTGACAGATATAGGCTAGTGAGCCTACATCTCAACTGCTTATAATCTCCTTGACTAATCGATACTCGACGTCTGAGCTTACGAACGTTAAAATTATATTAGCGATTCAACAAAGGACAATTTATCCGGAAATTTTTCATCAAAACGTTCTTGTCCTATTTCCTTGGGACAATATTATACAATATGCCTGCGAGTTCAAACCGTGGGTCAACAAACTGAGTTAGACCTTGTCTATTTGTTTAATGCTAGCCATGCTAGTCACAGTTCATGAACTAGAAAGTTTCCATTAAGTTTCAAACCACAAACTGTTTAGTCCCAAGGTTGCAATTTCACGGAATGTTCGTTGTTGTATGGTACCTAATTATGAAGACATAGTAATTCTGCTACGTGTAAGTATTGTGGCCACATAACACTAAGGTCAATAAATGCTCAAGTATTTAGTTGAGATTAAAACAATTAAATTTGGAACTTGCACTAATGATATCAGGTTTAATTTCGATTAACACGATATATTCTTGAGACTTGATCTCGTTCTTATACAGGCCTAAGCGCCCAAGTGTCCGTATCTTCAATTTAATTTGTAATTCTATCTGATTTATAATACACTGCATTTTAGAAGACGGCTTTGTTATTGGATTTGACACCACTAACATAAATATTTACCCCCTTATTCATAATGAAGTTATCAAACGTTGATTAGCTAAAATTCCAAAGTCTTTATCTGACAGGTGACATTTGGTGATCGAAAGAGTGAGACGGGGCACACTATTACACTGATTTAGTTAAAAAGCGATTATGAATAAGGGGGGTAAATGTTTAATATCAGCCTTTTGTGGTTACATCAACCTACTTACTTACTTTTTATTGTCTGTACTTGCATTGTCATCCCATATACTAATATATATACCAGCTCAATAGGACACTGGGAATTAGGTAAAATTTTACTTGCCAGATTCGTTTACAGACATCGGACAGGTGAAACTAAATAAAAGCTAGTAAAAATACATCAAAATGAGCACATATAGGAGATTTTGTCATTGTTCAAATAAAAGTTATTAATAGTTTTATTATAGATACCTAACGTAAATCTTTCTAGATTTTTTTGTAATTTATTTACCCTCTCCTTAAACTTACATTTACAATAGTATTCAAAGAAACCCAACAGGCTTTTTTCCAACGAAAAATAATTCAACCTCAACAATTTGCGGTGAATTTATTTCGATGCCCATATTTCACGGTAAGCGGTCGCGCAAGTTTAACTTATCGGCGATATAACCTCTCATAACTTACGAAAGAGGACAGACTGAATCTTTTTTTGAATTCGTGCCTCTTTTCTGTGGTCTGTAATGTCGTTACATACATATTTTTTGCTGTATACACCGTGACTTTTTATTCGTCTTAAAAACGCAGCCCACTTAATGTACCTAATGAATAGGTACTAATCATTCATAAAAAATTTTTTTTTGGTCATTTGTGTAAAAAAAAATAATGTGTTAGAATTATAACAAATCGAGTTAATAAATTAAAGTTTAGTTTAGTTTAAAATGGTAGAAAATACCAACCCAGAGCATGAGTCGAGTAGACTGCGCTCGTAACAGGGTGTTTAAATTAACGTCATGCGTCATAATGAATAATATTTGTTTTTTTTTAATAAAACAAATGGTAAAAAAAACTTTTTTTGGCCTGCGTTTCTAAGATGAATAAAAAGTCACGGTGTATAGACCAGGAATATAAGACTCTTAATATAGACTTGCTTATGACTACAATCTCACCATAACCAAGTGTTGTAGGATATGAGTTATTATTAATTTGTAGTTTGGAACATTTTTAGGGTGAACTGATGACCATAGGACCATTTTGTTGTAATTAGTATCAAGATTTTGACTTGCAATGTCATGTCTTGAAAGGTATCATACTTACTTGGTACTCCATCATCATCATCATCATCATCATCATATAGCCTATGTCCACTGCTGAACATACGACTCCCCCATTGATTTCTCTTCGAACGGTTCTGGGCCGCTTGCATCCAGCGGCGCCCAGCAACTCTGACCAGGTCGTCGGTCCACCTGGTGGGAGGTCGTCCCGCTCGTGGTCGCCACTCGAGAACCTTTCTTCCTTAAGTACTTGATACTTACCAAGGATTAATTGAAACGTTGAATACAAGTTCCTTAAAATCCTGCTATCTTTTTGTACAAATCCTGCTATATTTCTTTTGAATTCTGGTATTCTTGTAAAAAAATAGAATTGTTTCTAAATCCTAAAGGATTAACAATACTTTTGGCTCTATTTTGAGTATATTTTCTTTTCTAAATTCTTGCAGCGTAATGGTGCGAAACGGTGAAAGTTACTGAGGAAATGTGGATTGCCGGAGACGTCGGATGGGACCGGTTGAAATATGTGCCGGGTAACGTATGGACATTCTATATTGTTATGTTATATTGCTTTCACAATGTAAACTGACGATAATAATTTATTTTCGCACACATTTTTATAGCCATATATATTTTTTTATATTTATCTTTTAAATAGTTATTCATCCATTCATCTATTGACGAGTGTATGTATTTATTTTCGTAATAACTTTGATCGGATAATCTCTTTTCACAATGTATTTGAATTACTAATCCTTCTTCTTATTTCTTCTTTGCTACCATTACAGAAATAGCAGGCTTACTTTACAGGACCGTGTGGCCTAATGGATAAGGCGTCGGACTTCGAATCCGAAGATTGCAGGTTCGAGTCCTGTCACGGTCGGGAACTATATTTTTTACTTAGAAGACGTAACAACTTTACACGCAATATTGAACCTACACATATGAAATAACGTTTATTTTCAATTAACACAATCTAATTTTGTAATTCCGAGTAGAAATAAATATGCCACCAAAACATTTTCATGTAAAATGACTGAATGAATGAATGAAGACGAGACCATATGGCTCGCACTGTCAGAAAGTTATCAGATCTCATGTAGAGCCAAGGTTATACTCTACACGCCCTAACTCTACAAGGCCAAACCACCAGATTAATTAAAATGTAATGGTTAAATAAATTAAATTATTAAAAGAAACAAAAAACCCGACTGCGTAAAACATACGCAGAGAGCTTGTTTTTCTCTTTTCAGTTAATTTATGTTATGATATATGTTTTACGCAGTCGGGTTTTTTGTTTCTTTTAATAATTTAATTTATTTCAGACTTTTTAGTTTTATACAGAAAGAGTTGTATGTATTAGTAAGTAAATGAGCGGTACGGTAAAGGAACGCTAACAACCATCGCAAATCTGTGATTTACGTATGGTAACGGTTCAGTACCTACTGTCCTTGCATTAAACGTGGTTTTTTGCAGTTTACGTCAAAATGGTAGCATAAAAGTATTACAATATATACATATATGGAATGGTCTATTTACAAGCTTTTATTTGATACCCATATTGTTATGATAACGAAACTTTTATTTTTAATACCCCCCCTATTTTTTATTCTTAGGCGCTATATAAAAATAATATACCCTACTAGAAGACCCCCGCGGTTTCACCCGCGAACGTTTTGAATTTTTTTACGCGGAACACTAATTATTTTTCAAAAATAAAAGTAGCTTAGTTACTCCTTATACCATTAACTATGTACCGGAACAGACAGACAAATATGTTTAAGGCGCGGACTAACTATGATTTTGACAGCACTCGTTCTTCTCTGGAATAAGGTTGAAAATGGTAAATCATAAATGTGTCGACCCTATGAAATGGACTGTTATTTACAGGGTTTCTTTAGATTATACAGAATATACACATTAAATTGGATAAGTGTCTGGTTAACATTCTTATATAATTCTGTATCTTATATATTCTTAAAAATAATATTGTTGTCATCACTGAAAATACGGAGAATTTCGACGCGAAAGATTTATTTTAGACGTAACTTACGAATTTTTTATTGGGAATATCAAAGCAATTTTTAATATTTTTCTTAAAACCCTCTTCTGTCCACAGTTTTTTTGTGTTAGGTATTTTCATTGCGTTACGTCATACTCGACTCTCAAAGAAACCCATTTTTGTGCATATGAGCTTAGACCGCCCCTTAAAAACTCAATCCGATTTTATTAAAAAAAGTTGAAATCACATAAAAGCTTGTTGCAATGCGTAGAGATATAGAGAATTGTAGGTAGATAGGCTGTCAGCGTGTCAAGAAGATAGCGATAATTCGACATAATTACATATATATTTGGATTTTTATCGTATTTAGAAGAAATTATAAAACTTGCATGATATTGACAGAAAATACACTTGAGTATAGTAATCTTTTGATTTACTTACTGTATCAGTTACAAAAAACGACTGACCGATGAAAGGTTATGTTTGGTTCATTTCGTTCACTACGGCTTTTACTTACAAAGCAGCGTTGCCAGTTTTTTTTTCGGTCTAAGCGGTATTTTATAATTGCTTGAGTAAAAAAAATAAGCTGGATTCTATCGCCGAAAGCGGGAGAGACTAAAAAAATCCCGGTCACTTGGCGAGTCGTACTCACGCACCGCGAGTTCCGTAGAAAGTTTAAGGTACCTATATTAATAGTTCAATAATCACGGGAATCGATTCTCGGAGATTTTCCCCTTTTTTTCGATTATGTTGTAATGTAATGGCAATTTTTTTCTTCTTTTTGCGACGTAACTGCAAAACGCTTTTCGGATTTCTTCCTTTACTTGTGCTACATGGAATTGCTTCTTGCCAAATTGTATGATTCTAGGTCAACGGGAAGTACCCTATAGTCAAATATGCGACATATACGGCCGTATCTTTTGAATGCGTTGACTTAGAAGTTTGTTTTTTGTATATCACAGTGACATTTAGCGCCCATTGGCGCGGGAATGTGGTGTTTAAGACGCGTCACGAGAAAGCTGGTGCCATTTTTGTGCAGTGGTGTCTTTATAATTTTCCACTTCTACGTCCAACGATGATTTCACCGTCGAGTAATCCTCGAAAAGCGGGACTGAACCTGTCACGCGCGGGATATACAATTTTGGGCTAAACACAGTTTCACTGCTCTCATCAATAAATATCATATATACCTACACAAACTTTTTTGACCTCAACGACACTGAGGTCAAACAATAAAAACCTATACGCGAGATAGGGACAAAAATACGCTTAGTCCTGCTCACACATATACGTTTTGACATATACGTATCTTGACCGTCTACCTGTAATTCTGCGTCTACGGTGCAATGCAATACAAATTTTAAAATTGGAATATCAAATATAAAAGAATATTTAAATCAAAAGCACTAAAGAGTATTGATTTTAACTTCGATGCAAATCACCCCTAAAATAAATTTCTATACCTTTTCAAACCCGTTAGGCGATGAGTTTCAATAAAAAATGAAACACGTCTTCCATCAATTCTGTTAAAGAATGTTTATGCAAAATTTGAAGTAGATCGGACCAAGGAATCACGTTGTCCCATACAAACTTTGCCCCCGTTTTTCACCCCCTTAGGGGTAGAATTTCGGAAAATCCCTTCTTATCGGATGCCTACGTCATACAAAGAACACACCCTCCAAGTTTCAGGTCTCTACGATCAGCGGTTTAGGCTGTGCGTTGATTGTCAGTCAGTCATTCAGGACAAAGCATTTTATATGTATAGATGACACTCCCCCAGTCAAGACGAATCTAACGACACCTCATATGCTTAAATCCATCAAGCCGTTTAGGCTGCAGAGCGGCACAAAGAAATAGACATACATACATACATTCGAAAAACATAACCCTCCTTCCGGGTCAGTCGGGTAAAAATCACTTTATATTGCTTAAAAATAGTAAAAGATCACCAAAATTAACCACCATTTAGCATGAAATTAGAACCCAAAATATGATTGTTTAGTCCAAAAATAGTAAATGACCACCAAAGATTTACATAAAGCTCAAACTTGTCACAATATTGTCGCAGTTCTAACTTAACCTAGCCAACTATTAGTATTATTATTAGTATTTGGAGTGCCCCGAGTCGAGAAATAGCGCAACATTTCTTCATTAAAATTTGGTGACCAGTAACCTTTATTACCTAAACCTAAAGGTTATTGGTCATAAAATTTTGGTTGTTATTATATTTTCTGCCATAATGTATTGTACCAAATAACATGCAACAAATTGTTAATTGTAGGTAGATAAATAATAAAATTTACCAAAAAAGTTAAACCACCGTAAAAACTGAAAAGCTTTTAATTTTTATCGGTGGTTTAATTTTTTCGTTAAAAAGTTTTTATTTTTAAATTTTTTGTGGCTATAATATATTAATTACTACATGCTTATTTTTTGATTTATTTTAATGTAATACACAACTCAGCATTAAAATCTGTGAGTGAACAATAAATCACCCCTATTTTCCCACCCTTAGGGTAGGTTTTTTGTATTCAAATTATATTATATATGTATATATGGGACCAACGTCGAGGTATACCCAATAAAAAAGAATTATCAAAATCGGACTACTCTGTAAAAAGTTATGCGTGATCGTATTTAAAAAAAAATATACGCGTCGACTTGTAAACCTCCTCCGTTTTTTCGTCGGTTAAAAATGTGACTCCGTCATTATACGTTTTGGTTGGTCCACTTGCAAACATAGAAATAGGTAAGCATTTTCTTTTATTGCATATTTCACGAATCATAGAAGTACAAAAATCTTTGCACGTCTATATCCGGAATGTAAAGTGACATGAAATTTGCATTCTGATTTTACATGGTGTTGATAGATTAGCTGGATGACACGTGTTTATCAGGAAAACTCACCAAGATAAGCAAGTACCTTACTTGAGGAAGTTCTCGCATCCAGTATAGACAGTGAAATGCCTTCAGCATCCTCGCCAGCTCATCTAGGTTTAACGGCATTCGCTTGCGGTTAATTTGGCATGTTATCAACTAAATGCGCACAATTTCGTGCGCTTATCGTTTTAACTGGGAGTGGAAACTTCGCTTATGAGTTATAAGGCTGGGGTGCACACATTAGCGAAATAGATGATGTTAATTAGTGTATTGATAATCTGTATAGGTATATAAAAACATATTAGCTTGTCTGAGACTGGTTCGCAGAGAGCATCTGGCCATATAACCATGTTTGGAGGATAATATTATTATTTTTGTGACTTAAGAATACTAAAAATGAATTTAACGAAATAACTCTTTTGAAAGGATAAAAAGGAGTTTTTTTTTTTAAATCTACTATCTAAACATATTATGATATTTAGGTATGTATAAAAGTTGAGTATGTCCATTTGGTTGTTTTTTTTTTTGCAATGTAAGTTATAGGGTTGAAAGTTTGTATTTTTTTTTTAATAATTGTAGCTCAATATGTACTTAATTACAACGCATATTCAAATTAATAACTAAAAAATTAAATTAAACATTTACAAAACTTAAATAATAATTAAAAGAAAATCCTATTAAAAAATATCTAATCTATACATATAAAATGCTTTGTCCTGAATGACTGACTGACAATCAACGCACAGCCTAAACCGCTGATCGTAGAGACCTGAAACTTGGAGGGTGTGTTCTTTGTATGACGTAGGCATCCGATAAGAAAGGATTTTACGAAATTCTACCCCTAAGGGGGTGAAAAACGGGGGCAAAGTTTGTATGGGACAGCGTGATTCCTTGGTCCGATCTACTTAAAATTTTGCATAAACATTCTTTAACAGAATTGATGGAAGACGTGTTTCATATTTTATTGAAACTCATCGCCTAACGGGTTTAAAAAGGGGTAGAAAGTTATTTTAGGTGTGATTTGCATCGAAGTTGATATCAATACTTCTTAGTGGTTTTGATTTAAATATTCTTTGATATTTGACATTCCAATTTTAAATGCATTGCACCGTAGACGGAGAATTACAGGTAGATTGGCCAAGATACGCATGCATATGTCAAAACGAGTATGTGTGAGCGGCATAAGCGTATTTTTTTGTCCCTATCTCGCGTATAGGTTTTTATTGTTTGACCTCAATGTCGTTGAGGTCAAAAAAGTTTGTGTAGGTATATATGATATTTATTGATGAGAGCAGTGAAACTGTGTTTAGCCCAAAATTGAATATCCCGCGCGTGACAGGTTTAGTCCCGCTTTTCGAGGATTACTCGACGGTGAAATCATCGTTGGACGTAGAAGTGGAAAATTATAAAGACACCACTGCACAAAAATGGCACCAGCTTTCTCGTGACGCGTCTTGAACACCACAGTCCCGCGCCAATGGGTGCTAAATGTCACTGTGATATACAAAAAACAAACTTCTAAGTCAACGCATTCAAAAGATACGGCCGTATATGTCGCATATTTGACTATAGGGTACTTCCCGTTGACCTAGAATCATACAATTTGGCAAGAAGCAATTCCATGTAGCACAAGTAAAGGAAGAAGTCAGAAAAGCGATTTGCAGTTACGTCGCAAAAAGAAGAAAAAAATTGCCATTACATTACAACATAATCGAAAAAAAGGGGAAAATCTCCGAGAATCGATTCCCGTGATTATTGAACTATTAATATAGGTACCTAAAACTTTCTACGGAACTCGCGGTGCGTGAGTCCGACTCGCCAAGTGACCGGGATTTTTTTAGTATCGCCCGCTTTCGGCGATAGAATCCAGCTTATTTTTTTTACTCAAGCAATTATAAAATACCGCTTAGACCGAAAAAAAAACTGGCAACGCTGCATGATATTGCTTGGTGTGTAGTGATAGTGAATTGTTGTGTAATTGGCTGTAAAAGCCGTAGTGAACGAAATGAACCAAACATAACCTTTCATCGGTCAGTCGTTTTTTGTAACTGATACAGTAAGTAAACCAAAAGATTACTATACTCAAGTGTATTTTCTGTCAATATCATGCCAGTTTTATAATTTCTTCTAAATACGATAAAAATCCAAATTATATACACACCGGCACAATTAGCGGAACAGGAAAAAAAGTGAGACTATGAGATAATAACGCATATATTTGACGAAAATGTAATTAGACACAAAATAACAAATTGATTAACATCTTTTAACAACGACTTTGAAAAGTCTTCGTTATTTTTTATTGAAAAATAAAGAAATTTGAAATAAGTGAAATTTTTAGATGATTATGAACCATCACAAAAAATAAAAAAAGTAAGCATTAAATGATTTAACAATAAAATTAAAGCAAAATTAATAACGAGTGTTTCCCCCTCTTGCTCTGATTACGGTTTCCATTCGTCTGGGCATGCTACAGATTATGTTATCGATGATTTCTTGAGGCAACCGCTCCCACTCCTCAAGTAATGCGTTTCCAAGTTCATTCAGATTGTTGGGGGGTGGCATTCTGGATTTAACCCTTCTTTTTAGCAAGTCCCAGACATGCTCTATCGGATTCATATCGGGGGAATTTGCTGGCCACTGCATCACCGGTATACCTACGTGGCTCAGATATGCCTGTACCCATTGTGCACTATGAGCACGAGCATTATCTTGCATTAGAATAAAGTCGTCACCAATAAATGGGGCAAATGGTACAACATGTTCTTCTAAAATGTCTCTGATTTTGAGAATTAGACGATCTGTACCGCTGGATGCTGCGATGAATCGTTGTTACTGGTCGACGAAGCCTTGAGGCAATCGATCTGTAGGTATGGCCATTTCTTCTCATTTCATCGGCCCTAATGATTTCCAGTGATGTTAAGTCAGGCATAATAAAGAGCTTTTAATAAACAAAATTGCCTATAGAATTACAAATTTATAAAAAACAATTAAGTGCAATTTTTCAAAAAAATTACAATTACGTAGTTATTACTCGAACAAGTTGACAAAACGTATTGTTCGGGAAAATAAAACAAATTAATGAAAAAAGTGTATGTCATCTCATTTTCTATTTTCAAATTTGACAATAAATTAAAAAAATATCATAACTGGCCAGTTCCTCAAGTAAAAGATTTTAAAATCCTGCTTTTTTTGTGTTCCGCTAATTGTGCTGGTGTGTATATATGTAATTATGTCGAACTATCGCTATTTATAATTATATTATTATTATTATTATTAATTCTCTATATCTCTACACATTGCACCAAGCTTTTATGTGAGTTCAACTTTAAAAAAAAAATCGGATTGAGTTTTTAAGGGGCGGTCTAAGCTCATATGCACAAAAATGGGTTTCTTTGAGAGTCGAGTATGACGTAACGCAATGAAAATACCTAACACAAAAAAACTTTGGACAGAAGAGGGTTTTAAGAAAAATATTAAAAATTGCTTTGATATTCCCAATAAAAAATTCGTAAGTTACGTCTAAAATAAATCTTTCGCGTCGAAATTCTCCGTATTTTCAGCGATGACAACAATATTATTTTTAAGAATATATAAGATACAGAATTATATAAGAATGTTAACCCGACACTTATCCAATTCAATGTGTATATTCTGTATAATCTAAAGAAACCCTGTAAATAACAGTCCATTTCATAGAGTCGACACATTTATGATTTACCATTTTCAACCTTATTCCAGTGAAGAACGAGTGCTGTCAAAATCGTAGTTAGTCCGCGCCTTAAACATATTTGTCTGTCTGTTCCGGTACATAGTTAATGTTATAAGGAGTAACTAAGCTACTTTTATTTTTGAAAAATAATTAGTGTTACGCGTAAAAAAAAAAACAAAACGTTCGCGGGTGAAACCGCGGGGGTCTGCTAGTCTATACATATAAAATGCTTTGTCCTGAATGACTGACTGACAATCAACGCACAGCCTAAACCGCTGATCGTAGAGACCTGAAACTTGGAGGGTGTGTTCTTTGTATGACGTAGGCATCCGATAAGAAAGGATTTTCCGAAATTCTACCCCTAAGGGGGTGAAAAACTGGGGCAAAGTTTGTATGGGACAACGTGATTCCTTAGTCCGATCTACTTCAAATTTTGCATAAACATTCTTTAACAGAATTGATGGAAGACGTGTTTCATATTTTATTGAAACTCATCACCTAACGGGATTAAAGAGGGGTAGAAAGTTATTTTAGGGGTGATTTGCATCGAAGTTGATATCAATACTCCTTAGTGCTTTTGATTTAAATATTCTTTGATATTTGACATTCCAATTTTAAAAAGAGTATTGCATTGCACTATCGATAGAGAAATACAGGTAGACAGGCCAAGATACGCATATGCCAAAACGTGTATGTGTGAGCAGGACTAAGCGTATTTTTTGTCCCTATCTCGCGTATAGGTTTTTATTGTTTGACCTCAGTGTCGTGGAGGCCAAAAAAGTTTGTGTATATATGATATTTGTTGATGGGAGCAGTGAAACTGTGAAACCCTAATTGTATGTCATTTGTGACTGCGTTGCTAGACGTCCCGATTTTTAGCCCAAAATTAAATGTCCCGCGCGTGACAGGTTCATTCCCGCTTTTCGAGGATTACTCGACGGTTAAATCATCGTTGGACGTAGAAGTGGGAAATTATAAAGACACCACTGCACCGAAATGGCAACAGCTTTCCCGTGACGCGTCTTAACCACCACAGTGGTGTTTAAGGAGAACCGTGCCAATGTGCGCTAAATGAAACTGTGATATACAAAAAACAAAATATACGGCCGTATATGCCGCATATTTTGCCGCTCGCAAGGGACAAAACCTATAGGGTACTTCCCGTTGACCTAGAATCATACAATTTGGCAAGAAGCAATTCCATGTAGCACAAGTAAAGGAAAATCCGAAAAGCGTTTTGCAGTAACATGGCAAAAAGAAGAAAAAAATTACCATTATATTAAAACATAATCGAAAAAAATCTCCGAGTATCGATTCCCGTGATTATTGAACTATTAACAAGTTTCTACCGAACTCTCGGTGCGTGAGTCCGACTCGCACTTGGCCGGGTTTTTTTTAGTATGTCCCGCTTTCGGCGATAGAATCCCGCTTTTTTTTACTTAAGCAGTTACAAAATACGGCTTTGACCGAAAAAAAATCTGGCAACGCTGCTTTGTATACAGGCTGATTTTTTTTTCTAGCCAGTGAGGGCAACTTCTGAACTACAGGTCTTAGAGAAAAACGCTGAAGGGAACCCCGAGCTAAATTTTGAAGAAAATAAAAATGCCATTAAACAAAAAATGAAAAAAAAAAATTGGTTTTAATTTTTTTCAATTTTTTTTTTCTTTTTCTGCTTCTACTTCACAATACGAACAAAATTATGTATGACAATCTTGGTCTGAAGTTGCTAGAAGTTATCAAAATTAACGTCAAATTTTTTGTCAGAATGCTAAGAGCCAATTCTTTATGGCTAAACATAGTGAGGTCCCTGCGAGATCTGCTCCACTTCGTCAAACTTTACGCAGCATAAAACCATGGTCAAGGCAAATATAAAATAATATTTTGGATAACTTCTAGCAACTTGAGAGCAAGATTGTCTTACATAATTTTGTTCATATTGTGACGAAGAAGCAGAATTTCGAAAAAAAAATGTTTTTGAAAAAATTCAATATCTTCGAAAATACTAATTTTTTTAAATAAATTTTAATGACATTTTAATTTACTTCAAAATTCAGCTCGGGGTTCCTTTCAGCGTTTTTCTCTAAGACCTGTAGTTCAGAAGTTGCCCACACTGGCTAGAAATAAAAATTCGCCCTGTATATTCTCAAAGATATTGTTTGGTGTGTAGTGATAGTGAATTGTTGTGTCATTGGCTGTAAAAACCGTAGTGAACGAAATGAACCAAACATAACCTTTCATCGGTCAGTATTTTTTTTTAACTGATACAGTAAGTAAATCAAACGATAGCTTTTATGTGAGTTCAACTTTTTTATAATGAAATCGGATTGAGTTTTTAAGGCGCCGATCCCACTGACAAGAGTTCTAGAGTTCCGAGTTCCGAGTTATGCATTCCGCGTTGATTGTAAGCTATGTGGCGCCTTTGAAAGTAAAAAAAAAGTGTATGATGGATGTATGATCAGTAGCGAATATTGCAGAACTCTAGAACTCTAGACTGCTTGCTGTGTCCACAATAGTCAACACGGAATGCAGAACTGGGAACGCGGAACTCTAGAACTCTTTCTGTGGGATCGGCGCCTAAATATTTTTGTCTGTCTGTTCCGGTATATAGTTAATGTTATAAAGAGTAACTTAACTACTTTTATTTTCGAAAAATAATTAGTCCGCGCAAATAAATTCAAAACGTTCGCGGGTGAAACCGCGGGGGTCTGCTAGTCTAAATATAATATAAGTAAAATTGTTGTGCCAGTTTTTATATTTAATTTTACTTAAATCTGGTTTAAATGCTTTACGATACAATTAAGCCCAGAAGGGAGTTTAGGGGATCACGGAGCGGAAAGCTAGTAGTCCTGCTGCTAAAAGCATAGAATATTCTGTAGTACTGCGTAATAGCCCTAATATGTTTAGCAGTGGGAAATTATGGGCTCATACTCGCTATCAATGACGCCTCAGCCTTACATAGATATTTGTAGGGACTGATAAATATAACAGAGCGGCGTGGATCCTATTATTGTATCGGTGTTTTGTTTTTAATTAGTTAACAAACAAAATTTAACTTTAACTGGATAATTTTAAAGAGATACGAGCACAAAATTGTATGGGTGACCAAAAGTTGTAGGTTTTTGACCTGCCCTTTAGCTTTGTTTATTCTACGCTTAGTAATATATATTTTTTGTTCATATTTAACTGATAATAAACGGTTTAGCTTTATTTATATCTCAATAATTCTAGTTTTTATATATTTCCACAAGAGAGGTAGAACTTAGCATTTTTTCGCACACAGAGCAGCTGAAGTAAGTATTTTGCAAGGTAGAAGCGCATTATTTTTTTTTTTTTTACTTTTTTATAGGCCTGTGTTTGACCGCAATCTCACCATGGTAAGTGATGATGCGGCCGAAGGTGGTAAGCACACAAAGCCTAGAAGGAACTGGCTCTCAAGTGCAGCTGTCGGAACACACCGAAAGGTGCTTGGCGACAGATTTTCAACTTGAGGGTGGTAGCCAGCCAGGCGGGTACTACAAAGTACCCTACCACCGTAAAATACATATTACATAGTTCTGTGCGTGATTAAAGCTCCAGAGCTCATCGGAAAGGTGAGAAGGGTCATTATCGCGTGATTGATGCTGAGGTGCTTCTGGTTCAGGAAGCGTCCATAGGGATATGTCGAAGGTCATGAGTTTGAAGTCTACAATGAGATCGAGCTCTCGGTGAATGAAAATATCGAGAGGAAACCAATGATAGGTATTATAATAAAAAGAGGTCGATATCGCATTAACGTACGCTAATTATTGCAGACAAATTCAGACAATTGTCGTAATTTTGCTTAGCGGCTACATATAGCTATCTCTTTCTGTACCATACGTTCCGTATTATCTAACGCATTCACATAATTCAACAATAACTGAACGCCGCTTAGTATGAGGGTAGCATATCTCTATTATAATATCATTGGAGGAAACTATAGAACAGTGATAAATAAAGTACTTTGTAACACCTGCTGGCCTCCTGCATGCTGAAAATCTTTCGTCAAGCACCCACTCCTGCTCCAACAGCTATAGTCTAATGAAAGCCAGTTATTTCAAGGACTTTATGGACTACCAACTTCTGCCACGTCATCACTTAACCACGGTGAACAAAACATCTCAAACATACACCTTTCCAAAAGTACCATCCTTTCCCGCTGTCCTATATTTTCTCCTTACTGCATTTAAGGAATAAGTTAGGTATTTGTTCCGGTCCACCTACGAAGTGCCAGCCAGCCCTGTCTTATACTTTGGGCCCGCTAAATACAGTCCACTTAAACACCTTCGCACCACCATAAAGTTTTCGTCCAAGTTATCCATGCTCTTGACCGGTATTATTTCATTAAGACCTAAAATATATCTTATTTTCTAGCTCTCAAAGAATTCGTATAAAGTATTTTTATCCATCTAATTATTCAAAGTTTAAAACTAAGTTAGCGAAGTAATTTCCCTAAAGTTCTTGACTAAATAAATGGCCTGCTCGGTCCGCACCGAGGCTCGTCACCACTCAAAAGGCTTCACAAATTATCGTAAGTAATTTACTTAGGCGCAACTTTATAAATAAGTAATGGTGTGGCCGAAAGTCAAGTATATTAAATAAGGGCTCTCAATTTCGGCTTACCGGGAAATATCGGTAAGTGGTTGGCGACTGATCTTCAACTTAAGATATCCGTATATCTTAAGTTTAAGATCAGGGGCCCAAGTCTACTATAACAATTGTGTTCCAATGAACTATCAGTGGTGTCAAAATTGTGACATTATGACGCCATAATGACTCCAATATGACGTCATAAGACTCCGTTATGACGCCATAATTTTTCATTATGACTCTAGAATAATGCTATTGTGTTAGTAGACTACCAAAGCTGTAAAATATCACAATTTTGACACCACTGAAAGTTCATTGGAACACAATTGAAATAGCAGACTTGGGCCCCAGGATGGATACGACTATGCAACCATAAATGACACCACGTAAAGTACCCATAAATACAAAAAAAAATTAGTAAGCGACCAACTTCGAAATCGCAAAAAAATACAGATTTATCATACAAAAATTAAATGTCTCCGGGGCTAAATTGTGTGAAACAGTCACATTGTCGTATCCATTGTATATGATACCCCATTTAAAATTGTAACCCGACTTTGAAATTTTGGTCCCCTATACAGGCTATATTTATAATTTTTATTTGACTCACAGATTGATTTGGTGAGAATTTTGGTTCCCATTACTGTGTCAAGCAGCTTCTTACAATTATCCCTAAAAACAATGGAAAATTAATTTCCCGCAACACGAATACAGCTTACGCAATAACTCGTTACGACTTTTTCTTTTTGCGCTATTAAAATTGCTACAACAGTTTCTCTTAGCAGCAATTCATAAAGTTTTCCTCATAATTGTAATTGTGTGGAATAGGAATATTTTCCGGTACCTGTTTTGTTTTTCATAGTTTTTGTCTTAAGATTTTTTACAGCAGTTAGTGCATTTTTCTTTGTATAATATTTATTTAATTATGTCTACAATTTGTTGGTTAAGTTTTGCATGAAAACTAAGAAAATGAATGGTGTTTAAGGACGCGGCTCATTATTTACTACTCTGTATATAATTCAACTGCCAACTGCAGTACATAATGTGGTACAGTACAGTCAGCCACAATAACTATGATCGTATTGTTGATGAAACAATATTAAGGCTTTTGTTTGTACCATGTCCAATCGTTGAGATTTTTTTGCTTTAATTGGCTGTGTCTCAGTGCCCCACAGAGTCACCTGCATTTTCACCTTCTGCATCTATGACTTTAAAATTTACTGAAGTAATAATAACATATAAAAATTATACTAGTTTTTTTTTTTCAATTTGATCGAAATCGAATCGTTTTGATGAAAAAACGTACAGAATGATTTGTGAATAACATTGACTAAACCAAAACACTACCATAAATTCAGTTCATCCCAATAGTGGGATGTGTTCCGGTTGGTCACCAGTTTCGATACATAACACTTTTTGCTATTTTTTTATTACATTTCTTTTGCATATTAGGAAGCTCATTTCAATGAAGTAAAGTTAACAATGAGATTATCAGTGGTGTGGCAATGTGGTTTTTTCAAAATCTATCACAAATGAGGTTGAAAGGGAATGGGCAGATACTCCACCACGCTTGCCCACAGTAGATTGGTGGAGGTTGGTTAGTGGTCTACAAAATGATGGAGTTAAATAAATAAATATCCTGGGACATTCCTCACACACGGTCATCTGATCCCAAACTAAGCAGAGCTTGTAATATGGAAACCAGATAACTGATATAATACATATACTACTTTTTGTTTGTAAATACATACTTAATATACATAATTACACCCAGACTCAGGACATACAGACATGTTCATGTACACAAATGCATGTCCTGTGTGGGAATCGGACCCACGACCTGCGGCGCGTAATGCGAACCTTAACCAACTGCGCCAACTGGCCCGTCAAAGTGTGGAGTACCGTGGAGTTTTCAAGCCGACGAGGAGGTCTTCAATTAGCTTAACGACTCGGGACTAAAAGCTTTACTTACCTTCCGAAGCACGAAAAGCTAGTTGAAATATCTACCACTAGACGGTCACCCATCCAGGTACCGGCCTCGTGGTAGATTAACTTTGCCGATCGATTAAGAACGGCTTATCGAGCTGCACCACGAGCGTTTCTTTATTGTATTATATTATAAATAGCTAATATTATACGTTCCCTTCCCTCACAAAAATATGCATTAAGTTTATACATTTTATATTTATAACTCATAATTATGTATTCAACTGTACCTAACAGTTAGTTTCAGGAATTCACAACTTGACCGTCTCCAGAACTTACGATAACCCACTGCAATTAGAGCAAGCACTGCAGTCGATTTTCGTCTTTATGTTTACGGTTTAGTAGTCATAATCATAAAACACTCAGCTAGGCTTTTGTTCGACGACCTCTTACGTGAGTATTTCTGGGTATAAATTGTGAATATATAAGTTTATTTTTTTATTATGTATTTAGTTAGTTAGCAACTGTAGTTAATCAGTAGAGGCTTTTGTATAATGTAGATATTGTTGAAATCGAGATCCTACTGGAATTATGTTACCTATGTGTAGGAATACATTTTACTAGCAAAACTGTTATTTTATGACTATCAAGATTTATAATATTCCAAAAGACATCCTTATCCTTTCGAACTAATATTATAAACGCGAAAGTGAATTTGTTTGTTTGTTACGCCTTCACGCATCAACTACTCAACGGATCATCATGTTTGGCATGCAGATAGCCTATGGTATGGAGGAGGACATATGCTACTTTTTATCCCGGGAATGGGGGTGAAACCTCAGGGGATAGCTAGTTAAATATAAATATAATGATTTTTAAATCAAAAATTTAACCAGTCGTTGAGCGAGAAGTGTTACTATAGACTGACTTTTTTGTTAGTTTACTTGATAAATTTAATTTGTTAATCTTTATAATCTATATCGCTTTGATGTCCAAGTTAGATTTAAACTTATTATTAAATTACAATTGTAATTGCATGCTTACATTGTGTTAAGGCGAAACATGTAGCTATTTTAATAATACTTTAAATCTTAATGGTCCTTGTTTCACAGAGTAAATGATCTTTATCTTTCATTATTACGGTATAAACAGTTTCACCCGCAGTCCCTTTTTTATCCCTTTATCCCTTAAGGGTTGAATTTCAGGAAATCTTTCCTTAGTTACGCGATATACCCCCTTACTCATAAAACGTTATTTAACTAATAAGCTGATTAAGTGGTCTCCTAAATAACGTCAAATTGTTTGACAATGACAGCAAGGTGACGTTATTTATTTGACCATTTATTCAGTAGATTTAGTTAAATAGCGTTTATGAGTAAGGCTCTGCTATCTCTTGAGTCCTACCTTAGTTCCTCAAAGAAATGTTGTCTCCATTTATGCACAAAAGCCCTACAATATACAATATGGTGATGTACGGACTAGAAAGCGAGACCGCCTCATGGTAGGCAAGGTAGGTTTTTTACGGTTAAAGTCATAAAGAAGTTAGTGTACCTATACATAATTAAGCAGTATTTTTTAAACATAAAAAATCTGCTCCTTTTTCATGTCCGCTGAAAAACTATTTTAATGAATTTGTAATTCAATATCTGGTTTTGGTCATGTTCTGCATAAAATATAAAAAAATCAGGTCTGCAACTATATATATAGCCCGTAAAGGGAATAAATTACAGTCCTGAAATTTGGAAAAAATTGGTATGTAGGTATATTTTGAGCGGGTAGTTTTATTATACCAACACTTGACTGAATTAACATGAACATTATAATAAATTAGGATTAATATCCTAAAAATGTTTGCCAGTTTTTGCAAAGGAAGAATTTACTATAAACACAATAAACTGCAGTATTCTGCAAAATAATTATATTCTAAAATAGTATTACGAAAACATAATCGCGGTACCGCTGCGCTATATTGCGCCATCTTGTCACTTAGTTCCTATTTATAGGACCAAACATTGACCTTTAAGGACTTAACCATTTGTATTTTTATGGGCTAATGACCCTGTCCTAATAAACTAACTAGGTAATTTAGGTACACGTTCATTTAGTCTATATACTAAAACTAATAACCAGAAAGCTGTAACAGGCTGGATGGCTGTGTTAATCCCCGTGGTTAATCCCATGTAGATATGTTAGTAATATTATTTAGATATTCTGTGAGCGCAGAACTCAGAAAATCTGAGGGCCAAGTCTGCTATTTTAAATTAAAAATGTCATTCCGATACGATCCCATTAAAACCCCATTAACATTGAGCGAATGTGTGTTGTCTCCTACTTATACGATGGTTTTCGACGCTATAGAATTAGTAGACTGCTAAAACTGTCAATTTGACACCAATGATGATAGTTCATTGGAACACTATTGTAATTGCAGACTTGGCCCCCTTTACCTTTTTAGTTTACCTATAACCAGTGCGTATCTTGCCTTAGACGGGCCTTGTATCAAAATTTGTTGGGGGCCCCTTCTACCCACAGAGATCGATATATGAGTCAACTAGTACCAGTTATTGATAAACATAAAGAAATAATAACAAAGGACCACCCAACAACAACTCAAACAAAGGGTAATTTAAAGTCTCCAGTTAAACGCATTACAATAACACCTTGGACCAGCAACGTGGAAAAGTTCCAGATTGAAGACACAGAACTAGGCGTGGCTTAACCACTGTATAAAAGAGTACTCGCCATGTCAGGAGTAACTCATTTTCCGTTCGACCTTAGTCTAAGAAGTTTATATGTATTATATTAAATATATCATTGGCTTTTAAATTGAATAAATATTTTTTAAGAAAGTTTAACTTTCAAGTATTTTGACTGGCGCCCAAGTGTGGCTCAGATTTAAGCAAGTTTAAAAAGTGTTAAGCCTACTACAGTTCAAGATCAAAGTAAAATCCTTGGTCGCTGAGTAAACTTAAAATACTACTTCGCGTGACTCTCAAGTCTTTAAAATCTGGGAACTCAAGAAATAAATTAGTCAAGATATAGAAAAATATGTGGAACAAGATCATCAGCTGGCAATTATTGTAAGTACTTAGTAGCATTCCTACCCAACTTCCAAAATTCCGCTCCTAAGATCACCCGTTCTTGTATTCAAAACTAAGGATCGTTGTAAAATGACTGACTCTTCTTCTGATAGTAAGGGTTTGCCAAGCTTCGTGCCTTCAGCACCAAGTTTAACACAGGTCATGAAAATGGACCCATTTAAACTAATGGCATTTGTTCCTTCATATGATGGAGAGCCATTGGCAATTTATAATTATATTAATAATGCCACACAATGGTTAAATTATGTTGGAGGGGATACACCTCAAAATGTAATGATGTTGTTAAGTAAACTGACAGGCAGAGCAGCCTTAATTATTTCTATGATAGATCACCAATTTAATTGGGAAAATATTAAATTAAGTCTAAAATCCGAATGTGGAGACACACGTGAATTTAATACATTATTAATAGAGCTATCTAAAGAGAAAGGGATCTTATAAAGATTTCATTTTTGAGCTTAAACAAAAATTATTTTTTATAAAAAGTAGATTAATGGATTTATATAAAAATAGCGTATCAGTGGACCAAGTAATGGATCCATATATTAATATGGCCCAAAATACTTTAAGAAGCAGTTTACCGTATTATGATCAAATTTATGTAAGTAACTGTAACTTTAATGACACGGTCGCGAAAATCTTACAATTGGAAGCCGAAGGTCGTTTTGAAAATATTAAACAAAAATTCTCGAATTATTTGCCTACACCAAAAATTATTCATCAAAACCCATTGCAGACACATTATCCTCATAATAAACAAGAGCATAAATATCCACCTACACAAAGGTCTATTATGAACAGGATAACCAATCCTCAACACCCCATTAACACGTACAATCAACATCGTAATTTTATGCCATACCAAAACAATGCATTCGCGAGACATCCGCAATTTAAAAATGTTTACGCCAATAATAATTATCAACCTCGACAAGTCAATCCGCCCAGACAGTCTGAGGATGTGACAATGCGAACAGCTACCGCGTTAAAACCCGGTCAAATAAATATTGGAAAAGGTTTTGTTGCAAAAGAAGTTTTCTTACATGATGAAGAAATTAATCCCGAATTTGGAATAGAACAAAGTGAATACTATGAATACGCACCCGACTACCAAGACTGTGAGTATTATAATAATATTCCCGAATATATTCCCGAAAATGAAAATTTTCAGGACGATACTGTAAACAAAGACCCATCATAGAATTCAATCATGTTAAATCATATTTACCCTATTTTGAAACTGAAAGTCCTAAATTAAAAATATTAATTGATACTGGAAGTCAACGTTCTTTCATAACTAGTAAAGCGCAAAAAGATTATTTTTCTGAATTTTGGTCACCTGAAAAATTTATTGTTAGGACCTCACATGGTATAACTTCTCATAATGGTGTAATAAATACCCCATTTTGGTGTTCATGTTTTGGTGAAGATAAAGGATCTATGAAATTTTATATTTATGACTTTAGTAATAAGTATGATATTTTAATGGGTACTGAAATGATAGAACAAATTAATGCAACAATAGATTTAAAAGAAAGAAAATTAACAATGCCTGAAAAAGAAATATTAATATTTAATATGACTGATGAAAATGATTTAAATATCCAAGGTTTATGTGCAACATATAAAGATTTATTTACAGAAGATGTTACAAATAGTGCAACAACAAAAATAGATCATCACATTAATTTAGTTGATATTGAACCAATTTATCAGAGACCTTTTAGATTACCACAAATTCAACAAGAAGAAGTTAGCAGACAAATAAATAAATTATTAGATGAAAATATAATTAGACCATCAGAATCTCCATGGGCTTCACCCGTTCATTTAGTTTCTAAAAAGATGGATCAGTCAGGTAAACAAAAATGGCGAATGGTAATAGATTATAGACGTTTAAATGAAAAAACAAAATCGGATAAATTTCCATTACCAAATATAGAAGAGTTGTTTTCAAAGCTGCAAGGTAATAAATATTTTACGACTCTAGATTTAACATCAGGATACCATCAAATAGCTATGAATAATAATTCAATTGAACAAACTGCATTTAGCACACCTGATGGCCATTATGAATTCCTCAGAATGCCATTTGGACTTAAGAATGCACCTGCCACATTTCAACGCATGATGAATAATGTATTGAAATCAGAGATCGGACGTGATGTTTGTTTGGTCTACCTTGACGATATAATTGTCTATTCAAAGACACAACAGGATCATGTGAATAAATTACAACAAGTGTTCGAAGCATTAAGGAAGGCGAACCTTAAAGTCAATAAAAATAAATGCGTGTTTATGCAAAAGGAAATAGAATTTTTAGGTCATGTTTTAAATAAAGATGGATTGAAACCAAATCAAAAGAAATTAGAAGCAATTCAAAAATTCCCGATACCTAAAACTTTAAAAGAAGTTAGAGCATTTTTAGGATTAATTGGTTATTATAGAAAGTTTGTACCAAACTTAAGTAAAATCATTAAACCAATTACGGAATATACGAAAAAAGATGCAACCATTGATATTAATAATAAAAAATATTTGGAAGCTATAGAGACATGCAAACATTTATTAATGAATGCACCCATATTAGCATTTCCGGACTTTAACAAAACTTTTGTTATCACAACTGATGCTTCAGATATTGCACTAGGAGCTGTACTTAGTCAGAATAACCATCCAATAGCTTATGCATCGAGAACATTAAGCAGTACTGAACAAAAATATAACACTACCGAGAAAGAACTATTAGGAATACTTTGGGCAGTTACTCAATTTAGACCTTATGTATATGGTAGACAGTTTGTATTGAGAACCGATCATAAAGCGTTAATATGGTTAGCAAAGCTAAAAGAACCTAATCAAAGATTAACTAGATGGAAATTAAAGTTACAAGATTATGATTATAAAATAGAACATGTTAAAGGAAAAGATAATTTTGTAGCTGATGCCTTAAGCAGAGTAGAAATAAATCATACAGATGGTGATTCATTAGAAGTAAATTTAGAAGAAGATTTAGCTTTGTCAGATTCAGATAATAGTAATTCAATTCAAAGAAATTTAAATGAAGATTTAACGTTGTCAAATAGTTCAAAAATTAGCAGTAGTCGAACTGAGACTGTACATTCAAATCAACAGGATAGTGATAATGGAATACCTATTATTAATGCGTATCCGTCAAAACGATTAAAACGTGTAGTATTTGAAATGGCCTCATACAAAAGGGCTGAACAAAAAGATGGAATTTGGTATTTTTATATTCCACCCGGTAATGAAGAGGAAGTTATTAAAGAATTTATGATAGAATATTTACCATCTGAAAAATATGCATTTATAATTCCAGACGAGGAATTATATTATAAAGTATCCGAAGTTTATCGTAAATACTTTGATCACACTAAATTTAAACCAGTTAGGTATACAAAATTATTAGTAGAGGTTAATAATAAAGAAGAGCAATTAAAATTAATTAAAGAATATCATTTACAAGAAAATAGACATGCTGGTATAGAAAGTGTTTATAAACAGTTACGAGAAAAATATTATTGGGAGAATATGAGGAAGCAAATTAAAAAGTTTATTTTAATGTGTGAACCATGTAAAAAAGAAAAATATAATAGACACCCTCATACAACTTTGTCATTGGAAACAGAAACACCTCATGAACCAATGGATGTTTGGCACATAGATTTCATGTCGTTAGAAAGACAATGGTATTTAACTATTATTGACAAATTCTCAAAATATGCTATTATAAAACAAACTGAGAAAAGCAAAGTTTATGATACTTTATCGGAGATATTTGCAATGATAGGAGCACCAAATAAAATTGTGCATGATGGAGAACAATCATTTTGTAGTGAAATATTGTCAGAATTATTTCAAACTTATCAAATCACAAACCACACTACTTCTCCGCAACATCATAAATCTAATTCAGATATAGAAAGATTACATAACACAATCCAAGAACTATTTAGATTACAGAGAGATTCAGATTTGGATCAAAATCAAAAGATAACTTTTATTACTCATGCGTATAATAATACAACACATAGTATTATTAATATGTCACCATTTGAAGTACACTTTGCACGAAAACCAAAGTTACGAAGTTTTGATAATTTAAAGGTTATTATTCAACGTTATACAACGCAACATAAACAATTCGCTAATGATTTAAATAAAAATATTCACAAACTATTAAAAAAACAAAAAGAAAAACGAAATAATAGAATCAATAGTAGAATGAAACCATCAAAATCATTTAAAATCGGAGACATAGCATATGTAAAAAACGGTAAAGCAGAAAGACATAAAACAAATTCTAGGTTTTTAGGTCCTTACAAAATCATTAGTTGTGAACCTCACAATAAATATAAATTATCTAATGGTAGAATCTATCACGTAGAGGAACTTTCTGTTACAGATGCCTCGTTGCTTACGGATACAAATTCCGACCACTCAATTACGACGAGCATTTGATTATTGTCGAAATGAAGCCTACCCGTATTGTCGAAGGGAAGTGGACAGTCATTCATAAACTAGATATAAAACCTATAGCTGATAACAAAAATTGGATTGTTAATAGAGTTAAAAGTGCTATGGCAAATTCATCTAAGTTAGAAGATGTTAAACATATTTACGATAGAATTAATATAATAGTTGGACATGTAAATGAAATTTGTAATCATTTAAATATTCAGACTAGAACGAAAAGAGGATTAATTAATGGATTAGGTTCTATTATAAAAGCTATAACAGGAAACTTGGATCAAGATGATTTAAATAATGTTCAAAAAGATTTAGAAACTTTAAGAACAGCTTACAATTTACAGATATCGGTCACTAATGATACATTAGAAGAGTATAATAAACAATTAAATAAGATTACACATATTCAGAGAAAAATAGATAATCAATTTACACATATTGCAAGTGTAAAATATCAGCAAAAGATAGCTTTTGGTTTATTATTGCAAGCGCAAACATTACAAGATATTGCAGAAAGGCTGACAACAGCTATTACCTTTGCAGAACATCATATGTATCATTATAGCATAATACAGTCACATAATTTACAAGATACTTTAAACTTAATTCCTAATTTATTAGTTCGGCAAGTCGCTGGTGTGGGATGCCACATGTGTCGATACACTCGCGCCATCTCACTTACCGGCGACTTGTAAAGCTGCAGGGGCAGCTGCGGCCAGTGCGGAAAATTCAAAATTCAAAAAATATGCATCGATTGGACCCAACTATATTTTTGTACCTTTTGCGGTCGAGACCATGGGACCGTGGGGGTCAGAAGCTCGCCGTTTTGCTCGCACCTTGTCATCAAAATTGATCGAGACCTCCGGAGACCAGCGGGCGGGGAGCTTTTTCCGCCAACGCGTCAGCTTGGCTATCCAAAGAGGAAACGCTGCCAGCCTTCTGGGAACCCTGCCGTTAATCGGAAGCAGCGGCAGGCTTGAGGAAATTTTCTATATATAGATTGTATTTTGTACATATTTGTTGTCAATAAATGAAGTTAATTACCATTCCTAATGATGTTATGATTTCTAGTAATATAAATAATGTAGAACCATTTATAAAAGTTAATAGTAAGATTATTGAAAATATTGTATACTTTATGCTAGAAATACCTTTGGTAAAAACAGATGTTTATTTAACAAGAAAAATTGTACCTGTTGTCCAAAATTTCCCTACCTGTACCTATCCCATTATGCGAAAAGTTACTTTAGCCTACAATGATCAAGAGATGTACGAAGTTCAAGATTGCACTGAGTTCGATCAATTAATTTGTCAAGGAAGTATCTTACAGCAAGATACATGTGAATCGGAAATAATATTGAAGAAAAATACTGACCTTTGTAATGTTGTACCTATAAAATGTCCTAAAGAACTTATACAGGAACTGTCACCACGAGGAATGTATATTTATGTAAATAAAACTACTGAAATAAATGTTAAATGTGAAAAAGGAGACGAAACATTATGGATTAAAGGACCATATATACTAAATGGTGAAAATTGTCAAGTTACTATTGCAGGTATCATAAGGTTTAAAACAAAGGA
This sequence comes from Polyploca ridens, assembly GCA_951394255.1. Classification (NCBI taxonomy): domain Eukaryota; kingdom Metazoa; phylum Arthropoda; class Insecta; order Lepidoptera; family Drepanidae; genus Polyploca; species Polyploca ridens. Next base: position 9,096,629 of record OX596267.1, read on the forward strand.
ATCTGAAGACATAATAATCTTGTCAAAACTAGAAATAGTGAACAAAGAAGAGGTACCTGAAATGGATCTAACATATGATACAACGAAGATTTCAAATAAATTACATCAATTGAAACAAATAGAGAAGCTACAAACTCAAGAGACCCATACTTATGTTCAGTATGGTCTATCAAGTTTTATAATATTAATAATTATTACATGTTTTCTTTATAAATTTTTCAGTACTAAGGTTCATTCTAAACCAAGTACTTCAAATTTGGAAGGGGAGAGTCAACTAGTACCAGTTATTGATAAACATAAAGAAATAATAACAAAGGACCACCCAACAACAACTCAAACAAAGGGTAATTTAAAGTCTCCAGTTAAACGCATTACAATAACACCTTAGACCAGCAACGTGGAAAAGTTCCAGATTGAAGACACAGAACTAGGCGTGGCTTAACCACTGTATAAAAGAGTACTCGCCATGTCAGGAGTAACTCATTTTCCGTTCGACCTTAGTCGAAGAAGTTTATATGTATTATATTAAATATATCATTGGCTTTTAAATTGAATAAATATTTTTTAAGAAAGTTTAACTTTCAAGTATTTTGACTTATGTGCAAAGCCCAAATGGAGGTAATTTTTTTTTTCGAATTTTTGCTTACATTCGGGGCCCCTGCCTATAACCGCAATTAACTGGTTTTAGGCAACAAAGGTTTGCAAAATGGGTTTCATTGAATGAACAGGTGCTGCTTGTGGGGGCTGTTAGCTGGTTACTTATTGATTCAGTCTACTTTGTCATACAAAATTGTTGTCAGTGCGATTAGAATGTAAATATTATGTAATGAATCTAAGCTTGTTTTGAAAAGAGTAATTGCTGAGTTTATTGCCGGCTCTTCTCAGCAAATGCAACCTTCCGAACCGGTATTAGAGTTTTAGTGTCAGACTTTTCATAAGTGCGTGTGAAGGTCTATTTGAATAAATGATTTTGAATTTGAAGCAGCTATTAAGGATAGAAATATAGATTTCTGTGAGTCAGAAAGAAAACCGAAATTCGATAGGTGAAAGTCATTTTACGTAAGATTTCTTTTTTCCGGGTGTGTGACACGTTTCGCGAAGACAAAGTTTTTTTCTAGTCACCTTATCACATTGAACAAATAAAAAATCTATCCATATTTAATATAATTTTTAATAAAAAGTAATACTCGGGGATAATGTAGCTTCCTATTAGTGAAATAATTTTTGAATCAGACCGGAAGTACCAGAGATAAGCGCGCTTAAACAAATAAAAAAAGTTTAGATTATCAGGTACCTATTGTTTTAAACTAAACTCAACTTATTACTCCTACACCTCTTTCCGTCTCGTTGTTTGCACTTAAATTACCTTTTTAACATAATCCACTCCATAAATAAAGCGTAGGTCACCTAAATCACATTTCCAACCCTTTCAGACCTGAAATTCATGAATGTTTAATCTACTTTGGACTTTGTCACTAAAGTGGTCCCCAGAGATTGCTGTTTGTAGCTTTCCAATGCGAATCGAGTAACAAAATACTGATAAAGCCGTGTTATTGTGGGCGACCTCTGTTAGGTTCCCATTTTAGAGAACGGAATAAATGAGTTTTTGAACAAAACAAAGCATACAGTGTTATTAAAAGTTTCATATCAAAAATAATTGTGCTTTTAGATTTGTTTTCATTGCAGTTCCAATGTTTCAATGATTAGAAAAAAACACACGTCATGCTGAGGTACATTTTTTAATAATGTTATATATTATATCAACAATAAGCAGCACTAATTATAAATTGATTATATTCGTTCGTCTAATTTGATGTTTAATTTCTATAACTCTTGTTTGGTTATAAATAAAAATAGTTTAAAAATCCTGGTTCTTCACTCAGTCCTTAAATCTGATCCCAAACAAGTAAAGCTTGTACTATGGAAAACAGACCAGATAACTGATATATGACAAAATAATACTTTTAAATTCATAAGTAGACCCAGACTCAGGAAAAACAGGGTTTATGATGATTGAATGGGTATAACCCATGTCCTGAAGCTAGTAGTCTATGCCAACCGTGGCCTGTTATATAATTTGAGATAGAGACTATAAGGAAAATAATTTGATTATAAATTATTACAATGAAATATGAAATATTCAAAACAAAATAACACGTGGAATTGAGAAAACATCAACAAGCGGACGTGTGACTGACATTGACTTATTTTGTTTACTCCCAACGTATAAATTGCATTCCATATTAACTTTATGAACCTCACTATAAAGTCCTATTTTCAATGATTCAAAATCATTACAATTTATTATTGGTTGCAGCAGGAAATGGGGCGAGTATTCAGTTAGTAGAGATTTGCCTTCGAGCTTGGATCGACAATTTACTGCTCAGACTGTCAAATATTGTGGTTTTTATTATGCGTTACATTTATTTTGTTGCTTCGGGGTTTTAAGATTAACTGTAATTTTTTTGGAATTAGATATAAGTATAGTATGTGTTTTTCGGGCATCATTACTAGTGCTGCTTATTGTTGGTACGACAGGCCAGTTGGCACAGTTGGTTAACTCACGGGACATGCATTTGTGTGCATGAACATGTCTGTACGTTCTGAGTCTGGGTGTAATCTAATCTAATAATATATATAAAATGCTTTTGTGGGTACGTAAATACGCAGTTTTCTCAATCACCACCAACCCCAATTAACTTCCCGTTGGGGTGGTAAATACCCCTTGGTCTCCAGGTGGTAGTAAGGGAGTTTGATCGCGGTGGGTGGAAGGGGGTGGTTGTGGGTGGCGAAAATGTTAAAACATATATTGCTGTCCTTTTCTAACGCATGAGGACTTATGAAAAGATCTCAAAATTTCTGGAATGGTCTAGAAAGTTCCAAAATGTGTAAAACGGTTATAAACGATCTGGAATGTTCTAGAAAGTTCAACAAATATCTGGAATGATCTAGAAAATTCTAGAGTGAATGCAAACTATTATAATCGATATAGAATGTTTGAGAAAGTTCTATAAATTTTCTGGCTTCATCTAGAAAGTTCCAAAATGTCCAAAACTGTTACTATCGAGTTAGGATGTTCGAGAACGTTCTAGAACGTTCTCGAATGATCTGGAAAGTTCCAAAATGAGTGCAATTGATTATGATCGATCGATCGAGATTACGATCGATTTAGAATGATCGAGAAAGTTCTAGAAAATTCATAAATGAGTACAATTTATTAAAAGCGATTTAAAATGTTCGAGAAAGTTCTAGAAATTTCTAGAATGATCTAGAAAATTCCAAAATGTGTAAAACCGTTATAATTGATCTGGAATGTTCTAGAAAGTTCCAAATTGAGTGCAGCTTATTATGATCGATCCAGAATGATTGAGAAAGTTCTAGAAATTTTCCGAGTGATCTGGAAAGTTCCAAAATGAGTGCAATTTATTATAAACGATTTAAAATGTTCGAGAAAGTTCTAAATATTTCTAGAATGATCTATAAAATTATAAAATGAGTTCAATTTATTATAAGCGATTTAAAATGTTCTAGAAAGTTCTTTTTTTTTTGTATTGATCTGGAAAGTTCCAAAATGTGTACGAGTGTTATTATTGATCTATAAAAACCAAATCGAAGTGATGTACATCTAAATATTCTAGAGTGATCTGGTACTGGAAATTTCGGTATATAAATCGAAATTCAGTGACTTTTCGTCAGTTCAATTGTGATTGCAGTCGAGTAAAAAAAAGAACAAACTATTTGAATGTTCTGGAAAGTCTTTCAATATCGAAAATAGATATCTATAATATGTTGATAATATGTTAAAAAATGTATCCTTATAAATTTTTTATACCATTAAACATGCGATGTATTTTAACCCGAGCAACGCCGGGATTCGCTGCTAGTTATGTATATTAAGTATGTAAACAAAAAGTAGTATTTATGTATTATATCAGTTATCTGGTTTCCATAGTACAAGCTCTGCTTCGTTTAGGATCAGATGACTGTGTGTGAGTAATGTCCCAGGATATTTAAAAAAAAAACTTATTTTTTTGTCAACTCCAAAAGGGTCATCCGGAAACATGACTTCTATGTTCTTATTATGTTTAAAGAAACGCTGGGACTTTATTTATCAAATTCATATAATTTATTTCAAATACACCTTGGCAAGCATTTATGAATAATCTGACGTCTGGCTCTAATACTCTTCGGAAGGTTGCATTTTCTGAAAAGAGACGTCAACCATAAACTCAGCAATTACGCTTTGCAAAACAAGCTTAGACTTATTACTTTACATTCTAATCGCAATGACACAATTGCGTGCCGTTCTTGTCTGTTTCATTGCGTTGCGGTGGTATATTACTTACACTTTTTATCTAATTAGCCAGTGATAACGGCAATCGGTAAAATAACCGCAACGTCCTTCTATGCTTGAGATTGATCACTCAGCTTGATCTTCTAACCTGAGCTGAGTCTTTGCGGGAGTCTCCGAAGCTAGATGCTTGATGTTCCGCTTGTTCACGCCTTCGAATAGATCTTTTTTCTTTCTTTCTTCCTTCTCATTTAATTATGAAACGGATTGTGACTATTGCGTTAGAGCAATTTTCATTGTCCGAGCTCTCGAAGATAGCAAAGGGATTTATTTTATCACCACTCTTTATTATTTCTATGTGCGATTTATTCATAATTTTACGAATGTGGATTGATATTTAATATTACATTTCATATAAATAGCAAATTATCAATCCTCAATCGCAAAATCAACGGTAGATGAAATAATGAAAGCGGCCGTAAAACATCAATAAACTTATAGAACGAAATCAATCTCCAAAATTAAATTGATAAGCTATTTCAAACCCGTAAGTAAGATTAAACTGAGTCTGATCTCTTATATGATTTAAGAACCAAATCGAAAAGCAATCTTAAAATAAAGTCAGAAGTCAAAAGGAAAATGAAAATAATATTCCCAGATCAAGAACGAAAAATATCTTGGTACCGTATACGTAGGCGTATCGGCACCAGCCAATCGATTGATACCAGCTATTCTGAAAAAGTAAATCATATTTTTTAATTATCAGGTATCAAAAGATATCTCGCATGTCACACTCATTAAATAGCAACTTTTAATTTGACAGATGAATCTCATCGTGAATTCAGGAGTGATATTTCTCTGCAGCTAACTAGCGTCTTTCATTAGTGAATCAAAATAGTAGAAGTGCTATCTATTACGATTAGGCCTTTGAAATACAAAATAATCATAAAAATATCATGTGGTTTTGAAAATAGAAATAAAGATAGAGAAAATATGTAAATATGATCCAAATTATTAACGGAAATAATTCACCCTACGGGAACTGTTTGATCGACCGAGATGATTTATATTCCTTCCATGGATGTAATTGTATGCATGTTCTTGTCTATTGTTTGAAACTATACTTAGTAAGTATTAAGACGATAAGTCACTCTACCAGAACTCCTCGATCGGCGAGAATATATTATGTAGATTTTATAACGATGGGTTAAGTATTTGACGATTTTATCAGGGATATTTTACTAGTTTATCCTTATTCGATGTGACTTCTCAGTTAGTTTAGGTATCTGGGGGCACGGAAGTGCCCCCCGCCAAGACAGCCAAGCGAAGCGAAAGGGCACTACCTACCTTTTCTCGAAGCGCTTCGTCGTTTTTTTGAACCCTCAGAACTTGGGTTTGGATTATACCAGATAAACAAATTCTCAGAATATGATGTCAATAGTGAACTTATTAAACATATTAAGTTTCAATAACATAGCTCTTATATTTTAGATTTTATTGATATCTAAAAACCCCCGATTTCGTCACTGACTCACTGATGATCATCAAAACTCATAGGGTACTTCTGGAAGTCCTAGAAAGCTGAAATTTGGTATGTAAGCTTGTATTAGTACACAATCGACAAAAAAATTATAAAACTTGGAAATTTCAAACAAACAAAAAAATTATAAAACTTGGAAATTTCAAACAAACAAAAAAAGGTTAAAAAAAGAAGTGAAATCCCACCAAAAACATTTTTATGTAAAATGTTGCCAAGACATATGGCTTGCACTGTCAAAAAGTTATAAGATCTGATGTAGAGCCAAGCTTATAACTCTACTTGCCCTTACTCTACAAGCCCTAACTTCACAAACTCTACACACCGTAGTCAAAATATGTGGCTTGGCCGTTTCACTACTACAAGAACTATTGTATAACAAAAAAGTAACAGTGAATACATTTTTCACCTTACTCCCATGTGATGGTAGCGAAACGGCCAAGCCACATATTTTGACTATGGTGTGTAGAGTTTGTGAAGCTAGGGCTTGTAGAGTAAGGGCAAGTAGAGTTATAAGCTTGGCTCTACATGAGATCTTATAACTTTTTGACAGTGCAAGCCATATGTCTTGGCAACATTTTACACAAAAATGTTTTTGGTGGGATCATCATATTTCTGCACCATATTCGTGAAAACCTCATTTGTACCAATACTTTTATTTTTATCATGTACAAGATTAATGTCATAGTTCATCTATTTGGGTATGGTCCCCAAGTTTTGTTTCATATTATCTAAATAGTTTCCCCCTAAGAGTCAGTCATTGTTGTAATTTGTTCAGAACAGATTGAGTGAGGTCCAGACATATTTAATTTTGTTTATAGGCCGGCTGGCTTTTATGTCTGCTACAAATCCTGCGTTATGGGAATAGTGCCAAAAACACCACAAATATTATTTTACTAATTTGATCTGCGTAGTCTTCCATGGGATTCCTTTAGTTTTATTCCTTAATTTTAGGGCATATTATATTATTATTCGTAAGCCTTCAAACCTCAGAGCATTTTTTTTGTTTCAATGCTCTGTACTTCAAACCAAAACATAATTCAATTTGATATTTATGCCACGATGTTTTCAGGGTAAAACCGCTGTAGCAGTTAGGGGTTTTTGCAAGCAAAATTAATATTGTTGGACAAAGTTACGCCAAAGAGTTCCAGCAGTTCGGCTATCAGTACGATTTTTTGAAAAGTAGGTTTAGCCTTACTCCAATAGAATACTGCTTGAAAGTTCAAGTTAATATCCTACCTGGTAGATTAATTCTCCATAACATCTCTAACACTCTCTGCATACCCAAAGATACCGGGTTCCAGCAGGTCGTTGATATGCAAGGCCAATATCGCGGAGAAAGTTAATCCCTGAGGACCTGCGACATTTATTACCAGTAGATCCGACACAACACCCGAAAATTTAGATTCATTATGATAAAAAAATCCTTTGAAAAAGTCGCAATAAAATCGAGCAACATACAAATGTAATATAAGCTTCCGAAATATCGTTTAGTGTAGCCATGAAATTGGCGATTATACTTCCAAATAATATTGTAACATATACGATTCTTAGAATGGTTTTATGGATTAGAAGCGCTCGTGGTGTAGCATTTAGCCATTCGCAAAGTTAAGCTACCACCGTCATGGTCGGGCGTTTCCGTGCTTCGGAAGGGACGTAAAGCCGTTGGTCCCGGATATTACTTAATTGTGATAGTTGCAGGCCTCCTAGGTAGCTTGAAAAATCCAACAGTAGGTTGACCACTAGCCTACCTCCACCGTTCCGCAGAGAGCACGCGTGGTGGAGTATCTGCCCATGCTCAGCTGTGGGACATTATAGGCTGATGATGATGATGATGAATGGTTTTGAGCGCAGCCTAGCTATTATTAACATTCACTTTATTTTGATAATTCCCACCAATTTCTTCGATAAAACATCTGTATAATTTTGTATCTTAATCTGAGCGTAAACTCAGCAGGTTCAATCATCATTCACGACACTACATCGCACCGCAACACATAAGTCAACATTTTTATCTACGTGGCACAGCGACACATAGAGCTAAAGGGATAAGACCTTCTTCACGTGAACTATCTCAATACCATAATCATTGTACAGTGGAGGACATAAATATGTATACACTTTGTGATATTCAAAAGCAATTATCTCGCACTGGATAGATTCGAATATGTTAACACAAATCATAATAGTTTATGTTAAAAGATTCTGCCTACATAATATTATCTCATAATTAATCGTTGTTGAATTTCACTATGACTTAATGAAATACAGCGTGTAAAATAAAATTCAAAATTAAAAAATTGTTTATTAATATTATGCCTTAATAAGGCACTTACGAACGCGACTCGATTATATAAATGCGAAAGTGAATTTGTTTGTTTGTTTGTTATGCCTTCAAGCCTCAAATACTCAACGGATCATCATGAAATTTGGCCTGCAGATAGCCTATGCTATGGAGAAGGACATTAGGCCTTTTTATCCCGGAAACGCGTGTAAAACCACGGGAGACAGCTAGCATTCTATAACTCCCAGATACTCGCGCTTTTCGTGGCATCACTTCCTTTAGCGGTAAATTGCTATTCTCTTGCACCCATTAGCATGTGTTTATTCTCCCAAAGCACTTTGATAAAGAAACATTACATCTTTATGCGTACCTTTATGTTCCCTTGAATTGAATGTAATTTTGTTCCTTACGGCTAATGTAATAAAGTTTAAAATATTATAGAAATTCTTGTTTTTGCTCTCTTTGGGATATACGGCTTTTGTAACAAGATACAAAGTTGCAAACTGGGATATAAGTTAGCGAAAGAATGGATCCGCTTATTTATTGCTGGTATCTGATCAAAGGAGCACAACAGAAGCCTGAATTAGCATTAGTAAGTCTGTGTTGTAGTGTAAAGATTTATTTTCAGTCTACGAGTTGTATGTATATTCCTTACTTAATGTGTATTTTTTAATAATGTGAGACATTTCATCATCAGTCTATCCCAATGCTGAGCACAGTCAATCATTGTTACACCCGGTTCTGTAGCCTGTAATTATTTAATTATATGTGTGAATTGAAGTGAAGCGTACTGAAGTGATTATCTAATTGTAATATTATGTCGTAATAATAACGTAATAAACCTCATACTCATACCTCATACTTCCTCATACGGGACTTTTACGAAGCGATGGTATAACGTTGCTTTATTGCCTGCACTGCGCCCACCGAATCCCGATACTACTGAACCCTGATCGTGGTGTTTGTATCGCTTGGCTGTCGCTGACTCTGACATATAGATATGTGTTGTGTGTCTTCTTTCTTCCTTTTCTTTCAATTGATATCCAACGTTACTGCTCGTGTTTTTACCTGCAATCCCCCATTTTATTTAATTCCTTTTTAGTTTAAACCTTTTTTAATTATTTCATCCCATATAATACGTGCCACTAAAGATGAGTCTTGACCAAGAAGCTTATACATAAGCTTGTTGGTCTTGACCATCGAGGAAATATCCCTATAGAGTAGTAATACTGAATAATATAATTCCACAACTAGTCAGTGATTTGTCACTGAATTTGAACAGTAAGGACCACTCGCTGCGTCGTGTGTTTTTGACTTGGCCAATCAGAGTGCATACGTCCTTGTCTTAACCAATCAGCGCGCATTGTCGGCGGTGGGAAATTGGCGGAATTTATTTCAACCAAAATTCAATGAACGTCATTGCGCTTCTATAGGTTAATTGTTCCATGGTCTTGACACACCACTTGGTTGATGTCTGACGTCGTTGATGATGACTTCTCTTTAGCGGTATGCGGTGAGGCGGGGGCGGAATTTGTTTCCACAAAACCGATGAACAATATAATACTGAACCCTCAAACAAATCAAAGTGAACAAACATTTTATTAGCAACCAAAAATGGCGATCTACGTTGCGGATACCGTGTATAGGATGCCATTAACACAGATTATATAATTATGGCGAGTCAACAGATCGCGAGACGAATCAAGCGCATAGATTACGTTTCGTTCTTACATTATGCAAACGTTCCAAATAAATCGAATTCTATATCTCAAACCATCGCATCAACACGATACACATTCAAACAGAATCAATAAGAAATCCTATTACACGGAAACAAACTGACAAATCTGTGAAAGTATGTACGTAAAAGGAATTTAATACAAAACTCAACGACGACAGAACGCTCTCTCGCCAAGCGTGAGATTATTGTTCGCAGATAAAAGAAACCCACAGATAACATACATGTGAAAGAAGAGCCAAGTTCACTTATGAACGATTTACCTAAATTCATAACTATTTTGTTAAGTAAAATTAAGTTTCTTGCCGGAAGTCTTCTTAGTTTAAGTGTATTACGAACCAGTGGTAGAATCAATAATTGTAAGGTTCGTAAGTGCCTTATTAGGGCCTAAATTGAATAAACGATTTTGAACGGGTTTTAAATTTGAATTTGAAGTAAAATGACATCGTCTTTCGTTTAATTTACAGTCTAGAGCTGAATTTCCAAAACATATACTTGTTCTGCTAGCTCACTAACGTTATGAGACAGACCATTTCTAACTTTATTAGTATTATGATAAATTCTCAAATGTAACATAATGTATAATTTGTTCTCCCATTTGGCTAAGTCATCCTTTATACCAACATAATAAGGAGTATGATTGTCAATAGATGTACCTACCGTTTAAGTTGAAAAGTAGTTCATGCTAAAATTTTAAGTTGTGTTGTTAAGAATTATACTTTTAACTAGAACTTGACTTGTACACTACCACGTATCTGATAGGGGTGAAGACTCAGTTGTCGACTGATTGAAAAAATATTTTTTTATTGGAACTCTCTAAGCGAGTAAATATGAATGCACAAGCATTTCGATCATTTCGATGATTAAGATTCTAATATTGGTGGTATTTTTAGAGGTTCTTGCTTTTTTCGAGAACCTAAAGTTATACAATTTATACAATACTAGTTGGTCCTCCGCGGTTTCACCCACGTTTCCGGCATAAAAAGTAGCCGATGTCCTTTTACAGCCATAGTCTATCTGCGTGCCAAATTTCATCGTGATCGGTTGAGTAGTTAAGGCGTGAAAGCGTAACAAACAAGTAAACACATTCGCGTTTATATGTAGGTAACATTAGTAATTATATACCTACATTTATATACCTAAAGTCCCTAAAACCCTATCATTATTAGATATCTAAAATAATTGAACTGTTTTACAAAAAACTTAAACCGACTTCAAAGTACACTAAGAAGTAATTAAATCCTGATCTGATGACAATGGGACCAAACGGGAAGTATAAAAAATGATTTTTCCAAAAAAATAATTAAGAACCACCTCCTTTTTTGAAGTCAGTTAAAAAAAGAATTTTACTTTCTCATGTAATTTTGCTTAGGTACTAAAAACAGTTTTTTTTATTGTATTTTTTCTTAATAAAGTGTAAGGGAAATGAAGTTTTTATTTATATTTGAGAAAACTAATTACATATCTAGTTTTCTTACAATAAGGTCGTATTCCCCGCACTAGCACTAATTACACCGGGTACACAACAAAGCATTTGCCATACCCGTTTTCAATTCTTCGATTCAGGTCAACCACTAATGAGATTCTAAAGTTGTTATCTACAGACGGAACTGAACTCTGCTGGTTGATTTCATTTCCCTTCACACTCACAGGTAGCTAGGAATGAAGGGAAACTGTCCATATTATGATAAGACATGAGTAAGACGTCATCAAACTTTTTTTTTATACCACTAAGGTATCAAACAACATACGACTCGCTATTGGTAAGCAGTAATCGGAGCCTATTTTCAGGTTGATTCGAAAACCATTGGTCAATGACATAAAGGCTTTCTCTCATATTTTCCCTTTTTGGCTGTTTGGGACTTAAAATAAAAATATAGATATTTTCAGTTTTGCAGTACTTTCGGATTACCAACATTGGAGTACAGCATGGGGTTCTTCAAAAAGGGTGTGAAGAGATTTCTTCAGGGTCGGCAACACGCGAGTGATGCCCCTGGTATTGCAAGCGTCCATAGGCTACGGTAACTGTTTACCATCAGGCGGGCCGTATGCTTGTTTGCCACAGTAGTGGTATAAAAAAAACATGCATAAAACGAGGACTCGGAAGTAAGTTTTATATAAAAAAAAAAACTCTAAAGAAAATTAAGTATCGCTATTTTTTTTTCGTATCTCAACATGGTTTATGATGATTTGGTCGAAGGTGGTAAGCACACATAGACAAGAATGAAACTGGCTCTCAAGTGCAGCCGACCGATATGGCAGTTTTTTTTCATGCATATACGAATGTGATACGTAAATAAAGATATTTACATATCACATTCGTGCTTCAGAAGGCGCGTAAAGCCGTCGGTCCCTGCTAAAACTTAATTGTGATAGTCGTTATGCTAGTTGGAGGCCTCCTAGGCGGCTTGAAAACTCCGCCGCGCTCGGCTGTACTCACAGAAGTCAATTACGTATAATGATTGATTATCTCTAAACCTGTCCCTTTCTATAGCTATTCAATAAACAAAGATATCAGATACTTTAATCGGTTATTCGCCAGAGTTAAATTAGGTAATGCAATCATACAGAGCAATCCCATTCCGCAACAAGTGTTTTTGAGACCGTTTTGCCGTTCCAATGGCTCAGTCTATCGGAATATCTGCCGGATGTAAAAAATATCTACAAAAATATATAAGATTGAACCATTTATACAGCTTTATTGAAAAATAAAAGAGAACAGCCATTACACCGAAAACTGGTTAAAACTTGCTTTGCTATTGGAAGTTGCTTTTATGTCTGAATAGGCTTAAAGCTTTGTCTAGCTCTACATACGAATAACGGATGCAAGCCCTGAGACTGGAGAGTTGTGCTTGTTCTGCATAATTTTGAATTAATCGTTGCAAATTTTGACACGATCTCTAAAGCTGTGTACATAAAATTACTAGTATAATATCCGGTTAATATGGGCCTCATTCCGCACATGAGGGTGAAAGGGAAAGGGCAGATACTCCACCACGCATGCCCACTGCGGATTGGTGAAGGTAGGCTAGTAGTCAACCCACTCTTGGAGTTTTCAAGCTGCCTAGGAAGCTTCTAACTAGCTTAACGACTATCACAATTAAGTGATAACCGGGACCAACGGCTTTTCGTGCCTTCCGTAGCACGGAAAACGCTCGAGTTGAAATACCACTAGGCAGGCACCCATCCAGGTACCGGCCTCACCGGTTGTAGCTTAACTTTGCCGATCGATTAAATACGGCTAATCATGCTACAGTATGAGCGCAATATCTGAATACATTACCAAAAGAACTATGTAATTAAATAATACCACAATTTCAGTTGGAAAGCTCATAATGTTAAATTCACTAATTTCTAAACCTAGCAAATATAGTTTTAACAAAGTCATAAACTCAGGCATTCAAAATTTCATATTTGAGCATTATACATCATAATTTGCATAGTATGAGGATTTGAACTTGTGATATTTAGGTAGGAATAATTTTTAGTTAGGAAAAGTTGAGGTTGTGATGACTCCTTAAATTGCTTTATGGCCAATAAATATTGAAACGCCATTTATTTAGGAACGTCCGAAATAGGTAGGTACTTTAGAAGCGTTTATCAAAACAATTAAACTGTCCATGTATTTCCATTACACTTTCAAAACAAAATTTTCAAAATAAAAAGCTAACTTTAATTCGATCGAGAGATACAATACAAGCACTACCACTGTCAGTTTTACATATGAACCATTACCAACAATATTAGCGGCACAAAAAGGTTTTTACGCAGTTGCCGTGAAGATAAATTCCAAAAATGCCGCACTGAACATACGGGTGTCGCGGATAAAAATGTGTACATAATGCGGCCTTAGCCCAAAAAAGGATTCCACGTAATATCATGGAGAGTACTAAAATTCTGGGTACGAACCGTTTGAAGCCAAGGTGCTCTTATTTGCATGGAATTTAAGCGGGCTTATGTGAATGCTGTGTGGTATGATATTGAGACAAAACTCATTTTGAGGATTTTAATTCATCGTCATCCGCCTGCCCTGTTCCCAATAATTTGGGGTCGGTGCAATATGTACGCTTCTTCCATTCATCTCTTCTATCCATCATACCAGCATCCACCACTACTTTCTTACCCATATAATCTTTCACACAATCCATCCATCTCTTTTTCGGTCTTCCTCTTCCCGTATATCCATCCTTTCATATTCATAACTCTTTTAGTGGCGTGGCTTTTATTTCTCCTCATAAAGTGTCCATACACGGTCTCAACTTTTCAGTCACTGATGCTACTTTCAAGCTTCCCGTTATATACTCATTCCTTATCTTATCCATTTTTGTCAATTTGAGGATTGTAATTAAAATATTAATAATAAAAAAAGGATTTTCATTACCAATGAAAGATGAAAATTGTATGCCATATTCTGGTCGTTGACAAAATATGTCGTTGGCAGGAGTATTTTGTTGCACCGATAATTATTTCCAATACTGGTTTTCAGTAACAAACACCATGACATTCTGTCTGATGTCATTTAGAATCAATATACCAACTTATATATCGGAGAGTTGGATTGCTGGTCTGACTTGCTTATATCGACTGTCACTGCCCGCGGCGTAATAATCATTTACAATTTTCCGAAAAAAATCTAGTAAATAACCGCGAAGATAAAGTATATAGATAGCACCAAATAGTTTCAGTATAGACAAGAATATTTTAAGAAGCTTTTTTTTATACAATTTATATCATAGTCGACAAACTAAATCCTCAGACCGTTGAACCACAGTCCTTGTTAAGACGAATCAAACGAGCCCAAACTCGATGTGGTTCCGTCGTTTTATTACAGAGTTCCCATGACCACCTTCCGGCTCCATCATCAGATCAGCTCCACGTTATAATAACATTGCACTGTCATCTGATTTAGATATGCATGCAAAATTTCAGCTCAATCGGAAACCTGGAAGTGAGTCAAACATAACTTGCAAAGTTTGATTACAAACAGAAATATACACTGAGACAGGTGAAATTGAATAAAAGCTTGTACAGTTTTGTGCGTGCGGTTTACAAAAACAAGCGCTGCGCTTTCAAGTTATTCAGTTTCCATAGTATCAGTTCTGCTTAGTTTGGAATCGGATGGCTGTGTTTGTAGATAGGAAGTGTAGGTAGATGCTAGATATTTCTGAAATATATCATTATACTTGTTTTCGCCCTGCAGTTTCACACGCATTCCCGAGGAATCTTACGTTTTCTCGGGATAAAAATGATCCTAAATGTTATTCTGGGTTATGAACTATCTGCGTGCCAATTCATCCTACAAATTTCATCACGACTAGGCGTCAATAGGTAACAAACAAATCCACTCTCAATTTTTTTTATTCCCCTCATATTATAGAAGTAGTACCACAGAGTTAGAATATTAATAGAGGGACACTACAGTCGGACTGTTAATAAACTAGTGTACGATATATCTGTAAATGCATCTACGTTATGAAACGTGCTCACGCTTCGCACATGGTAATTTTGTTACCGTTATGATACCCTAACTACAACTACAGACTACCACAATGCACCCACATTCAGGTGGTTCTGTAATAAGTATCTGTAAGTTTCACGTGAAGTTGGAAATTCAAGAATACCCATTATATTAAATAAAATAGGCCAAGAGTCTGAGTCTGCCTTACGCATCGAGGGTTTCCACCTTCCATAGACGTATAATATCTATGTTTCGGCCATAACTGTAAAAAAATATCGGACCGCATAACTAAATATGTTTGGAATATTGAAAATATTGACCAAAATGTGCTGTTAGAAACATCGTTCTATTTTTCCTGTAATATTTAGATCAATGTAATTATTTCTGATTTTTGGCTTTATAAATTTTAATCCCACCAAAAACATTCTGTAAAAAACTAGCCAAGTCTCGATGGAGCTGCTTATTTATCTCTAAAAAGTAATGAAATCTAGACAAAGTCGTGCCAAGTCTAAGGTTCCTTACTGCGATTTCTTTATTATTATAGTTAATGTTGTGTGACTTGGCCGCAGAACATTCTTTATACGTTAGTGGGTACAAGTACAGATTGGTGCAATGGTGTCATGGAGCACCTGGTTTTGTACCCTTCAACGGCCAAGTCACACAACATTAACTATAATAATAAAGAAATCGCAGTAAGGAACCTTAGACTTGGCACGACTTTGTCTAGATTTCATTACTTTTTAGAGATAAATAAGCAGCTCCATCGAGACTTGGCTAGTTTTTTACAGAATGTTTTTGGTGGGATTTCACTTCTTTTTGTAGAAAATGAAGCGGCCCATAATGTTGAATATTTTTTGTAAAGGCGCTATGTCGATCTCTAATAGTTTGGTTGGGCTCTTGTGTTTTCTAATCAGGGTCACCAGGTACTCCAGACCTTCGATTATCCTAGTTTTTATAGTTTTCCCTTTATGCGGCCATTAAACCCTAACTCTGTACCAAATTTCAGCTCTCTAAGTTTATGGGAAGTACCAGTTCTATTTTGATGATCATGAGTGAGTGAGTGAGTGAGTGTCATAAATGCGAAACTTTGCTTTCGCTTAACTTCGGAACTAAATGACCTACAGACTTGAAATTTTGGATTTTAAGTATGTAATTATAGCTTACTGGATGACGAAAATTTCCATGTTCTGGTCTTATCCAGAGGTTCTCAAATAGGGGCCTGAAAATGCGGCGAAATGGTTCCAGTAAAGGATGGTACGGCAGTGTTTGCTTCGCGCTCGACTCGGCGGGGGCACTGCCGTGCCCCCCGATCCATCATTTATAGGTACTGATTAATATGATGGTTCAGATATCCAATTACCAATATAATGCTGATAATATGGACCTTAACTCCCGAATAATATAGCATTTGATTGCTCCACAAATGATTTGATTAATCAATTTGTATACATTATAACCCCAATTGATACATTGTTAGAAGCTAAATTGCTTATTATTGGCTCAAAGTTCATTATTGTATTTAATTTCATGTTGTATCTTGTATTGTATAGAGAGTACAATAGAGAGAGCAAATAAAGAAGTCATCATCATCAAAATGATAAGCGATCACCGTAGCATACAAAAATCTTCTCACACTATTCTTGAAGAACCTCACGCTTGCGCGGAGCTCATTCCACATCTCGAGCATTATAACCTATTTCTTTATAATGGTTAATATAAAGAAGGTGAATATAGAAAATCATAGATTAATAATGTTGACAGCCAAGTAAATTACAAAGAAAGTTAAAACCAATGTCAAAAATGACAATAAAGAAGAATTTAAGCTTTTTAGGGGAGTTCAAGCAAAACATAAACAGCTAGTTAGAATTGGGGTAAAATATTTAAAAGAAATGCTCGTAAAATGAATTCAATCAAGAAATGTTAGTCATATGTATTTTGGCAATTATTTTGGACCCTTTGAATGCTGTATGTAAGTAAAAGCTCATAATAAATTAAAAAAATTACCTGCATCATGCGTAGTGCGTACATCTCGATTATCATGGACCACTAGCCTACCTCCACAAATCCGCAGTGGGCTTCCACCCTCAAGTTGAAAATCCGTTGCCAAGCACCTTTCGGTGTTTTCCGATAGCTGCACTTGAGAGCTAGTTCCTTCTAGGCTTTGTGTGCTTACCACCTTCGGCCACATCATCACTTACCATGGTGAGATTGCGGTCAATCACAGGCCTAATTTTTACTAATTTTGGCACGCGTGGTGGAGTATTGCCCATTCCCTTTCACCCTCATTTGTGAAAGGAGGCCTGTGCTTAGCAGTGGGACATTATAGGCTGATGATGATGAATAATGGACAAATAAAAATCTAAATAGCTACGAATATTCGCAGTAAGAAAATTAACACTCAATAATAATAATGATTTCAACCGTTGTTACAGACGTTTACGATGGAGAAGACGAGGAACCATCAGCCAACAGACCATATTTCCCATCATCAGATGACCTGAACTTTGAGCCAATAGTAACGCTGACCAAAGACCAGGAGAAGATTATGTTTGTAAAGAACATAAACTGTGATGATTTCCAAAAATATGCCATAAACTGTACCACTGAAGCAGCTCTGATATATAATTCGAGTAGAAAAAGTCCTCCGATGCCTGCTAAAATTAATAACTGGTGCAAGTAAGCAGAACAAATTTTTAAAATTTACATCCTTGTGTTACAAACAATAATTGCATGGTTTTGGGATATATCTAATTAACGGAATACTCAGGCAGATCAGGGGCCTATTTTATGTAACTACTCTGCAAGTCTGCACTTCCTGTGTCCACTTATGTGACAAGTGTCAGATTCGGAAGAGTGAATATTGAGCGTTACCAATTCAAATGTTTGCGGAAAGTCTTAGTAAACTCTTTTACTCTTCACTCCGCTATATTTGAAAAGTGAATTGAAGACAACAAAGTGCAGACTCGCAGAGAATTCATAAAATAGGCCCCAGTTACCACAAGCAGCACCTGTTGACAGATATACGTGGCAGCCACTATGTTTTTTTTCTTTTACAAGTTTTTTTTTTTTTTATTGTTTATAGGCCTGTGTTTGACCGCAATCTCACCATGATAAGTGATGATGCGGCCGAAGGAGGTAAGCACACAAAGCCTAGAAGGAGCTGGCTCTCAAGTGCAGCTATCGGAACACACCGAAAGGTGCTTGGCGACAGATTTTCAACTTGAGGGTAGTAGCCAGCCAGGCGGGTACTACAAAGTACCCTACCACCGTGCTATGGTTTCCTCACGATGTTTTCCTTCACTGAAAGCTCAAGCTCATTGTAGGATTCGAACCCGGGACCTTCATCTCGGTATCCGACGTCACTACCACTGAGCTATCATCGCCTTATTTATTTAACTTGCAATGTATGTAGGTTTGTTCGGGTGGAATCTTGCAGGTCAAATTTCACTCACTTCCAGTGGTCGTATTGACTTCATATTTGGTATACATTAGTATATTGGATGACAATGCAAGTACAGTCAACAAAATGTACAGTCACTCAAAAAAGGCTTGTATAAAAAATGAAATTTATAACAAAGAACTTATTGTGTTGATACCCAGAAAAATACGAAAGTAAAGAAGAAAGAAAGAAAGAAAAATATATTTATTTTGATGTACACACAACACACACACAAATAACATACAGGTAAATAAAGAAAGAGGTAAAGAAGAAAAATGTAATGTCGTGTGACATCAAAAATGGTCAGTGACTCAGTAAAACACTGTTAGCCCATATTCGGGTAACAGCACTGATTTTCAGTCACTGCCATAAGTGATATCACGCACAACCGGACAGAAAACCCAAAAGATTTACAATAATACAAAAGAACTCAATAATACAAAGGAACACAATACAAATGAACAAAATATTACAAAAGGAACACAATAATACAAGGGAACACAAAATAACAATGACTTTATACTTAATTATAGTTTAGCAAAGAAAAAAAAATAAACACGGTAGAAAAATAATAATAATAACAATATCCAAAATAAACCAAACCCATACAAAATAGAATATTCATTAAAAATAAAATAACAGTTAAACAAAAAAAAAGAAAAAACAAATATTTGAACACTGTACTGCAAGCAACAAGCTAAAACAAAAAATATTGGAACCTGAAATAGTGATGGTACGATCCGTAGAGAAATAATAAATAAATAAAAAAATTCAAATTTATCTTTTCTGGAGATTTAAAAGGTGGGTCTTTAGATGTTGACTGAATGTCTTAAAAGTTTTCAAGTCACGAATTGGCGGTGGAATGTCATTCCAGCACCGAGTAGCTGCGAATTTGAAGCTTCCACGGAAAGCTACAGACTTATGTCGAGGCGTAGTTAATCGATCCACGCAACTTCTTATAGAATTTCTCCCATTCCTCCAAGAGAGTTTATCATATAGATAACTAGGTTCCTCATTTTTAATGATCCCAAACATAAGTCCAGCGAGATGAAGGTTCCTCCGGGATGAAAAAGGAGGGAGGAAAAGTAGACTGACGCTAATGACATACTAATAGAACTATCCTGGTCACTATTCTATGGATGAAGCTTTTGTTTTTAAGGCAATTAATTTTAGCCTCACAAGACAATGTCTGCTTTCAACTCGTCGTAAAATTTAAATATGCATGGTTTATAGCTACTGCACTCCGTCTAGTTAATAACCTTAGTTTATAACGATACTCAGAGGAATATATCAGGTGTTGGCCACATTGTCAGCTAACGAGCTGAGATTACATTGTATTGATAGAACTGAATAGAACCTACGAACTTATTAATAAATAAGATCAATCCGAAAACAGTAGGGTTATAATTCAGGTTGTTGTTTTGGTCAGCGACGAGCGACTCAGGGTCGATAATACAAATGATACTGGTGCTAAAAAAATAAAAAAAGGAAAATCATGTAATAAGTAAAAGTGTGGACGTAATACTCAACGGGAGGGCGAGGGATTAAAGGGGTGGGGCGACGGCGGCTTGCACCTAGCTTTAGTCTGCGCACGAGCCTAGTAATCACACGTTGCGATAATTTTAGTTCAAATTAAATTAAATGGAAAATTATGAGAAATTTAATGGAATTAAGGCCTTCTTCTTCTTCCTACCCATGGTCCCGTTATTTGGGGTCGGGTCTCCTCACATTCCTGCGCCAAGTCAGACGATCTTGGGTTGTCGGTTCGGGCAATTGGGCTTTCTTGAGGTCTCGTTCTATGTTAGACCACCAGGTCAATGGCGGGCGGCCTCTACCTCTCTTTTGTTCCGGTAGGTTTAATGCGATTTGTACCACATGGTCTTCGCTGCGTCTTTTGACATGTCCGTACCATCGGAGACGGTTTTCAGTAACTTTGTCCGGGATTGGCGCAACTTTGAAGCTTCCTCTTATATATTCATTTCGGACTCTGTCCAGCCGAGTTACACCTCCCGCCCATCTGAGCATCTTCATTTCATTGGTGTGGACCTTTTGTTCATGCGTCTTCTTAGTAGTCCAGCATTCGGATCCATACAGTAGCGCCGGGCGGACTGCCGTTTTATACACTTTACCCTTTGTTTTTATTGGAATACGTGGATCGCACAGCACACCTGTGAGTGATCGCCATTTTTGCCACGCAACGTTGATTCTATGGGTCACATCAGCGTCGACATTAGCATCTGGTGTGAGCATGGAGCCAAGGTATTTCAACTTCTCTACGGTGGGAATAGGAGTCGACCCTATGTAGATGGTTTCAGATGTACCGTTTCCGCTGAAAGGGCATTTCAGATATTCGGTTTTGCTCCTGCTAACCTTCAGGCCGTACTTTTCTAGCGCGTGCGTCCACGTATTTAAGAGTTCCTGCAAGTTACATGCGGTATCGGCAGCCAGAACTATATCGTCCGCGTACAGCATAGTCCACGGCAGTGGAGACGGTATATCCCTAGTAAGGTAATCCATGACCAGGTTAAATAGAAGCGGACTGAGCACAGATCCCCGATGGACGCCCACTTTGACTTCGAATGCCTCACTAACGCCGGCTAAGCTTCGGACTTTCGTGCTGACATTGTTATACATGTCTCGTACAAGTTCTATATAATATTCTGGTACATTTTGAGCACGGAGAGCCTGCCACACTAGCTTACGGGGTACTCTATCGAAAGCTTTTTCGAGGTCAATAAATGTTAGATGTAGGTCTTTTTTGTTTATTCTGTACTTTTCCATCATGATCCTGATTGTCTGTATAGCGTCAGTGGTTGACCTGGATGCCGTGAAGACAAATTGAATCGGAGATATTTCCGAGATATTGGTGAGACGTCTATTGATAACTCTTTCCCGTGTGAGGTCAGTTTTATGCCCCTATAGTTTACACATTGTGCCACATCACCCTTGTTTTTATAAAATGGTAGTAGAAAGCTTTGACGCCAAGACCCCGGAATGTGTTTTGTGTCCATGATGATATTAAATAGTTTAGTCAGCCAGCCTACGGCTATCGGGCCGCCAGCTTTCCACATGTCGGCAGGGATCTCGTCCGGCCCCGTAGCTTTTCGGTTTTTCATTTTGGATAGGGCGTGTTTAACCTCGCTCAATTCTATCTGGGGTATGGCTCCGTGTGTGGGTTCGCAAAGTATGGGGTCTTCATTTGGGAATTCTTCGTTAAGGTACTACCGCTCCTGGGTCGCTGTCGCCGAACAAAAAAACATCCTGTATATCCGTAACTTTGTTGCAATCAATTTCAATAAGTTTTTATTTGAAACTGATTAAATATTGCAGGTTTCTGTACATTTGTACATTATAGTAACTGCATAATGTAAACCATTTCTGATATTGTAATTTTTTTTTCCAATTAAGAGGTTTTTTCAAATTACAACCGAATGATTATTGATTGCAATAAGTTCTTGGTTAAAAAAATAAGTTTTAATACAAGCTTTTTTGAGTAACTGTACTGTACTTTCATTGTCATCCAATACACTAATGTATACCAAATATCAAGTCAATCCGACTACTGGAAATGGGTGAAATTCGATTTGCAAGATTCCACCCGAACAAACATACATACATACATTACAAGTTAAATAAAAGCTTGTAAAAAGTACGTAATGAGATGGGGCAAAAAGGCACCACCTTACGGGGTGTTGTGTTTTATGAAGTGGTTATAACACATACATAATATCATTGACATCCATGACATTGTATCCAGACAAGTTGTATAAAAGGACACACTGCCTGTATATCCGTAACTTTGTTGCAATCAATTTCAATAAGTTTTTATTTGAAACTGATTAAATATTGCAGGTTTCTGTACATTTGTACATTATAGTAACTGCATAATGTAAACCATTTCTGATATTGTAATTTTTTTTTCCAATTAAGAGGTTTTTTCAAATTACAACCGAATGATTATTGATTGCAATAAGTTCTTGGTTAAAAAAATAAGTTTTAATACAAGCTTTTTTGAGTAACTGTACTGTACTTTCATTGTCATCCAATACACTAATGTATACCAAATATCAAGTCAATCCGACTACTGGAAATGGGTGAAATTCGATTTGCAAGATTCCACCCGAACAAACATACATACATACATTACAAGTTAAATAAAAGCTTGTAAAAAGTACGTAATGAGATGGGGCAAAAAGGCACCACCTTACGGGGTGTTGTGTTTTATGAAGTGGTTATAACACATACATAATATCATTGACATCCATGACATTGTATCCAGACAAGTTGTATAAAAGGACACACTGACTGCTTGAAAGGTACACACTTAAGAGCACTCAATTCGCCATACTTTTCATACAAAACCTCTGTACTTATTATGGCGTTGTTAAACATTTTTCGTTAGATGTTTTGAACAAATTAGTATCTTGTGCACTATATCTAGCCGTGTATCTAGGTGAAATTTAAAAAAAGTGTGAAACAAATTCAGTAAAAGCCTCCGAAAAACAGCGTTTTTGCTCAAATTTTACCTGTACTTTGGCCATATCGAAAGTGTTTTCAGGATTAGAAGATATCGGTGACAGTTCACTTTTGACAATTATAGTCATGCGCCTTAACGATATCCAATCGATTTTTTTGTCGTATCGTGAAAGTTAATAAAGAAAGTCTAATCGATTTTCATTTTCGTGCTTTTATTTTCCAAATTATATTTCCTTATCACTGTCTTACTGCTTAATACCGCCTCGTGTGTAATTACCAACTTTGCACATATGTATCATACTACTGTACTATTATCGTAGTTCTTAATTTCAGATAATTATTACAGGATTTATGAGAAATTATGTTTGTTAATTGATATTTACCTAATAATGTAAGAATATTCTCTCTCTCTTTGATTTCGTACCGATATATCGAATTTTATTGGTAATTAAAAATATTTCGATATTGATAAACCAATTCAAAAATAATCGATATAACATATATCGATACTTTTTTGAATTTCCCTGTCGATCAAGCATTGTCAATCACTATACGTCAATGTTCCGTTTCATGCAGCAAGTATTTTAAGTACATCCTATTTCTTATTTTTTTAATTATCAAGCTATAGTATTAATATGCTGAAATTGTTTCTTAGTTATATATAGCGATATATATTGTATTTTTGCAATGATATAAAATGGAAACTAAAATATTTTTTGTAAAATATTATATTAGTTACTCGCAAGTAGTATGAGTGAACCGGAAAATGTGAACTGTCACCGATATCTTCTAATCCTGAAAACAGATTAATGTACCTATAAATTTTAAAAGTAAAGAAAACATTTAGATACCAGGCTTGCAAATGTATTGGAGATTCTAAATAACTATCTTTTTTTTCACAAACTTGTAAGATTTTTTCACAAGAAGTATACGCCTGGAACAAGTTTTATGATATGCGAAATCATGAATGACGACCTAGCGAAGCGGCCGCGAGTGATCAGCGGAATTTACCGACTGATAACCGACGGCTCTGATGCTGTATCTCTTTTTTCGCAGTCAAACATTACGTTGGATGAAATAACAAGCTTTTAGACTATGCTTGCGTTGAAGTTGCGCCGGCCACAGAGGGCCACCTTAAAGCAAACCGCAGTGTCTAGGAATTTGAAGTGTTGTACACGTGTTTCTTAAATAACGTAATCAAATCAAATCAAAATCAAAAAGTCATTTATTCAGTTTAGGCCCTAGTAAGGCACTTATGAACGTTAAATTGGTACATATAGTTGAAGTTACCACCGGTTCGGAATACACTTAAACTGAGAAGACTCCGGCAAGAAACTCAGCAAGGTTTTTTTTTTGTGGAAGATCTTTTAATATTACAGCTTTTTTTTCCAAATATTTATACATTATAATGCTTATTCGTACAATTGTCACTTAGCCAGGGGGATGAAAGTGCAGAGAGAAGCTACTACAACCATATATTCTTGTCTTCCGCGTAATGAGCCACCTTATAGTAGGCTTAGGCATTCTAAAGAGGGGATTGCGTATGAAGCTGCAGGGTGTAGAGCTAGTTTTTTAAATAAATATTTCAATTTCCTCAGAGCAATAAATCATCTAACAAATTGTGCAATAGAATGGAACGCAGACTGCAGGGATGTGACTGAGAGTCATTTTAACGAAGAGAGCATTAAGGGTCACATGCATGTCGTCAACAATGTCTGCAATGATGAGTGGTACCTTACAAGTGAGCTTTATTAATTATTAACAATCTTATTACACATCTATTAGAGTTCACACTCAAAGATAATCGAGGTCGCGTGAAAATTAAAGCGTAAAAGTTTCCCCAAATTAAGGAGTAGTGGGGTTTCGTATTTATACAAACAAGAGTAATATTTAGTGAGACAGGCTTTACTACAAGTTAATACGAATGCGAAAATGTTTTTTTTTTTTTTAGAGAAGGTCAATAACCTTGTGAATTATGACACTGGTGCAAAATATTTGATGACATTTGAAATAGATATGGTCTAAAAAGTAGAAGACTTTGGTCCGTATTCTAAAATGTCCAACAATTCTTAGTCATGTTTTGAGCAATTGAATATGGACCAATGCTATTAGGTTAATTATCGATTAACATGATCTATTCTTGAGACTTGATCTGAGTTTTGATCTTGTTCTATACAGGTCTAAGTGTATCAAAATGAACCACTCGATTAAACAGTTAGATGAGTTATAAAATATTTCCACTTTATCAGCAGACTTTACGATCTCCTCAAGTCTTTGGCTGATCTACTTCCTCTAAGTTTTCTTTATCTCCCACTTTATTACAGGATTAAACTTTTACTACTTCCATTTTTTTATGTTCGCTTATTTTAATCAGTTGAGTCGCAGTTATTGTTTTTTTTTTTCTAATAGGTAGTTATAGGATACGCCTCTCTTCCGCGAGCCAACGGGTTAAGCTAAAGTAGCTTTTCAGAGCAATTTTTTAAAACATTAGGTTGATCTATAGATCTAATGATATTCCCTCCAAAATTAGTATCTTTAAGGGCCAGTTCCCACTGAGACGCATCGCGACGCGAAGTGACGCGGCGCACACTTTTTAAGATATCAATACAATATAGAACTTTATTTCCTACATAAAAAGTTAAATATCCTGGGACATTCCTCACACACGGTCATCTGATCCCAAACTAAGCAGAGCTTGTACTATGGAAACCAGATAACTGATATAATACATATACTACTTTTTTGTTTGTAAATACATACTTAATATACATAATTACACCCAGACTCAGGACATACAGACATGTTCATGCACACAAATGCATGTCCTGATATGGGAATCGAACCCACGACCTGCGGCGCGTGAGGTGAATCATAACCAACTGCGCCAACTGGCCCGTCAACATGTTTCAGTGAGATAATTCGTGACTCTCGATGCCACGAGGCATATTCGAATTCTCTCACTCTTACACTCTTACTAGTATTTTCAATGTACGGATTATTTTTCTAATATATTTTTTTGATTACTAATGACCTTTACATTCATCCCTAAAAATATCCGCCATAACTTTAGAAGGACCTTATATATGTCACCGTATTTTTGTGAAAACCGTTAGTTTATAATTTACCTAGCGAGATTATAAACTCCCCGATATATTGTACACACACACGTACACACACACACGCACACACACACACACACACACACACACACACACACACACTTTGCGCGCGTTTCGTATTTTTGGTATCTTAGTTAAATTTAAGTTTCTCTATTGTTTCTAAAAAACCTTTCAACTTACCACGAAATGTTTTGGAAGAGCGGGATCTCCTAACACAAGCAAATCTTTGCTTAAAAGGAGATTCCAAAAATATGTTGTAACCTAAGATAAGTTATTGGAAATAAATTTATTATTTATTTATTATTATTATTGTGAACTGTACCATACTGCTTACAATATTACGTATTCATTTCAGATAGTTTATAATCTATCCGCAACAATCCGTTATATTGTGAACTGGCATCATACTAGAACCCGACGGAATGCTCTTTGCGCGCTGATTGGTTCAACGTCATGTGTCCCGCGCCGCCATCTTTACCTAGCTGTCATTTGTTATCACCGAACGTAAACGTAAACGTATTTTTTTGTGTTTTTAATAGATTTCATGTTTTAATACAATTTCTCGTGTAAGTAAAGTGATTTTATTATATTTGTGAAACTATATCCAATTAAAAATGTCGGATATTGATTCTAGTATTGTACAAAACGCTCTACCGCCAAGACTGATCAATCAGAGACGGTTCACAATATTACGAGTGATAAAATCAGACAGATTGTGAACCTTAAACCTTAACCTTGTCGGCAAGTGCAGGTTGCACTTGCCGACAAGGTTGCAATTTGACGGTTTGGCATAATAATAATAATAATAATAATACCTCAATTACGTCATAAATTTTGCGAATACTACCCAGAACTTAATACTTTAACAGAACAACGATTAGCAGATCATTGCAGAAATCAGTTATTTTAGATACCTGCTCAATTGTGAGGCGATTCCTAACTTCAACCACCCAGATACAAAACACAATAGACCAGGAACCAAGTGACTTGGCATAAGCCCGTGCTTGGCTCCTTAATACCAGCATAATGCTGAAAAACCCGAAAAGGACCGACATAATAATAATAATTTATTTTCGACACATAGTTTAAGTACATAATTAAAATAGTGGTTGGAGCCTCCTTTTAAGCATGCAATGCCTGTATTAGGAGACTCCACTCTTCCATAGCAATAAAATTACAATTATTTAACTTAACTACTAACATATTATGTGTGGACGTGTTTTTATGTGGGTGTTTGTGTGCGAGTGTTTGTGTGTGAATATTTGTGTGTGTATTGGTGTGTGTGTTTGTGAGTGGGTATTTATGAGTGAGTGTTTGTGTGGAGGTGTTGGGGTGTGTCGGGGTGTGTGAGTGTATACGTTTTACTGTGTGTTATTAGGTATATTTCAGAAGTGCCTCTGTCTCTTCATATGTAAGTGTTTTAATCCAATTGGTTATGTCCATTTTACATGCGCAATATGTTTTTGAGTAGAGGTCTATCCTTTTGTCAACTGTATTATATAACTGTGCGGAGCGTTTGGTATATTGTATAGATGCAAATTGGGTTTTTGTATGAGGGACAGGTGCGGCATGATTTTTCCTTCTTTTAGTTTTAAAACTACGTTCGTATGGTAAGTTTCTGTGTTTGGTAAGTACTAATTTTAATATATATAGCTTTCGAACTGTCAATAAATTACTACCTTGATAAAGACTTTCGGTGCTGTATCTAGATTTTTTGAAATACATAATCTTTATCAATGCACGTTGGGCGCGCTCCAGTAAAATAAATTTTGTTTTTGCTGCACCGCCCTAGATAGTGATACAATACATCAGGACAGACTGCACAAGGGCCACGTAAATCTCATTTAGTAAATTTTTGGGGTTCTTTTGATTATTTACCAAACATCGCGGCATGACGTGTCTCAGTGTCTTAAAAATCCAGCTCAGCTTCCGTACTCTGCTAGTAACATGCTCAACTGACATGGATAGATTAGAAACAATCGGAAATGAATACGTAATATTGTAAACTGTATGGTAGAGTTCACAATTTATCGGGGAGTTTACAATCTCGCTAGGTAGATTATAAACTGACGGTTTTTACAAAAATACGGTGACATATACATATTTGTTTACTAAATAATGTTCCATATTGCTAACTTAAAAGTACGCGCCACGTTTCGTCGCGTAGCGTCTCGGTGTGAGCTGCCTTTGTTTGTAATATTGTATTTTTTTACAGACTTTTAGATCTCTAATCAAAATAACTCTTGTTAAGTTATTTGTTTACAGGATACGATGAATTACCAACTTGCATAGAAAGTTCATCCGATGCATGGGAAGCATGCTACTCAGTCTTTAAGTTGGAAGTGGAAGGCCAGAAAAACTCGACTCAGGAGTGGACACATTTCAAAACACACTTTTATTTGTGCTGGTGAGTATACTTATTTAAGAAGTCAAAAGACAAACAGGCAACAATTCAAAATTCAAAATCATTTATTCAAATAGACCTTCGCAGGCACTTATGAAAAGTCTGACTCTAATACTCTAATACCGGTTCGGAAGGTTGCATTTGCTGAGAAGAGCCGGCAATAAACTCAGCAATTACTCTTTTCAAAACAAGCTTAGATTCATTACATAATTTTACATTCTAATCGCACTGACAACAATTGCGTGCCCCGGCGCGGCGGCAAAACTACAAAGTAGACTGAATCTATATTTAATAAGTAAATAAATAAATGGCAAACCTAAGCAGACCAGCCCCCACAAGCAGCACCTGTTCAGCAGCAATTTAATTGTTCAACACACGGAACAAGTTCAACACTATTCCATACTAAAATATTATTAATATAACATTTACTAAAAGTATATGGAACATTTTCTGGTTTTCTGGAATAAAAAATAAATAAATATACTATTCCGAATAACATGTGAATATTTTGAATTCTGATGGAAAGTTTGTTAAATTACATTATATCTAAGTAGAAAAGTTTCTATT
This sequence comes from Polyploca ridens, assembly GCA_951394255.1. Lineage (NCBI taxonomy): Eukaryota > Metazoa > Arthropoda > Insecta > Lepidoptera > Drepanidae > Polyploca > Polyploca ridens. The sequence goes on from OX596267.1 coordinate 9,125,942, forward strand.
ACAAGAAAGATCATATAAATCGCTTATTCAATAACAAAAAAATGTTGTAAATGCACTGTCGTCCTTTTAAACAAATTAAAAGGCATTTCTACGAAAGTCATATCAAAGGCAACATGATTCTAAAAATACGAAATATCCACAGGCAATATTATACAGGTCGTTGTTTTGGTCAGCGACGAGCGACTCAGGGTCGATAATACAAATGATACTGGTGCTAAAAAAAATATAAAAAAAATACTTTTTTTTTAATAATAAAAATATTAAAGTTTTGAAAATCATGTAATAAGCTAAAGTGTAGACATAATACTCAACGGGAGTACGAGGAAGTAAAGGGGTGGGACGATGGCGGCTTCCGCATAGCTCTAGTCTGTGCACGTGGCTAGTAACCATACTTTGCAGTAATTTTATTTCAAATTGAATAAGGTATTTCTCAACATATTTACAGTATTTAATGGAATTAAGTCCATTTTTGAGGAATATATATTTTGTACTACCGGCTCCTGGGTCGCTTGTCGCCGACCAAAACAACACCCTGTATAATATAATGAAATATCGTTTTATTTTTCATGTAATATTTACATTAATATTTATCAACTGTAAGTATTTCAGATTTTTCGCATTGCGTACCTACTTCGGAGATAAGGGATCAAATACTACGTAACATAAAAGAAAAAAACCAATATTGAACTAGAAAATTAATTAAACTTTCGGTCTCCATTCCAGCCCCTTTTGCAAAGAAAATAAAATATTTCTTTATTTTTTTCATTTGCGAGAAGGTTGCGTAAGCAATATTTTAAATTATTCCAAATTTTAAGTCAATAGCATCAGTAGTTGCTGAATTAAATAGCTGTGACATTCAGACAGACGAGGGAGTCGTATCATAAGGGTTCCGTAGCCGATGAGTGCCAAACGGGACCCTATTACTAAGACTCCGCTGTCAGTCCGTCCGTCCATCCGTTCGTCCGTCCGTCCATCCGTCCATCCATCTGTCTGTTAGTGGGCTGTATTTCATGAACGTTAATAGCTAGACAGTTTTTACCTTTTGGTTTCAGAACCCTAAAAGTCTAAAAATCCATCAACGTTGTACGGAATTTGAAACAGTAAATAATTTTATAAACCTGTTATTAATATTTCAGTGCCCGCGCACGGTTTCGTCGGTGTACGCTCGATCATCTCTTTCAAAAGCCAACGAAATGTAAATACGAGCAGGCTGTCACATTGCAAAAATTTTCTGTGATTGTCTCTGAAGGTGACGTCTATCAGGTAAGGATTTGTTTTTTTTTGTGAAGCGACCACCTACATAAAGTTCACACGCCGATAGATAGATGGCGTGGGGCTACAATATCCTACATCGCGCTTACGAAGTTTTCTCGGCAATCTGTATATATGTCACCGTATTTTTGTGAAAACCGTTAGTTTATAATTTACCTAGCGAGATTATAAACTCCCCGATACATTGTGAACTGTACCATACTGCTTACAATATTACGTATTCGTTTCAGATAGTTTATAATCTATCCGCAACAATCCGTTACATTGTGAACTGGCATCATACTAGAACCCGACGGAATGCTCTTTGCGCGCTGATTGGTTCAACGTCATGTGTCCCGCGCCGCCATCTTTACCTAGCTGTCATTTGTTATCACCGAACGTAAACAAACATATTTTTTTGTGTTTTTAATAGATTTTGTGTTTAAAATAAGTGAACGTTATCATAAAGTTACAATTATTTGTGAAAATAAACTAGGATTTAAATAATAAGTCAAGTTTCTGTGAAAAATAACTGTTAGTAGCCGAACATAACCTGAGTTATATTTTTCATGTTTTAATACAATTTCTCGTGTAAGTAAAGTGTTTTTATTATATTTGTGAAACTATATCCAATTAAAAATGTCGGGTATTAATTCTAGTATTGTACAAAACGCTGTACCGCCAAGACTGATCAATCAGAGACGGTTCACAATATTACGAGTGATAAAAACGGACAGATTGTGAACCTTGTCGGCAAGTGCAGGTTCGTTTGCAATATGACGGTTTGACATGGATAGATTATAAACAATCGGAAATGAATACGTAATATTGTAAACTGTATGGTAGAATAAATAAATAAATAAATAAATATCCCGGGACATTCCTCACACACGGTCATCTGATCCCAAACTAAGCAGAGCTTGTACTATGGAAACCAGATAACTGATATAATACATATACTACTTTTTGTTTGTAAATACATACTTAATATACATAATTACACCCAGACTCAGGACATACAGACATGTTCATGCACACAAATGCATGTCCTGTGTGGGAATCGAACCCACGACCAGCGGCGCGTAAGGTGAACCTTAACCAACTGCGCCAACTGGCCCGTCACAATTTATCAGGGAGTTTACAATCTCGCTAGGTAGATTATAAACTGACGGTTTTTACAAAAATACGGTGACATATATACAACTGTCCGACATGTACAGTTGGACCGCGGTCCCCAGGCACGATTACCCAGCCTGCGAAAGATCTTTCCTTTTAAATGGAGGTGTCATCCACCTTGCACCTCCATATTTACATTAAACTAGCTGTCTCTGCGGTATCACTTGCGTTCCCAGAATAAAAAGATGCCTAAGTATCCTTCTCCGTACTACAGGCTTGCCAACTTTCATCGTTATCGGTTCAGCGGCTTAGGCGTGAAAGAGTAACAGACAGACACATAGATTTCGTATTTATAATATAAAGTATAGATGAGCTTGCGTTCGCCCACTGACCGGTCCATATAGCTGATGACGAAGCCTAAGACTCTTACCCAGAAGAAACCTATTCACTCTAGCTAGCCTCGAAAGTTCATAGAATCAAAGATATGTTAATTTTTTTTCTGATTTTCCCGTTAGTTGTTTTGGTAACTCAGTTAAATGATTATTTATGATCGGCAGTAGTGTACAAACAAGCTGGCATATTTTATGTCATTCATATTAGTTAAGTTCCCATTGATTGCAACAAGGATACACTACATACTCATATTATACCATTTTTTTTTATAAGTTGACTGATAATCAGGCAGAAGGTCCTCTTGAGAGATAGTCCGTTCAAATATCTCACCTATAGACAAAAATATAACCCCCTTATTCATAATATAGTTATTAAACGTTGATTAGCTAAAATTCCGAAGTCTTTATCTGACACTTGACATTTGGTGATCGAAAGAGTGAGACGGGGCACAATATTACACTGATTTAGTTAAAAAGCGATTATGAAAAGGGTGTATGTCTTTAGCCGCCAAAAGTTTGTAAAAATTACATACTTTCACTAGGATACCTTCTTTTTATTATTGTTATGTATGATTTTTTATCCCATATTTTTCCAAATAAAATCTTGATAAACAATGAGATGGTTAGAAACAATTCCGTCACAAAATACCCTCACCACAAGATTTGCTTACATAACAACAGATCTCAAAAATGCTCAAAGGAAAACGCTCGAGGAGAGAAATCTCGAGATTTTATTTCTTGTTAATAAAACCGAGATACGTATTTTTCCTTAGTTTTATTTAAAGGATTTATTTTGAATTATTCAAATTAATTAAAACTTTCTGAAACAGCGTAATTTTTTTACAATACAAAAATGGTACAAATAAGCAAAATTTTAACGATCAATAATAATTATTGTTAGAACATAGTTTAAAAAAAAACTGAGAAATAGGTACAAATGGAATTACAAAGGTCTAACCATAAGATTACCACACTCTAAAGTGCAACTACCGAGTGAAAATAACTAAAGAGACACAACACAACACAAGTGCGATAAAATTTACAAGAATACTTGCATGCAGTGCTAGAATCTCAATCTAATTTGCCTGAAGTTTAGCTGAGTGCTTTGTCAGCTACTTTGTGTTTCCTGTTTCGAAATTCCTTTTCAACTTTTCTCGACACTATTTATTTGTTATAACAGAAATTGCTCAGTTATTTTGCATTGCAGAGCTTTTAAGGGTTCCGTAGTCAAACAGAACCCGTATGGTTTTTTCATTTTCGATCGACAATCATATATGTCACAGTAATTATACTTGTAAACTATAAGATCTATCCCAGCAAAAACATTGTTATGTCATGCATGGCTCGCACTGTCAAAAAGTTATCCCACCAAAAACATTTTTATGTACAATGTTGCCAAGACATGGCTTGCACTGTCAAAAAGTTATCAGATCTCATGTAGAGCCAAGCTTATAACTCTACACGCCCTAATTCTACAAACCCTAACTTCACAAACTCTACACCTTAGTCAAAATATGTGGCTTGGCCGTTTCTATATAAGAATAAAAAAAATCTTATTCAAAAGTATTATATGTACATGTATCTTGAACTAGCTTTCCCTTGTATAAAACAGTATGTGAAAAATATATAGTTTTAAAAATGCACAGCGATAATATTCAACTTTTCACTTCTGCCGGCACTCACGGAGTGAAACCCGTTGTTTTTTTTTTAAATTATTCATCTTCTAGCATTGTTATTATTAATGTTGTCCCCAGGACTGTGACCACAACATGATGTACTCCAACTGCCCTGGTGGTGATCCTCGACCCCCCGGTACTATGTTGTCAAGACTATTAAACGCTGAAGCATTTAACACTGCTATATCTATTCCAAATAATGTTTTATTATTATGTATCATTGTGTTTTTTGATGATTTACTTTTTTTGTAGGAACTGAAATTTGTTTTATTTTTAAACATAATTTAAATGTAAAAAATATCCCACCAAAAACATTTTCATGTAAAATCTTGTCAAAACGAGACCATATGGCTCGGACTATCAAGAAGTTATCAGATCTCATGTAGAGCCAAGCTTATAAGTCTACACGCAATACCTTCACAAACTCTTTTTTTTGGTAAATTTCCAATTTTATAATATTTTTGTGTACTAATACAAGCTTACATACCAAATTTCAGCTTTTTAGGACTTTAGGAAGTACCTTAAGAGATTTGATGATCATCAGTGAGTCAGTGACGAAATCGGAGTTTTTAGATATCAATAAAATCTAAAGTATAAGAATATTATTGAAACTTAATACGTATGTTTAATAACTTCACTATTGACATCATACCCCGAGAATGTTATTTATCTGGTATAATGCAAACTCAAGTTATGAGGGTACAAAAAAACGAAGAAGCGCTTCGAGAAAAGGTGCGCTTCGCTTTGCTTGTTTTGGCGGGGGGCACTTCCGTGCCCCCAGATTAATATATAGGTGACTGTACCAGAGTATGTGCAACGTGTAAGCTGCCTTGAAATGAACTGCGCGTTCATAATTTTTTATCGATACTTTTACCGAGAACAAAATTACAAGAAAGTCATATCGTAATTCTTTCTGATAGTAAATCAATTGAATGAATTTTTATGCAAACTGCTAACGCTTCGCACAAGGTAACGTTGATAGCGCTATCACTCAAACCATATTATTACTCTATGCCCCACCCATATACGAATCAGTAGATAGCTACAGTAAAGCGCTAACCGATCGTTTCATCTTTAAGGCGGCCCTCTGTGGCCGGCGCAACTTCAACTCGAGCATAGTCTAAAAGCTTGTTGTTTCATCCAACGTAATGTTTGACTGCGAAAAAAGGGAGATAGCATCAGAGCCGTCGGTTATTAGTCGGTAAATTCCGCTGATCACTCGCGGCCGCTTCGCTAGGTCGTCATTCATGATTTCGCATTCATAAAACTTGTTCCAGGAGTATACTTCTTGTGACAATTTTGTGAAAAAGAAGTTAGTTATTTAGAATCTCCAATATATTTGCAACCCTGGTATCTAAATGTTTTCTTTACTTTTACAATTTATAGGTACATTAGATACGGCCAAAGTTCAGGCAAAAACGCTGTTTTTCGGAGGCTTTGACTGAATTTGTTTCACACTTTTTTTAAATTACGCCTAGATACAAGGCTAGATATAGTGCACAAGATACTAATTTGTTCAAAACATCTAACGAAAAATGTTTAATAACGCCATAATAAGTACAGAGGTTTTGTATGAAAAGTATGACGAATTGAGTCCTCTTAAGCCACAGATCCCATTCAAACAGTTGAAAAGCGTCGATTATCTCATTACCATCAAAAATCTATTAGAGTAGTGCTTTCAAACATGACCCATTTTCATCGGATTTCACTCAAAAGGATCCATTGAAGTGAACCTTCAGTTAAGCTCTGATCCGAAGCTTTTGTGCTCTGGAATTGTTTACTCAAATATAGCAATAGTTGGGATATCTTGCCTCTCATATCTTGCTATTAGATGGAGGGATGTAATGCTTACTAATATAATATGGATTGACTTTGAATCAATGAAAAAATGGACTAAAAGTGACTACAAAATTTTATTTAAAAGTAACACAAAATTTGACGACCAATAACCTAAACAGAGTGACTTGTGAACTAAACTCACATTATGTTTGTTTATACCCACGTGTATGTTTTCATCAGATGAAAGCCATAGTAGTTAGTTGACCCTCAAAATCTTAGTCACTTAATTAAAGTACCCGTCGTGAAGCCAGGTCAACAAGTAAACAATTAAGATGAAGAAAAGTAGAATTGTAAAAGAGCCTCTATATTTTTTTAAACATATTCAAATAAATTACCTAAGGGAGGTTTATTGCATGAGGTTCATTTCTACGATTTTATTTCATGACTTCGTATCATTATTAATCAGCATTAAACATACCTTAGTCTCCGATCAAAATTACCATGATAGATTAGGTATACAGGTCGTTGTTTTGGTCAGCGATGAGCGACTCAGGGTCGATAATACAAATGATAATGGTGCTAAAAAAAATATAAAAAAATACTTTATTTTTTTTTAATAAAAAAAAATTGAAAATCATTTAATAAGCGAAAGTGTAGACATAATACTCAACGGGTGTACGAGGGAGTAAAGGGGTGGGGCGATGGCGGCTTACGCATAGCTCTAGTCTGTGCACGTGCCTAGTAACCATACTTTGCAGTAATTTTATTTCAAATTGAATAAGGTATTTCTCAACATATTTACAGTATTTAATGGAATTAAGTCCATTTTTGGGGAATATATATTTTGTACTACCGCTCCTGGGTCGCTTGTCGCCGACCAAAACAACATCCTGTATAGATCATGGCGATTGTATAAAAATGAGTACAGAAACGTAAAAATTCTCCTTTATCTTTGACTAAGATTTATTTCCAGAGCAGTAAAAAAGTGTGAAGATGTTTTATTACCAATCAGGAGGATTCAAAGGGTTGACTACTGTGACAAACTGTCCCAAATGTTTCATAAAACAGAGGGTCCTGTTTTTCCCAGTGGCACCATCTGTTGAGGCGCTAATGAATTAACTTTGGGACCAAACTGCGCCGCGTGTAAACCAAAACTTTGAGCTATAAAACTTGGCGGTGTAAAAAATTAAACACATTTGCAACGCTTTGTTGAGGAGTTAATGAGGCGAAAGGTTAAACTTTCTCGGTCCCCTGTGGCGTGGCAAAGATTTTTTGGTACATTTTAAATTTTGTAGTGCGTATATGCTGAAGAATGACCACATTATGCTAAAACGAAGTTATAATTTATGAAGATATGATTTCTTGTATGTTGTAAATTGACAAAATATACTTATAGACATATGTAAATTGATTAAAATACGTATATAAAAGTATTTTTAAGAGGAATTCTTAAATGAAAACTTCAACTTATTAGTAGAGACATAGAGTAAATATTATCCCACCAAAAAAAAATTATGTAACATGTTGCCACCAAGACATATGGCTCGTACTGTCAAAAAGTTATCAGATCTCATGTAGAGCCAAGCTTATAACTACATGCACTTACTCTATAAGCCCTAACTTCACAAACTCTACACACCGTAGTCAAAATATGTGGCTTGGCCGTTTCGCTACCGTCACATGGCAGGTAAGGTGAAAAATGTATTCACTGTTCATTACTTTTTTGTTATTCAATAGTTCTTGTAGTATTGAAACGGCCAAGCCACATATTTTGACTACGGTGTGTAGAGTTTGTGAAGTTAGGGCTTATAGAGTAAGTGCATGTAGAGTTATAAGCTTGGCTCTACATGAGATCTGATAACTTTTTGACAGTAAGAGCCATATGTCTTCTAATACAAGCTTACACACCAAATTTCAGCTTTCTAGGACTTCAGGAAGTACCCTATGAGTTTTGATGATCATCAGTCAGTGACGAAATCGGGGTTTTTTAGATATCAATAAAATCTAAAGTATAAGAGCTATGTTATTGAAACTTAATATGTTTAATAAGTTTACTATTGACATCATGTCCTGAGAATTTTGTTTATCTGGTATAATGCAAACCCAAGTTATGAGGGTTCAAAAAACGACGAAGCGCTTCGAGAAAAGATAGGTAGTGCCCTTTCGCTTCGCTTGGCTGTCTTGGGGGGGGTACTTCCGTGCCCCCAGATACTACGTACAAGTAGAGACTAGGAAAATTATAGTGATGGACGATGGGTGATGGATGACTTTAAATTGTGTGACTAGTCAATTATCAACTCATAGTGATAAAGAGTCGGACGGTTGCTAGATAAATAGTCTTGGGAATATTACGAGCAGTCTCCGGCTTCAATAAAAGACAGCTCTCGTGAACGCGACCTTTAAACAGGCTCCTATTAATTATGCCACGCCTTTAGCTGTGGCCCAAATTAAAGGAGGCTTGAATAATTAAATAGTATAATCAGTTTATTTTACGAATAGGCATCTTTCCATGTATAGAGGATGAACGATACACTATAGTCTGATTACCGTTTTGAAATAAAAACCAATAAAATTGCACATTTACGTCATGTGAGTTTAATGCATGGTATAAGGATTATCGTTTATCGAGTAGGCCCTCAGAATTTTTAAAAAAGGTCCAAAGTTAACTAATATCTGCCACGTGAGTGTCTGTCTGACTTATGAACTTTTCAAAGAGAGTTCTAGAGTTCCGAGTTCCGAGGCCTGCATTCCGTGTTGACCTATTGTGCACACAGCAAGCAGTCTAGAGTTCTGCAAAATTCACTACTGATCGCACATCATACACTTTTTTTTACTTTGAAAGGCCCCACATATCTTACAGTCAACGCGGAATGCAAAACTCGAAACGCAGAACTCTTCTCTGTGGGATCGGCGCCTTAAATCTCCAGTTTTTAGCGGAGTTATCAAATTTTATAAAAAGCTAGGAAGTCTGTCACAACAGAAACGCAATTTCACTAAATTCATTCTACTGATTGTTCGTCTAACATGTTTGAGGTGTCCTCAAATTAATGAATTATTTTCATATTGTCAAAATTTAGTCCAAGTTGGACTCAATTTTGTCAGTTTTGGTTTAGGCGATGCTTAGGTCTTTTGTTTCCGCTTATAGCGTAAGATATCATCATCATCAGCCTATATCCCACTGCTGAGCACAGGCCTCCTTTCACAAATGAAAGTGAAAGGGAATGGGCAATACTCCACCACGCGTGCCCACTGCGGATCGGTGGAGGTAGGCTAGTGGTCAACCTACTGTTGGAATTTTTCAACAGTAGTTTTTTTTTTTTTTTTTTTTTTTTTTTTTTTTTTTTTTTTTTTTTTTTTTTTTTTTTTTTTTGATATACCATTGGCTAATTACGTGTGTGAACTTTCTTTGTTACAAACCTTGACTTAATAGTTTATCTTAAACTAGCTGTCTCAAGCGATTTTACCCGCATTCCCGTGGTAGCCTATAATACTCGGGGATAATGTAGCTTCCTATTAGTGAAAGAATTTTTCGAATCCGATAGATAGTTCCAGAGATATATAATAAATAAAAGTTCCAGAGATAAGCCCGATTAAATAAACAAAAAACTCTTCCGTTTTAGACTATTATGTGCATGAGATACTGTGAAGTGATCCAAGTGAGAAGTAACTAATGACCATAGAACAACGCAGTTAACTCCTTACTTGTAGTTGTAGCTACAATATGTATACAACGTGTCCCAAAATCCAACGATAAGCGGGCACCAGGGGTTGGACCTGCTTATGACTAATCGAGTTATTTTAATATTGATTTGAGTGAAACTACAGGCATTCTGGGATTTTAAAGTTAAGTTGTGGTGAATAGCAGTGCTACTTAGGTTGCCCGTCCAAAAATATTTAAAAATAGTGGTCATGGTAGTTAAAATACCTTAAGAGGTATCAATTTTCAAAGGATTTCATGTATTTTTTTGTAATTTCATAAAGTTGATGAGCAAGTCCATCCTCTGGTGCCCGCTTATTGTTGAATTTTGCGACAGTTGTATATGTGTAGTGTTTGACCATAATCTTACCATGGTTACTGATGATATTGCTGAATGTGACAATCATAGCCTGGAAGATAACTGGGTCAAAAATGCAGCTGTAAATATACAATTGTAAATATTTAAAAAAAGTAGATGCAACACATATTGTTGATGAAAATTTATTTAGTGTGGTTGATAAATTTAAGTTTGTAAGGTAACAACAACCAAATATGACATTCTGAAGATACAATTAATAAAACAAAGTAAACACAAACATCTGAGTATTTGGACAGCAATCAATCATCTACATAACACGTTGTGAGATCCAACTAAATTAATTAGAAAACTTGAGAATAGCAAATGTTGCTGAGAACTGGCTATGGTATAGTTGTTATAAACAAAACAAACAACATTAATTCAATTGATGAAGATTGATATTAGGCTTATGTTTATGCACGGTTTTCATTTAACTAATTGTCAATAGTAGAGTAAGTTGAATAAATAAATGAAGAATACTTAATAATTATTTCCTTAGTTTTCTTAAAGTTCCAGCCGTACTAGACTCTAACTAAAATTTTCAAAGATAACTTAAAGATTAACCCCCTTATTCATAATCAGTATAATAGTGTGCCCCGTCTCACTCTTTCGATCCCCAAATGTCACCTGTCAGATAAAGACTTCATTTTTAGCTAATCAACGTTTGATAACTTTATTATGAATAAGGGGGTAAGAAACTGACTTCAGTAGGTTGGTATTATTATAGGTAAATCAAGAATTGCCTAGTTATAATAGGCTAATATCCTGAAAGATTATATTTAATCCATTTACATTAGACACGTATTATTTTTCTGGCAATATAAAACAAAAAATGATGAAGATATGTGTTGAAGTTCCGCGTGACGTCACGCCATGGTACACGTTTCACAAACAAGTGACGACACGAGAACTTTGACGCGCTTTATCTTTGTCATTTTTTATTGATTTGATAGACCAAAAAATACGTGTCCAATGTTTTTTGATAATCTATCTGACGGACTAATTAGAATTATATTTTTTCTTACCCAGGTCATATTACTATTTGTAGGGTTGCTGGACCTAAAACAGTAACTATAAGAGCATTATAAAGAATAAATCTTAGCTCATGATAATTTACAATATTCATCATTGTTCGAAGCTATTGCATTACTTTATTGGCAAATGTGATACTGAATTACCACCAGATAACCCTAAAAAGTACATTTACAAAATAACATCTCTCGGGCTTGTAAATGTGTTATATGATGCTATCAATACGAGCCGAAATATAACAATAAATTTCAATATACAAACAGTATATTTCACTTTACGCGATTTACCAGGGATTTGCAAATCCTGTAGTAAAACTGGGAACAATGTATGTACTTATCACGGGTACATAATGCCCTGTTGCCTGTTTTTAGCGATTCGTACCAAAACGGTAAAAAGGTACCGTTATGGTGAGATTCTGGTGTCTGCCTATCTGTTATGAGATGGTTCAAAATTTCAGCTTTACTGCCGCAAATAGGAAACCAAACCCAAATCGACGTTTATTATTGCTTCTGCCTAATATTTTTAACCAACTTAAAAAAGGAGGAGGTTCCCAATTCTGTTCTGTTTTTTTATGTTTTTGCCTCATAACTCCGTCATTAATTAACTTATTTGAAAATTCGTTTTTTGTTTGGAAGGATACACTTCCCGTTAGGTCCCATTGTCATGAGGTCAGAATTCGATTACTTTTTAGTGTACTTTGAAGTCAGTTTAAGTTTTTTATAAAACAGTTTTTTTCGTTATTTATTTATACTTTTGCGCCGACTTTTGTCCATCCACCCACTGTCTGCCAGCGGGCTGTATCTCATGAACCTAATAGATAGACGGTTGAAATATTCACAAAACGTGCATTTGCCTAACAATGAATAATAAAAATCTAATTAAATGGTAAAGACATAGGGATTTACCGAACCCTTCATGTGTGAGTCCGGCTCGCACTTGGCCGGTTTTTGCCTATGTCTGAGAAATTTCATCCCGAACTGGCCGTCTTTTTTTAAACTAGCTGTCCCCCGCGGTTTCACCTGCATTCCCGGGATAATACTCGAGCATAATGTAGCCACAAGTCCTATTAGTGAAAGAATGTTCAGAATCGGATTAGAAGTTCCCGAGATTACCTCCTATATTATTAAAAAAAAAAAAGCCAAACATAGTCAGATTGTCCAAAAAATATATAAAAAATGTAACCTTGCTGAGTTTCTTGCCGGATTCTTCTCAGTTGAAGGCCGAGTTGCGAACCGGTGGTAACTTCAGTAAATATGACCTTCATAAGTGCCCTTCTGGGGCCTAAATTGAATAAATGGCTTTGACTTTGACTTTGACTTTGACTTTGATATCAAAACATAAAAATTTTACCTAGATTTAACATATAATATTAGTTTATATTATAGAAACAATTTATGCATAGTGTTTACCATGCGTTTCTGACACAAACTACCAAAAAATACAAAAAAAAAATTACAGTAATCTTCAAAAAATAATATTTACTTTGTTTTCTGCAATAAATACTAATAAGCACAAAATCCTATAACTATTTGTAACAATAAATAGAGCCTCGCATTTGGGAGCGGAAATAGAAGGTATCAATCAAATTGGATTTACGCAGGGGTTATTGGGCCAAAGCGCACCAAACGAGCCTGAATTATCCCGTGTAGAAAAAGAAGGTATGTATATTTAGACGTAAATGCTTTTTTTCTTTTATCCTCCTCTGGAAATCAAGAATTTGGACATAATCCTCAACTATATCAATGTATTAAGTTCGCTAAGGTTATCTGAGACGTGATATTTATTACCTTCATATAAAATTCTAGACAATATTTTATAAAAAACGAACCAAGTGCGAGTCGGACCCGCGCACAAAGGATTCCTTAAAAATATTTCTTGTATGGTCCCTCATACAAATTCATTTTCTCATGATACCTCTATGTCCCCCGTTAATTTTAATTTTTATTACATTTTTATATTTTTTGTTATAACGGCAATAGAAATAAACATTTTTTGAAAATGTCAACTGTCTACCTATTACGGTTCATGAGAACAGACAAACAGACAGACAAACTGCGGAAGCTTAGTAATAGGGTCCCGTTGGTACGTTTTGGGCCTCTGCACCTCGAAAAACATAGTCTTCTTCATAGGCATAGTCCTCTTACATATTATCGTAGAGTAGGTAAGTAAGATAAACTGGCAATGGGCAAGCCACCGCAAGAAGAGTCAATATCCGGAAGATAAGTAATAACTACTTACCAGCATAAGATTAAACAGCTGTAAAGCTTACTAGTTGTTAATTACATTTATTTCATACTAGCTATCCTTCGCGGTTTCACTCGCGTCCCCGGGATACGGATCATCATGAAATTTAGCATGCAGATAGCCTATGGTATGGAGAAGGACATTAGTAAATAACAACACGTTGAGTAGTTGAGGCGTGAAGGCGTAACAAACAAACTCACTTTCGTTAGGATGTAGTTATGGACGCGCATCCATTTCGCGAGCCAACGGATTGATACAGCTAAAGTTTACATGGAAATTTATAAAGGAGGTCGACGAAAGTGGCTCTACCTATTCTACTTTATATCCTACTAATAATAAAAATACGACAGTTTGTGTGTGTTTGTTGCTCAGCACTCAGCTCCGTAACAGATGAATGAATTTGGATGAAATTCGTAACGTAGGTAGATCATAACATTTAAAAATAAAACTACTTAACTACAGTAGTACCCAACTAATATGGAGCGTCGTGAATCTTCGTTCGCACAGAAAAAAAAGTATGGCCCCGAAGATTAACGAAATAATGCTTTAAACTTACAATCACCCTTAGATCACTACTATAACGTTCATAATACACTGCAGCTGTTAGTTCCGTCTCACTCGCAAGTCACGTCCCTCCGCACGGCGCGCGCTAACATGGCGGCAGCTGCCGACCAATAGCGTTTCCCACGCTTTGAAAATGTACCTTGTGCGCAGGTACATCGGTAAGCCATATTAGTTGGGTACTACTGTACCTAATTTAACTGCTCATGTATCTTAACCACAGTAGAAACTCCAAACGTAAAGTAAACAATGAAGATTTTGGTTAGACCAATTAGAAGTTAAATTATCGCGGGACTCTAAAATCCCCAAGCAACTATAATTCATTTTTGAGGACAAGTTAAGCAAAGATTTAAATTAAAATAATGGAAGAACGATGTCTTTAAAAGTAATACTTCAACATTAAGCTCCAGGGTAAGAGATTTACAAATTATGGATTACGAATGATTGCGAACTCTCATGCTTTTTTTATCGAGAATTGAGCAGCACTAAAATTTAGATTCTTCATTATACAATGCCTGCCTTCGTCTAGCAACTGAAATGAGATACCTATAATGTCAGACGTCTTCTTTTTGTTTCCTTAATGGTGCCGTCCACGCTACGCGAGCCGAGCACGAGCCGAGCACATGTGGACCTACGAGCACCGAACGAGCGTTCGGCTCACGCTCGACTGCGCTCCGACATATTGTAAATTTTTGACGAACACAGGGATTCGAATCGCGCTCGTGTTGTAGGCTTCTTGGAGCTGCTTTGTAAGCTCGTTGTATGTCCACACTTGACATCGCAAGCAACGAACAAATAGAGGCTCGGCTTGTGCTCGGTTCGCGTAGCATAGAAGCACCATTGTGGTGCGTCCATGCTACGAGAAGCGAGCGCAAGCTGAGGACAAGTAGAGCACGGACTCGCGTAGCGTGAACGGACTGCGAGCCTTGAACGAGCATTCGTCTCGCGCTCGACTGCACCCCGCGCCGTTTGTCAGTGTCGTATTGTAGGCTCGTTGTACACACGGCTACATATCAAGCTATAAGTTTCCAATCTCGACCTCTCATTATACGGAAATCCTTTACAATGCAAGATCAGCTTATACTGGAAATGTATAGCTTGATGTGTAGCCGTATGTACGTCTACATTTAACATTCCGAGCAACGAACGAATTCTGTTCGTTAGTGGCTCGGCTCGTTGTCGGTTCTTGTAGCATAGACGCACCACGAATCACATTCAACCGAGAATAGGTCAGTTTACCCACATGAACAAAATGTATGACGTGTTTACACGTAACATTGTTAACAAGAAACGGTAATTTTAACAAGGAAAAAACTTGGCTGTTTTTAAAAATATAGAATTTAATTAGAGTTGTATGCATTTTATATTGTACTAGCTGTCTCGCGCGGTTTCACCCGCGTTCCCGTCATAAAAAGTAGCCTATGTCACCCAGGGATAGTGTAGCTTCCCAACAGTGAAAGAATTTTTCAAATCGGTTCAGTAGATTCGGAGCCTATTCAATGCAAACAAACAATCAAATCTTTCCTCTTTATAATATTAGCTATCCCCTGCGGTTTCATAAAAAAATGGGTTATGATAAAAAGTAGAAACGTCCAAGCCATATACATATAGATAGTGTAGAGTTTGTGAAGTTAGGGCTTGTAGAGTTAGGGCGTGTAGAGTTATAAGCTTGGCTCTACATGAGATCTGATGACTTTTTTACAGTGCGAGCCATATGGTCCCATCTTGGCAACATTTTACATGGAAATGTTTATGGTGGGATTTCACCTCTTTTTGTAAGTTTCTAATGAATATTTTTTTATTTTGTAAATATTTTTTTAGGTATAAAAGTTCAAAGTTTCATATTTTTGGTTGTTTGTGTACTAATACAAGCTTACATTACCAAATTTCAGCTTTCTAGGACTTTAGAAAGTACCCTATGAGTTTTGATGATCATCAATGAGTCAGTGACGAAATCGGGGTTTTTTTAGATATCAATAAAATCTTAAGTATAAGATCTATGTTATTGAAACTAAATAATATGTTTAATAAGTTCACTATTGGCATCATATCCCGAGAATTTTGTTTATCTGGTATAATTCAAACCCAAATTATGAGGGTTCAAAAAAACGACGAAGCGCTTCGAGAAAAGGTAGGTATAGTGCCCTTGCGCTTCGCTTGACTTGGCGGGGGGCAGATACGAACTAAAATTTTTCACAATAGCATATATTCAAACAAACGTTTTCCAAACTCAAAAACATTCACACAAAATCAATAGGTGCTTTAAATTTCAAAATTCTGAATAACATTCGCAATAAAGTTTTAAACTTCCACTTAAAACCGTCAATCTGTAAAGTTCATGTTTTTTTGATTGCGTCGTTGTTTTTGCTAAAGCCGAATCGATGTCAAATGTTTGTTCCGTACGGCTTGGATATGTGAAATAAAGCTGGGCAAATATACTTTAGAGCGTTCGTCTCAAACAAACTTCCGACACCGTTTGCTTTCATAGTTCTTTATTCTCGTTCTTTCCAATAACTTTTAGTACTTTTACTTTTTTCGGTAAAATCACACTCACAGTTGAATATTGTATCATAATAATAGAATCACAGAGATCGATATGTGAATAGAATTCGTGACCTGTGAATAGAATAGAGAGTGTTAGCGTAGAGACCGCAGGTAGGCAAGTGTAATGTGGGAGAACCCCCAGCTCGATGGACAGGTGACCTCAAAAAGGTGACCGGAGTGGCCTGGATGCGTGAGGCAAGGAATAGTAAGGATTGGTGCAATGCAATGAAAGAAAGAAAGGAAGAAAATACATTTATTCTTAAGTAACACAACACAATTACATACACATAGAAAGTAAGACAAAAAAAAACAGAGGTATTAATTAATAATTTAAATAATTCGTGTTGGGAGATCTACTAATTGTTACTGTATTCGAGATCGCTGATTCTGCTTCCTATTAATATTTATTTGATTCTTATTAACATTATTTTTGATTTACATTACTCTTATTCATATTCTAGAAAAAAAGATGATACCTTATTGCTTATTTCTACAATAGATTGTATAATCTACTTATTAAGAGTCCTGAAAACGATACAGCAGTCCCAACTCGTGCCTGAGAATAAATTAATGTCAAGTCGAAGTACTACCACAATGTATAAGCTAACTGTTTAGATCAGTATTCTGGGAGCTTCTTCAAAACCTTCATGAGATCAACGAAATAAAGGACCTTAAATATTATTAAAAAGATGTATTCAAACGACTCCAATTTCGTATAAGCATTGCGTTTGGTGGAGTTAAATTCGTAAAGTTTTTATTTCATATTATAGGAATTTCTGTCCCAGGGTGATACTCGGCTCATGATTAGTACTCGCTCAGAAAAAGTAAGGTTCTGTCTTTTTCAAAATCGTGGCACCAAAAATCAATCTGTTCTTACAGAACTTGAAGACCAGAAAAACTAATTATTAACACATTTATAATATTTCTAGGACCTCAAAGAAAAAGTTTTTCTCGTAGGACACAGCAAACAAACGGCGAAATAGAAAATTCCTAAAGTTTTCCTAACAAAATAAGTCAGTCGTAATTAGGCCGGCCGCTTTTAGTAATTGACCTGTAGTTTCCAAAGTCGTGAGTATTTCAGCATTTATTGTTGGAGGACAAAATTCATGTTGTTTGTTTTCACAATTTAATTATGGCCTTTTGTTTTGGTCTAATTTAGAAGGAACTTATATATTTCATTACATAATGAACGTTTGTACGGCTTGTACGGGAATGGGGGAAAAAATAGGGCACAGCTGATAAATAATAATTATACAGGGAACGTAAAGTGTATATCCATGTTGTATCATCACATCCCTACACCACCGGCACATCACTAGGTCGCCGGAACTTAACCTCACATTCAACTACGTTTTTCGTCTATTTGGTTCGCGCGTGAGTAATAAATCTTTATAAAGTGACTAGTTAGACCAGCGACTAAGACATTAAATCATACAGCATCGTGAACATTTCATTCAAATTCAAATTATTTATTTGCTTAATTCCCTACACCACCGGCACATCACTAGGTCGCCGGAACTTAACTTTACATTCAACTACGTTTTTCGTCTATTTGGTTCGCGCGTGAGTAATAAATCTTTATAAAGTGACTAGTTAGACCAGCGACTAAGACATTAAATCATACAGCATCGTGAACATTTCATTCAAATTCAAATTTAAATTATTTATTTGCTTAATATGTTTTCTGCATAATACATTTAAAATCCATTTCGTAATTAATTAATTAAGTCCAATACACAACCATAAAATACAATAGAAAAAATCATGTAAAAAAAATTTTCACCAAAATAGAATCAAATAAAAAGTTATGTCAAATTTTGCAATTAAATCTAGACTTACTTACTACTTTTAAAATAAACATTGATGGTGTAAAAACATTTCACTGCTGTCTTGAAAATTACGGAAAAACCTTGCATATGGCAGATCTAAAAATTCTGATGGAATGGAGTTAAATATTTTTGCAGCCATATAAAAACAGTTTTTCCTGAAAAGTTCTAGTCTAGGATGAGGCATGACTAGTTAGCGGTTGTACGCTTTGAGATGTTATCTATTTTCTCAAAAAGAAATATAATAATAAATAATAAATATCCTGGGACATTCCTCACACACGGTTATCTGATCCCAAACTAAGCAGAGCTTGTACTATGGAAACCAGATAACTGATATAATACATATACTACTTTTTGTTTGTAAATACATACTTAATATACATAATTACACCCAGACTCAGGACATACAGACATGTTCATGCACACAAATGCATGTCCTGTGTGGGAATCGAACCCACGACCTGCGGCGCGTAAGGCGAACCTTAACCAACTGCGCCAACTGGCCCGTCAATATGTTTTGCCTGACGAATTTGGCCATCCCAAATATATACATTATACATTTATATTTTTTATTATATATACATTATAGTAGTCCACGTTTTTGGTACTTGGTACAGATCGCGGAAGAGAAAATATTATATTAATATTAACAAGAGACGCAAAATGATAATGACCCTCATTGACCGGTGACATGTTGGTTATAATTTTAATTCAATAAACTTGGATGCGAAAATTTGGTATGAATTTTAGAGTAATTTATTTTGACCTGAAACTTTTTATACAGAGTCTGTACCAGCAGGGCTATTTTAAAACGTCGGTACAAATATCAGAAACGTATTAAAAAAAATCCGAGGCGAATTTCAGCGATTGCTATTTCAATTACCGAAAACTTTTCGATGAATCGAATCAATATTTCCGTAAAGAATCATCAAAAATATTCGAATTCGGAAATTAAAAAAGCAATTGCGGAATATCGTCTCGGTAGTTTTTGAATCCGTTTCCGATATCGAATCCGAGCGTTTTAAAATATCCCTGCTGATGTAGTCTTCACCTCTTTCGGATGTATATACCTTTTCGTTACACCCAGTATTATCACGGGGCATTCTTCACACACCATCTGATGCCAAACTAATACAGGGTGTAACGGAAAGTGTATATACATTACAGTAATTCACTTATTTGGTACTAGGCGCACAGATCGCAGAAGATAAAATTTTATATTAATATTAGCAAGGGACGCAAAATGATAATGACCCTCATTGACCGGTGAAATGTTGGTTATGATTTTAATTCAATAAACTTGAATTCAAAAATTTGGATTGAATTTTTGAGTAATTTATTTTGAGCTGAAACTTTTTATAGAGAGTCTGTACCTGATGTAGTCTTCACCCCCTTTGGATGTATATACCCTTTCCGTTACACCCTATATAACTAGTCTATGCACACAAATGCTTGCACTAACTGGGAATTGAACTAACGACCTGGCGTGGCATAGCATAGTCAGGGTACAACGTAACCCCTCGTAAAACCCTTCTATATAAAGACCTCCTCCAGTTGATACCATGTCTTTCTAGTATAATAGTCTATTTATCGGTTTCAGACCACATTTTGACAATGTTTTTCCAGTGTGTCTGTCCATCGCTTTTTCGGTCTATGTTGCCTTTTTTTTCTTTTGGACATTACCACAGTGTAAAAGCATTAGTCTACTTCCTTTCAGAGTACGCTGGGTTAATCCTATCCTCGAAACAATAGTCTCATATTAAGTTGCTAAAGCTGTCACTGGATTGTTTTCAGCCAACCACTATTCAGTGCATGTAGTAAAACCGAACGCAAGTTACATTCAGAAAGTTTTGAGAGACACACCGTTCCCGCTCATGATATTAATAAAATAGACATATACAGAAATTGGCAAAAAGAACTAAACGTTAATATTGTATTTTAATGAGTTTGTAGCGAACCACTACGTAATGAAGTTCACACGCCGAGAGATAGATGGCGTGGCGCCACATTATCCTACATCGCGCATACAAGCCCACTACATCCTGCATCGCGGTTGCGAAGATTTCTGGGCGATCTGCACATATACAACTGTCAGACATATACAGTTGGACCGCGGTCCCCAGGCACGATGACCCAGCCTGGCGGCAGATCTTCCCTTTTAAATGGAGGTGTCATCCACCTTGCACCTCCATATTGGTGACTCCGATGGTGATGTAACGAACCACTACAAGTTTGATATTTATAAGAGAGATATAAATCATAGCAGTATTTTTCGCTCAAAGAGCAGCACGACTGGAGAAGTACCTATCTTACAGAATACCGCAGACAAATAGCTAACATTATGTTCTTGCGCGTGAGTAAGGCTGTCAAAGCTCATCGTGGAGAGAGGAAGGTTTGGTAACACGTAAGTAGAAGTAAGTAAGAGAACACTCTCAGAAAACTGATGCAAGGCCTGACGGCCATTCAATGTATAAATCCATGGGGTAGGTTGTGGCTAAATGTGCTGACATTTTGAAAGAAAAAGCAATATATTCAAATACTACTAATTATTAGGTATCAGTTAGAACGATTGAAGGACCTTCTTAACCGTATGTGGCATCAGCAAACAACAGTCCATAATATAGAGCGTTCTGGTGCTACAAGCAGCTTGCTCTGTTTTACAATTCACCAATAGCGTTATTCTGATATTCTTTATCCAGACCCATTGAAATAAGGTCTAATATAACGTATATGAACGGCAAATCAAAGTTTGTTATTGTGACATGTTGTCTACACTAAAGTTTTAACAAAGTTCCAAGTTGCTTGCGCTCGTATAATAGACACAGGCTGTATTAGGTACTTATAACAACACAATAGTTTAAAGCTCCTCAAGGATTTTCTGGTTCCATTATAATTGAATCAATAACAGTACATCATAAATAGTAACTCCTGTGAATACACGTGAGGGGTTGAAAACAATATGAAGGTTGAATAAGCTTTTGTATGTTTTCTATGAGTTAGTTAACCTTGATCAAGTGGCTTTATTGGTAATATCTTTGAGTATCGTTACTCAAATATCAAAGAAATCCTATTGAGAATAGTGCCAATAGGCTAAATGACTAAAAAATATATTAAGTCCGTCATTTACATTATCAATAAATTAAACTATTAAATGAAACAAAAAACCTGACTGCATAAAACAAAAATTTACTGAAAAGAGAAAAATAAGCTCTTTAATCTATAAAAACATACTTAGGTTATTGGTTTATCCCCGATTGCAATACCTTATAGCATTCAAGTTATATTCAAAATTCTATAAATTAAAGAGCTTGTATTTCTCTTTTCAGTTAATTTAGGTTTTACGCAGTCAGGTTTTTTGTTTCTTTTAATAATTTAATTTATTTTCGTTTTAACCTTTGTTACTTTCTTAAGAATACACTTTATTAAACCAATAACAGTAAAGCAAAATAATAATAGCATGATAACGAAAACGGATAACACAAGTAATATGACATCAATTTCTAAATACTGCGACCAGGAAATGTTGGCAGCGGTCGTACGCAAGTGCGAACCGCCGTGCTTCAGCATATGCTCGATCCACCACATTGACCGCTCCATTGCTGTTTGTGGCTGATCAAATACTAATGATCGAAATTTCATCATGTTGCGACGGTAGCTAAAACAGAAAGAAAAATACTTTCTAAATCTTCGGTAATAATCGTCAACACAATAATTTAGTCGGATGTTCTTACTGTGGACCATTGGAATATCGAATTAGCTCTTCATTACGGTTTTAATATAAAATATCAAAAGAATATATTTGTAGGATATAGAAAAATCAATAAAATAAACTAACCTGTCATCACCAATAACATTTTCTATTGCACTTCTAAATTGTTTCTCGGTAAGAAATTCAGTTTCTAGCTTCATACCAATTTTGTAATTAATGTAAAACTCTGTGTTAAGCCATTGATCACTTAGTAATGGTATACCAATCAATGGTACCCCAGCAGCTATTGCTTCATCTGTAGAGTGCAAACCTCCTTGTGTGATGAACAATCTAATATTTGGGTGTCCTAAAGTAAAACATTATAATATTGTAGTACAATACTTTAGGTATCGTCGAGAACTAACGTTTTGTTAAATCTCTTATTTATTATAAAATAGCTGAATAAATGAAGAAATAGCTGTGCGTTTGGAAATTAACTTTTCAGATACCAATGTGCTGGTGGTGAATCTTTCAATTTTATAATAAAATGGCAATGGTATTTTTTATTGAATGTTTTTGAGGGGATAATTTATTCCATAAATCATCGATAGTTGAGATTAAAAAAAACTTACTCAGAAGCTCAGCTTGAGGGAACCACTTTGATATTTTAATATTCTTAGATTGTCCCGGTAATTCATCTTGATCCCACTTCCATAAAACATCATAGGGCATTTGAGACAAAACTTTTACCAACAATTTAATAATCTTTGGTGGCAATCGCGAAGGAATCACGTTCGTTCCAAAACTCATGTAAATAACACCATTTTTAGAGGAATCTAAATAAGCTTTGAGTTCCTTAAAGAAAAAATACTGTTAAAATAATTGCAAAAGGAGTTCTTCTATAAAATTTTATAGAAAACCGATTCCATTCAAATTACCTTAGGTAATTCTTTTGGGGCTGCTTGTTGTATCCCCCCGATAAAATTAACACCTGGTGGGACAGGTCTATTTCCATCCAATATAGGATATAAATTCATGAATAACATATGGACATTGTTGCTTAATTCATTCAAACTTGGATAATTAGCACCATATTGTTTGATCATCTTATTTAATGTATCTTCAGACATGCGGAGCAAAAATTCCACGTAGAAATGGTTAAACAACTCTGTTAAAGTATCGTAAATCGTCAGATTACATAACCGCTGACGTACTAGAGAGGTATACAAAAGTGGATGCACTGGTGCACCTATTAATTCATAGATACCATAAACAGATGCAAAAGGACTAATCTGAATCACGGGCACTTTATAAATATGAGAAAATACAAACAATATCTTCATGGGAGAGTCTGCAAGAATCAAATCAAATTTTCTTTTACTATCCTGAAGCAGATCTTGAAGTTGTTCAGTTTTCATCTGTTCGTCAAATATTTCTGGTATTATTTCAAAAGCAACTTTTAATTGAGTTCGCATTCCATGTTTGGTTCCGCGTGGCGTATTGAGGAATTTGCCTTGCCAGATTTTAGACGATACATCATGCATGTCTATTTCTGTGAGGTTAGGCGGTGATTGTCCTTGCTGGTACATGGGATCAGGGGTGATGACAGTAACTTCATGTCCTCTATTAAGTAGTTCATTCGTCACAGTACGAAAGAATATTTGGCGACTTGTGCTTGGTATTGGGTACACGGACAAAATTCTTGCTGCTCTGTTATGTACTATTAAAAATATTATAATAAGTAAAGTTTTAGCCATTTCAATGTTTATTTGAAAATGTAAGAAACAGACGTGCACTATTGTTACGATCATTGCTGGCTTAGATGTTCACAATTTATCGTGTCTCTTGTTTGTTGCAAGTAGTATTAGTACAGTTGGTGTATTTTTAATACTTAATTAAGTATAAATAATAATATTGTTTACTTGAAAATACAGCTATAGTCTTAAAATAGAAACAAGTAAATTTACTGCAAAATGTAAAATTAAAAATATGTGAGTATCAAGAACGAAACCAAAATTATTAAACCCAAAGCAGTAGTACAAACATTCCTTTCCTAACCGAATATGCATAGAATTTAACCTTTGAAACTATAACAACATTATTATCACTCTTTACACATAATTTCAGTTGAATGTGAGTCTGTCTGTGTGTTACGTTTACAGAAATCACATACTGTTTCCCTCGGGAGCAAGGGTGGCACTATTTGTTATATAGCCGATTATAAAAAATTAATACGAAGATATCGTGTGTTGAATTTCCGCGTGACGTCACGTTGTTTTCAGTTTTTACTCTAAATTCACGTCACGAGCCCCCACTCCCGTCCTTTAACGCGCTTTGGTTAAGCAAAAAATACCATGTGCAATATTTTTTGAGAATCTAACTGACGGACTAATTAGAATTACCTATTATTTTTTTACGCACCAATTTTGCTCCAATTGCGACTCACCGGGCCAGATAAGCTTGTGGCACTATACATGTTACTTTTCACCGCACCAATCCATCTAAATTGTCACGTCTTTATACGTGAATGTGAAAAATGTCAGAGCTGATACTGACTGGGGTAAAAGCCAGTAAGCCAACCATTTAATAAATCCATACTAACATTCGTACAGCGGTTTCACCAGCATTCCCGAAGATCTAATGTTTTCCCGGGAAAAAAGTATCCTTGTCTATTATTGCAGGTTTTTTGTACCCGTGGGCAAATTTCATGATATTTGGTTGTGCCGTTGAGGCGTAAAGAGAACAAACAAACAAACTCACTTTCATATTTATTATTTTAGTTAGAAACATCATATCAAGTTATGCAAGGAAAACCGCTAGAGTGGTTGTTTAAATTGCTTCCTAGAAAACAGTTCGAATCAGCAAATATACCACGCATTATTTTCATTCACATCAACCCCTTCCGCGAGATACCTTTTTTTTGGTGAAAACTTGAATAAAATGACAAAAAAAATACTAGCCGATTGGCTCGTGGTGTATGTAAATAAACATATGGTGCGTCCATGCTACGCGAACCGAGCATGAGCCAAGCCACTAACGAACAGAATTCGTTCGTTGATCGCAAATTCGCAATGTCTAGTGTGGACGTTACAGCGAGCCTACAACGAGCGCGATGCGAATCCCTGTGTTCGGGAAAAAACTGACAAACGGGCGGAGCGCAGTCGAGCACGAGACGAACGCTCGTTCGAGACACGCAAGTCCGTCTACAATACGCGTCAGTTCGCGTAGCATGGATGCACCAAGGATATATGAAACTTGGTGAACATATTGTTCAGAGCAGAGCAGATGATTAAATGTTCTTTTGGTAATTTGTATCTCTGTATATCATTTCGTTAAAATCTTACTAACAACCTGTAAGTATCATTAATGAAATTTATTAAATAGCAATAAATCCATATGATAAATTAAATTATTAAAAGAAACAAAAAGCCCGACTGCTTAAAACAAAAATTAACTGAAAAGTAAAAAAAAAAAGCTCTTAAATCTATAGAATTTTGAATATAACTTGAATTTTATAAGGTATTGCAGTCGGGGATAAACAAATCTCAGTAAATGGTAGCATATAAAAGTATTACAATATATACATATATGGAATGGTCTATTTACAAGCTTTCATTTGATACCCATATTGTTATAATAACGAAACTTTTATTTTTAATACCCCCCTATTTTTTTATTCTAAGGCGCTATATAAAAATAATATACCCTATGACACTTCCCCAGTCAAGACGAATCTAACGACACCTCATATGCTTAAATCCATCAAGCCGTTTAGGCTGCAGAGCGGCACAAAGAAATAGACATACATACATACATATATACATACATACACTCGAAAAACATAACCCTCCTTCGGGTCTTTCGGGTAAAAAAAACACCCATAAGAGGCGCAGTATACAGAAAATATGTTATCTGGAAGCGACGTCTCGGTATTAAAGCTTTGCCTTTGAGGTCGCACTTTGAAACTTGCACGTGAAAATATTGCTAGTATTTTTCAGCATATCGTATGAATAACGTAATATGCGGTAGAATTTTAGTAAAAAATCTGCTACGCTTAGGTTTTTTATTTTGAAGTTACTATAACCAGGTCAAATTAAATGATTGAAATGATTATTTGATGTATTTTAAAAGCATTTATTTAACTTACTATGTATGTAACTATGTTCGGATGGAATCTTGCAAGTCGAATTTCACCCACTTCCAGTGATCGGATTGACTTGATATTTGGTATACATTAGTATATTGGATGACAATGCAAGTACAGTTACCAATAAAAGCTTGTATTAAATTTTTTAAACTTATTTCAATATAGTATTTACAAACTATCTAAGGCACTGTCGTAATACCTTTTTGGAATAATTCTGGCCAATTTTCGAGCCTCTGTTTTTTGTGGTACTAGGAATGATTAAACGAAAAAACGTAGTTTCACCTGCATTCCTGAAATAAAAAGTAGCCTATGTCCTTCTCCATACCATAGGCTGTCTGCATGCTAAATTTTATGATGAGCGGATGAGTAGTGAAGGCGTGAAAGCGTGACAAACAAACAAATATCTTCAACAAACAAAACAAAAAAAAATAGCTTTGCTGAGTTTCTTGCCGGAGTCTTCACAGTTTAAGTGTATTCCGAACCGGTGGTAAATTCAACAGTATGTAAAAAATTAACGTTCATAAGTGCCTTATCAGGGCCTAAACTGAATAAATGGCTTTTTGATTTTGATTTTGAATAAACAAACAAACTCACATTCGCATTTATATTATCAGTTAGAATTAAGATATGAAAATATCAATTAATTGAACACTCACTCACTGACTTATAGATCATCAAAACAGTACTAGTTTTTTTTTTATTATTAATTCATAAATAGTCATAATACAATGTACAATGCTTGTTATTTAAAACGATCTCTCTATCTTTTATGCTTTTGTGCTTTCAAAGCACTTTTATAAGGGTTCTCAAAGTTGCATTTATTTTTATATTATCAGTTAGAATTAAGATATGAAAATATCAATTAATTGGACACTCACTCACTGACTTATAGATCATCAAAACAGTACTAGTTTTTTTTTTATTATTAATTACTATGTATGGTCATAAATAGTCATAATACAATGTACAATGCTTGTTATTTAAAACGATCTCTCTATCTTTTATGCTTTTGTGCTTTCAAAGCACTTTTATTAGGGTTCTTAATGTTGCATTTATTTTTATACCAGTATAAACTCCATCATTTAGTCTGTTCTGGAAGAGGTATTTGAGAACTGATGGTAAAAGTAACTGTTAGAAAGCTTTCTACTTAGTTTACACTTGTTCTGGATCTTTCTAAAAGTGTGCGTACACTTTTATAATGACCCACTTACACCTGTAAAATGGATTCTATGTCCATTTAAATATAATCTATTTATGATAGCATTTTTCTGGTGAAATAATTTGTATGTTCTGTCGAAGACCAATATACTGTCAGGAATCATCATCATCATCATCATCAGCCTATAATGTCCCACTGCTGAGCACAGGCCTCCTTTCACAAATGAAGGTGAATGGGAATGGGCAATACTCCACCACGCGTGCCCACTGCGGATCGGTAGAGGTAGGCTAGTGGTCAACCTACTGTTGGAATTTTTCAAGCCGCCTAGGGGGCATCCAACTGGCTAACGACTATCACAATTAAGTGATAACCGGGACCAACGGCTTTACGTGCCTTCCGAAGCACGGAAACGCTCGATTTGAAATACCACTAGGCGGTCACCCATCCAGGAATATATTTATGTTATTATATTCTCGGCCAGTAGACAAGATGGTTATCGACAATCGTCATCGACAGTAAACGATCAACCTTTGTATGGGATTGACCTTTCAAATCTAAATATCACGTGATTTTTAACAATCTCTTATGTCAATCCCATACAAACGTTGATCGTTTACTAACGATGAAGATTGTCGACAAGTCAGTCTGAGCATCCGCGGAAGGAAGCTCCTTTGAGCCCGCACAATACGAAATGTATACGATGAAGTTGGTAAACAAACATACGGCCCGCCTGATGGTAAGCGGTTACTGTAGTCAAATGGACGCTTGCAACAAACGAGACAGCTATAGTTAACTGACATATAGGTACTATGAAACCCTATAGTATGGATGGTCCTACATACACTTTATGTATTTCTGTTTCATAAAATACCTACTCAATATTTGTTTTATCTAATATTTGCTGTTCATAAATCAATAAATAGAGTGAATTAGTGCTTTAACAACTGTCAAAATATTATTAAAAACATTTGTTCATTACGTAGGCACACAATACATTACGAGATGATCAAAACAATTACAATTCTAGGTTAAAATAAAGTCACAATATTTAACACCTGTTTTATTAGTATCGATGTTTACTCTGTCACAATCAATATTAGGAACTACGTATTTTAGAATTTCCATAAAATTATATAACACTAACGTGTAGCCATCTTATGGCTTTTTATTTGAATTTTGGTTATTTAATTTTATATAGGATAGAAATAGACAGACATAATAACTGACGTACACACGGCAACACATCAAGCTATACATTTCCAGTATAAGCTGATCTCGCATTGTATAGGATTTCCCTGCAATGAGAGGTCAGCTTATATTGGAAATGTATAGCTTTATCTGTAGCTGTGCGTACCTCTGGAAAAATTATAATATAACGGGAACGGGTAAAAAGAGTCCCACTAAGTAGGTATACGTAACCTGGGCCAGTATACAACATGGTTAACGACAATCGTCATCGTTAGTAAACGATCAACCTTTGTATTGGATTGACATAAGAGATTGTTAAAAATCACGTAATATTTCGTGTTGAAATGTCAATCCCATACAAAGGTTGATCGTTTACATCGAGGAAATATCCCTATAGAGTAGTAATACTGAACAATATAATTCCACAACTAGACAGTGATTTGTCACTGAATTTGAACAGTAAGGACCACTCGCTGCGTCGTGTGTTTTTGACTTGGCCAATCAGAGTACATGCGTCTTTGTCTTAACCAATCAGCGCACATTGTCGACGGTGGGAAATTGGCGGAATTTATTTCAACCAAAATGAACGTAATTGCGATTCTATAGGTTAATTGTTCCATGATCGTTTACTAACGATAACGATTGTCGAAAACCATCTTGTCTAGGGGGGCTGGATAAAAAGTTAACATTTTAAGTTTTTTTTTTAATACACGGTCCACATGATTTAAATTATGAAAATCGTGATGGAAAAACATTGAGTAATGTTTTCTTGTTTGTGTATATAGGTTATTGTTATGAAAAACAATGAAGAACTCATTTCCCAATATTATAATATAAGGAGACTGCATAATAACGATGGAAAGTGAGTCGACTAGTATCATAAAGAGTCATTTATTTTAGCGGCAAGCATACATCAAAAGGTAAACATGAAAAAGGTGAAATAAATGAATGTCACATCAATAACAAAATGTTTTTATCAATTCCGATTTCAAAGGTCATTTGAATTAACATAATGATCTTATGAACAGTTGCTTCAGTGACATTTATTATTTCAACAGTAAAAGTCAAGTCATATTTGATGAACAAATATTTAAACATTTCATATTGCCATTTTATTTTCAATTTACCAAAAACTTTAGTTGCCTTCTGTATTTTCGATGAAAATGTTAAAAGTAGTAGTTTTATTCATATTTACGATTACTTCAATACCGTGCTATCAATCTGCTCGGATATTAGCTATGTTTCCAATACATTCTGTAACCCATCAGTCTGTCTTCCGTAAGATTATACAAGAACTGTTGAATCGCGAACACGAAATTGTAGTTATATCAACTCTCCCATTAAATATAACAGGAAAATCAGCTAAAAATCTTACTGAAATTAACATTACTCATAATGCAACAGAATATAATGTTATAAATGAAGCTCTAAATACAGGAATCGGTAAAAAATACTTAGGACTTGAATTGTGTAGACATGTACAAATAATGTACAATAAAATATCTGTTATTCATTTTGGATGTGATGCGATACAAAATTTGATCAACGACAAAGAGAAATCATTTGATCTGATCATTGTAGAAAATCATTACAGATTAACAATAATGTTATCGTTTGTTTATAAAGTGCCTGTTATTTTGATGAGTTCATATTTCGCGCTGAGCTCTTATGAAATTGTGGGTGCACCGACTCACCCACTACTGTTTCCGTCTGTGCTCCCATACAGTTACAAAAATTTTAATATGTGGGAACAATTAAAAGAATTGACTACTGATATTTTAATCGCACGTCTTGTATTTACTAATGCTGATTCAGAAAATCGTGTAATGGCGAATTTTTTCCATAATATTCCGACAATAGACGAATTATTTAATAATGTCAACATGCTAGTATTGAATACTAATATAATTTGGGAAGGTATTAGGCCTGTGCCACTCAGTGTGGTTCATTTAGGTGGTGTGCATCAGAAGCCTCAAATGGAACTGCCGAAGGTAACTTACCAAAAAATAATTTAATAATTAATATAACATAGAATTATGAATGGTGCATCCAATAACTATGAATATTAATTAGTCATATGAATCCATTAATGATTATTTATTTATACTTCTATTTCACAGGATCTTAAAAAATACTTAGATTCATCAAAAAACGGCGTCATTTACATGAGTTTTGGCACAAGCGTGAACTCTACATGTATCCCAAAGGAAAAGGTAGATATTTTTATTAAAGTGTTTTCTGAACTTCCGTACAATGTTTTGTGGAAGTGGGAAAATGATGAACAGCATGGGACCGCTAAAAATATCAAAACTGCAAAATGGTTTCCGCAATCGGATCTTTTGAGTAAGTACTAGATTTTGAAAAGCATCGAATCGAAAATCAAAAGGAATCGGTGCTATAATTGAAGTAAAATCTACTTACTCTATTACAGGACACCCAAAAGTAAAATTGTTCATCACACAAGCGGGCCTTCAGTCTACAGATGAAGCAATAACAGCCGGAGTGCCATTAATTGGAATACCTATGATATTCGACCAGTGGTGTAATGCTGAGAAGTATGTCCATCACAAGATTGGATTAAAGCTTGAAATAGAAACGCTTAACGAGGATCAACTGAGGAATGCAATTGAAACTGTGATTACTGACGAAAGGTTAGTATTTTTTTTTTACAAATTTAAAAGAACATGGTGCAAAAAATTTGCCTTCTAGTTACTTACCGAAATTATAATTTCAGTTATCGTCAGAATGTGGTGAAACTTCGTACATTGATATACGATCAGCCACAGAGTGCGCTAGAGCGTGCCATGTGGTGGATTGAGCACGTGCTGCGACACGGCAGCGCCATACATCTGCGCGCGCCCGCTGCTAACATCTACTGGACACAGTACTTAGAACTGGAACTTGTTTTAATTTTCTTAGCTGCTATAATTATTGTATTTTCTTTAATTACTTACTTAGTTTCTCGTTTACTAAAATGTGTAAAACAAATTTTTATGTATCTCTTCAAAACTAATTAAGGTTTGAGTTTTGGTTTTATGGTTACCTTTTAGATATATTATAATGTGAAATAGAAGTTTATTCATACGTATTGCTTGTTCTTATATGATTAGGAATGTAATCAGCTTTATGGTATATTGCGTGTGTATTGCGTAACAAGTCAATAGGCATTATTTTAATTCTGACGATGAGAACAATGCTCTTTCATTGATAGATTTCTTGCTCAACGAAAAAAGAAATAAATGTATGAGAGACAGTCAACCCAATATAAAATTTGGGCACAAACATTATCATTAAGGGCAAAAACTGAATATTGTTGAAACCATATTTTTAGAAGTTTATTCATACGTATTGCTTGTTCTTATATGATTAGGAATGTAATCAGCTTTATGGTATATTGCGTGTGTGGCAGAAAAAATAAACATATACTTATTTTATTAATTATAGTCAATTAATTATTAATTATCGGCAAACCACTGGTGTAAACGTGATGAGTGAAGAATTAGGCGGAAAATCTAATATGTACCTACAGCAATGTGCACATACGCCTGATTATCTAATTTAAGTATAGATCTCAATCTCTGTTCATTAATGGGTTTACCTACTACTTAAATCATTTTTTTTTTTTTTCTTTCTTTCTTACTTACAGAACTCAATCTGTGTGGTTTTATGGGTAAACAAAACACCCTACTACTAAGTCACTCTAGGTTTGTAATGCCGAATATTCAGGATTTCTCCATTTCTTGCCTCCAACCTCCCCATAGCTATCCCGAACCCCACTCAACTGATACTGGTCTAAATCTGATTACTCTGATAACCTCTCAATCATCTGACGCACATTACTGTCGATATACCGATAGCTTAGTTTAAGATATAACGATTAAGATACTAGATGAATGAAAGCTCATAATATGAATGATAACTTTGATTGTTTTCTAACAAATATGAATACTATCACAAAATATAATAATGCGTATCTGAATACAAATCACCCTCAGCATTTATTCTTGAGTGAGATAAGCCAGAGGGTTGGTTAATGCTAAAGTTTCCTTTAGATCGTCAAGAACATAGGGATTCCCACAAACCTTTTTCGTAGGAACTCGTCTTTTCTCATTTACTCAATGACTTACTATATCTTGTAGAAAAAAATATTATAGTTTTGTCGATGAAATTTCTTGAACAAGTCAATAGGCATTATTTTAATTCTGACGATGAGAACAACGCTCTTTCATTGATAGATTTCTTGCTCAACGAAAAAAGAAATAAATGTATGAGAGACAGTCAACCCAATATAAGATTTGGGCACAAACATTATCATTAAGGGCAAAAAACTGAATATTGTTGAAACCATATTTTTTTAATAAATAAATTAGCTAAAATAGAAGGCCGAGTTCCGAACCGGTGGTAACTTCAGCTTTGAAATTAAATTGACTTAGTTCTGCAGCTTATGCAGTTAGGGAAATGCATTGTTACACTGCCAAATCTGAGGCAAGATTAGTTTATTTTAGTATTTCACGGTTTAATATAATAATGGCATCCTCCTTTATACACGCATGAATATGAACATACACACACATGAAAGTCACATGAATAACAAATTGTTTTTTAATTACAATTCTAGAGGTTATTTGAATTAACACTATGATGTTTTTAAAACAGTTGATTTTTATTTAACAACAATAGTAAAGTAATATTTAATGAACAAATATTTAGTTAATTCATATTGCCATTTTATTTTAATTTATCGACAACTTTAGTTGCATGTGGTAAAGGCTCCATTTATAATATTGCCATTATACACAAGCGATGTTAATGCCGATAATAACTACAGTGTTTTTCAATTAAAATGATAAAAGTATTAGTTTTGTTCATGTTTACAATTATATCAATACGGCATCATGAATCTGCTCGGATATTAGCCATGTTTCCAATACATTCTGTTAGCCATCAAGCTGTTTTCCGTAACATTATACAAGAATTGTTGAGTCGTGGCCACGAAATAGTAGTTATAACAGCTATTCCAACAAATATAGCAGTAGAATCAGCTAAAAATCTCACTGAAATTAACATTAGTGATAATGCAACAGAATATAATGTACCTGTAAATCAAGCAATCGGTAAAAAAGACAAAATACTTAAATTGAGTAGACATTTACAAATAATGTATAACAAAATATCTGTTCTTCATTTTGCATGTGATGCGATACAAAATATGATTCACGACAAAGAGCAATCATTTGATCTGATCATTTTAGAAAATTATTACAGATTAACAGTAATGTTATCGTTTGTTTTTAAAGTGCCTGTTATTTTGATGAGTTCACATTACGCGCTGAGTACTTACGAAATTGTGGGTGCACCAACTCACCCAATACTGTTTCCATCTGTGGTTCCATACAGTTACAAAAATTATAATATATGGAATCAATTAAAAGAAACCACTACTGATCTTTTAATCGCACATCTTTTTTTTTCTAATGCTTATTTCGAAAATCGGGCAATGACGAGTTTTTTCCATAACATCCCGTCAATTGACCAATTATTTGATAATGTCGACATGTTAGTATTGAATAATCATAAAATTTGGGAAGGAAATAGGCCTGTGCCTCTTAGTGTGGTTCATTTAGGGGGTGTACATCTGAAACCTAAAATGGAACTCCCGAAGGTAATATTACTGAAAATGTAATAATTATCTATTATGATGCCAGTAATATTAAATAGTGCATGCTGTGCGCATCTATAAGTAATGTGATACTTAGATTTAGTTTTGCATTGTTTTGTATTTTTTTTATTACTGTAGGTACTCATGTATTGTTGAAGAGCCAAATAAAATAAATAAAAATATGGCATACTTACGTATATAACATTTCCATAATACTTATGTTTTTTATATTTTTATTTCACAGGATCTTCAAAAATATTTGAATTCATCAAAAAACGGTGTTATTTACATGAGTTTTGGCACAAACGTAAACTCTACATTAATCCCAAAGGAAAAGGTAGATATTTTTATTAAAGTGTTTTCTGAACTTCCGTACAATGTTTTGTGGAAGTGGGAAAATGATGAAAGTTTCTTGGGGTCCCACCCAAAAAATATCAAAACCGCAAAATGGTTTCCGCAATCGGATCTTTTGAGTAAGTACTAGATTTTGAAAACTATCGATTCGAAAATAAAAAGGAATCGGTGCTATAATTGAAGTAATATCTACTTACTCTATTACAGGACACCCAAAAGTAAAATTGTTTATCACACAAGCGGGCCTTCAGTCTACAGATGAAGCAATAACAGCCGGAGTGCCATTAATTGGAATACCTTTGTTATTCGACCAATGGTGTAATGCTGAGAAGTATGTCCATCACAAGATTGGATTAAAACTCGAAATAGAAACGCTTGACGAGGATCAACTGAGGAATGCCATTAAAACTGTGATTACTGACGAAAGGTTAGCGAAAATGTCTTCTAATTTAAAGGAAAATGCTGCTAAAATAGGTGAGACTGCTAATTAGATATTCGTATCCGCAGCCAAATGGTAACTTAGTTTGACTACAGAGGACGGCTACTTGGTTCTATCAATTTAATATCTCAGTAGATACATATTTTGTTGTTATGTGCTGCATATAAAACTCACTACATTATATTATAAAAACTTGAGGTTTCACTGAAAGGAATTATCGTGAGTACCCATAGCACGATGGAGGCACTTTGAAGTACCCTAATTACTTGATATCTCCATAAACCAACAGACTTTTCAGACAACTGTGTATGAGAGCCAGTTAGTAAAGTTTTAGATACTTATCAAAATTATACTTTCAGTTACCGTCGCAACATAGTTATGCTGCGTACGCTGATGTACGATCAACCGCAGCGTCCGCTGGAGCGCGCCGTGTGGTGGACGGAGTACGTGCTGCGACACGGCGGCGCCAAGCATCTGCGAGCACCCGCTGCCAACATCTCCTGGACACAGTACTTAGAGCTGGAACTTTTATTAATATTCTTAGCCACTATATTTATTGTAATTTCATTAATTATTTACTTAGCTTTTCGTTTACTTAAATGTGTTAAAAACATTTTCACGCTACCTTTTTTAAAAATAAAATTAATTAGGATTTGATTTTTGATTTTATGTTTGTTAGTTATGCCGTTAGGTAGGCTGTGAAATAGGATTTTGTACCTGCGTAATGGCATTGTTGTGTTTGTGAAAACACACACACATACATCGTATTATTGGGTTGGAACAGATTAATCTCTGTCGACGCGAGTCAGGGGAATCATGTTTTTATCCGTCGCTCATAACACGTTAACAGTCATATTTGACTGTTTTGGTTTGTAAAAATCTTAATTTTACTTGCAGGTTTATTTGGCTTTATACAATTTTTGGTTGACGACAAAAGTAGCTGAACTATACCTCTAATAAAACTACTTACTTTATTATAGGTAAAAGCAATAACATTATTTATTGCTTGAACAGTGACAATGATCTCAAGAATTATAAGACTTGATGACCAGTTCGTAAGTCAGCCTTCAACTTGAATAGGCAAGAAACTCAGTTCATAAATAAGTACGTCATAAATACGGACGCTGCGGTTGATCGTACATCAGCGTACGATCGGTGTTGCGACGGTGGCTGAAAGTATAATTTTGATAAGTATCTAAAACGTTACTAACTGGCTCTCAAAATTCAAAATTCAAAAATTCAAAATTCAAAATTCAAAATTCAAAATCATTTATTCAAATAGACCTTCGCAGGCACTTATGAAAAGTCTGACTCTAATACTCTAATACCGGTTCGGAAGGTTGCATTTGCTGAGAAGAGCCGGCAATAAACTCAGCAATTACGCTTTTCAAAACAAGCTTAGATTCATTACATAATATTTACATTCTAATCGCACTGACAACAATTGCGTGCCCCGGCGCGGCGGCAAAACTACAAAGTAGACTGAATCTATATTTAATAAGTAAATAAATAAATCGCAAACTTAAGCAGACCAACCCCCACAAGCAGCACCTGTTCACAAGTATGACGCGTGTGGCAGCCATCGCCCTCCTCGCCATATTGGAGGGAAGTGAGCGACCCGTCACACGACGTCATACACAGTTGCCTGAAAAATCTGTTGGTTTTTTTTTTTTTTTTTTTATACGACTAAGTCGGTAAACAAGCATACGGCCCGCCTGATGGTAAGCGGTTACCGTAGCCATATGGACGCTTGCAACACACGAAGCATCGCTCACGCGTTACCGACCTCTCCCCCCTCCCCTGTGAGCTCTGGCGACCTTACTCACGCGCAGGAACACAACTTTACACAACATAATGTTATTTGGCTGCGGTATTCTGTAAGGTGGAGGTACTTCCCCAGTCGAGCTGCTCTTTGAGCGAATAAACGCTATGCTCTACCTCTCTCAAAATGGTTTATGGAGATATCAAGTAATTAGGGTACTTCAAAGTGCCTCCATCGTGCTATGGGTCCTCACGATAATTCCATTCAGTGAAACCTCAATTTTTTATAATATAATGTAGTTAATTTTATATGCAGCACATAACAACACAAGTTGAAGTTATGAAGTAAGTAAGTATTTTGTTTTACATAGTAAAATACATAAGCATAAAAAAATAAATTTAAAAGTATCAAAAAAAACGTATAATACCCACCTATAGCTATGCCTCTACATGTATTTCGCCTTACAATATTCGTATTTGAATAGCGCAGCCATCATCCTTCCATTATGGCTCAGTCACCGGCAGTCATAAATTGAGCTTCGACGTACCACCTGTGTTGCTAGGTTAAACTGGAAGGTTACAAATAATATCTACAATCGTTATGTTTCGTGTAAAATATATATATTAAATAAATAAAATAATCCGACGACTAAAACAGAACCACAGCATTTAACAAACTTGTTTGCCATTATTCACGTGTAAAAAGATCAATATATTTACCTCGTGTATAATTTGCTAGATAATGTTCACCATGTATACATTTAAACTAAAATATTTTGTTGTATTAATTTTCCTTAAATCAGTATTGAATAATGAAGCCGCTAGAATTTTAGCTGTATTTCCAACACCTTCAATTAGCCATCAAGTGGTTTATAGACCTTTGACACAAGAGTTAGCAAAACGTGGTCATGAAGTGGTGGTGATCACTACAGATCCTGCTTTCCCGAAAGGACAAACACCATCGAATCTAACAGAAATTGATGTACACGATATATCATACAATTTTTGGCAAAAATTTCTAGCAACAGTGACAGGAAATAATGTAGATATACAGGAGCGATTACAAATTGGGTTCGATATGATTACAAAAATATTTATAAAGCAAATGCGTACTAGTGAAGTGCAACATATAATAAATGATAAAAATCTGAAATTTGATTTGTTGTTAATAGAAGCTTGGGTTCGACCTGCATTAGTAATTTCTCATTTTTATAAAGCTCCAGTTATATCAGTAAGCTCTTTAGGTGCCATTTTTGATAATAACGATTTTTTTGGCGCCCCAGTGCATCCGATTCTCTACCCGTCAACTTTACAACAACACATTTACAATCTTTCAGTATGGGAGAAGATAACAGAGTTGTATAATTATTACATAATGATTGATTTTGTTTTTAATAAATTACGAGAAAATGAAAACGAGATTTTGCAAACAGAAATAGACCCCAATGTGTCGGCATTAAGCGAACTTAACAGTAATGTAAATATGCTGTTTCTGAATATACTTCCCATTTGGGAAGGGAACTATCCTGTACCTCCAGCGATGGTATATATGGGTGGCCTACATCAGACACCTGAGAAGCACTTACCAGAGGTATGTTGTATAATTAGTACATTTATTTTAAATCAAACCATCTAGAACTTTAAAATAATTTATTTCTAATGTGTTTATTTAAGGATCTCAAAAAATATCTAGACTCATCTAAAAACGGCGTAATATATGTAAGCTTTGGAACAAATATGAAACCATCGTTTTTACAATCAGAAAAGATTGAAGTGCTCTTAAAAGTCTTTTCCGAATTGCCGTATGATATTTTATGGAAATGGGATATGGATGAACTACCAGGAAGGACCGAAAACATAAGAATATTCAAATGGCTACCGCAGTCGGATCTCTTGAGTATGTTTCTACCACAGCTATCAATCTACATAGATGACGCAAGTGTCAAAAAGTGTCAAGTGTATTAGGGGTGTTAAAAACTGTGCAAAAAGGGAGAGCAATGCTCTTCTTTTGAAACTTTTTCACGCGGACAGGGAACTCGCATAACGCTGCATGTCCACAACAAATAGGATCGATTCATTTTCACATTAAAGCTCTAATCCCAGCCTTACTCAATAAATCTTGTGACATTATGGTAGGTATAAAAAAGTGACACGCTTGGTTTTCATACAGGAGGGACTTGCGTTATCTATTTAGATATATGTCTGTGGTTTCTACGTTGTTTAAATTATGTTAACAGGGCTTCACACGGCTAGCTTTTCAAAATCTTTTAGTAAAAGGAAAATGCGCTTTTTAGAGACTACATTTTTCATATTTACTCTTACAATTATTGGTATATTTGTAGGTAAATAAAATCCGGGTTCCGACGTAATTTAATAAAGCTTTATTTTATGTCAGAACCAAAGATCACTCAAATAATCATTAGCGCGCTATACACGACGTAAAAGGTGTCTTAACCTGTTTTTTTGTTCCGTGGTCTTAACCGTATAGGTACCTTAGCTCCATCTTCCATACACTTCAGTCGTGCCTGGAACTGCTGCTGTCCAGCAAGAATACCTGAAGCGCTGCAAATATGCATCTACAGGCAATGAATGAATTTACTTAAAAATAAAACCCCCATTGAAAAATCAAATCCCTGACGTGTAAGGTTGTGATATACCTATTATAAAAAGATGCATGAGATGGGTATAGGAATTTGGTACCACTTTTGGTCAATATTGAAATTACTTTCATTTGTAGCATAGCCGTGAGATGTCCTGTATATGTGTAGGTATATGTCAATCTTTATCGGGATCATTTGGCTCACTAATTTCATTTACAACATAGGAGCACTAGGAATAAAATGATTTGAAGTTTTATAACGTTTATTTGCAGGACACCCAAAGATAAAACTATTTATAACACAAGCAGGCTTACAATCGACTGAAGAAGCAATAAATGCTGGAGTACCACTCATTGGTATTCCAATATTAGCTGATCAATGGTTTAATGCAGAGAAGTATACATTTCATGGAATAGGTTTGAAACTTGAAATGGAAACTCTTAATGAGGCAAAATTTAAATATACAATAGAGTCAGTAATTAGAAAAGAGAGGTATAATGAAATTGAAAATAATAGGTACCTATGAAATTGCCGTTCTGCAGTACTGGCCATTTGAAATCAAAATAATTTTTGTTTGGCTAAGAATTCTAATTTCAAATTAATTTTATTTTAAAAACATGGAATTCTTTTTCCAAAAGTAGTCATTTGTTTATTGATTAGTGTTACATTTTCATCGCATTTCAATCTTTTTCGTCATCATGGATACGTTAAAAATTCGAGTAATTATGGAATATGAGTACCGTCGTGGCAGCAACGCGGCACAAGCGGCACGCAACATCAACGACATTTACGGAGCTAACACTACAAACCGGCGTCGTGTGACGGGTCGCTCACTTCCCTCCAATATGGCGAAGAGGGCGATGGCTGCCACACGCGTCATACTTGTGAACAGGTGCTGCTTGTGGGGGCTGGTCTGCTTAAGTTTGCCTTTTATTTATTTACTTATTAAATATAGATTCAGTCTACTTTGTAGTTTTGCCGCCGCGCCGGGGCACGCAATTGTTGTCAGTGCGATTAGAATGTAAAATTATGTAATGAATCTAAGCTTGTTTTGAAAAGAGTAATTGCTGAGTTTATTGCCGGCTCTTCTCAGCAAATGCAACCTTCCGAACCGGTATTAGAGTATTAGAGTCAGACTTTTCATAAGTGCCTGCGAAGGTCTATTTGAATAAATGATTTTGAATTGAATTGAATTGAACCAACGCACCACCTGTTATTGGTTTGCTCGCTTCCATACTGAGAATTTCGACCTGAAAAATTAACCTCGCGGTCGTCCGAAGACTTTGGTCGACAATGACGAATTAAAGGCGATTGTGGAAGCTGATGATACACAATCGACGGCTTAATTAGCAGCAGTTTTCGATGTTAGCGTCAAAACAATATTGGTCCATTTGCGTCAAATTGGCAAGGTAAAACTGCTTGACAAATAGGTGCCCCACGAACTCAATGATCGCCAGCGCGAAGTACGCGTCGAAACGTGCCTTGCACTGCTCAACAGACACACAAATGAAGGAATTTTGAACCGCATTGTTACCTGCGATGAAAAATGGATTCTGTTTGATAACCGCAAGCGCTCAGCAAGTTGGTTGAATCCTGGTTCAGCACCTAAACAATGCCCTAAACGAAAACTTACCCCTAGAAAAGTAATGGTCACTGTTTGGTGGTCTAGCGCCGGTGTGATTTATCACAGCTTCTTACCAAACGGAGTGAGCATTACTGCAGATGTGTACTGTGAAGAACTGAACACAATGATGGAGAAGCTGGCACATCTCCAACCAGCATTGGTCAATCGCTCGTCTCCGCTGCTTGTGCACGATAACGCGCGACCTCATACTGCACAGCAGACGGTCTCCAAGTTGCAAGGACTGGGGTTGGAAGTTCTCCGTCATCCACCCTACTCACCAGACCTTGCGCCTACAGACTACTAATTTTTCCAGAATTTGGATAACTTCTTGGCGGGAAAAAAATTCAATACCCGAGAGGCAGTACAAAATGCCTTTGAAGAATTTGTTGCCTCCCGTCCAGCTGATTTCTTTAAGAAGGGCATCAATAAACTGCCACTGCGTTGGCAAAGATGCATTGATTGCATGGGTGATTACTTCGATTAATACAAATAAAAAATACATGAAAAAAATTCGTTTAAATTTTTTCATACAAAACGGCAATTTCATAGGTAAAGACCTAATATACTTGTTTCATTAAATTTTAGTTTTTTATTTATGAACCAATTATTTTACAGTTACCGTCGGAACAT
The DNA here is from genome assembly GCA_951394255.1 of Polyploca ridens. NCBI lineage: Eukaryota > Metazoa > Arthropoda > Insecta > Lepidoptera > Drepanidae > Polyploca > Polyploca ridens. The sequence continues at coordinate 9,167,670 of OX596267.1, forward strand.
AGTTAAGCTGAGTGCGCTGATGCGGGATCAGCCACAGAGTGCGCTAGAGCGCGCCGTGTGGTGGACGGAGCACGTGCTGCGACACGGCGGCGCCAAACATCTGCGAGCACCCGCTGCCAACATCTCCTGGACACAACATTTAGAGCTGGAACTTGTATTAATCTTCTTAGCCACTATATTTATTATATTTTCATGTATTATTTACGTATCTTTACGTTTACTTAAATGTGTTAAGAAAATGTTCACACTACTTACTTTCAAAACTAAAATTAATTAGTAGTATTTGATATGTGATTTCATGTTTGTTAGTTATGCTGTTAGGTAGGCTGTGAAATAGGATTTTGTACCTGCGTAATGGAATTGTTGTGTTTGTGAAAACCCCATTTCTGAGAAGCTTGTTCTAAAATGATTAGGAAGGTATTGTATTTGGGTGAAAGAGAAAATAAACATAATGATTCTTATACTGTATTTAAAATTATCTATTTTATTTTATTTAATATTAGATCCATATTCTTGCCTTTACCATTGCGAAATGTAATTATCATACTGATTAATGGTTGACTTCAAAACAGTGTCAGATAATAATTATTTCATAATTTTTAGTGTAGTAGAAGGCAGTTTAATTTTTTTGTTAAAACGTTTTTATTTTTCAATTTTGAGTTTCGTATATGTGTTTTCAATACTTCTCAAGATTTGTCACTGACCGAGGATGTGTCCCATCTCGGTGAAAAGTTCTCATCAATACAAATTAATCAAGATCTTGACATATTACAGTTTAAACAAACCAAATAGAATGAGCCGTTTTCGAGTAATCGGTGAACATACAAAAAAATACAGTCGAACATAAAACCTCTTCCTTTTTTGAAGTCGGTTAAAAATGAGAAAAATTATTAAACCTCGTAATAAAACCATGCATCTCTCTCTTTTCGTTAGTAAATGTTTGAATAAGAAAGGGACGGGAATCTTATTCATACGTGAGCTCCAATAAATTCCTCTCATGTTAGAGAGGCCACTAGAAAATAACGAGCCAGTAAATTTCCTTCCTGAGGTGGCTTAAGCTTTGTGACACACAGATTTTATATGAACTACATGATGATTCGAAATATTATTATGATCCTGATTAATAGACTGCATTCTGTAGAGGACGTTGTTGGACATAATTTGTTTAGTTGTTACTTTTTACGAAAACTATGTGCTAGAAACACGTCAGTTTGTCACTTCCATATTTTCAACTCCTAAATATAAGTTGTCGCCACGCAACTGCTTGTGTTTCGAACACCTTTCTCTCCAGCATGCAACTGTGTTCCAGTAAAGTTAAGCTGAAAAGAATGACTAAGGTCTCAACGAGAAGACGTTCTCTATATTAATTCTCGTTGAGCTGGACTGGCTAAAACGTAAAAATGATATAGTAGGTCTCATGATACAATTAAACAGAAAAAATAAAAAAAATCTTATTCAATGTTGATTTCAATTGTTAGGAAATCTTTCACATTGTCGTTCCTTACAACTGAGTTATCTTGGTACCTACTCACTATTCAGACTCTTGCTTAACTTGGCCACAAAAAACAAAAGTGGAAAGTGTTTAATGGCCGATTCCTACAATTTACGGACGGTTATCGATTAAAATTAGGACTCTCTTTACTAATAATGAAGCAAAGACCCCAAAGCTTTGCATAACAGACCTTCCCATGTGGAAGTGGCTATCACAGGTAAAATTAGCTTATGAAATAATCTATATGCCCAGTTTGGCAATAAAAAACCATTGGTAAGCAAAACGATTCGTTTTTGTTTATAGAAACTGGGCATAAGAGAGGTAGAGCATAACGATTTTTCGCTCAATGCGTAGCTCCCTTACAGAATACCGCAGCCAATTTCATTGAATTTTAAATGACGAATATTCAGAAAATTTACAAGTTTGTTTGTAAAATTATTATGCTAGTTATCACAGCTGCAGTGTGTCAGCACTATTAGTCAGTTAAGTCTCATGTCACAGCTGTTACTTGGATTTCTTTGTAGACCCTAGAGTTCTTCTGTAGTTAAATCTAGAGGAATATAGCTTTTTTTTGGCAAAAAATCCGATGAAAAACAGAGATATACGAAATTGACATTGTAATAAATTGAAAACGGTGAATTTCAATCAGCTTGAGGGAACTTCATTTATCACAATGAGAAGTAATTTGAAGGTCGAAGGATAAGGAGAATTGAAGGCGCGGGAAAATTGTGCGCTTTGTGTCTGAGACAGGGAAAGAATAAGACTTTTTAAAGCAAAATAATTTAAGGTTGAAGCTACATTGAGTAAATATATTTTCATCTTGATTTTGAAAAGAAATGACCCGAACAAAAAGCCGATCATATGGATTGGTGACCTAATTAGTCAGTGGTTGCAAATTACTTAGTTTACAATAATAATACAGATATTTAAAATCATGATATTTGACCTTGAAATCAATTCAAAGTATCCTGTCCAAGATTATTAAAACGATTTCTTGACTGTAATTTAGTTATTGAAAATTCAAGTCTATGATCTTACTAAATACTTATTTCAGAACATAAGGCATAACCTCAAACTTTTTGAGATCAAATAACATGTAGTTTGAATCCCTCTACATTTTAGGTTGAGTAAGTCCAACACCTAAAATTCGCCGTAATTTACGGTAGGAACAGATTAATCTCTGTCGACGCGAGTCAGGGGAATCGTGTTTTTATCAGTCGCTCATAAATTTTAACACGTTAACAGTCATATTTGACTATTTTTGTTTATAAAAATCTTGATTTTACTTGCAGCTTTTTTGGCGTTATAATATGTATGATTGACAACAAAAGTAGCTGAACTATCATCATCTCTAACAAAACTAGTTTATTATAAGACAGTTTTCTTTGCTACATCTTTACCGTTCAGTAACGTTTTATTTCTGCTTGTACTGGGAAAGTATGAATGATTTGTAAATATTTCGTTGTGGCCTCTTATAGGGCAAAATATATAACATTATTTACTGCTTGTACAGTGACAATGATCTAAAGAATTATAAGATTTGATGCTCACGGCTACCTTTTATCAAAGCATTACACCTCTCGCCATAGACGGGGAATCCATCCTAATCATACATTGGAACCAAAGTGGTCTTACACTGTGCTGTTAAACGCCCATTACAGACGTAGCTATAATATATATTAATATAAATCATAGCAAAGCTTATTACGATATATATTTTCAATACTAATCTTTGAGTGACCGCACACGCAGCTATAATATATATTTCTGTTACTTCACCGACTTGTACTGTAATTTATATTATAGCTACACCATATTAATATATATTAAAACTACGTCAGTGACGGGCTTAAGGCGGCCCTCTGTGGCCGGCGCAACTTCAACGCAAGCATAGTCTAAAAGCTTGTTGTTTCATCCAACGTAATGTTTGACTGCGAAAAAAGAGAGACAGCATCAGAGCCGTCGGTTATCAGTCGGTAAATTCCGCTGATCACTCGCGGCCGCTTCGCTAGGTCGTCATTCATGATTTCGCATTGATAAAACTTGTTCCAGGAGTATACTTCTTGCGAAAAAATCTTACAAGTTTGTGAAAAAAAGTTAGTTATTTAGAATCTCCAATACATTTGCAAGCCTGGTGTCTAAATGTTTTCTTTACTTTTACAATTTATAGGTACATTGGATATGGCCAAAGTTCAGGCAAAAACGCAGTTTTTCGGAGGCTTTGACTGAATTTGTTTCACACTTATTTTAAATTACGCCTAGATACACGGCTAGATATAGTGCACAAGATACTAATTTGTTCAAAACATCTAACGAAAAATGTTTAACAACGCCATAATAAGTACAGAAGTTTTGTATGAAAAGTATGACGAATTGAGTCCTCTTAAAAAGCGGCTTCATACCGCGTACGTTTAGGTTGTGGAATGAGCTTCCCGCCGGCACGCCATGGTTTTCCCAAGAGTATATCACCCATAATATATACACGAAAAGAATCGTATGTAGAGATTTTTTGAGGATCGGCAACACGTTTGTGTTGCTAATATTTATAGGCTACGATAAAGCCGTATAGTATGCCTCTAGTATGTATTTCGCCTTACCATATTCGTAATTGAATAGCTAAATGCGTGTACGCAGCAATCACTCGTCCATTATGGCTCAGTCACTGGCAGTCGCAAATTGAGCTTCGACGTACCACCTGTGTTGCTAGGTTAAACTGAAAGGTTACATATAATATCTACAGTCGTTGTGTTTCGCGTATTATAAATAGAATAAAATAAATAATCCGACAGCAAACAAACTTGTTTACCACTGTTCAAGTGTAAATGTGGATCATACATAACATATTTACCTCGTGTATAATTGCTAGATAATGTTCACTATGTATACATTTAAATTAAAATATCTTGTTGTATTAATTATCCTTAAATCAATATTGATTAATGAAGCCGCTAGAATTTTAGCTGTATTTCCAACACCTTCAATTAGCCATCAAGTGGTTTATAGACCTTTGACACAAGAGTTAGCAAAACGTGGTCATGAAGTGGTCGTGATCACTACAGATCCTGCTTTCCCGAAAGGACAAACTCCATCTAATCTAACCGAAATTGATGTACACGATATATCATACAATTTTTGGCAAGAATTTCTAGCAACAGTGACAGGAAACAAAGTAGATATTCAGGAGCAATTCAAAATTGGGTTCGATTTTATTACAAAAATATTTATAAAGCAAATGCGTACTAGTGAAGTGCAACATATATTAAATGATAAAAATCAGAAATTTGATTTGTTATTTATAGAAGCTTGGGTTCGACCTGCATTAGTAATTTCTCATGTTTATAAAGCTCCAGTTATATTAGTAAGCTCTTTTGGTGCCATGTTTGAAAATAACGAATTTTTTGGCACCCCAGTGCATCCGATTCTCTACCCGTCAAATTTACAACAACACATTTACAATCATTCAGTATGGGATAAGATAACAGAGTTGTATAATCATTACAGAATGATTGATTTTGTTTTTAATAAATTACGAGAAGATAAAAACGAGATGTTGCGAACAGAAAATATAGACCCCAATGTTTCGGCACTAAGCGAACTTAACAATAATGTAAATATGCTGTTTCTGAATATACATCCCATCTGGGAGGGGAACTATCCTGTACCTCCAGCTGTGGTATATATGGGTGACCTACATCAGACACCTGAGAAGCACTTACCAGAGGTATGTTGTATAATTAGTACATTTATTTTAAATCAAACCATCTTTAACTTTAAAATAATTTATTTCTAATGTGTTTATTTAAGGATCTCCAAAAATATCTAGACTCTTCTAAAAATGGCGTAATATATGTAAGCTTTGGAACAAACGTGAAACCATCGTTTTTACAATCAGAAAAGATTGAAGTGCTCTTAAAAGTCTTTTCCGAATTGCCGTATGATATTTTATGGAAATGGGATATGGATGAACTACCAGGAAGGACCGAAAACATAAGAATATTCAAGTGGCTACCGCAGTCGGATCTCTTGAGTATGTTTCTACCACTGATATCCATCTAAATAGATGACGCAAGTGTCAAGTGTATTAGGGGTGTTAAAAACTGTGCAAAAAGGGAGAGCAATGCTCTTCTTTTGAAACTTTTTCACGCGGACAGGGAACTCGCATAACGCTGCATGTCCGCAAGAAATGTGTAGCGAAGTCTGTATTTAGCTGACAAATTTGTCGGGCCAGTTGGCGCAGTTGGTTAAAATTTACCTTACGCGCTCGTGGGTTCGGTTCCCACACAGGACATGCATTTTTGTGCATGAACATGTCTGTATGTCCAGAGTCTGAGTGTAATTAGTATGTTTTTACAAACAAAAAGTTGTATTATATCAGTTATCTGGTTTCCATAGTACAAGCTCTGCTTAGTTTGGGATTAGATGACCGTATGTGGGGAATGTCCAGGAATGACAGGCCAGTTGGCGCAGTTGGTTAAGATTCACCTTACGCGCCGCAGGTCGTGGGTTCGATTCCCACACAGGACATGCATTTGTGTGCGTGAACATGTCTGTATGTCCTGAGTCTGGGTGTAATTATGTATATTAAGTATGTATTTACAAACAAAAAGTAATATATGTATTATATCAGTTATCTGGTTTCCATAGTACAAGCTCAGCTTAGTTTGGGATCAGATGACCGTGTGTGAGGAATGTCCCAGGATATTTATTTATTTATTTATTTATATTTATTTATTTAAATAGGATCGATTCATTTTCACATTAAAGCTCTAATGCAGCCTAACTAAATTAAATCTTGTGACATTATAGTAGGTATAAAAAAGTGACACGCTTGGTTTTCATACAGATGGATTTGATTACTTCTTAGTGTACTTTGAAGTCGGTTTAAGTTTTTTGTAAAACAGTCCAATTATACTATGACTACTCAACTGTACACATGAAGATAACGCAGGCACCTACGACACAAGATTGTTTATCTTAGTGTAGGTTCTGCATGTCATCCATGCATGTCATTTAAATACCGAGTAGACAACAAGTGTTTTTAAGTTATGCATGTTTTTAGTTAGTTTTTATGTGTGAACTTGTATTCTTTCTTTTGAAATAAATTATTATTATTATTGTAGCATAGCCGTGAGACTCAATAAATATTTGGATCATTTGGTTAACTAATTACATTTGCAGCATATAAACACTACGAATAATATATCACATGAAGTTTTATAACGTTTATTTGCAGGACACCCAAAAATAAAACTATTTATAACTCAAGCAGGCTTACAATCGACTGAAGAAGCAATAAATGCTGGAGTACCACTCATTGGTATTCCAATAATAACTGATCAATGGTTTAATGCAGAGAAGTATACATTTCTTGGAATAGGTTTGAAACTTGAAATGGAAACTCTTACTGAGGCAAAATTTAAATACGCAATAGAGTCAGTAATTAGCGATGAGAGGTATATTGAAATTTATAATATAATTGTTCCATTCAATTGTAGCTTTTTATTTATGACCAATTATTTTACAGTTACCGTCGGAACATAGCTAAGCTGAGTGCGCTGATGCGGGATCAGCCACAGAGTGCGCTAGAGCGCGCCGTGTGGTGGACGGAGCATGTGCTGCGACACGGCGGCGCCAAACATCTGCGAGCACCCGCTGCCAACATCTCCTGGACACAATACTCAGAGCTGGAACTTGCCATAATTGTATTTGGAATTTTAATAGTTGTAATTACTTTCATATTTTCTGCTATTTTTTATTTGAAAATTATATTCTTAAACTAGGTTTCTGCCCTGCGGAATTTATTTCACATGCAATCCCTTATTTTACTTAATTCACCCCTACCTTATAAGAAGTAGTCCCAGAATTTAAAAAAATGTAAAGTTGTAGGCGCTCCAAATAAATGGCTAAATACAAATTTTCATTAGTTGATCATATTTTTTTCGTATTTTTGTTGTAAATGTTTATTTTGTATTTTTAAATTATTGTAATATAAAAACTTTTTACAAAAAAATTAAACCACTGACAAAACTGAAAAGCAAAAAATATTTTTGAATATAACTTGAATTTTATAAGGTTTTGCAGTCGGAGATAAACCAATAACCTACGTAGGTATGTATTTTTTTTTGTAATATTTGTTTATTTGTCCCCGACTGCAAAACCTTATAAAATTCAAGTTATATTCAAAATTATTTTTTGCATTTCAGTTTTTTCGGTGGTTTAATTTTTTTGTAAAAAGTTTTTATTTTATAATTTTTCGTGTCTATAATCTACTAAAAACTACATGCTTAATTTTTAATATCTTTTGATGTAATACACAACTCAGCATTACAATCTGTGAGTGAACAATAAATCACCCCTATTTTCCCACCCTTAGGGTAGGTTTTTTGTATCCAAATGTACATGGGACCAACTCCGAGGTGTACCCTATCAAATAAAAAAAGAATTATCAAAATCGGACTACTCTGTAAAAGTTATGCATGATCATACATAAAAAAATCGCGTCGACTTGTAAACCTCCTCCGTTTTTTTGTTAAAATGTACCTTTTAGAATCTTAAAAATAGCTAAATTGTTGAGAAAATAGGTTTTGCTGCAACATCAACCGTGTGGAATTCTCCTGTGAGTTGTACTTTTTTTCGGCATGAATAGGAGTATGTCACTTACAGTCGCTGTGCAAAAAATCACGATAATCGTTTGGTATATTTTTTCATGAAAGAGAGAGAAAAATCACACAGAGGGAATAACCAAATTCCACGCGGATGAAAACGCGGGGAAAATCTAATATCATACTAATGTGACAAATGCAAATGTCAATTTGTTTGTGACCTCTTAACTCTTCAAAGGCACAGCTAATTTCAACGAATTTTTCCATGCATGTATTTTTCTATACCATGAAAAAAAATATACAATCTGGGGGCACAGAAGTGCTTATCGCCAAGATAGCCAAGCGAAGCGAAAAAAACCTACCTTTTCTCGAAGCGCTTCGTCGTTTTTTTGAACCCTCACTCCCCCCCTCAACCCCCGAACTTGGGTTTGGATTATGAGTGAACTTATTAAACATATTAAGTTTCAATAACATAGCTCTTATAGTTTAGATTTTATTGATATCTTATCACTGAGTTATCACTACTACAAGAACTATTGAATAATAAAAAAAGTAATGAACAGTGAATACATTTATCACCTTACTCCCATGTGACGGTAGCAAAACGTCCGACTCGCACTTGGCCAGTTTTTTCCTATTTTTACGTGGAAATGTTTGGATGGTATAAAAACATCCTTAGTGGATCGTTTTCTTATTTTTGTCACGTATCAAAGTAGACAATGGGATCCTCAGCTCACAATGGAGGTTAAAGTTGTCGTTTTTCCTTTTAGAAAATTGTTTGACTAAGTTTCACGATGGAGGTCTAAATGCCGACGACGTACCTTCCGCCAGTTCCGCCTGTTATATTGTCAGCATGTTTATAACATAATTTAGACTTTTTTTTATATTGAATGGATATTTTCAGATATCTCTTAACAAAACCTTAATTGGAACATGATGAAATCGTGTTTCTTTTTTGTATTGTACATTTCAATCGATGAAGGTTGATTTTTAGATTACGAGAAGATGATATGATGATGAAGAGAATAAGCGCTCGTAGTATAGTATGATTAGCCGTTCTTAATCGATCGGCAAAGTTAAGCTACCACCGTCGTAGTTGGTACCTGGATGAGTGACCACCTAGTGGTATTTCAAATCGAGCGTTTCCATGCTTCGGAAGGCACGTAAAGCCGTTGATCCCGGTTATCACTTAATTGTGATAGTCGTCAAGCCAGTTGGATGCCTCCTAGGCGGCTTGAAAAATTACAACAGTAGGTAGACCACTAGCCTACCTCCACCGATCCGCAATGGGCACGCGTGGTGGAGTATTCCCCATCCCCTTTCACCCTCATTTGTGAAAGGAGGCCTGTGCTCAGCAGTGGGACATTATAGGCTGATGATGATGATGACAACTCAGCCTAGATTTTTAAAATATGCCATAAAAAATAAAATATTCAATCAATACGCACCAAACTTCTACAATTTTAAAATGTCTACGCAGGTACAATACCTTAAATAGTTCTGGGATTAAAAGTAACTTTAATGAAATATCTTTTACCTACTAATTAAATCCTGTTGAAATCTGTTCAGCTATTATACATAGCCTGGATGAACAAACAGCTAGACGGAGTATTCTGGATGTGAATGGCAAAGAACCGCTAAAGAGAGGCGCGCTTTGAACGCGCCCTTAATCAATAGATGAATAAAATTAAGATATTAAAACGAGGTTTAGGTATTCCACATTACAGCGATTGGCTGTGATGTGGCTCCTAAGCTTTAACTAACATTTTTAAATTTACAAAATTTTCCGCAAACTACGCAGTTAATTTCAACTTTTTCGATCATCAAACTGCGATAAAACCAGTGGATGCAAAAAATACGTTCAAAGCAACGACTTTAGTTTTTAACCTAGTTTTTACTAAATATATTCGCTGTATTTTTAGTTACCTACAACGCATTCTAATTAATTATTCTCTTTTTGAGTGTAAAAGTGGTAAAAGGTTATTTTTAGTAGTTTAGGGTTATCAACTGATAGCATTCTAACAAGATTTTAGCCCTTATGCTCGCGGATGGGATAAAATCTTGAAACTGCAGCAAAGTGCGAATAACAGTTACTCACGAAGGGTTCCGTATAAATGTTTCTTGAATTTAATTTTATTATTTGTTGTTATAGCGGAAATAGAAATACACATTCTTCGAACATTTCAACTGTCTACCTATTACGGTACAAGAAGGACGTACGGACGTACGGATGGACGGACGGAAGAACAGCGGAGGCTTATTAATAGCTTCCCGTTGGTATCCTTTAGGTATGAAACCCTAAAAACACATACATATTGAACTAACAAAAAAGTAAACAAAATGTTTGTCATTAAAATTGGTCACCGATTTAAAATTACACTGTCAGCCCTATGTCAGATATTGATTTTCAGTCTACTGTAATAACTTCCTGCTATAATTTTCCAGATCGTCTCCGCTCTACACCAAGACTGATATCTCAGCTAAAACACGTCTACAGTCCCAAATGGCGTAAGGTCGCTGAGCTAAAATATTGAACGTCAAAACGGAAATATTAACTGAACAATATTCTCCCAACAAATTGGGTTCACCCGTCTGATTTATGCGAATCAAGCGTGACCCCAATAATGTTAACTGTTACGATGATTTATTATAATAGACACCACCGGCCGTGGGTAATAATAGTTTGTTATTCACATGCACAGTAACTGTGTAATAACGAAATTTGAGATATTGTGAGCATAGTCGTATTTTAGAAAATACACTTTCTTACAAAGCTCCTGCTTCGTTTGAACCCTTGTGGTATGACTCTATCCGTCTATCTGTCTGGAATGATGAATGTCAAAAAAATACCATTCCCCCTTATCTTCGCAGTTTATAAAGGAGAGACTCTGAAATAATTACACATTGATATAAATAAATTATTACAGGAAAACAGAACGACGTTTCTAACTAGATTTTTCAAAAGCATCAAAATACTTCACAAACAAACATAGTTATACGATCCGGTTTTGTACAATGAAAAGCGGCCAAGTGCGAGTCGGACTCGCCTATGAAGGGTTCCGTAGCAGCAAGTAATATATTTTTTTTTTGTATTTGAGTTGATTGAATGAAAGGTAATTGCGGTTTACGATTTATGATGTATTAAAAAAAACGACTTACTAGATCTCGTTCAAACCAATTTTCGGTGGAAGTTTGCATGGTAATGTACATCATATATTATTTTTTAGTTTTATCATTCTCTAATTTTAGAAGTTATAGGGGGGGGCACACATTTTACCACTTTGAAAGTGGCTCTCGCGCAAACAAATCAGTTTAAAAAAAAAAATATTAGAAACCTCAATATCATTTTTAAAGACCTATCCATAGATACCCCACACGTATGGGTTTGATGAAAAAAAATCAGTTCTTCTAAGTATGGGGAACCCCCAAAATTTATTGTTATTTCTTCTATTTTTGTGTAAAAATCTTAATGCGGTTCACAGAATACATCTACTTACCAAGTTTCAACAGTATAGTTCTTATAGTTTCGGAAAAAAGTGGCTGTGACATACGGACGGACAGACAGACAGACATGACGAATCCATAAGGGTTCCGTTTTTTGCCATTTGGCTACGGAACCCTAAAAAAGGACAAGTACTCTAATGAAGGTCGGAACTCTCAGTGCGCTAATCATACTCAGACTCATCAGCCCGGTTTTATTTAAATAAGCTTAATCATTCTGCTGTGTTACCTATTTCTAGCACACGCAACATTTACATTATTGTTTTTTCAACACACTTGCTCGTAAAGTGACATTTATTGCACCGTTATTAATGTAGCTTACTACGCACTAGTGCTTTTTACTTTACATTACCGCACAGTTTTATGATAGGTATAATCCCGATTAGTTTAATTTTGTACCTCAATGCAATTGATGTGTGTAGACGAAGCATTCTTAATTTAAACGGGTAAAACAGAATGAGAAAGTATCGCTGCCAAAAAAAAAACTGCGCGCCATTATGTGTTAATGTTCTCATTGTGTGGTTGATGATTATCAAAAAATCTACTTAAAAAAATACAAGTCTGTTTTTTCCTCGCAAGTGTGTTGAAAAACGTCGTATGACACGCGTGTGCATTGATCATTACACTCTCGGCTTCCTTATCGCGTTCGCCAATACCAACTTTGCACACATGTACAGTAGTACCCAATTAATATGGCTTACCGATGTACCTGCGCAGAAGATACATTTTCAAAGCGCGGGAATCGCTATTGGCCGACAGCTGCCGTCATGTTAGCGCGCGCCGTGCGGAGGGGCTTGACTTGCGAGCGAGACGGAACTAACAGCTGCACTGTATTATGAACCTTATAGTAGTGATCTAAGGTTGATTGTAAGTTTTAAGCATTCTTTCGTTAATCTTCGGGGCCATACTTTCTTTTCTGTGCGAACGAAGATTCACGACGCGCCATATAAGTTGGGTAATACTGTATCATAATGTACTTTTACTGTATCTTATAATTATTATGTACTGTGTCATTAATGAACTTATTTCTTTCTTTTTAAATAGGTATCTGTTCAGCAATTACAATACACTAATCTGAATAACTGAATTACAGAACCATTGCTTTATTGTATAGGAAATATCGTTACATTAATCTATAGATAAGGTAAGGTTGATGCAACGTAATCCCCAAGATATTTCTTGTTAATTTACCTCACAGGTGCGCTCGGTAGTAATCAATAGAGCTTTAATATATACATATACTCACTAAAAGCACCTTTGACTAACCCTGTAACCTTAGATCAAAGGATAAGACAGCGTTTCAATGAGTTAGCGTAACGTCCTTCCCATACATGGCTTCCGAATAGTCAGTTTCATATATGAATTAAATTGCGTGATAAAATAATTAACAAATCTACTCAACCAGTAATTTTTTGTTTGTTATTACGATATAAAACTTACCTTTAATAAGCTAAAAGAATTTTGGTTTTTACTTAACAAGTTTCTTTTTACTTTTTACCGTAAAGAACTGGGACATAATTTAAAATTCATGACCAAAATAACAGGTCATGAATTTTACAAAAAAGTTGAGAAAAAGAGTTTAGAACGTGGGACAACCTATAGTTTTTTTTAATATTATTGTGTATATATAATTTGTACATACACGTGCAGACTTGTAATGCAGAGATTTTGAAAGTAGCTAAATGAAAAAATAAACATCTGTCAGGTACTATCTGGGGCTTATCAGTCTGACCAGAATTTTCTAATTCTATTTAGGACGAATGTTACATGACCAATCTTTATAATAATGATCATGCAGAAGTAGCCATATCAATAGATATTTTAAGGAGTATTTGTGTCCATCAACGTTTTCTTGTACTTCGTTGCTATGGTTACGTTCCCCGTTGTCACCTGGACAACTCTTTGAAACCATGATTTATCTATACGTTTTCTATGGTAGCAATTCACCAAATGAACATTTTTCTTGTACTTAAAAGCCCATTATTTTATGGACTATCTCCTAAGCACACAAGTAGTATATACATAATATAACACCTAACAACAGTAACAGTTTTTTAAGAAACTCGGTTACTGTTGTCTCTTGGACAACGGGACAGAATAACAAACAAGAAAAAGTTGATCGACCCATTTGCAGTTCATGTTACACCTACATCAATTCGAGTAAAAAGCAAACAATTACACAATTAATTCATGCAATGAATCTTCCTTTTACAAGTCGCCTCAGATTTAATTCCATGAAATGGTGGTAACAACTAAATTTCCACTGTAATACCACAGAGTAATACCTCGTTAGTCACCACCATTTTCTATTTTGTTTTAACACCATTTACCCGCCATCGAGCCAATGACAATAAAATTTGTTCACACATACTGCGGTCCCCTTTTTTTCACGCAAATTGAATTTGGATGGTACTATATGGGGCCGTGTATCGGATTACCGAGCCATTTGCGTTTTTCACGTTTCAATTTAAAAGGCCATATGTATTTCGACTAATGTTTTGCTTCATTACCTTCATATCTACATGTCTTTATGTTCTGGGTCTCGGTGTATTATGTACTTATATTAAATTCGTATTTACAAACATAATGTAGTGAATTTTTAATCGTTTTTTCGCTAGAAAAAACGTTGTTCATAGTCTACTAACATTCTATAACATCAAATGAATACAATTACGTTATTAGTTTTTGAAAAAACACAAAATAAAGTTAAAAATGTCGGGATTATCGTTACTCCTTACAACCCCGCTTGTACTTCAAAATAGTTGTGGCACGGCGGCATGCCTGTTTTTTAGCAGGTGTGGGAATCCGCGGCTTCCTGACTTTTTGAAATTTTTGTTTTGTGGTTTTTTTCAAAAATGTATGACGTTTTTTTTATTTGATGTTATAGAATGTTAGTAGACCATGGCCTAAACAACGTTTGTTCTAGCGAAGAAACGATTGAAAAGTCACCGGGTACCTATGTAGTGTATATCTGATGATAACAATAATACAAGCTCTGCTTACTTTGGGATCAGATATCCGTGTGTGAAGAATGCCCCATGATTATTACAGGATATTATATAAATCATGCTGACTGGTTTCTTATTTATAATGTAATACTCTACAAGCCCTAACGTCACAAACTCTACACCTTAGTCAAAAGACGTGGCTTGGCCATTTCGCTACCGTCACACGGGCTGTTGATTATTTTTCTGTAATACTTCTACTTTTACTTACTAGTTCTTGTAGTAGCGAAACGACCAAGCCACATATTTTAACTACTGTGTGTAGAGATTGTGAAGTTAGGGCTTGTAGAGTTAGGGTGTGTAGAGTTATAAGCTTGGTTCTAAATGATGTCTGATATTTTTTTGACAGTGCGAGCAACATGAAAATGTTTTTGGTTTTTTGTTGTTTGTGTACTAATACAAGCTTACATACCAAATTTCAGCTTTCTGGGACTTCAGGAAGTACCCTATGAGTTTTGATGATCATCATTGAGTCAGTGAAGAAATCGGGGTTTTTTAGATATCAATAAAATCTAAAGTATAAGAGTAACATCTTTACGGAACCCGTAGTGTGCGTTTGCTTCGCACTTGGTCAGTTTTTTTTAGGGTTCCGTACCCGAAGGGTGCCAAAAGGGACCCTATTACTAAGACTCCGCTGTCCAACCGTCCGTCCGTCTGTGAGTCAGTGGGCTGTATCTCAGGAATGGTAAAAGGTAGACAGTTGAAATTTTCGGAGAATATGTATTTCTATTGCCGCTATAACAACAAATAATAAATAAGTTTTTGTTAAAAAAATAATTTTTAATACAAGCTTTTTTTGGTGACGATACTTTTTGTTGACTGTACTTGCAATGTCTTCCAATATCGGGGGGCACGGCAGTGCCCCCGCCGAGTCGAGCGCGAAGCAAACACTGCCGTACCATCCTTTACTGGAACCATTTCGCCGCATTTTCAGGTCCCTATTTGAGAACCTCTGGATAAGACCAGAACATAGAATTTTTCGTCATCCAGTAAGCTATAATCACTTACTTAAAATCCAAATTTTCAAGTCTGTAGGTCATTTAGTTCCGAAGTTAAGCGAAAGCAAAGTTTCGCATTTATGACACTCACTCACTCACTCACTCACTCACTCATGATCATCAAAATAGAACTGGTACTTCCCATAAACTTAGAGAGCTGAAATTTGGTACAGAGTTAGGGTTTAATGGCAACATAAAGGGAAAACTATAAACACTAGGATAATCGAAGATCTGGAGTACCTGGTGACCCTGATTAGAAAACACAAGAGCCCAACCAAACTATTAGAGATCGACATAGCGCCTTTACAAAAAATATTCAACATGGTGGGCCGCTTCGTTTTCTACAAAAAGAAGTGAAATCCCACCAAAAACATTCTGTAAAAAACTAGCCAAGTCTCGATGGAGCTGCTTGTTTATCTCTAAAAAGTAATGAAATCTAGACAAAGTCGTGCCAAGTCTAAGGTTCCTTACTGCGATTTCTTTATTATTATAGTTAATGTTGTGTGACTTGGCCGTTGAAGGGTACACAAGGGTACAAAACCAGGTGCTCCATCACACCATTGCACCAATCTGTACTTGTACCCACTAACGTATAAAGAATGTTCAGCGGCCAAGTCACACAACATTAACTATAATAATAAAGAAATCGCAGTAAGGAACCTTAGACTTGGCACGACTTTGTCTAGATTTCATTACTTTTTAGAGATAAACAAGCAGCTCCATCGAGACTTGGCTAGTTTTTTACAGAATGTTTTTGGTGGGATACTAATGTACACCAAATATCAAGTCAATCCGAACACTGGAAGTGGGTGAAATTCGATTTGCAAGATTCCACCCGAACGGACAAACATACATACATACATTGTAAGTTAAATAAAAGCTTTAATATCAAAAGGAGCGCCCATACAACACACGTCTTTTTTTTGGTATTTTGTTTTCATAGCACAATGAGTCAGTTTTGTACAGAACCCTCCGATTGCGAGTCCGACTCGCACTCTACTGGTATTTTTATTATTGTAATAGAATTTTTAAACTAAACTACGCACGAAGCTCTAAAAAATATTGCTGCAAAAAGTTTCAACTTTTGAAACGATTTTGAGGTCAATCATAAGTTTGTGATCCAATCAACTCTAGAAAGCTGCGGTATTTTTTTTTGAAATAAACTTATTTTCTGTCTCAAAGATTCTGTAGAATAGAAATCATTTTCTAGAGGCTATTTTCAAATCTTTTAGACTTTTTCATACTTAGCGATGAAGTGATTCGAGTCGAGTGAGAAGAGTCGACTTTTAAGACCTAAGAAATAGGTCTCGACATGTTTGTTTAAGTTCTCCCCTGAATTACATAGTTAATAATATACTAACCAAGACCTTAATTCAATATTTTTCTTAGGTATTTCTTTTTTGCTTTCTGCTCTCGTCTCCATACTTTAATTATAATAAATCTCACACTTCTTCATGCGTGCAATATGCTCAAAAAAGCATTCAATTATATTATAGATAGTACATAAATAATTTTAAAGAAAAACCCATTTAATGTTTTTATTTATGTGCATAAGGCTCGTTGTCTATTTTACAAGCTTTTTAACTTGCTATGTATGTTTAGGTGGAATCTTGCAAGTTGAATTTCACCATTTTTCTTCATTTTTTTTTAACAAAATGTTATTCAATTTCATTATACCTTTCAATTGTATGTGTAGGGTTTCCAGATCCAGACCAAAACTTTAAATTCGAAAACTGCCATTTGAATTTCATACTTCTGAAAAATTTTGATTCATTTAACGACGACGTTTTCCTTGTGTTATTTATTATAGTCCGAGGATATTAATCGAAGTTTTATATTCCTAAATGTTCCGTTTATTAATTTTCAAAGAAAAAAAAAAAGGTTTATGTGATTTAGATTTAGGTATAAAGAATGTATGTATTATTTTTATGCTAATAACCATTATAATTCCATCATCATCATCATCAGCCTATAATGTCCCACTGCTGAGCACAGGCCTCCTTTCACAAATGAAGGTGAATGGGAATGGGCAATACTCCACCACGCGTGCCGACTGCGGATCGGTGGAGGTAGGCTAGTGGTCAACCTACTGTTGGAATTTTTCAAGCCGCCTTGGAGGCATCCAACTAGCTTAACGACTATCACAATTAAGTGATAACCGGGACCAACGGCTTTTACGTGCCTTCCGAAGCACGGAAACGCTCGATTTGAAATACCACTAGGCGGTCACCCATCCAGGTACCGACCACGACAGGCGTAGCTTAACTTTGCCGATCGATTAAGAACGGCTAATCATGCTACACTACGAGCGCTTCAATTCGCTATAATTCCATAGATTTAACAAATAAATAAAATCAAAACGGTCAATTATTTGCGGTAACAAAATGTACTGCCAAATCGAACGACTAGAAAAGTTGAAAAATTGCATTTTAGCGATCTCTAGATTGCAATCTCCGTTGGACAATTCCAATTGACGATCGAGAGTGGACTACCTGATGGTTTCTATTCGGTCTATCCTTTGTCTTTCGATTGTGGATTGATATTTAATACGATTTATAAGAAATAGTATAATGCCAAATCGAAAATCGCAAAAATTAAGGAAAGATCGAATATTAAAGAATCCGGCTGTTAAAATCGAAGCCTAGTTACCTGTACCCTGAGTGTAAAGAATTTACGTTAATAAAACGCTTACTAATGCGTTGGCGTTAACTATTTTGTATGGGAGAAATTAGTACCATGAGTATACCATGAGTACTTCTGCATACATAGTGGATATTTGACCGCTTCGCCTTAGGTATTGGGTTCAATTACTGTCAAAAACAATTTTACTTTAAACTTTTTATTTACTTTTTAAACAAATTATGTTATATTTATCCCACCAAAATATGTTCATGTAAAATGTTGCCAAGACGAGACCATATAGCTTGCAATGTCAAAAAGTTATCAGATCTCATGTACATAGAGTCAAGCTTATAGCTCTACACGC
This sequence comes from Polyploca ridens, assembly GCA_951394255.1. Taxonomy (NCBI): domain Eukaryota; kingdom Metazoa; phylum Arthropoda; class Insecta; order Lepidoptera; family Drepanidae; genus Polyploca; species Polyploca ridens. The sequence continues at coordinate 9,186,254 of OX596267.1, forward strand.
CCTAACTTTACAAGTTCTAACTTCACAAACCCTACACTGTCAAAATATGTGGCTTGGCCGTTTCGCTACTACAAGAACTATAACAAAAAAGTAATTAACAGTGAATACATTTTTCACCTTACCCCCATGTGACGGTAGCGAAAGTATAACAGCTATGCAATTGAAGCTTTATATGTTTAATAAGTCGAGAATTTTGTTGATCTGGTATAATTCAAACCAAAGCCAGCAGTCGGGTTCAAAAAAACGACAAAGTGCTTCGAGAAAAGGTAGGTAAGGGCCCTAGGCTTTGCTTTGCTCGTCTTGGCGAGGGCACTAACCATCCCCCTGATGCATTTTCAAGCATGCAAAATTTTGATACATAGATCTTTAATGTGCACCAATAACAGTTGACAATGGAGAGTAATTATTAAAATTAATAACGCGAATGGTACCAAATACCGTCGTAACGCTGATTAGCATGCAACATTGATTTAATGTTACGTAAAAAGCATACAGATTAAGTAGGTTTAAAAAAGGCCTTATTCAATGTAGGTTACAATCCTCTTTATAAATTTACCGCAAACGAAGCAACTTGCACAGTGATTACCCCAAAGTGCCCTTACGTATTTTTTATAAAGTCCCTTTACACCGTGCGGCACGTGACTCTTTTCCTAAAATGTAAAACACCGGCTCTCAAAGTTTGCGACTCTTTAATATTTATAACTAGCAGTTAGTACTGAACTTTCCGGCACATTTATTTTTATAGCACTGTGTAACCTAAACCCAAGAACCATGACCTAAGTGCGGGCTTATGTCACACGTACTATAATATTGTATACGATACTCGTGACTTAAGACCATAATCCCACCAAAAACATTTTTATGTAAAATGTTGCCGCCAAGACATATCTCGTACTGTTAAAAAGTTATCAATCTCATGTAGAGCCAAGCTTATAACTCTACATGCACTTACTCTACAAGCCCTAACTTCACAAACTCTACACCTTAGTCAAAATATGTGGCAGATAGAATGAATGAAATGAATGAAATATTCTTTATTGTATATACTGACATATTAAAAAATAACAAAAGTATTACACATTAGGGAAGTTATACAATGTAGGCGGCCTTATCGCTTAAGCGATCTCTTCCAGGCAACCTTTGGGTACAGGAAAGAAATTTAAAGGTGGCAGGTTGAGCGTCTACCTACAAATAATACAATATATACGAAATAAACTAATACTATATATACACAAATACTACAATACTTCGAGATATATTAAAGCTATATTCTAATACTTACATACATAAAATAAATAAAAGTAAATATGTAAATAAACTAAATACTACTATTACATAATAACAGTAACTAAAGGAAAATAAGAAGGAATTAAAGAGAGTGATAGTAGGAGAATAACTGAGATTTGAAAGATTCAATAGTCTGAGCTTGTCTGACGGACTGAGGTAAGGCGTTCCAAAGACGAACAGCTTGAACAGAGAAAGATTTACTAAAGAACTGGGAAGTATGCAAAGGAGTTTTGAGGCAAAGTTCGAGAGAAGTACGAAGGGAGTGATGTTGGGAGCTATAGTATTCGAAGTGTTCCTTAAGATAGGGAGGGGATTTCGGATTAAATAGGATGGTATAAAGAAGTGAAAGTATGTGAGTAGTTAGACTACTGTCGTAACATAAAAATACCACTCAGGTGGCAAACAAGCCGGTCTTTTGGTAAGGAGTAACCGTAGCCTATGCCTATATACACTTATTACACCTCCCCCTAGACAAGATGGTTGTCGACAATCTTCATCGTTAGTAAACGACCAACCTTTGTAAGGGATTGACATAAGAGATTGTTAAAAATCACGTGATATTTCGATTTGAAATGACAATCCCATACAAAGGTAGATCGTTTACTGACAATCTTGAATCGATAACCATCTTGTCTACTGGCCGAGGAGATATCCCTCACGCGTTGACGACCAGAAGGAAGACGTACGGCGACCAATATTTTACTTAAATATTAAGAATGTTGGCACTGATGTAGCGTAAAAACTTGTATTGCAATTTTTATATAAAAGAAGTTGATTTTTGATATAGTATAATTATTACAGTTCATGTATGTTGTCGTTTTAATAAAATGGTAACACTGTCCCGCACGATGATAAAGCAGCCTTAGATTAAGGATATGCGGCAGCTTTATCATCGTGCGGGATCGACAGTGTTACCATTTTATTAAAACGACAACTCCAATTTCTTTGAAAGCAGCAATAGGCAGAGACAAGATGGCGGACATAGTGCGTTCGGAACTCACTTTCACTTGGGCATCGTTCAAGATAACAGCGCTCTGGTAACGTGGTGTAATAAATAAAATATTTGTATTATAGGTTTTGATTATATTTATATTAGATTAGATAATTATAAGTTGTGGTAGTAATTAAATTGGAGAATATTCCAAAATGATATAAATGCCTATTAAAGCTTTATATTCAAGTACTAACTGTGTTTCATTTAATATGTATTGATACAATAAGGGGCGAGACAAAATGTTTGGGAATCGGTAAACAAAAGGGACAATTCCTTAAAAGTTTTACTTGATAAACGATTGGTATGGAGATAGATAAAATACTAAGAACTATTGTATGACTAACATAATAAAAACAACTTTTACTATGACTTTTGCCAAAACATAATTTCATTGTTCTATCTAAAATATTTCAATTCTGTATTTTGGTAAACCTGCGCTTCCCGTGCACTGTTACTCAATCTTTTGCTATACGTAGCGACATTTTCAGCGTTGAATTTATATATTTGTGGAGCTTCTACCATCATTAGCGGAACATGGTGGAAGTACTACACTACTCTGAGCTCCCCTGTGCTCAATAATTCAGTTACTAAAATTACAACATTAAGATATTGAACTTAAAGATTATCTTGGGAGGAGGTTATCAATTCAGATGTTTATATTTTTTTTATGAATGTTCGGGCATAACTCCGTCATCTATAGACGGATTTGCAAAATTCTTTTTTTATTCGAAAGGGGATTATTTCAAAATGGTCCCATATAGATTTTTTTTTTTTTTTTTTTATACGACTAAGTCGGTAAACAAGCATACGGCCCGCCTGATGGTAAGCGGTTACCGTAGCCATATGGACGCTTGCAACACACGAAGCATCGCTCACGCGTTACCGACCTTTCCCCCCTCCCCAATGAGCTCTGGCGATTTTACTCACGCGCAGGAACACAACTTTACACAACATAAAGTTATTTGGCTGCGGTATTCTGTAAGGTGGAGGTACATCCCCAGTCGAGCTGCTCTTTGAGCGAATAAACGCTATGCTCTACCTCTCTTAAAAACTGAGATGAAACTAAAAATTCAAAAATAAATTAACTTTTTAACAAAAAAATAAACCGCCTTCAAAGTACAAATATTTTCTATAGAACACGTCATGCGATTTCGCTGACTTCAAAACAGTGTCAAATAAGAGTTTTTTCATACTTTTTAGTGTACTTTGAAGGCGGTTTATTTTTTTTGTTAAAAAGTAAATTTTGTGTTCGAGTAACATGCGATAAACTTTAATAAATGGCAGTATAACAGATTTAAACCTGGACTACATCGATTACCTTCAAAACTAATAAAGTCATCTAAATATCTCCCGAGACAGAAACAATTACTCAAAGGGTCTTTCGAAAGGGCGAAGTTGTGAAACACATCGTACTTATACTACACATTTTCTTTTAAAACTTTTTATATTTTTTAATAATTCTATATATTATTTATTATATTTTATTCTTTATCATCATCAGCCTATAATGTTCCACTGCTGAGCACAGCCCTCCTTTCACAAATGAGGGTGAAAGGTGTTAATTAATTAAACGACGCACAACTTGTTAAACACAGTTTTATTTTAAAGGTTACATTTTTTACATGAGGACATGATGAAGGCAATAGAGCACAGTAGAGAAAAGATAAAAAACCACACCACAGACCGGCAATATTAATTATCTATATAAGCAACGAATGTTGCCAGTATTGCATTGTCGTTTTCAACAAAAGGGAATGGGCAGATACTCCACCACGTGCACACTGCGGATAGGTGGAGGTAGGCTAGTGGTCAACCTACTGTTGGAGTTTTCAAGCCGCCTAGTAGGCCTCCAACAAGCTTAACGACTATCACAATTAAGTGATGACCGGGACCAACGGCTTTACGTGCCTTCCGGAACACGGATGAGTATTCTTCAGTAAGATGAAATTAAATATGATCTAGAATGGGAATACATCATATAATAATATGCTAGCCCACTGAAGCTTGGTGTATGAGATAAGAATACTGAGTTGATCAGATTTGTGCTGCAAACAAAAACAATCGATTTTAAAGTGAGAGAGAGAAAGTGAACTATCAATACAAACATTAATTATATGTAGCAGAGTTGAGATAGGGAACGAGATTTGCGGTTTTCTGAAAATGAGAGTTTGGACATAGCACGCAAAAGTTTTAATGGAAATTGTGGTTTTAATGTGTTATCGTCAGGAAGCTTGATTCTGACTTTTTAAAACTCACAGAATATACTGTTTTTGTCTTTTTCAGAATATACTTGATTGCTTGTTTTATTTTATTGTTTTCTGCCCTGAAACTATTTTCATCATACATTGGAAGGTTGTCAAATGTTATATTTTAATGTTAAAAATATTCTAGGTATAATGATTTTCTTTTTAACTAACCAATCTAACGTAGTTTCAACTTTTTGCATAACTTTCAGTTATTTCCTTCGTAAATTCGGCGATTTTTTCGAAGAGTTTGTGGTAATTTTTAGCACCTGTTCATTGATTTCATTGTGACTTGTGATATTAATTCAAGCAGGTCTTATTATTCTTAAGTAAAGTAATAAAGCTTATAAACTGAATTTGTAAATGTACAGGAATCTCTCGCCCGAAACATAAATTGCTAGAGATTTACACCGAAGCATCCACTGAGTAATGTCTGCCTTTTGAATCCAGATTCAACTAACGGGCTCACGTAAATACACGACTATTAGCGCATATTTGCGATCTACTGGGATATTTTGAAAGACCACCGGTGAATGAGGATGTCTTGTCATGATTTGATAGAGACAATAAGCATTATATTATATGCCAATCGATCTACGTTGTATGTTCAAACACTGAAAAGTAACTCAATAATATTCTACGCTTTTTTTAAAACATCACATGGTTCAATCATTATCGCGGATTTTGCAGATGGATAAAATCATTACTTAATAATGATAGCATAATAAATCATATAAAACGGTGCCAATATTTCGAAAGGAAATTAAAATGTTTATGTTTTTTTTCATGATTGTAACGATAACGAACGATAGCGATCCAATGAATAAATGTGTCACGAACGTGGTTAATTCGACTTACGTACCCTTCGACACCTTTTTTATTCCTATAAATCTACATTGTGAAACTCAGATTCAATTTCAATAAAACAGAACAACGTTTAAACTTTTCAATGAAAACGAATAATTTTAAAACGATCGTAACTACAAAAGTTATATTTCAACCGTTCTGAGTACTGGACAAATGTTTACTTGAATCAGTTCCAGCTTTTATACAGTTATCCGTAGGTCCATATAAAGTTATAACGACCCTGAGCCAGCGGTATTACCGCTGATGTTGAAATTGTCTGCTTTCTATTGAGACTTAGTGATTTCCTACAGCGCTGCCTGAGATTACTTTAGCTTTCATTCATAATTTGATTTTTTCTTGAGGGCCAAGTCTACTATTTTAAATCAAATTAAATGTATATTGTCTACTAAATTCATAATTTGTGCCGCTATTTAATGGGATATTATTAATTGCACCTCTGTTTAATAATTACGGAAACTTAAGACTCTCCTCTAATTTACTTATTGCATATCAGAAAAATGACTGTTATACAATTAAACTAACTCTCCATCAAAACATGTTCTATCATCCAGAACCGACTCGGGGCACTGCAAATACAGTTGGTTATATTAGAACTGCAACAATATCACGCGTGAGCCGAGCGAGCGAAGCGAGCGGTGCCGTGACAGCGGCCGGCGAGCGCTAGATGATCATTCAGTTCAAACCATTTTGCATAAACCATAAAACTGATACTCAGTTTGATTTATTTAGTGTGCAATTCAGTATTTTTGTTTCTAGTTTTGATTTGTTGTGTTGGAATAGAGAGAAGTAATAGTTAAGGCATTAAAAACATGCCCTATTGAATTAGTCGACTACCAAAACTGACAAATACAGTCGTATACAATTATATTTGAAAACAATAAAATAAGTAAAGACCTGTGGGTTCATAAAATACATTACATATTATCTTATTTATTTAATTTGGTAAACAATGAAACAGTGTCGATATTAGAAAATGTACAATTACAAATTTAAACAAAGCAAAATCATTTTATTTAAATTTGTTTTTAATTATTTATTAGAACACAGTTGTAATAGCAGAATTGGGCCCCAGATATTGGCATTATACAGGGTGTTGTTTTGGTCGGCGAAAAGCGACCCAGGAGCGGTAGTACAAAATATATATTCCCCAAAAAATGGACTTAATTCCATTAAATACTGTAAATATGATGAGAAATACCTTATTCAATTTGAAATAAAATTACCGCAAAGTATGGTTACTAGGCACGTGCACAGACTAGAGCTAGGCACAAGCCGCCATCGCACCACCCCTTTACTCCCTCTTACTCCCGTTGAGTATTATGTCTACACTTTAGCTTATTACATGATTTTCATTTTTTTTTTTTTTTTTTTTTATTATTTAAAAAAAATAAAGTATTTTTTTTTATATTTTTTTAGCACCAGTATCATTTGTATTATCGACCCTGAGTCGCTCGTCGCTGACCAAAACAACGACCTGTATAGCTATCTAAAGCTCTTGCCTGTTCTCAGTATTCCGATACTGTTACGTTCATGTAGTTTTATCATAAGGTTAAGATAAGATAAAAAAAATACTAATCCGTATTACATTTGAAATAATAGTATAAAACTGTGTCGCAGAACGCCCTCCTCCATTTTACATAAATGAACACTTCACCATTTGCCATTTTTAGGGTTCCGTACCCGAAGGGTGTCAAACGGGACCCTATTACTAAGTCTCCCCTGTCCGTCCGTCCGTCTGTCAGTGGGCGGTATCTCATGAACGATTAAAGGTAGACAGCTGACATTTTCAGATAGTATAAAAATAAAGTCCATACAAGAAACATGTTATTTTGGCGTTTTTTTTTTCATAGCAAGTTATTATTGTACGGAACCCTCCGTGTGCGAGTCCGACTCGCACTTGGCCGGTTTTTACCAGTTACCAGTTTCATACCATTTGGTAATCCTCTCACCTCTAATAAAACTCTTTTCGTTTATCCGTACAAACAGACGTTTATTTTGGCCTCCTATACCGCAGTATCTACAGATTATAGGCCAATTGGAGGAACAAACGTTGACAGGTCAAGGAAAGCCACCCCACATCATCTATTGTCCTGAAAACTATAATGGTAGTAAATTCTATTGTATAGCAAGAATTTTGTTGGAGATAAATATAAGAAATTGAATTGTTTACTTTAATACTGAATCATTATCAATATTAGATTAATTATATTAATTTAACTACATTATTAAATGTAGAATCAGCAAAAAATAAAATATTTTCGCTGTTGCGAATGCGTCTAAAGTAAGGTCTATTAGGAACGATCCCTCTTTTTATATGGGATTATCTGAAATCCCCGCTAAATTGGATTGAGCTGATTGTATCTACGTGTGTGAAATACACTGAAAAATTCAAAACAAATGAGTTTTGAACTGGTATTATGATTTTCAGCAAACCTCTGTGGTTTTAATTTATGATAAAATTATTGTTAAGCTGTTTTAACTCTCTCTTTGTCGGTCTACGTGTCTCTTTTTAGCTAAGATAATTATGGGCTGTCAAAATGGCCATCAAAGTGTGCCACTAATTTAATTAGTTTAGTTTTCATATTTTGTTTTGAAAAAAAAAAGTGTTCAACTTTCCTGTTTTGTAAAACTGTTCCTGACAATGACTAAAAACTCACCTAAATAATATTGTAAATGCGAAAGTGAGTTTGTTTGTTACGCCTTCACGCCTCAACTACTTAACGGATTATCATGAAATTTGGCATGCTGATAGCCTACGGTATGGAGAAGGACATAGGCTTTTTATCCCGGGAACGCAGGTGAAACCATGGGGGACAGATAGTAATTGATAAAAACATATGTAATTAATTTGTTCATTGACTAACGAAGTCATACACACAACATGACTCAAATGTTAAAAAAAAACTGAAAATTGCGAAACAAATAAATGTGAAAATTAAACAAAGAGATGCATCTTTCATAAAGTACCTACTAATGAAGATTATATAGTAAAGATACTAAACATAAATATAAGTTGACCATAACGATGATTATCTCATTGAATATTCAGAGACCAAAATGTAAAGTGCGGCTTGCAAATCATAAACAGCGTAATGAAATTCGGTAAAACAAGAAAGTGGCAAATTATGCGACAAATAAACAAATGCAAGCCGACCTGAATCACAGATATGCTAATTTGCATCATTTCGTAGCAGAATGTGATCTTATTGGTATAAGCGAAGCGAGTTTTCGCCAACGAGGTTGAGCTTTTAGAGATGACAGTGTTATTAAAAAAAAATGATACCACTTACATGCCCATTTCTTACTAATCAATTAATATTGTACTTGCGAAACTTGGTAGATGCTTGTGTCTCAATCCGTTAAACTTGATCAGATTGGTATTGTTTTTAACAAGAAGATGCCGGCCCAAAATTTGGCCTTAGCACCCCTGCACGGACAAATCTGCAAGCAAGCTCTCAACCGGGTCTATGATTAGGTAACTACCCCGCCCCAGTTGGGGCCGAACCTCGGCTCAGGGCCAAGGGAGGAGACGCATGGTATTTAGAACCTCAAACAAATCTTTTTTCGATCAGTCGGGAACGTAGGAACCATGGGGCAGAAGCTAATAACTCCATAATATAGACTGAGTAACAGGTAAGTGAAACTATCAATAAGTCTAATAAAGTATTGTTCCTACTGATACAACTAACTAAGGAAGTTACTCTCTATAGTATATTTCAAATAACATGAGTTCGGTGACACATGGTATTTTATTAAATTTCTCAATGGTTAATGTTCATTTCGATATAATAAAGGAATACTATGATAGAGCTAGGTTTCACGAAATATTGTTAATATTATTTCAGAGTAATCAAATGGAATTTCACTAGATATTGGTAAAAAACCCTTGACCTTGACGACTCATCCTATGTGTAATAGAGTATAGTAGTATAATATTTCCTCAGTGATTTCCACTTGTGAAAAAGATATTCCTCTAATGTAAATATTTATGGTTGTTCATTTTAAAATAATTATTTTACGGTAGAGAAAACCAAATAAATAAAATGAGGTGTTTTATTTAAAAAAATATTGGTCGTTTTATTTTTTTAAAGATATTTTAATATAAGATTCATTAGTTTTTGAAAACTAATCAGACTTATAACATTTCTGATATCTAGGAATCATAACCTGCTCTCCAAAATATCTCAGTCCTCACCCTTCGTCGTTAAATAAAAGCGAACATTTCGTATAAATTTTCGCAAGTCTCAGGGCAAAATAATCGTATTTTCGCTTCATTTGCTAGCTTCCTTTGCGTAATTTGCTATCTCCGCGTAATCATCGCGTTGATTTTATTTCAGAATAGGTTGAATTTTTAACTAAAGACCCTTATTATCCTGCGAGTTACGAGTTTCCGAGCTTTGAACCTAATTAATGAGATACTATTTAAATGGAAATATGTGAATATCGGAATCACCTAGCTTAAATTTTGCCTTGACATTTCACATGCGATTTTTCTCATTGATTTATTAGTACCTCTTTTTAAACCCCTAACAAATACTGTAGCCGAATAACTTGTAGTATTCCTGGCTTCCGAGTGAGTAAGGTCGCCAAAGCTCAGGTAGGGGGAAAGGTCGGCAACGCGTCAGTTATACTTATGCCCCAGAAGTTGCAAGCATCAATATGGCTACGGTAACCGCTTACCGACTTCGTAGTAAGTATATACTCATTTTTTTTTTAAACCAGCCTAAGGATATTCACTGCTGAACAAAGGTCTCCCCATCGACTTCCACATCGAACGGTTTTGGGCCGCTTATATCCAGCGGCGCCCAGCGACTCTGACCGTCGTCGGTCCACCGCAGTGTGAGGTCGTCCCGCTCTGCCCTTTCCAGTACGTGGTCGCGACTCGAGAACCTCTCCTCCCCATCGGTTCTATCGGCTCTTGGCTTGTCCATTGCCACTTCAGCTTACTAACTCCACGAGCTATGTCCGTCATTTCGTTCTCCTACGAATGTCCTCATTTCGAACCCTGTCACGTAGAGAAATTCCGAGCATAGCTCGTTCTATAACTCGCTGAGTGACTCTGAGCCCTGAGCTTATTTATGCGGCCAGCAGTAAAAGACCACGTCTCTGTTCCGTATGTCATCACTGGTAACACGCACTGATTGATGACTTTTTTCTTCAGACTCTGAGGTATTCTGGATACGATGATATGCCGTAGCTTCCCGAACGCTGCCCTCTAGTTTAAATGAAATAATTACTAGACATGAAGACAAAATAATGAGTAACAGACTTCTCAAATCATTTACTTTACTGTACCTATAATCACTAGTACCGTAATTAATTCCTCTTCTGGCTTATTTGGAACACAAAGTTCGAGTGCGAAACTTTACTTCATTCGATATTCCCTCTAGCAGGTCCTTTATTGAGAATTCGGAAGTTAGAAGGTAAATTGATTTTAGACAGTTCGTAAGTAAAATAAACATGCATAATAAGGTTAGAAAAAGCAATCGGGATTGTAAAAATCACAACATCCAAAGACGCGGTATGACGAAATGACACTACTTTACCACCAAAAATCTGCGGTAGTCCTGCGGTAAAAGATCTATCGGTGAATCTATTTCCTAAGCACCTCACACATAGTTAAGTATACCAATTAATTGAATGGCTAACAAAACGGCAAGCTCTACGTAAGTCTGTGGACAAACCTTTCTAAGTAACGTTTATCTTCGAGGCTTGTGGATCATATAACGTTGATGACACAGATCTAAATAACGTAAGATCTTATTGATGCCCAGTAATATGACAGAAATAGAATCCAAATTACAGAATGATCGGTTTGTATACGCACCAACGGTGAAGGAACTCAAAAGCAATGTTGACTTGTTATTTATAAATGCGCATCCAATATTTGCTCAAATCGTCTGGGGCCACCCAAGCTCACCCAACGCTGTATATCTAGGAACATTATATTTTGCAACCTATACCTACAGAATTTGCCGCATGGAAGTTCAAAATAAAGTTTCTCTGTATACAAGTTTTTTTTTTCTAGCTATTATGATGCATATTCTGAACTACATGTCTTAGAGAAAAACGTTGAAATGAACCATGAGCTGAATTTTGAAGAAAATGAATGTAATTTAAAAAAAAAACAGTATTTTCAGAGATATGAAATTTGTAAAAAAAAAAATTTTTTTTTCGAAATTCTGCTTCTGCGTCACAATGTGAACATTGTACGTTTTAGGGTTCCGTTCCCTAAGGCTGCCAAACGGAACAATACAATACAAATTCTTTATTATTTTCACAAAAAACACACGATATAAAAATAACAAAATAAAATAAAAAAGTGTAAACAATTCAGTTAGGCGGCCTTAGCGCTGAAGCGATTTCTTTCAGGCAACCTAGGGTAATAGGATAAATTTAAGATAAGAACCCTATTACTAAGCCTCCGCTGTTCATCCGTCCGTCCGTCTGTCTGTCAGTGGGCTGTATCTCATGAACCGTAAGAGGTAGACACTTGAAGTTTTCACAGAATGTACTCGTATATGTAAATAAATAATACAAATGAAATAAAATTAAAAATTAATTTCCATACAACAAACGTCTTTTTTGTCGTTTTTGTTGTTGCGCCTACTATTCACTTCATAGCAATGTTGAGTTAGTTAAATAATACCACCAAAACCATTTTCATGTAAAATGTTGCCAAGCCCGCATGGCTCGCACTGCCGCAAAACTTATCATATCTCATGTAGAGCCAAGCTTATAAATCTACACGCCCTAACTATACAAGCCACAAACACTACACCTTAGTCAAAATATGTGGTTTGGCCGTTTCGCTACCGTCACATGGGCGTAAGGTGAAAAATATTTGTTGGTTCTTGTAGTAGCGAAACGGCCAAGCCACATATTTTGACTACGGTGTGTAAAGTTTGTGAAGTTAGGTAAGTTATTGAGCAATAATGTAGGTACGAAAATTCAACGACTAGTAAATTTTAAAAACTCGATTCTCTGTAATATGTTGAAAACTTTTGTTTCGAAGCGAGTCACAGATGTTCAATTGTGAGTATAAATGAAATTCCAACGTCACTTGTTCGTTTGACATTCCCGACGTACGTGTCTGGAATTGTGATAAGGAGGAGTATTTTCCTCGCCTGCACTGCAGCGTTACTCTTTTAATATCTCTCGAATCGAATATGAAAGACCCTATTGGCCAGCTTGGATATAGCGTAGTAGATATAATAACAGACGCCGCAGAAGGTATCTTGCCTCGTTAATTTTGAACTATTTAGCTTTATGTACAGAATTCTATTGATCATATCAACTCATTTTAGTCTCACTATGTCTCTTTCTAACAAAGAACATAAGAAAAGGATGTAAGAAAAGTCCTGTCAAATTAGTTAATAATAATAATAATAATAATCTTTATTGACATAAATAAAATGAACATAATTAAAACGAAGTCCCTGACTTCTGAGCTAGGTCTAAACCTGTGTTACAGAAGCCAGTACCTTCTCCTATGCAATAGGATCAAGTTTAAAATTTATGTAATAATGCAATAATAATAATAATTCAAAAATTTAGTTATAAACATACTTGCGCATAAGCAGTGTGTGTGGGGGTGTGTTTGTGTGTGTATGAGGGGGTGTGTGTAAGTGTGTATGTGAGTGTGTATGTGAGGTGGGTGTGTTAGGGGTGTGGGTGTAGTTCAATCCTTGTTTTCAATATAAATCTATCGCGGTTACGTCTAAATACCCGCAAATGAAGACGGCAAAGACTAATTTGATAGCTTTAAATATGTTCTATCCTTTTTCAATAATGTTCGCAAGAAAGAGATGTGATGTGACTAAAATTAGTTTTTGCGATTTACAACATTGGATTTGACAGGACTAAATTTCTTACATCCTTTTCTTATGTTCTTTGTTAGAAAGAGACATAGTGAGACTAAAATTAGTTAAGTTGTAAACAACAGAATCAGGGCCAGTATACTAAATAATGGTTCCTAGGCGCCTGTTGACCTGGAAACTATACCCTACTATTCCAGCACAGAATACTAACGGACTAAAATTATTATTCACAAACAGTGCAGACTGGCAACTTCGGTCGGCTGGCAGCACTGGAAAGAGGATTATAGGAGAGGAGCTCACACAAACTCGCTTCAAGGCACCAATTTAATAGACTCCAGTGCCACAGAATAGACAATAGTACAGACCTATCTGTGCTTTTGCGACTTCAAACAAAGTAGTCTAGTTTTTAGGGTTCCGTACCCAAAGGATGCAAACGGGACTCTATTACTAAGCCTCCGCTATCCGTCCGTTCGTCCGTCCGTCTGTCTGTCAGTGGGCTGCATCTCATGAACCGTAATAGGTAGACAGTTGAAGTTGAATCATGAAAATAAAATCGTACAAAATAATAATAATAATTTTGATTTGAGTGAATATTTTAATATAATATCTATTATTTTTTATGGTATTTTAAACTCATTTAATTTTGTAAATGTATGATCTGTTATAATTCATATAACTCTGGTACTGGAACATGGAACAACACAAAATAAATAATAAATAAATATCCTGGGACTTCCTCATACACGGCTAACTGATCCCAAACTAAGCAGAACTTATACTATGAAAACCAGATAAACGAAACGGTGGTAAATAATATGTAAGTTCATAAGTCCCTTAAAAGGGCCTAAGCTGAATGAAAAAAAAATGACTTTATGAGTAGCTACAATTGATATGTTGTATGATTTTGAATTATTAATATTAATATGTAGGTATTAATTTCAAAGTAGGAGAAGAAATAAGTGATGCGTGATCCTAACATTGTTACATCATTCTAATTTAAACGTTATGAACTGAGAAATGAAATAATACAAAGAAAAACGCTATGAAAGTATATGAATTCATCACGAACATACCTAACACCATTGAGCTTTTATTACTAATTATAGAGAAGCTATCATAAGCAAACGTTATGTCCCATTTTTTTTGAGTCAACTAAAGTTCTCTTTAGCGCTGAAACAATAATTAGTTGTCTAAGCAGACAGTAGAAACACGTAGCGCTATCAGAACGCTTTTAGGAGGGTTTTTCTCGCAAACACCGTGATTTTCACTTACGCATTTCGTTCATCGTTCTACAACAGCAAGTGTGGCTGAATGGCCTCACTTGAACGTAACATAGTTGTGTTTTTTTTTTTTTATACCACTAAAGTGGCAAACAAGCATACGGCCCGCCTGGTGGTAAGCAGTTACCGTAGCCTATGGACGCTTGCAACACCAGGGGCATCACTCGCGCGTTGCCGACCCTGAAGAAATCTCTTCACACTCTTTTTGAAGAACCCCATGCTGTACTGTATGCTGTAGGATGTGTGGCGTCTTCTCTATACGTAGTAATAATAGCTCAATGCCTAACACAGCAACTGATATGTTCGTGATGAATATTCATCGCCCCATTTCTGCGAATTTCGTTCATGAGGGATGAAAGTAAGAGCAATAATAGAACAATTGGTACATATTATGTTGAGGCTAGAATTCCCAGAAAAAAACGGGGTCTTTTATCGTGTTCTACATGTATATACAATACTAGCTTTTGCTCGCGGCCTCGCCCGCGTGGCCTACAGGAATCAAATGACATATTTTTCTACAACAATAAAACAAAACAAAACAACTTCATCCCGCTTCGAGGATGTATTATTAAAAACGCTGAGACACGCATACATTAATTTTCAATCATCAGCCTGAACACAAAATTTGAAGATCCTTACTTCGAAACTGACGGACTTTCATACAAACTTTCATCCCCTATTTTACCCCCTTAGGGGTGGAATTTCGAAAAACCATTTCTTAGTGGAACCTAATCTTCACAAAGAATATACTCTCTAAATTGCATGTGTCTAGGACCAGTGATTTAGGCTGTGCGTTGATATATCAGCCAATCAGTCAGTCAATCAGGACTTTGAATTTTATATAGGACAATATTTCTACTTAAAAATAAACTTGATTTTTTACATTCTCATTCGGTACACGTTCTTTGCTGCATCAAATATGATGACTTGAATTGTTTTCATTTAAATATCATTTATTTCTACTTTTATTAAGTTTAGATAATATATAAATCAACAGGCAAGGCCTTTTAAAACAAATTTTGGTAGAAAAAAAGTACACCCGAGAAACTTTTAACAATAAATCACATTTTCAAAGTTTCGGGCCAACAAAAAGTTTTACGAACAAGCAAGATATGGTATGGTATCGCAAGAAACTCGTGTGCCTAAAATATGTGCTCTTCACAATTTCCATATGAAATATTGCATTTGATAAGGCAAAGGGAAACAAAACGATAAACAAAATTTTGTTTAGTTACCGATAGGTACCCGATAAAACTTGTACATAAAGTTAAATACATTTTATGGAGATTTTAGGAATGTCTTCACGCTGTTTTTAGCAGTCAGGGCATCGAGGTAAAATCCCTTTAGAGTAGGAATACCGAGCAATCCAATTCCGTAACTAGTCAGTGATTTGGAACTGATTATGAATATTCACTCATAGGCACTTATAAACTAACAGACTAATGCACGGTTATTAATATTTTTGTGTAAGTATTTTTTTTTATTTGCTATATTTAGATATGATCAAATAAATATTGCTAATTTTTTTCATCTGGCGAATTAAGTATTTAATAAAGTCAGCGTCAAAAGTAGATGCCCACTTTAGAACACACGGCTACAGATCAAGCTATACATTTCCAATATAAGCTGACCTCTTATTGTACGGAAATCCTATACAATGCGAGATCAGCTTATACTGGAAAAGTATAGCTTGATGTGTTGCCGTGTGTACCTTTCATAATAATCTATTGATATTCTCTGAAAACTGTAAATTCGTTGCGGGTACTACAAAGTACCCCACCACCGTGCTATGGTTCCCTCACGATGTATTCCTTTACCGAAATAAAAATCGGTTCGGTAGTGTATTATGTGATGGATGACGTAACATAGACTCATAGGTAGTACTCTAACCCCCTTATTCATAATCGCTTTTTAACTAAATCAGTGTAATAGTGTGCCCCGTCTCACTCTTTCGATCACCAAATGTCAGTTGTCAGATAAAGACTTCAGAATTTTAGGTAATCAACGTTTGATAACTTTATGAATAAGGGGGTAAATATACAAAATGTATGTGTAAAAAATACTACTTAAGGATAGGGAAGTGAGTAATAGCCACATAGTACAAAAAATCTTTTATAATTATTAAAAGTAATCAGACAA
The DNA here is from genome assembly GCA_951394255.1 of Polyploca ridens. NCBI lineage: Eukaryota > Metazoa > Arthropoda > Insecta > Lepidoptera > Drepanidae > Polyploca > Polyploca ridens. The sequence goes on from OX596267.1 coordinate 9,202,884, forward strand.
TTTCAAAATATTTAATAAACTTACATTGTTTTAAGAAAACTACTTCTATTAATTAAATCTTAAAATAAACATATTCTTCAAGTCGTAAACAAAAAGAAACTGGAACTCTCCAGAAACAGGGCATTTGCATTACAAATATTGGTATAAAGGTGCTTCTAATGGTGGTATATTGCTTCTTGTTTGATGGAGTCACTCACAATCGCTTTCATCGCTCATAATTTCAATTGAAAACGCAAAGTTTTTCGCAGAATCTAGCTTAGGAAGTATTGGAGTTGCTTGTTTGCTTGTATGTGCTACATTTGAAGATATCTCTTGTTTTGAAGTCGTTGGCTTTGATATGACTAGCTCAGGAGATTCAGATTCTTCTACGGGGGGATTTGTTGATTTTACAGGAACTACATCATACGGGTATTTGCTTACCGTCTTGTCTTCAGATTTGTCCTTTACAGGATTTAATGATTTTGCAAAAACTGTATCATATGGACATCTGTTTACCATGATGTCTGTGTCCAAGTTTTCATCTATTGGAATATTTTCCGTTTTATTAAGTTTCCATTGTACTATGTAACAACCGATTTCCCAATGTTTACTACCATTTTCCTCCTTCCATTTGTCTAGTTCATCTATCACAGCGATAGTAACGTGGCTAAAGCTTGATGTATCAATTTCCCATTTAATTTCAAATACCGGCAGAAGCATTTTGATTCGTCCGAATACATTTTCATAAAAAGTTGATTTTCCATTTTCGTAGATATGTAGTGTTTCCGGTGGACCAAACTCTAAAAATATTTTAAATAGTTCAACACTAACTTCTTCTTCCGTATTTATCATTATAGGCCTCAAAATTTTAAAATTGGTTAGTTTATCTACATAAATGAGTATGTACCGAAATATTTGTGTGTTGTCATTAGATATAAGTTTGACTTGTAATTGCCCAATCTTGTTGAATACTTGCCTTGTAATATTAATTTCTTTATATTTTGATAAAAACACGTCGCAGCTTTTTAAATAAATATCCAAGCAGATCTTAGGATAAATGTAATGTTCGTTTAAGATTTGTACCAATCTCGAGGTATCCCTGCTATATCTTATTTTTCTGTGCTCTTTAAGGAAGAAATCTAAACAATCATCTTGAGTCAACACGAGCATTGTCGATATGATATTATTGTCTTTTAATATTTTTTTCAATAATACGTCTTTTGCCATTGGACCATATTTTGTACCTACATAGATATCGTATGTATCATCCAATAACTGCTGATCTCGATCAAACGCGAAAGGGACTTTATTATTTTTTAACTTCTTCACTTTTTTAACATTGTCCATAAGATCATTAATTTTACGTTGATACGATTCCAATTCAGAGTTATTGTGAACATGCACCCAATCTGACATTTGTTTCAAATACTCCTTCTTTAAATCTTCATTGAAATAAGTCGCTGGAATCAATCTGTTACCGCGGCTATAAATTGATGCGGCGGCCATATTGTTGACAAACCGGAGCACGTGTGACTCACCCACGAGCGATAATATTACTAGCGATAAACGTCCTTCACCTCGCTCGTTTGAACGGAGACTGGCGGGCGAGGGGGACGGCGCGGGCGGATGGGGCTGACGGCAGACAGGGCGGTACAAGGAGGGGGGGGGGGGGCGCAAGCGCGGCGGCTGGCGAGGGGAATAGCGGACCGTGCGCCTGTTACTAGCCGCATACATTATTTGACAAGATAGAGTGAGACGGAAGACACCGGCATAAAAAAAACATGCTACATAATAAAATCAAACACGAAATTGAAATACCTTTTTGAAATTAAACTAATATCAAAATTTCTTAGGGTACTACTGTAGCAAGAAGTACAAAAGTACAAGTAGTACTAGGCAAGTGATATAAAAACAATAAGTCAAACCCAAAGTTCTATACAAGAAGATTGCTTTTATAAGCCGCTTTATGACAGAGACGGTCGGACGGGTAGGCTTTGTAGTAGGGTTCCCTAAAAACGGTAAAACCAAATTTATAATAAACTAGCTGTCTAGCGGGGTTTCACCCGCGTTCCCGTGACAAAAACTAGCCTATGCCACCCGGGGATAGTGTAGCTTCCCAACAGTGAAAGAATTTTTTAAATTGGTTCAGTTGTTTCGGAGCCTATTCAATGCAAACAAACAAACAATCAAATCTTTCCTCTTTATAATATTAGTATAGAAGTATAGATAAATACAAGAAATAAAGATAAAATTATGAATAAGTATTTTTTCTTTATAAGGATAAATTGATATACACGCGCGACTCAAACTGCAAGAAATTTTGTTCGCAGGTTACATAAATAATCTTATCTCTTTTCCACTTTCCACTCTCCTATATATTGTGAGAAAATTTTATGAGATTCATATAGGTACGGGATGGATACGACAATACAATAAACAACGTAAAGTACTCATAAATACGATCAACTATAATTATAGGACCAACAGAACTTCGAAATTGCAAAAAAAATTACAAAAGCCATATAATTTTAAGCTATTAATTTCCAGTATAAGTGATCTCGCATTGTATAAGATTTCCGTACAATTAGAGGTCAGCTTATATTGCAAATATTAGCTTATTTTTGCAATTTCGAATTTGGTCCCATAGTAAAATTTTATCGTGTTTATGAGTACTTTACGTGGTTTCATTTATTGTCGTATTGTCGTATCCATTCCGTATAAACTTTTGGTGCATTCGTCCCACAGAGAAAATAAATAGTTCAACTTGTTTGCTGTCTAACAGTGCAAATGTGTATGTTTTCTTAGATATACCATTAATAATGCCCTTTTAGGTCTTTATGTTTCCAAGCACATTACAAGTTACAACGCTCGGAGTCGTATTATAGACTTTACTATAAACTAAAACCGCATACAATGTTCCTTTTCTCACAAAAAGTAAAGGACGGAGACCGAATATTTACATTTCATCCGGCGATTATGCAAATATCAGTTGCAAGAGTTAGTTGGAATAGTATTTGCATACGAGATTCTGTAGGACACCAGCATTGAGATGTTCTACTCACACTGTTTTAATCACAGGTTTTAATACAAATTCTATAAATAAATATCCTGGAGCAGACATCACACACGCCTATCTGATCCCAAACTAAGCAGAGCTTGTACTACGGAAACCAGATAACTGATATAATATATATAGACCGGGAGATACTGGCACAAATTTCCTGGTCATTTGTACCAGTATGGCGACCAGTCAGGGGTCTAATTACGTAATGACGAAAAGGAAAATGATGGTCATAGCGCTGGTACCGGCCAGGGTTGGATTTCGTAGTATACATATACTATTTGTACCATAATTTTGTGATGTATAGCATGTAGTATCGTAATGCTATTATACTACGCGAAAATACCATAATTTTACCTTTAGTCGATTGCTACTGTTATTGGTTGAAATAAATTAAAAAATATTACTTTAATTACGAAATAAAGTTGTAATCGTTGTTGTAGTTGTAGTAAATCGCTCTATTGACTCCTGATACTTTCATGCGATGCTGTGAAAGAAAGTAAATGTACATAATGTGTATTGAATTTATTCCATCTGAGGACATGCTATGTCGTGTCAATGCCAAAGACGAAGTTCCGTTTGACCAATTGGCTGAAATAAACATCTACTTACCTAAATTTGGTTGATTTGTACAATAACAATAAAACTAAAATTTCCTTCCAATTGCATTTTTATTTAAATTCATAACAAATTGAACGAAAAACGCGAAACGTAGTATTATTTTCGACAGTTAGTATAATTTTATTTTCCATAGACAATAATTTTCTGGGGGTCTGAATCCAACCCTGCCGGCGGCCCAATCGCGTGGACGTTAGTCGCACCTTTGCGATGGTATGGCGGCTTGGCGGCCATTTGGACCACAGAGAAAAGAAATCTTTTCCGTGATTTGGACCCACGACCTGCGACGTGATAGGTGGAATCTTAACCAACAACCCAACAGGCCCGACAACATAAGAAACAACGTCAAATTTCTATACCGACTATTCCTTTATCTATTGCCTAGTTGTATTGTTTGCAAAAGTAAGTTTGTCAGTCTGTCTGTTACCTCTTCTCTACATATTATACAACAAAGTAGCTTACCGCGTCTGTCCGTCTGTTTATCCGCTATCTACTTCGAAACCACGAAACGGATTTTGATGCGGTTCTCACTATTTTTCATTGATGTATTATATAAATCTTATATAATACAACCATGTTATATATACAGAACATATAAAAACGTCAATGTTTTGTAAACACATAGACCCCACTGAAACTGAGGCTAAGAATCATTGACTTATACAGGTCGTTGTTTTGGTCAGCGACGAGTGACTCAGGGTCGATAATACAAAACACCCTGTAGGTATACTCTAAGAATCGTATTAATATTAAACTCTTAAAGAATCATAACGAGATTTGTACAAAAAAAAATAGTTTAATTTTTAGAGACGTTGAAATGACGTTATAATTGATCCTTGGTGCCTAAGGGATAACTTGAGGCATTTAGAATATTTTTAGATCCCCGGGATAACAATGCGACATTCTAAGCCATTCCGGCGAATCGCGATCAAAACCCTTATGTTGTTGTCATGTTTTGCGGGGTTAATAAAATATTTCAAGTATATTAATATGTTGCTGGTAATGTAATCTCAACATTGGTAGTGATTCAAAACCCTCTAAAATGTTTTTTTTTTTGTATAAATCAAAGTATGGATCTAGCCATGATTGTTTTAATTTTGTGTAGGTATTGGCGAGATTAAGTTTGGCACATGATCAGATATAATCTTAGATTAACTTATAGGATGTTTTTAATCCCAGCTCATCCCATCACCATCCATGACTCGTATTTGACGGGCCAGTTGGCGCAGTTGTTTAAGGTTCACCTTACGCGCAGCAGGTCGTGGGTCCGACTCCCACACAGGACATGCATTTGTGTGCATGAACATGTCTGTATGTCCTGAGTCTGGGTGTAATTATGTATATTAAGTATGTATTTACAAACAAAAAGTAGTATATGTATTATATCAGTTATCTGGTTTTCATAGTACAAGCTCTGCTTAGTTTGGGAATCAGATGACCGTGTGTGAGGAATGTCTCAGGATATTTATCTGAATCGCCTGGTTAAGTCGCGGCTGATAGTAAACCAAGCAATCTTCAAACACACGCAAAAACTGCGTTAACTATCGAAACTTCTCACAGTTTGTCAATAAATCGTGTAGTCGAAAGACTAACAGATAGATCGCTCTTACAAACTATACAGACATCGGATCGGCATGGCGTCGGTAATTCAACTTTTTTACTATACTTTGCCTTAACGCCGAAGGTTCTAGAACACTTAAGCTGCGAGTAATAGCTATCCATGATATATGGTGGTGCCTCACCCTTTCGTATGGTTTAAACATTGAGCTAATACTACTACTACGTATAGAGAAGCTATCATAAGTAAAGGATATGTCCCATTTTTTTAGAATCAACTAAAGTTCTCTTTAGTGCTGAAACAATAAATTAGTCGTCTGAGCAAACAGTAGAAACACGTAGTGCCATCAGAAGGCTTTTAGGAGTATTTTTCTCGCAAATACCGTGATTTTCACGGCGCTTACGCGTCTCCTCACTTAAATGGAACATAGTTGTGATGTGAGGCGTCTTCTATATATGTAGTAATAATAGCTCAATGGGCTTAAAAGGTTTGAATCATACCATGTTACAATGTCTGTTTATGATGATTCAATTACGATTGATATTTGTTCATCTTAGGATCGTACTGCCATTTCTTCACCAACTAATTTTAACCGTAGTACGGTTAAAATTATTAAAATTTGGTTGGGGGCAACCAGACTTAAAGCATATTTTTTATCACGATGCTTTCTTTTACTGAAAAGCTAATGGGCTCACCTGGAATCGAACTAGTTCACTCATGCTTAGGTAACTTATTGTAGTATGGTTGCATACCTGGGTAGGGATTAAGTATGTAAAAATAGAAATATTCCCGTTAGAGTACCAATGCTTAGAACACCGATCAATATTTTAGCTAGGTGCTCAAAAGGGAACAAAAATTAAATTCGCTGCTCCAAAAATGAATTGGTGCTCTAAAAATCAGTGCTCTAACAGGAATACATAAAAAAATATTCGGATCATTACATTGTCTATATGGATGTTAGCCTACAACACCACGTGAGATATGAGATTATTCTTCAAGACCAATTTAATTAAGCTCCTAGTTATATTATTCCTATGAATATTTTTACCTCTTTAATTCCCTTTAAATTATCCCACTGATATTAAAAATACGAAAGCTTGTGTTGATATACACGAGTATTTGTGTTAATTTACGAAGATTTTATGTGCTTTTTTCCATCCATCTTTGTGACGGCTGAAAGTATTTTTCACCCAGGCAGGACCATACATTAGACTCATATTATTTGCTTACCCTATGTTATTGAAAATATTTTTTTTATATTTTTTCGGCCTTCGGACTCCTACTTACCTACCTATTTAATACCTAGGTCGATACCGATTTATCCGAGGGCGAACCGATCAGTACTAATAAATTTATTTGTACATTCTCCAGCAGGTTTTTATTTTCTATTATGGTTTTATTTATGTTTTTGATAAGTCAAAAACCATAATGAGAAATTACAATAAAAAATACCAATCTTCGAAGTTCGCAAAGCTGAAATAATTACAGTAGATATAACTCAAAGCCTTATTCAATTTAATTTGGGCCCTTTGAGTTTGACAGACTTGGGTCCTCATAAAAGTATTATCCCGCTCAAGAATCAAACTAACTATCGATAAATAAAATTTAATAAATTAATTATGTTGATTGAAAACAATGATACAATATATTTAATTCATTGTACCAATCATTGCTATGATTATAATAGTAGGCGTTCATGAGGTAAACTAGAGCATACTATGTTCGTTACTAAGGTTCCGTATCTTGAGGATCCGAACGGAACTCAGCTATGGCATCTGCGCCTATTCGCCCGACCGTCTAACTGCCTGTCTGACTGTCTGTTGTAACTTCGAAACCAAGTTAGTTTGAATGTTGAAATTGTCTGAACCATAAGTTTGGGTTAAAAATAAACTTTCATGGCGCCCACGTCTGCTAAGTAGGGCATAGAATAAAATTAATAATTTGTAAATAATATTTGTTACTATCACAACTTTATTTTAAATAAATAAAGTAAATCATATTTATTTAGAGTTAGCGGATATACAGACAGACAGACACGGAAAGCGACTTCATTTTATACCATGTAGAGAAGAGATAGTAGGAAGTAGGATGATTTACCAGACTTTCCATGGCATAACCCTACATCTGGCTACCCTGTATAACCGTAATATACAATACTGTCTACAAGAAACAAGCCAGTGACCCTTATAATTTGAGGTCAAAACAAGGGTGGGTACCCACTAACAAACATTGTTGGAATTTTCCCTTAAGTACGTTGGGAGCTTTGCGTAATTTGAATTTAACTCTCGCCCGCGCGCCCTCTAGTTAAATTAGCGCCAAATATGTTTGTTAGCTAAGTTTATAGAATTACTTCAGTATCATAGTACTTTTATTTGTGTAGTTGCCCTTAATTAAACGTGAACTTTTTACTAATATTGAGAACAACGATGAAGGGAGGTAGAGCGTAGCGTTTATTCGCTCAAAGAGCAGCTCGACTGGGAAAGTACCTCTACCTTACAAAATACCGCAGCCAAATAACTTTATGGTGTGTTCCTGCGCGTGATTAATGTCGACAGAGCTCTTTGGGGAGTGGGGAAGGGTCAAATTCAAAAATTCTAATTCAAAAAGTATGTATTCAATTTAGGCTTTGATAAGGCACTTCTGAACGTTAACAAAATGTCTCTACACCGGTTCGCAATAAACAATTTGATAATTTGATAAATACAATTTGAACTAAGAAGACTCCGGCAAGAAACTCAGTGATGCCAAAGACTAATTGCACCGTGTGTTGCAGCCCTCCATATGGCTACGGTAACCGCTTACAATCAGAGGGGCCATAAGCTTGTTTACCGACATAGTCGTTTAAAAAAATAGTAACACTTGCACATTATCATCAAAACTGATCGAGGCACCAGCGCAGGCGGGGAGCTTTTGTCCCCAGCTTTTTCTCTTTGAATGGCCAAGCCATTTGGCTTCGCTGCCAGCCTGCTGGGTACCTTGCTGATGATCAGCAGCAGTGGCAGCCTCGTGGACATGTTCTATATATAGGTTGTAATTTGTATATTTGTTGTTTATGTACATGTAAAGGAAATATGTAGAGAAATTTTAAAACACGAATCTACTAGAGCATCTTTGCCGTAATCGGGCTTAAAATATCTCAACACAACACTTTCATCATCATCAGCCTATAATGTCACACTGCTGAGCACAGGCCTCCTTTCACAAATGAGGGTGAAAGGGAATGGGCAGATACTCCACCACGCGTGCCCACTGCGGATTGATGGAGGTAGACTAGTGGTCAACCTACTGTTGGAATTTTTCAGGCCGCCTAGGAGGCATCCAGCTAGCTTAACGACTATCACAATTAAGTGATAATAACCGAGACCAATGACTTTACATGCTATATGAAGCACGGAAACGCTCGATTTGAAATACCACTAGGCGTTCACCCATCCAGGTACCTACCAGAACGGCGGTAGCACCACGAGCGCTTCAAATAACACTTTACGCCTGTTTAATCACCGTAATTCTTTATTTTGTAACGAAGTACGTAATGAAAATATTTGGAAACACCCCTGCTCGAGAGAAAATTGGCAAATTTTAGCCTTTGTCCTCGTCCCTCGGAAATATTTGTTCGAAATTACCCCTACAAATTACGCTGTCCAACTCTACTCAGATATGTAGCTGAAAGTACAACTTTTCACAGTTTTAGCCCGTAATTTAGTTGGTGTGCTCAAAGTTGTTTCGGTAAAATTTAAGCAAAAAAAACTTACATTTCGTTTATGGACAGATTTGAGCTTTGATTCAAATGTAGAACTTACTGTTGCCTGCCAAATTGTAACGTTATTCACGTGTTTTATTCATATCTAGGTACACGGAAATGTACCAAGAAAATATGTTTTTTTTTTTACAATCGATAGACTTTTGCCGCTTGCGTAATATATATAAGTAGCTACCGGTGCGTAATATTAGAAAACTTTAAAAAAAGATGGATGAAATCGGTAAAGTCGTTTTCAAATTATGGCGTGACCAGGGAAATAGGGATTCATTTTTAAATATATAATATTTTTTTTTTTTTTTTAGAATGAAAGATGTAGGGAAAGCGTGGAAGAAGAAGACCAAGAATAAGTTACATAGATCAAGTGAAGGCAATTAAGCAAGATAATTGAGCCATGCTCAATAACTACGAAAAGAAGATACAGACAAGAAAAGTCGTTTCCCGCAACGTAATGACATGACGACAGTACTCCTGATTCCTGATAGTATTGTCCCACCCATAGTTCAGTGGCCTCGCTGCCTTCGGAGCAGTTTTGTTGAAAATTCCTAACTTTTTATCGCCGGATCGAGATTAAAACTTTGGCTCCTTACTGCATACTAGCTTCGAGTATCTAAGAGTTAGAAATATCTTCACATATTTTCACGCATTGCGCTTCGTAAGTAGAGTTCATAACGCAAGCAGGCTTGGCGGTTTGCGCATAGCATACACGCTTTAATTGCTGTTCTTCTCTACGATAAAGCACGCTCTCTTCAGAAGACGTTACTCAATGTTTGGAACTTTACTTAACCAATATTACGCAAGAGGGAAACAGTCAACTATCAGTTTCTATGAAATTAAAATTATTAGCTCCAAGATATTTTTCGCGTTTATTATTGATTTGCTGATTGTTAGGTAAAAATATACTATAACCATCAATCCTAAAAACAAAACTCTTCAATCGACTATTTGTAACATCTGTAATAAAAGATAATTTTATTTTTAAAAGGATCTCCACTTTGTGTATTCTTCAAAATTTTTATGAAATTTAGCAGCAAAATATTACGTAACAATGCGTCTGTTTTAATACCTTCTTGCGCCACTCTTGCGTAACTTTCTACGTAGAGCAGCATTGCCGCAACAGGCAAGATAAAGGCGTGCGCCAGAATTAATTAGCCAACTAAAAACTTGGCCCGTTTTGCACTAAACCATCCAACTACAACATTGCGTAGTGCGGTCTGAGAACAACCCAGATTCGTAAAATACGCCATTCTTGTCTAATATTATATCAGGGCATAAAAACTTTACTAATTAAAAAGCCTTGATATTTACCAAATTTTAATTGAATTTTTAGCAGTAGGTTCATTTGCTCCTCGTCGACGGTCGGCATTTTATATGATGCCCAACAAAACGGGGTTATTGAAGTGGTTGAGAATAATTAGCCGTTCTTAATCGATCGCCAAAGTTAAGCTAACCCGTCGTGGTGGTACCTGGAAGGGTGACCGCCTAGCTAGGGGTATTTCAAATTAAGCGTTTCCGTTAAACCGTTCAGAAGGCACGTAAAGCCGTTGGTCCCAGTTATCACTTAATTGGCGTAATAGGCGGCTTGAAAACTCCAACAGTAAGTTGACCACTAGCTTACCTCCACCGATCCGCAGTGGGTACGCGTGGTGGAGCATTAGCCCATTCCCTTTCGGAGTATTCCCATTTGAGCACTGATTTTTTTGAGCACCGATGCATATTTTGGGTCGGTGCTCAAATGGGAACAAAAATTAAATTCGACATCATTCCCTTCGTTCTTGTGTTTAATAAAACATATCGATAACATTAACAGTTTTATTATAAAAGGAAGTATTAATGTTAGAGCACCCATTTTTTATGCACCAAAGCTATTCCGCTTAGAGCACTGATCAATATGTTAGGTTGGTTGTCAGTTGCTGAACAGAATATACATACTGTGGTTGATGTTACTTAGATACCTATCTACTGGCTAATTATGAAAAATAATTTACTGTGCTCAAAAGGGAACAGCATCGGTGCTCAAATGGGAATACTCCTCCCTTTCACCCTAATCTGTGAAAGGAGGCCTGTGCTCAGCAGTGGGGCATAATAGGCTGATGATGATGATGATGATCATTGTAGGATGAGCATACTGGATAGCCAATAGTTTCTGAGCCTGATCCCTGTATTCTGGGAGTCAATGAATGCAAGAAATTAGTGTTTGTTAAATCCATTTATTTTATTATCTAACTAGCTGTCCCACGCGGTTTCACCCGTGTTTTCAGGATAAAAGGTAGCCTAACCTTCTCCATACCATATCTACTACATCCCAAATTTCATCGCAATCGATCCATTCGTTTTTGAGTGATGCTTAAACGAACAACCAGACAGACAAACATACAGAACAACCACAAATATACATGTGAGAAAAGAAGCAGCTGTTTTGGGGTCTGTATTATGTGTACCACATACCACTTTTTTATTAATTTTTCAACACACTCGCTCGTAAAGTTACAATTATTGCAAAATACAAGTCTTTTTTCCTCGCAAGTGTGTTGAAAAATTTCGTATGACACTCGTGCGCAGTGATTTATTCCACTCTCGGCTCCCTTATCGCGTTCGCCTACGGCTTACGCGCTGAAGTGTAAATAATCAAAGCACACATGTATCATAATGTACTATGTACTATTAATGTCAGATTTGGCTTTTTTACGATTTTATTGTACTTATGTGTAATAAATAATGAAGACTAAAATAATATACAAAAAAAACTATTTTCACCATAATTCGCACAAAAAGCTCCTACTTTTATATATTAGGTATATGTTGGCTTGAAAATATATTTCAATTTTAACATCTCATTAGCCATACTACGTGTTCACGCAGACAATAATGTTCCTTTAAAAGTAACTTGTTTCAAAGCTTGTAATAAAATAAAGTAGGTAACAGAGTTCGTTCAGTATCTGCGATCACATTACACGACGAAGTAGAATAACTTTATTATAGAGTAAGCATGCATTTTGACTTTTTTACCTTACATTAAGACTGCGTATAAAGCAAAATAACAATCTTAGAATTGAAATTTAACCAAGTAAATAGTATTTAAATGAAAAAATATTTTTATATGGGTATTTTCATTATATACGCGAGGGTTCTGCCTGAGCAAAAACATAATGGAATGAAATTTCCTCGATAGAAAAAAATCACAAAGCTGCCTCTAATAATAATGAATTTTCGGTTTTATTCGTTCATGGTGTATCTAATTAAGATAAAAATTCGATAAATAATATCACTAAAATATGACCTAGGGCTGCTACTAACGATTTTTTAAAATATTCTATACTTTACGAGTTATTTAGATAAAAAGCGCTTAGTTCATTTTTGTTCCGCGGAACACGCTATCTCCATCTCATCTGCACGCGAAGATTAGACATAAGTTTGTTTCATCTGACATTGCCATATTTTTCTGGCTTGGTACGCACTCTTAAGGCCTGTAGACAAGATGGTTATCGACAATCGTAATTGTTAGTAAACGATCAACCTTTGTATGGGATTGACATTTCAAATCGATATATCATGTGATTTTTAACAATCTCTTATGTCAATCCCATACAAAGGTTGATCGTTTACTAACGATGACGATTGTCGATAACCATATTGTCTAGGGGGGCTGTTGAAGGGAACACAAGGGTACAAAACCAGGTGTTCCATGACACCATTGCACCAATCTGTACTTGTACCCACTAACGTATAAAGAATGTTCAACGGCCAAGTCACACAAGATTAACTATAATAATAAATAAATCGCAGTAAGGAACCTTAGACTTGGCACGACTTTGTCTAGATTTCATTACTTTTTAGAGATAAACAAGCAGCTCCATCGAGACTTGGCTAGTTTTTTTACAGAATGTTTTTGATGGGATATTTTTTTACTTTAAGCTTTTATTTAGTTTCACCTGTCCCGTTGTCTGTAATGGAATTTTGCAAGTTAAATTTGACCCACTTTCCGGTTTCCGATTGAGCTGAAATTTTGCACGAATATGCAAATCGCTTGACAATGCAATATTATGATGACGTGGAGCTGATCTGATGACGGAGCTGAAAGGTGGCCATAGGAACTCCGTAATAAAACCACTTAACCCCATCGAGTTTGGGTCGCTTGATTCGCATAGATGAGTACTATAAAAAGATTGTTTTAAAGATGAAATTTTTAATAAAATTTGTTAATTTCTCAAATCCATTATTTTTTGAACTAAAGTATATATAAGAGGTAAAAATAGATTATATTTTTAGAAGCTGGCCTGTTATTTCAGAGCAGTATAATAATGGTTCTTATTGTCGTCAAAGAGTTCGTTAGTCCCCTCTTATCCGGCATTTGTATCCATCACAGATACAATCGACTAATTGATTTCAGCAGAAAATTTATATTTATATAATATTACATACTTGTATTTAGTAGAATCTCTCACACATATCTCAATATCTTTTTACCTTCTGACGATTATCGTCAACCATCTGGGCACCCTGGGGCATCACGCATTACCGACCCTTACCACCTCCCTAAGACCTCTGGCGACCTTACTCACGCGCAGGAACACAACATTCAGTGATCTACCTCTCTCAAATCTTAATTTTAAACAATGTAACTTATTAGCTTAATTTGTGATAGCATCTATAATAAAACACCACATGCTATTCGTAGAAAAGTTAACTAAAAAGACTACCTAAATCCAACTCTATAAAGGTAATTCGTAGCTTCAAAATCTCGAGTGTATTACACGGCAGAACCGCAAACAATCTGTATATTAACTAACAAACTTATTTGGGGTCCCGACGAACTTTGGAAAACTCGCTAAACCATTTGCCAAGTTTAGCGTTCGGACCTTCCGCGGCCGCTATAGCCGCCATCTTACCCATAAAACAACGCACACTTTATGCCCAAGTGGAGCTTTATCCTCCGTAAAGATTTAGAAATCTTTTTATGTTGGAGAGTTGGGGGGTTTCAATATATTGTGTGGGTCGGTTACTTTGACGTTAGTTAAGGATGAGTTTGAATTTTACATTTTATTGAATTAAATAATGTGAATGTAGCTTTGGTCTGTACCCCTTGTACAGACCAAAGCTACATTCACATTATTTACAAGGCTTTGGTCTGTACAAGGGCATTTTTAAAGATTATTTTTAATCGACTTCATTCAAATATCGGGCCTAAAAGAATATGGTGATATTTTCAAGCAAACACATCATAGGGTTCTTCAAAAAGGGTGTGAAGAGATTTTAATGAAAAAACTTGCACTTTTGGAGAAAATATGGCCATCCAATCACATGTTCTCATGTTCGACGATCCCGAACTCACAAACGGTTTAGAGGCCCTCAGTCTGAGGAGAGACTTTGCCTCCGTATATGTGTTCTACCGCTTGTACAACGAAGAGTGTTCCAAGGAATTATTGGACTTGATGCCCACGGCTACCTTCCACCATCGCAACTCTCGCCATCGACGGGGAGTCCATCCTCACACATTGACACAATAATTGTTTCGAACTGTGCGGGAAAAAAGGAGTTCTGGTGTTGCAAGCGTCCTTAAGCTACGGTAACTGCTTACCATCAGGCGGGCCGTATGCTTGTTTGCCACATTAAAGAATTAAAAAAAAAGTTCAGTTCTGCATTAAAAATTTCTACAAGCCATTTGACGGTTGCATGGTGTATTTATTCTATAATTTCCTCATCCTCCACTATGGCAGGTATCAGGAGACCAGGGCATCGAAGACCTTCTTCATGGGCATCTCTACCAGCAGCGTGACTGGTATTGCTATTAGATACGTGAAGAATGCTGTTGCAATGCCATCTATTACCTGTATGGAGAATTATTTACATGTGAATAAAGAGAACCCGCCCCAGCTTTGCACGGGTGCAATGTAGAGTTAGATGTAGTGTCATTGCACGCACATATACTGTACTGATTAAATGGTTCTTCGACCCATTTTGGCCGAAGCGGTAGCAAGCACTGAAATTGAACCAACTGTTACAAATGAGCGAGAGAGATAACAATATTGTTGATAAGATACAAGGTAATTTTGTAATGGGTAAAAATCTTGTTAAGTTGTTAATATACAGTCAATTTTTCAGTATCGGCCGGAGGTTGTGGTGATAGCCGACCTACAGCCGGACACTATATTAATATGTGATAACTTAAATTGTATTTTATTCACAGACAAGTCCCTCCATCCTCCATCCATATGAAAACCAAGCGTGTAACTTTTGTTGTACTTACCATAATGTCATAAGATTGATTTAGTTAGGCTGGCATTAGATTTTTAAAGTAAAAATGAAGCTATCCTATTTGTCAGCTAAACACATCTCTCGCTACACATCTCTGGTGGACATGCAGCCTTATGCGAGTTCCCTGTCCGCGCGAAACAGTTTCAAAAGAAGAACATTGTGCCCCATTTATGCACAGATTTTGACACGCGAAGTACATACACTCGCGTCATCTATTTAGATGTATATCAGTGGTTTTACTTGAATAGCGTTTTATGAGTAAGATTGTATATGGAAGAGATTTCTAGTTACTCCTTTGTCAATTTGCTATAGGCAACACAATAGAATTTTATCATTGAAGTGTGGTGGTACTTACAATGTTTAACACGGAAGTAGAAACTGGTTGAGGTGCCGTGGCAACTATGCTCATGTTAATGCACCAGTGCAGCATCATGACTGCCAGGGACATCCTACTCATGGCGTGCCACACACGCCAAGCGAAGAACTTCATTACCTGACCTGTGATGTGAACAGAAAGTATTTAATTTAATCGAGCGTGTCAATGTGTATATTTCATAGATTGAATTTTTATTTTGAGTGATGTAGAGAGAGTATGATAATCATCATCATCATCATCATATCAGCCTATGGATGTCCACTGCAGAACATAGGCCTCCCCCATTGACTTCCACTTCGAACGGTTTTGGGCCGCTTGCATCCAGCGGTGCGACTCTGACCAGGTCGTCGGTCCACCTGGTAGGTGGGCGTCCCGCTCGGCGCTTTCCAGTACGTGGTCGCCACTCGAGAACCTTTCTTCCCCAGCGGTTATCGGCTCTTCGAGCGATGTGGCCTGCCCATTGCCACTTCAGCTTACTAACTCTACGAGCTATGTCCGTCGTTTTCGTTCTCCTACGAATGTCCTCATTACGGACCCTGTCACGTAGAGAAATTCCGAGCATAGCTCTTTCCATAGCTCGCTGAGTGACTCTGAGCTTATTTATGCGGTCAGCAGTAAAAGACCACGTCTCTGTCCCGTATGTCATCACTGGTAACACGCACTGATTGAAGACCTTTGTCTTCAGACTCTGAGGTATTCGGGACGTGAAAGAGTATAATAATATTATGCTTTATTAATATCTACAAATACATAAAGGTGAAAAGAAAAAATAAATGTCATAAAACACTATATGTATTTATGTATTTTTTCCTTTCATACATTTGAAAGGACAAGAGTTGTTAGTATTTTTTGATCACCACACTTAAGAATGATTGTGAAGATAGGTAGTTTCACCTTACGATGTTACATAAGTGACTGCTATCTCCCAATGATATTATAATAGAGATAAGCTACCCTCATACTAAGCGGCGCGCGGCGTTCAGTTATTGTTGAATTATGTGAATGCGATACATAATACGGAACGTATGGTACAGAAAGAGATAGCTATATTTAGCTGCTAAGCAAAATTACGACAATTGTCTGAATTTGTCTGCAACAATTAGAGTGCGTTAGTGCAATATCTATACCTCTTTTTATTATAATATCATTGGATATCTCCTAATATCTCGATTCCAGTATATAGATAATAATGTCACAATATTTTTTTGCCTTTACTGTATTTTGATTACTAAATCAGAAAAAGCTATGTTCGGTTTTGTTAAAAACAATAATTTGACATGGCTCTACTGTAAAATTACCTTTTGGCAATTTTACAGGATAGTCTTTCCCGTGACGGACAATACAGGTCGTTGTTTTGGTCAGCGACGAGCGACTCAGGGTCGATAATACAAATGATTTTGGTGCTAAAAAAATATTAAAAATTTACTTTTTTTAATAAAAAAATATAAAAAAATTTAAAATCATGTAATAAGCTAAAATGTAGACATAATACTCAACGGGAGTACGAGGGAGTAAAGGGGTGGGGCGATGGCGGCTTGCGCCTAGCTCTAGTCTCTGCACGTGCCTAGTAACCATACTTTGCGGTAATTTTATTTCAAATTGAATAAGGTATTTCTCAACATATTTACAGTATTTAATGGAATTAAGTCCATTTTTGGGGAATATATATTTTGTACTACCGCTCCTGGGTCGCTTGTCGTCGACCAAAACAACACCCTGTATACTTACTACTAATCAAATTAAGTACAACAAATGTAGCAAGGAACATTATTTGAAAGATGGATCGTTCAAACGCAGCATACAGCGCTAAGAATACTGGTGACTCGATGTACACGATGAAGGACCCCAGCATGAACCAGCCCAGTAGGATTGGTATCGCTATTATATACAATGGGTACTGCAGCCACTGCGGAAAGAAAAAAACATATTTGTAAAAGCTGGCACGTCCAACACATTTACACACAGCGCTTGTGTAGTTGCTACTATAAACATGCGCGGCGTGATGGTGCGTACATACTGGTGAAACGTAACATGAAATGTATCAGTCTACCTTTCATTGCATGTTCGGTGCAAGCGTGGACGCATAGCGCGCTCTTACCACGCATTCACTACGAACTTCTCGCGTATGTCTGCGTGCCCCTTTGTGTTCGTTCGAAAAACCGACAAATCATGGGTCGCTCCGCGCGTGGCTTGTAATGCTCGTAGCGTGCGCGTGAAATGCACATTTCGCGCGCACAAGACGTCCAAACTAAGAGAAATTGTTGCAAAGTGTGGTACATAACAGCTTTTGGCTGCAGTAATGTTCACAACATTACTGCAGCCAAAGCTGTTATGTACAACCTTTTGTGGAGCGTTATTCAGCTTGTAGCTGTAAGCGGGTCTAGTTTGTGATATATTAATCAGCTTCTATATAAATCAGTAAAAAAGCGTTTGAGTTCACATGTACGTGTAAAGTATATTATGAGCACCACTATTGATATCTAGTAATACTGACAGGTGTTTATTTATTCACGAGTATCACATTGTTATCTTCTGAGCTGAATAACTATGTGAACGTGGTTTTCTATAACACTTGGACACTATACTATAATGGTATGGTGTGCACTACATGTGAGACTTTAAAGAGGTAACAACTTTAATCTGGAGTTACAATGGTTCACTGTAGCTGGAGACAATATCCACCATTTTTTTTTTCAAACATTACCTATAATATTTTAAATTAATTATGACTTTATCACATACTACGGAGTGTTGTGGTTCATGTTCAAATACAGAATCACAGACTGATTGTAATACTATAAAAATAGAAAAATCAAAAATTGCATGGTTCGTCTCTGCTTATTTAGAAAGACTCCGTTTGATAAAACGGCATTATTTCTGAGGCGTGTGAAATTTTTAACTCTAAATATGTGTATACTTTACAATAAATTTAATCATCATCATCATCAGCCTATAATGTCCCACTGCTGAGCACAGGCCTCCTTTCACAATTGAAGGTGAAAGGGAATGGGCAATACTCCACCACGCATGCCCACTGCGGATCGGTGGAGGTAGGCTAGTGGTCAACCTACTGTTGGAATGTTTCTAGCCGCCTAGGAGGCATCCAACTAGCTTAACGACTATCACAATTAAGTGATAACCGGGACCAACGGCTTTACGTGCCTTCCAAAGTACGTAAATGCTCGATTTGAAATACCACTAGGCGGTCACCCACCAGCTACCGACTACGACAGGCGTAGCTTAACTTTGCCGATCGATTAAGAACGGCTAATCATGCTACACCACGAGCGCTTCATAATAAATAAATTTACATTACCCATAATTTTAACACAATAGAATATAATAAACACAGAGTACTCCAGTAATAATGATATCACAATAAAAATGCCTGTTTAGATTAGACAATCCCGAGCGTAAACGTCGTTCCTATAATATTTATTACAAAATGTGGTTCTCAAGTGATAATTTGGAGAAAAACCGGCCACTAATAGTTTGTAGGGTACACTTGTGAGCTTAATACGAGATAGAGGCTGTATAATTGTTCACTCGTTACTTCTTATAACTCTCTTGTCTGTATGAAGAACCACACGGAATCATATATAGTGCCGTTGATCAGCTATAAGACCACTGTTCTTTCTTAAACTGCCGTTAAAGTGCTGCTATTCAGCTACTGTGTACCTTTTGTGAACTTAAGGCTGAATAATTTGTGCCCAAACCGGTGGTGTAAGAGCTGTATAGCCTGCTATAGAGCTCTCATACAGCCTACTTAGAGAGCTTAAAGAATATATGTGTACCATTAGTCAACCGATAATGAACCCCCAGTGCTACTTGGGGTATCGTGAAATTTCATGTGTATTTGTTAGCTTTAGTGAACCGACCTGTATACAGTAATATCAGCATGCACACGGCCATTTGACATAACACCCTATTAGTAACATACCTCATAAAGTTTGAAATCGTAAAACATGGATGACAAAAGAAGCCTACGAACTTTTCGATTAACTTTGTGCAATATTTAGCGTGTGCATCCGTAAAATCGCACCGTTCAAATGCATCTCAAGGGGGTTGAGATTTTCTCAAATTATGGGGTTTGACTGTTTGACGATCCGCGCGGGCGAGGAAAACAATAGAAATCTATTGTTATTTTTTAACCGCAAGTCAAGGGATAATAATGTACAGTATTAGTAATTCGTGTCCTAACAATTTAGGAATACAATTCAACTTACATTATTTTTGGATAGTCTAATGTTGCCATCCTTCATTATAAAGCACAGATATCCAAGGATTAGGCCTAAGAAACAAGCTGGCAGGTTACCCCACGGCGATATGTATAGGTAGGTAAACGATGGAACATCATTGTAAAGAATTCTCAGGTGTCTGTAAATAAAAGAAAAAATATGCCATGGGAAGTATTGTAGGCACAAAGAATCATGGCGAGATTTTTACAAAAAAATAAAGATTTTTAATGACGTTATTATTGATCCTTGGTGCCTAAGGAATAACTTGAGGCATTTAAAATATTTTTAGATCCCCGGGATAAATCGAACCCACGACCTGCGAAGCGATAGGTGGAAGCTTGCCCAACTACGCCAACTGCCGCGTCAATTTCATTCACTTTAACTAAAATCCGAGGTTTTCATGTTTTATCCTTACAAGCGAGTACTCACTCTGGCATCCTGTTATAGAACAACATAGGCTTGTAGCTGTAGACGTAAGCAATCCCTGCGATCAGGGCGTAGGAGGCCACTAGCAGAGCCACTAGGATCACCACAGCTCTTCGACGCATCTTCGATAACGCCAGGGTAAGGAATGCCGCTACTATATACATTTGAATGTCCACTGCTATGTACCTGATAATAATATTTATTATTAAACTTCTTGAGGTTGGAAGGAGTTTGTGTCTTCTGGATGGGACTGCGGAATTACTCCTCAGTACACCATGTCTGCATATTTTTCTCAAAAGATAAGATAAAGATTGATTTTATGAGTGCGTGGTAAAGGTAATAGTATGCCGAGTTGTGCTAGGATCAGTTTGACGTTTTCGTCATGAAATTGACATTGTAACGAACACAATATATTTTATCGAGCAAAATTACTGGATGAAAGTTTGAATTTATCTTTCCGATTTCTTGAGTTGTTTCCACGACGAACCGAACGTTGGTCTCGGGAAGATTAATCCAATCAGAAATAATAAGGCTACAAAAAAATCCGATGCATAAGAAATGTCCCAGAAATAAAAAGACGTGTGGCACTCGGAGACTGCCGCGGTAAAGCTTTTGCATAGCTGTTTTTATCAACTTATGCAATTATAATTATTTATTTATTTTATTAATTCAGTATTTTTTCCTTTGTTTTTTTTTTCTTTGATATTAATTCAAGTTACACTTTTGAGCGTGGTGACCGATAAGAAAACATTTTTTTTTCTTTTATTAAATAAATGAGAAGTTAATATATGCAATAGACAACCAATGCCACCTAGAGACGAGTTGCTGAACTAAAGAGACAAGCGTGATATTTCAAAAACTCATTAAAAGTTCTGCTATTCATCGATAGATGGCAAAACTAAAAAGTATCACCGCTGTGCCGGTCGGAGTGGGGGGTGTTAGGTTTTTTCGTTACAGAATTTCTGGATTCGGTTTCCACGCTCAAGGCCCGCGATAGAAGCTATGCAATAGCTTAAAAATTTACACATGTACTAAAACTAAACAAAACATTTCAAGTGCTAAATAGACATAAGGCTATTTTAGTAATGACAAACCCTATAATGGCCAATAAAAAAGAATAAATAGTAAAAATACTTACCACATAGGCAATAAACAAGTCTTCTGTACATCCACAAGGTTGTTCACAAACAATACGTGCGACCAGAACTTGTCCCGGCAAAGCTGACTCTCGGTGTCGATCATCGCAGACCAGACAGGTCCGTGACCAATCCACGGCCACCAGGTCGCTGCGAAGCCAACCACTAGCAGGTATACTGGTGATATCCTTGAAAAATATTTGAAATCTTTTGTTTGAGTGTAAAAGTGCCGATTGTTTTTTTGGAAATTGATTGTTTTGATGAAATGGATCCACACAATTTTACGTCGCTAATTTCCATATATTCTGACACAAAAACAACAAGTTGAATTGCGTTGGTAGATAAATAGATTAGTTAGCCACTCCGAAAATACCTTGCAAGATTCGAAGTAAAGAAATATACGAAACGGGACACTAAAAAAAAGCCGTGTAAAAAAATAATAACTTGGTAGCGCCGACGAATACTACCACCCCAACTCGTTCTAGAGTGTAGTAAGAGGGGACTAAAGAGTATGCAGATGACCACGTGCAACCATTAGTTCGTAAAGAGGGTTGGCGTTAGGCAGGCAGCTGGCCGTAAAAACAAGCCAAATCAAAATGTTATATGATGGCAAAGAGTATGAAAGATAATAGACCAGGCTAGGACGTACCCTCCAGGCGACGCAAAGGGCAGCATCCGGCCTCTGTGGGAAATGGACAAGGGTTGTCGCATCATACCGAGTGGGTGCGACGTAAGAAGCGAGCCCGGGAAGACAGGACATTGACTGGAAGAGTCTATCGTTCAGTCATAGCTTCGCACTTCTTGGTAAAAATACCTAATAAGCTTCTTACATATTTTCTTGAACAAAGCTACATTCAGGAGCTTAATAGAAGTATTTACCTGAAAATTCTCTTTAGTATTACTTTGGGTAGCATGATGAAGCGAACACTTCGCTTTTCCGAAGACAGAAGTAAATGAAATGCGCAGAGAAACGCCGAGAGAGTCACAAACATTTGCTCTATTGACGTGCTGTTCTGTACAAACATCGTCTCTGGTTTAAATGCCACCTGCAGAGTAAAGAAGCTTTTGAGAATACTTTTGGTAATGTTAAACATATTTTTTTTAAACCTGATAAACATGTGTTTGTCTAAACCAACTCTTATTTCTGAGGCAATATGACTTTCTTTGCACACGTTGGCATAGCTAAACCCACTATGATACTTATAAACTTTGAAATAATATTTTGTTATGCTTTAAAATTTGCATACTTACCTTCTCTAAAATCTGTGGATTATATAAGTAAAGTGTGTATTGTATTAAACCTGAATGCACCAGACAAATACATATCGCAACGTTCACCCTGAAAAAATAAACAGTTTATGAAATATTTTATCATTCAAATAGAAGGTCAACCGTGCGTTAGAGACTGAAAATTTATAAGTGCCTGTTTGAATTTTTGCGGTTTGAAAATTTGCCTTCGCTGAGAAGAACGGGCAATAAACTCTGCAATTACTCTTTTTAAAACAAACTTAAAGTTATTATATTAGTGCGATGAACTTTCATCTTTTTCATAGCTTCTAGCATCGCCATCTACTACATATTTCACTTTGTGAAACAATTTGTAAAGATGCCCCATGATAAAAGTTACGTAGGTAGTATATCAGGAACCTTACCTGATCCCGTGTAAAGATGCAAATAAAGGCTTTCGCGTATTATCTTCAGGTGTCACTAGTTGGTTCCAATTTGATTGAACTGACCAAATTAGCAGCAGTTTATTTTCTGTAAAAAAGAATACAATCAATTTACTTATTTCCATTATATTTTTTCAGTGGGAGTTAACGATATTGGCCCTGATTCTGTTGTTCACAACTAAACAAATTTTAATCTCACTATGTCTCTTTCTAACAAAGAACATAAGAAAAGGATGTAAGAAATTTAGTCCTGTCAAATTAGTCCAATGCTTATTTTCAATATAAATTTAGTCGCCATCTATCGCGGTTACGCCTAAATACACGCAAAATAAGACGGCAAAGATTAATTTGACAACTTAAAATATGTTCTATCCTTTTTCAATCATGTTCGTAAGAAAGAGATGAGATGTGACTAAAATTAGTTTAGTGCGATTTACAACAGAATCGGCACCATTAAGTACCAAAGTGCCACTATTTTGAGCTGAAGCCGACCTCACCTCCAAATTTGACCGTCTATTAATCACACTCGAGTTAACACCAACGCACTGTAGTATGGGCTTCGTCTGATCATTTTATTTCAAATCTACCACCGACAATGCGCTCTGATTGGCTAAGTCAAGGACATTTAGATGCAGTGATTTTACCTTACTGCTCAAAATCAGTGCAAAATCACTGAATAGTTGAATTGAATTTGCTCGGTATTACTTTTGCTAGGATTTTTTCCTCAATGGTGGTAGCACAGACGCGTTCGTAGTGGTCCGTCAGATCCACCGCGAGTCGAATTGTTATCAAGGTTGCGATGCGAGTTTTATTTCACTTGACAATAGACATATAGTCCACCAAGCTAGGCCCATTACAAAGAATCATTGATTTCTAAATAAAAACATATTTTATAGAGGTTTGAATCACTTTCAACGTTGAAGATACATTATCTACCAGCAATATATTAATATATTTGAAGTATTTTATACATAACAACAACATATCGGTTTTGGTCGCGATTCGCTGGCATGGCATAGAATGTCGCATTTTTATCCCGGGGATCTAAAAATATTTTAAATGCGTCAAGTTATTATTTAGGCACTAATAATAACGTCATTTCAACGTCTCTAAAAATCTTTATTTTTTTTTACAAATCTCGCCAAGATTCTTTGTGGACTAGCAAGTTTTATTACGATTCTTCACTCTGAAAATCAGTAGAGAATTTCAAAAAAACAAAATACCTATTAAGCAGGTACTACATAATTCCTAGTAGGTACTTACTTTTGAGACTATCCTTCATCATTAAATCGTAAATAGATCCTATTAAATTAACGAGTAACACTAGGCATAGCACTACTAGAAATACTATATGTGCAGTGTCAATAGGTCTCGGGGTCAGCGATTCTACGTGTGTCCGACAGTAGTGCAGCTTTTCCAGCGTAGTGTTTAGATATTGTTGTTTGTTCCAATTTGCTGCACAGCTTGCGAAGCGCTGCGTGTGGTTGTAGTCAAGTGTGGAGTTGTCGAGAGGGCAGCGCTTGCTGACGCAGTATCCGCGGTGTATTAGCGTTCTATTGAAGTTTGTCACCTCTTTGGAGTAACCCTACGGACATCATAAAAGGGGGATAACAAGGTTCATAAAGAGCTATTATTCAAGTGAAAACTTCTTTAGCGGCGTTGTGCACATTTTGAAGAAACTTTTTTGTGTTGGGTAAAAAATGTTAAACTCGCGTCAGGTCACGTGACCCCGATCGAAAATTCATAAGACAGAGGGAGAGTAGGAGAGGAAGTATCCCCCTCTCTTTCTACCGTGCGGCGAAAATGTATGCCTGCGCCTGCGGTTTCGTTTAGGCGGCGCAGGGCGCTTGCGCTAATGTTCGTGTATGTTTTTGGATGGAAGTTGATTTTTCTGAAAGATAACTTTTTAATGTAAAATAATTGTAATAGTTCTGAAGTCTAAATTTTTGTATGTAATATAAATTGTCATGTTTGTGTACGATAGCGCAATAAATGAATATTGTATTTTACCACATAAATGATAGTACTTTTATACTGATAATTAAAGCAAATCGTGCAAAATTATTCCCCAACCATTCCAAAATATCAAAAATGCACAACGTTAATATTCAAATTTCACAGTTCAAGCAAAAACAGTAAGACAGATTTATTATCTAGTCTGACCTTCAAAGATTCAAGGCAAGAATCTTATAAATTAAGATTCTTGGTTCAAGGTAAACATGAAACCACAAAAACTCAAAACAGGAATAGTTGGTTGGAAAATAAATAAATTATTACCTGAATTATGTCCCAAGCAGGATTAGTTTGTAATGTGGGCATGAGTTTGAGTATTCCAAGGCAGTAGAGTCCGTATTGGTGTGACAGACAGTCATCGTAGTCGTCCAAGTGGTATAACTTAGGAAGAAGAGCAAGCTGATCTTCTGTAAAGAAATAAAATAATACCTATATTTGTTGTCTCTGTATCCTGAATATAAAGTTTTTTTTAAGCTATTGCAAAGCTTCTATCGCGGGCCTTGAGCGTGGAGACCGAATCCAGAAATTCCGTAACGAAAAAACCTAACACCCCCCACTCCGACTGGCACAGCGGTGATACTTTTTACCCGACTGACCCGGAAGGAGGGTTATGTTTTTCGAGTGTATGTATGTATGTCTATTTCTTTGTGCCGCTCTGCAGCCTAAACGGCTTGATGAATTTAAGCATATTAGGTGTCGTTAGATTTGTCTTGACTGGGGGAGTGTCATAGGGTATATTATTTTTATTTGACGCCTAAGAATAAAAAAATAGGGGGGGTATTAAAAATAAAAGTTTCGTTATTATAACAATATGGGTATCAAATGAAAGCTTGTAAATAGACCATTCCATATATGTATATATTGTAATACTTTTATGCTACCATTTTGACGTAAACTGCAAAAAACCACGTTTAATGCAAGGACAGTAGGTACTGAGCCGTTACCATACGTAAATCACAGAGTTGCGATGGTTGTTAGCGTTCCTTTACCGTTCCGCTCATTTACTTACTAATACACACAACTCTTTCTGTATAAAACTAAAAAGTCTGAAATAAATTAAATTATTAAAAGAAACAAAAAACCCGACTGCGTAAAACATAAATTAACTGAAAAGAGAAAAACAAGCCCTTCAATCTATAGAATTTTGAATATAACTTGAATTTTATAAGGTATTGCAGTCGGGGATGAACAAATATTACAAAAAAATACATTCTTAGGTTATTGGTTGTCCCCGACTGAAATACCTTATAAAATTCAAGTTATATTCAAAATTCTATAGATTGAAGAGCTTGTTTTTCTCTTTTCAGTTAATTTATGTTTTACGCAGTCGGGTTTTATTGTTTCTTTTAATAATTTAATTTATTAGTTTTGCCATCTATCGATGAATAGCAGTACTTTTAATGACTTTTTGAAATATCACGCTTGTCTCTTTAGTTCAGCAACTCGCCTCTAGGTGGCATTGGTATTCTATTGCATATATTAACTTCTCATTTATTTAATAAATGAAAAAAAAATTTTTTCTTATCGGTCACCACGCTCAAAAAGTGTAACTTGAATTAATATTAAAGAAAAAAAAAACAAGGGAAAAAATACTGCATAAATAAAATAAATAAATAATTATAATTGCATAAGTTGATAAAAACAGCTATGAAATAGCTTTACCGCGGCAGTCTCCGAGTGCCACACGTCTTTTTAACACGCTTTTATTAGCTTCACCTGTATGTATGTATCTATGTATGTATGAATGCATGTAAAGGAATCTTCGAACGTAATTTTCATCGACTTCCAGACGTCGGATTAAACTGAAATTTTGCACACTTATCAAGTACCGATGACAATACAATAATTTGGTACCATCGAGCTGATCTGATGATGGATCCGGAAGGTAGGCACTGGAACTCCATAACGGAGCAACGTTTCCTAGCCGTGTTTGGGCTTGTTGGAATTGTCATGAAATGAACTTTGACCATGTATGGTTTTCAGGGTCTGATGATGGAGTAGGAGAGTAAGCACTGGAACTCCATAACGGAGCAACTTTTCCTAGTCGTGTTTGGGCTTGTTGGAATTGTCATGAAATGAACTTTGACCATGTATGGTTTTCAGGGTCTGATGATGGAGTAGGAGAGTAAGCACTGGAACTCCATAGTGGAGCATCGTATACTAGCCGTGTTTGGGCTTGTTGGAATTGTCTTGAGATGAACTTTGACCATGTATGGTTTTCAGGGTCTGATGATGGAGTAGGAGAGTAAGCACTGGAACTCCATAGTGGAGCATCGTATCCTAGCCGTGTTTGGGGTTGTTGGAATTGTCTTGAGATGAACTTTGATCATGTATGGTTTTCAGGGACTGATGATGGAGTAGGAGGGTAAGCACTGAAACTCCATAGTGGAGCATCATATCCTAGCCGTGTTTGGGGTTGTTGGAAATGTCGTGAGATGAATTTTGACCATGTATAGTTTTCAGGGTCTGATGATGAAGTCGGAGGGTTGGCACTGGAACCCCATAGCGGAGAATCGTATTCTAGCCGTGTTTGGGCGTATTGTAATCGTATTATGTGCATTTTGGCCAAATATGGTTTTCTGAGTCTGTTGGTGGAGTCAAAGAGTAGGCACTGAAGCTAAATACTCATTATAAATGTGAAATAAATTGATATTGGGTGAAAATATGGTATAAGTAACATAATAAAATGGTATGAATAATTTATGTTGACTAAAAAATAAAAATAAATTACAGTTTAAAAAAACTAAAAAAACACGCTTTAAAAAGCCCTGCACTAAAAAGTGTTAAATAATTATAAAATTGAACCTAAATATATTCTCTGTCTATCCCGTAAGGGCCTAAATGTAAGCAATTTTTGTAATTAAGTTCAATATTTGAATGAAAAGCATGGGGCGCTTTTCCTTGTAACCCAATAGAATTTCTAAGCATTATCATTATCATGAAGAAATATCGTAAATTACAAAATGAAAAGCGCCACACACTTTTCATTCAAATATTGAACTTAATTACAAAAATTGCTTACATTTAGGCCCTTACGGGATAGACAGAGAATATATTTAGGTTCAATTTTAACCAAATATTCGCTAAGTAGGTAATCTAAGAGATTTCCAAGGAATTTTCGAATGAAAATCAAGGCAAAGGTAGGTAAGTGTTTTTATTTTTAAGATGTTGGCGTCACACGGCTTGTGTATTTTGCCATTTTCCAGTTATATTATAAGTTCTAGTCACAATAAATCACTTTCACATAGTCCTCAGTCAGTCACCGTCCATAATAGTCATGTTTTAGTACAGTGGTGGTCATTGTACTTGTAGAGGTTTCATACCCTACAGAAAAATAATAATTTAAATTTGATTTGACAAAGCTTTTTGTTTTGTCACTCTATCGATTTTTCCACGTCATTTTGTACATAATTTTTTGTAATAGTCATTAATTAGTAAATTTCCTTCAACCCTCTACCTATGAGTTTTCTTTAAACTATTCAGATGAGACCATAGGTAGACCGCACGCATAAAAAAGAACCTCGAATCTACGAGAGTACTAAACATTTTTATGGACTTCTTGAGACAACTTGAAAAGTCACGATACACATGATTCATTTCATTTCACTTCACACATGGATTGATCTTTATTGGATAAAATACCACCGATAATATGCAATAAAACTCAAAATACACGAATTTATGAAAATAAAAATGAAAACACAACGTCACTCTGCAAGTTCCCGCCAAAAAGTCCCAAAGGTAAGTTCTTAATACAAATATCCAAAAACAAAAAAAAATGTTTCGAATTCTAATCCGATTTAAATATTCTTTTATATTTGAAATTCCAATTTTAAAGAGTACCAAGTTTTTTGAATAAAATCGGCTCAGATTACTGAACAAAAGGCAGATAGAGCGCGCGAAACACTGGAGTGAGGCCATAGTTTATTTAAGAGTGCGTATAAAGCCAGAAAAATATGGCAATGTCAGATGAAAACATATGTCTCATCTTCGCGTGGCATATGAGACGGAGATAGCGTGTTTCGCAGAACAAAAATGAACTAAGCGCTTCTTATCTAAATAACACGTAAAGTATAGAATATTTAAAAAAATCGTTAGTAGCAGCCCTAGCTCATACGTTAGTGATATTATTTATCGATTTTTTGTCTCAATTAGATACATCATGAACGAATAAAAACGAAAATTCATTATTATTAGAGGTAGCTTTGTGATTTTTTTCTATCGAGGAATTTTCATTCCATTATGTTTTTGCTTAGATAGAACCCTCGCGTATATAATGAAAATACCCATATAAAAATATTTTCTCATTTAAATATTATTTACTTCAATTCTAAGATATGTTATTTTGCTTTATATGCACTCTTAAACGAAAGTGTTTTTCGTTAAATAAAGTTTTTTAAACAAAGCAAATACAAATTCTAAAGCGAATACCAGGTATGTGTTTTACAATTTTTATTTGCTTTTTTGGCCCCTCCCGTGTTCCGGGCGCTCCATCTGCCTTATTCTGTAACTGTGAAAATCGAATTGAGTTTTCAAACATGTGTCAAAATAAAATGTAATTTAAATCAAAAGTACTAAGGAGTATTGATATCAACTTCGATGCAAATCACCCCTAAAATAACTTTCTACCCCTTTTTAACCCCGTTAGGCGATGAGTTTCAATAAAATACGAAACACGTCTTCTATCAATTGTGTTAAGGAATGTTTATGCAAAATTTGAAGTAGATCGGACCAAGGAATCACGTTGTCCCATACAAACTTTTCCCCCGTTTTTCACCTCCTTAGGGGTAGAATTTCGAAAAATCCTTTCTTATCGGATGCCTACGTCATACAAAGAACACACCCTCCAAATTTCAGGTCTCTACGATCAGCGGTTTAGGCTGTGCGTTGATTGTCAGTCAGTCATTCAGGACAAAGCATTTTATATGTATAGATAAAATAAAATGAGCCACGCGCAGTGTTGGGCTCCGCATTTGCCCCTCACAATTCACTGTTTTATACAACTAACAATAACTTCAACTATGTAATTTTCAATGGAATTTGTACGAAATATTGATTTTTACTTCTCCGAGAAGACGAATATTACTCGTTAACTTCTAAAGCCTACTTAGCTGTGATAGTTTTCCTTTCAAATTCCTTACTACTGCCGTGATATTTTTCACATATCTAAAATAACCGTTTAGCTGGCAGGAGGGGGACACTTGGACTCTAAAAAAGCACTAGGGATCCGTTTCCCTGAACTGAATAAAATTTTTGAAGGACTATCCAACTACACCCCACACCATGGGATATACGAGAATAAAAAAACATTCCCGCTATATGTAGGGGAGGTAACCTAAAAAAATATTTTTTTTCAGATTTTAGTTTTCCACTTTGGCGGCGTGATTCATATATCCCCATTCCGAATTGCAGCTTTCTTTTACTAAGAGTCTCTGAGCTGAGCCATGGACAGACAGACAGCATGGCGAAACTATAAGGAGCGAGTGAAGCGAGCGAAGCGTCTCCGTTTCAGCTTGGACAAAAAATATTTCGCATGTCCAGATGTCTGGCTGTTCTCCTCTGCAGGTCGCATTTCTCAACCGATTTTCGTGAAATTTTGTGAGCTGGTTCGGTAATAATATAGAATTTTTGTCTGTCCTGTTCTTAGAAGTTTTTCCAACAACTGAATCGACGAAAATATGTCACACATGTTGCGACCCGCGGTTTCACTGTATACCCGGGGGAGTTTTTTTTTTTAAATATTTAATAGGCTTGCGCTTGACCGCAATCCCACCTGATGGTAAGCGAAGATGTAGTCTAGGGTGCACCACGCGTACCCATAAGATGCCTGTTCACTCTGGCCTTGAATAGACCCATGTTATAATTGTCTGGAAACACGATGTCTGGGAGAGCATTCCACAACTTGGCCGTGCGTATAAGAGGAAGTAAAACGCTTGGTACGGCAAGACGGGATGTCGACGACGAAGCGGTGGAGACCCCCCGACGCCTAGTGGTCCGATAGAAGAAAGGGGATGGAGAGACAAGATTATGGAGTTCTTTATCGCATTCTCCGTGGAACAATCTGTAGAATACCGTCAAACTTGCAACCTGACGCCGATGATCCAAGTTTTCCCGGGATAAAAAGTAGCCTATGTGTTAATCCAGAACATATTCTATCAGCGTGCCAAATTTCATTAAAATCCATTCAGTAGTTTTTGCGTGAAAGAGTAACAAACATCCATATATACAAACTTTCGCGTTTATAATATTAGTAAGGATGTAGTAAGGATGTAGTAAGGATAATAATTAATTTATAAACCACTAATAGAACTTGTTGGTTCTCGCGAGGGACGCGCATCCTATTTATTACAATAGATGTCTTTGTTATATTTTTAGCCGCGAGCCAAGGTGTTCCTTGCCACCCTTCTGGTGTTTTTTTTTTTGTGCCGGCCGGTGGCACGTCAAACAACAAGTCGACGTGTCACAAATCGTATATGTTTCTTGCCACCCAGTGGCATGAAACAAGAGACAGGATAAATACATACGAGAAGAGAATTAATACAAACTTTAAAAAAAATATGATTGAATTTCGACCACTACTTACGGGCCCACTAGTTATAATAAAAATGCAATTAAATTACACTGTATAGGTACAATAAAAAAAAAAACAACGGGTTGCACTCCGGGAGCGCCGGCAGAAGTGAAAACTTGAATATTAACGTTGTGCATTTTTGAAACTAGACATTTTTCATATAGTGTTTTTATACAAGGGAAAGCTAGTTCAAGATACATTTACATATAATACTTTCGAATAAGATTTTTTTATTAACTTAGAATGGGAACAAAAATGGTACCTACCTTCCGGCTAGCTAGAGAATATTATAAGAATTTGAACATAACCCCAGTATAAATACAGTCTAATTTGCAACTACTCTCCCTCCGTCTTACGAATTTTCGATCAGGGTCACATCTGACATCTGACGCGAGTTTAACATTTTTTATTCATCCCAAAAAGTGCACAACGCCGCTAAAGAAGCTTTCACTTCAAAAAAATATTCATCCTACCAGAATACATGTTTAGTATATCCAACTGAGTGAAGAGCAGGACACTGTAACAATTCTGAACTAAGAGAAAAATGTCTAGCTTCTTCACTTTTATATATTATAAAGGTCAGTGAGACAATTTATTTTCATTATTTTTGGAATTCCGCACGCTTTTTTATCGTTGAACTTGTACGTAGATATATTTTGTACCTATGGTACATTACCTATAGGTAATTACTATTGGTCAGTAATACTAGTAGCAATACTTACAGTATTATACTACGTACAACTAGTAGTTAGATATTACTTCAGAGTATATAAATACTGATATTACTTACTCTTTTATTGTAGAGTCGATTTAATCAGTTGACTCGCAGTTCCTATATATTTAACGCAACAAAGTATTATATGTATATAGATAGAACCCTCCTACGTAAAGTATCAGTAAGTATTTTTTTATAAATCACCTTATTTTAATGAATTTAAAAAAAAGAATAAATTAAAATAATGAATTCACTCAGCATTAAAAATATTTACTAATTTATGCATATTTAATGCTCCTAGCATATTTATACGAATTAGCAGACTTACACTATGGCCATATAGCTGCCTCCCGCGAATAATATGGTAATGTACTATTACGATAGAAACGTTTTTATTTCATATTCTTCATTTAGAGGTCCTATTACACCTTGTCAATTTTTATCAGATCTTTCCTACGTATATAACCCGAGTTACGCAATTTACTATACAATTCGTCGGAATATATAATTTACTTTTTGCCCCGAATAATAGTGTATGAAATGATTACCAAAAACTTTGATACCTAACTTTTATAGTAACCTAATATTACCATATTATTCGGATAAAAAATACACATCATATTTTGTGTAAAACATTACACAATCTTATTCCAGTAACAATAACTTTTATTTTATGTCTCTAAGTCCTTTACGATACATATCACATTAAAATTGAAATGGTAATATTGATCCCACCAAAAACATTCTGTAAAAAACTAGCCAAGTCTCGATGGAGCTGCTTGTTTATCTCTAAAAAGTAATGAAATCTAGACAAAGTCGTGCCAAGTCTAAGGTTCCTTACTGCGATTTCTTTATTATTATAGTTAATGTTGTGTGACTTGGCCGCTGAACATTCTTTATACGTTAGTGGGTACAAGTACAGATTGGTGCAATGGTGTCATGGAGCACCTGGTTTTGTACCCTTGTGTACCCTTCAACGGCCAAGTCACACAACATTAACTATAATAATAAAGAAATCGCAGTAAGGAACCTTAGACTTGGCACGACTTTGTCTAGATTTCATTACTTTTTAGAGATAAACAAGCAGCTCCATCGAGACTTGGCTAGTTTTTTACAGAATGTTTTTGGTGGGATTTCACTTCTTTTTGTAGAAAATGAAGCGGCCCACCATGTTGAATATTTTTTGTAAAGGCGCTATGTCGATCTCTAATAGTTTGGTTGGGCTCTTGTGTTTTCTAATCAGGGTCACCAGGTACTCCAGATCTTCGATTATCCTAGTTTTTATAGTTTTCCCTTTATGTGGCCATTAAACCCTAACTCTGTACCAAATTTCAGCTCTCTAAGTTTATGGGAAGTACCAGTTCTATTTTGATGATCATGAGTGAGTGAGTGAGTGAGTGAGTGAGTGAGTGTCATAAATGCGAAACTTTGCTTTCGCTTAACTTCGGAACTAAATGACCTACAGACTTGAAATTTTGGATTTTAAGTATGTGATTATAGCTTACTGGATGACGAAAATTTCTATGTTCTGGTCTTATCCAGAGGTTCTCAAATAGGGGCCTGAAAATGCGGCGAAATGGTTCCAGTAAAGGATGGTACGGCAGTGTTTGCTTCGCGCTCGACTCGGCGGGGGCACTGCCGTGCCCCCCGATTACTAATATCTCAGAGTATATAAATACTACGTACCTAATATCCTGCGCGTATTTATTTTTCTGTAATCTGTTCTAGAAATAAATGCTGTAACAATGATAACCACGTAATGACAGGTTACAAATTGCTTCCAAAAGATACATTGCTCTTTTTCCACCCAATCATAAAGGACAGTGACCGCATTTAGCCCCCCCCAGGATTTGCGCACTTTTTTTTTACTTAAATTAGTCAAGTATGACCCATACTAATTCCAGTACCCAGATCTTACTATCTAGTGAAGATCATGAAGTAGATGGTTCCACGCTTCATCGTCCCCACTGGAGTCCGAACCATCGTCGGGATTGGCCTCGACGCTCGTGAGGGACTCACAAATATAGATCACCGGCACATAGATCGAGCAAATTGAGCATCGGCGTTAAGCTCCAAACAGTCCTTCTCGAAGTCGCACCTATATTGCGGAACTTGAGGCCTCAAATGTGACATCCTCACCTCCATTTTATTCCGCTACCCTCATAGTCTTTGGACCCAGTTTTATTCCAGAAACTAGGGCCTCCATGTCACAAAAGTCACACTGCTCCAACTTATCCACCACATACCACTCTCCGTTGATTGAGATGATGACACTGTAGACCCGGTTATGTGCAAACAATACCCTCTCCCTCCATGCATGAATGCATGCCACCATCCTCGCTCACCCATGACCAGTCTAAAAAAAATCGGTGCGTAACACCATCAGGTTACAGGCACCCAAAACAAAGATTCTTGACCCTGCCAAGTTCTTGCCGCTGTATGAATCCTAATTTGCAATTGACCAACTAAATCGACCCTCCCTTGGCAACAGACAGATACCAGACATAACACTGCTCACTCAGACCCGCGCAGAACGCCGAAGATGGCAAAACTATGTATGGGGCACCTCCTCCCGTAGTAAAAAATTCCCACCCGGACCGAGCGATACCGCGGACCCCCTACAAATAAAAAACAGCGATGCTCCGATCCACTGCAACTTCCTCCCCCTCGTCCACCTTGCGCACTTCAAATGGCCTCTGCAATTCGCCTCCAGAGAAACTCCACACAAATACCTCTCGGATTTGAAAAAAGAATAATTGCCACTTCGCAGCTTCATGTTCAGTAGAATAATATTGATTCGGGAACCAGACCCGATACAATCGGCACTCCCTACACAGTGGGAGTGGACCTCAATGACAGGAAACTGTTCAATTTGCTCCAGAACACCTTGCTTGGTACAAATAATAACGTATTGCCTACTGACGTCTACACAACATTAAAGAAAATTTAAAAAAGATGAGAGTTTAATCGACCGCAGAGAAACTCATTTAATCAGACCCCAAAAAATTTGTGACTACACCAAATAAAGCGTCCTGGAGCACACCAAACAGCCTCCCGTCGCAGAATCCCACCATGCAAGGAAAGATTCACAGAAACCGTATCCATTTCAGCATCGAAATACTTCTAAAATGCACCGACCGTATCAGGTCTAGTTCCCAAATCAACTTTTTACAAGATTATTCCACCAAACACAAAGCCACGAAATGGCAAAATCGGTTCCCAATAAAGAGTTTAATTATTATTCTGCTCCCAACATAATCAAGCCGATGATACATCCGTAGCCTCTCAAGAAGCGAACCACAGAGACCACCTGAAACGAAAGAATAAAGTACGAAAATTAAAAGAAGAAGAAAAAAAAGGTCACAGTGGACCAAAGCAGTACCACCATTGCTGCTCTTGATCCAGAAAAGGTCCCCAGTGTCTCCCATTCCTAGAGTCTGAGAGTGGGCATTTCTTATTAAAAGAGAAAACACCCGATATTTTATAATTTTACCTTCAACGCACTGCGCAAATCTGGACGGTGCTATTTCCGGCATCTGACCATTGTCAAAAGAAATTGAAATAGGCAGCAGTATATCAAAATTCATACAGCAATAAGAAATCCATTCCCTTATTCAGATGGCTGCGCAGGGCGGAGCAAAATAGGCATATTTTTGCAATATATATTAAGTGTATTTGGCCCTAAAGCAGACTTCCTCAGTCCGTACGCCAGCCAGGTAATCCCACAGCACCACCATGCCCTCTATGACCTCCCTCCTTTAACGGACCGTGAGGCCAATCCGGGGGAAGTCTGGTGAAGACGACGTAAATAGAATCATCCATCCTTCGTTGCCTTCACCAGACAATTCCAATTCTAAGGACTGGAATCATCGCGGCTCCAAATCATTTATTTTTTCCTGCTGACATTCGTTGACCATTTAGAGGTTTTTCTTGACGGTCGGTACCATCTTCAGATCCATATTTGTCAATTGAATTAAACAGTTTGAATAGTTAATAAAGATATATTTAAGTAATAGTTACTACATAAGTATATATGAGAATAAAAACGCAAAATTTGAAATTTTAATTTATTTTTCACACATGTTGTGGTTTACAGGTAAAATTATTGTATTTAATAATTAAATAACTAAAGAAGTTATATTTATATAAAATATAACTTCTTACGATAACCATATTATTCGCGGGAGGCAGCGATTATATGGTATGTAAAAAAAATCACGGAACCGGTTCCAAAATATAAAGAGCCTTAAAAAAAATAAGAACCTGTTCTTTCGGTTTTTTCGGTTCTATCGATTAATTTCAAAATGTCGTTTAGGATGGATGAGTAAATTTCGTAGAACAATCAAAACACACTGTAGGTGGTTAGTGTCGCAGCATGAATTAACCGAAAACAAACTTTCAAGATTTCATTAAGTATTCTTGATTGAACATTTTTTTTACTTTTTAGAGGCCTGTGTTTGACCGCAATCTCACCAAGGTAAGTGATGATGCGGCCGAAGGTGGTAAGCACACAAAGCCTAGAAGGAACTGGCTCTCAAGTGCAGCTGTCGGAACACACCGAAAGGTGCTTGGCGACAGACTTTCAACTTGAGGGTGGTAGCCAGCCAGGCGGGTACGACAAAGTACCCTACCACCGTGCTATGGTTTCCTCACGATGTTTGTCTTCACCGAAAGGTCAAGCTCATTGTAGGATTCGAACCCGGGACCTTCATCTCGGTATCCGACGTCACTACCACTGAGCTGTTAGCCTTTATATTACTATGGCGCATTTTCGGAAATGTGTAGAGGTAAATCGAATCTAGACACCTGTCGATTTATAGGTTTTTCTGTCAGAATGATGCAGTAAAATATCTCTGAACAGAACTAAAGCCGTCATGGTATAACTAACTTACATTTGAAGCGAAGCGCAATTATTGCGTTGCCAACTAGGATTGTTCAGCAGAACTTCACGGCTACCAACGCTAATCCTGATATACGGCCACTATAAACCATAGATTAAAATTGTAAACGCAATCCCTGTGCTCACACACAATAATGGGAAAATTGTATTTATTTTATCCATCTATTTGTGCTATTCATCATCAATATTATGATCATTGTTCGAATTTTACGAGGTTTTTTCGCTCAGGATTCAAATTTTAGAATCCTTCGCTTGCTCGGTCATCAAAATTGAGCCCGCATATAATTGAAATAGTACTTTGAAACACAGTTCAAAATTGTCATTCCGCATAGTATGACCAAAGTAATCACATATCCATAGTATGCTGATCAGTGTCGCGTATATTGACGCACGAAAATATAAATCGGATTGTTCATTTGATACTAGCAAGCGAGGAATCAGGTAAAAATTATAACTAACACATGCTGTCCGTTTGTTAGGGTTCCGTAGCCAAATGGCAAAAAACGGAACCCTTATAGATTCGTCATGTCTGTCCGTCTGTCTGTCTGTCCGTCCGTATGTCATAGCCACTTTTTTCCGAAACTATAAGAACTATACTGTTGAAACTTGGTAAGTAGATGTATTCTATGAGCCGCATTTAGATTTTCACACAAAAATAGAAAAAAACAATAAATTTTGGGGGTTCCCTATACTTAGAACTGAAACTCATTTTTTTTTTTTCAACAAACCCATACTTGTGGGATATCTATGGATAGGTCTTCAAAAATGATATTGAGGTTTGTAATATATTTTTTTTCTAAACTGAATGTTTTGCGCGAGAGACACTTCCAAAGTGATAAAATGTGTGTCCAGGGGGGGGTCCATTTTACCACTTTGTAACTTCTAAAATAAGAGAACGATAAAACTAAAAAAAATATATGATGTACATTATCATGCAAACTTCCACCGAAAATTGGTTTGGACAAGATCTAGTAAGTAGTTTTTTTTAACACGTCATAAATCGTAAACCGCAATTTACCTTTCATTCAATATTTTTAGCGTTTTTTTTTTTCATAGCAACGTCGTGTTAGTTAATATTACACGAAACCCTCCGTGTGCGAGTCGACTCGCACTTGGCCGGTTTTTTTTTAATCTGCAATCGTAAATTATAATGTTTTGGTGTGCTCATTTGATACAAACTTTTTGACTACTTAAAATTTCAGGCTTTTACGACAGTACTAAGTACTTGGATCTTCTTATCTCACAAACTTTCGTGTTTTTATTAAAAGCATGAACAAGGTTCAATTATTTATTCAAAGGCTTTTAATTACCCACAAAATTACCTACATAACTTCAAACTTGAAAGTCTCACAACAGGCGGAATGTGAAAATTTAATCTGTATTCTGAAACACTAGGGAGGCGGGTAGAACGGAGGATACCAAATTTAAATTGTCCAATGCATTTGCATAGACACCAGCTGTCGCAGGACATTTCCATTTCGATTCTACGTTGTCTAGGTATACCGGTATGGCGGTTGGCACTTGGCACTCGATGATAACATTTTGGTCTCGGATTTTTTATAGTTTGAGAGTTGTGACATGATTATGACATTAGAGATTTTGAGACCTATATACCTTACTTAAATTGACTGTGAAATGAAAGCAGGCGCAACAAAAAAAAAAAAAAAAAAAAAAAAAAACAAAATAAGACGTTTCTTTTTGTTATAGCGGCAATAGAAATACATATTCTGTGATTCAAGTGCCTACCTATTACGGTTCATGAGATACAGCCCACTGACAGACAGACGGACGGATGGACAGACAGCGGAGTCTTATGAATAGGGTCCCGTTTGGCACCCTTTGGGTACGGAACCCTAAAAAGTCAAAATCCCTTTATGAGATTTCTGTTTATGCTCTTTTTTTATACTACTAAGGTGGCAAACTAGCATAAGGCCCGCCTGATGGTAAGCGGTTAACTTAGCCATATGGACGCTTGAAACACACGAGGCATCACTCACGCGTTAGCAACCCTTCCGCCTTCCCATTCACTTGGGGTGGTCTGGTGACCTTACTCACGCACAGAAAACAATAAATTTATTTGGCTACGGTAGGTATTCTATTCTGCAAGGTGGAGGTGCTTCCCCATTCGAGCTGCTCATTGAGCGAATAAACGCTATGCTCTAACTCTCTTCAACAACTTGATTTGACCGCGTAATAGATTTTTAATGAAATAACAAATATCACTATATCATTGCTCAAATCCAATGCCATATCTAAAGATCTACATAAACTACGTTTACTCACAAAAACGTAATTAAAGCTCTAATTAATTCAGAGTACTATTGTATCGTAGCAATGTTGTAGAGCACTTAGTATCTAGAGACGCGTTGTTGTTGAGACCGCAAACGAGGCATCTGTTGAGCTGGTGCGGCTCAATACAGCCTTGTCCAAACTATATTATAGCTATAAGACTATAATTATTGTAATGTAGTACAGTACCTAGTACCCAACTGATATGGCGCGTCGTGAATCTTCGTTCGCACAGAAAAGAAAGTATGGCCCCGATGATTAACGAAAGAATGCTTAAAACTTACAATCAACCTTAGATCACTACTATAAGGTTCATAATACACTGCAGTTGTTAGTTCCGTCTCACTCGCAAGTCACGCCCCTCCGCACGGCGCGCGCTAACATAGCGGCAGCTGCCGACCAATAGCGTTTCCCGCGCTTTGAAAATATATCTTCTGCGCAGATACATCGGTAAGCCATATTAGTTGGGTACTACTTGTAAGCCAGTATTTTCGGATATTGTAAATAATGGGTGACCATGGAGGTTTCATATTATGTCTACTTATCTTCCATAATTAGTAGACAGAGATACTTTTATTTTTCAGTCCTGTCCCCTTTGCTTTTCTCGCTGTACACGAATAACATCCCTAGAAGTGGCAAAGCTCAGCTAGAGGACGAAAATATTAAATTTTTTCAAATGAATTTCTTTGCCGTGCACCTATAGCATTCAAGTTATATTCAAAATTCTATAGATTAAAGAGCTTGTTTTTCTCTTTTCATTTAATTTTTGTTATACCCAGTCGGGTTTTTTGTTTCTTTTGATAACATATCTTGTTAACTACCATAAAGCAGTGTTTAATAACAGTAGGGTACACCATTGAGCTATTATTACCATGTATAGAGAAGACGCCACACATCACAACTATGTTCCGTTCAAGTGAGGCCAGCCGGCCACACATGTTGTTGTAGAACGATGAACGACACGCGGAAGCACCGTGAAAAACACGGTGCTTGCGAGAAAAATACTCCTAAAAGCGTTCTGATAGCGCTACGTGTTTCTACTGTCTGCTTAGACGACTAATTAAAAAAATGGGACATAACCTTTGCTTATGATAGCTTCTCTATACGTAGTAATAATAGCTCAATGGGGTACACAGGTAAAAACCGTAAGGCGGAAGTTAATTTCATTTTTTTTTTTTTTATACCACTAAGGTGGCAAACAAGCATACGGCCCGCCTGATGGTAAGCAGTTACCGTAGCCTATGGACGCTTGCAACACCAGGGGTATCACTCGCGCGTTGCCGACCCTAAATTAGGCACGAGATAGATTATAGTCTGGAGTAGCACATCTTTTTATCCCGGAATAATGTACGTTCCCGTGGGATTGGTTCGGTTTTGATTTTAACAGAGCAAGCGATCGATTTTGCATTGTGGTAGTTTAGGTTAGGGATCTAAATATAGTTGTAGATTATATTGAACAGAACGTTGGAACTACCAAATTGAAAATAGTTTCCATAAACTTGCCCGATGTTTCAACCGCTCTTAGCAATTTGCCTTTTGAATATTGTTTATGGCATTTAAAAGGACTTTTAACTCCTCAACAGTCTCAAAATCAAAGTCGAATTCAAAGCCATGTTACCACCATACCGGTTCGAAAGTGGGCTTTCAAATGAGAAAAACCGGCTGGGAACTCAGCAGGTTTTGGGTACCTATAGATTTATTGGACTATCTGACTATATTGGTTTATTTATAATTAAAAACAGTATTACAAAAAACTAAATTAATCTAATACTGGCTTTAGTGCAAGCATGAATAAGCCATTGCACATTGTTGTTGCAGAGTGCATCAACAGACCAATTTATATACAAGTAATAATCTATCTTGCAATAAGCTCTTATTAAATGAAATAACTCTCTCTTATAATGCATCTATTTACTAACGACAATTTGTTCATTCTGCATAATAAAATATAAAATCTATCAATCTAGACTTAGTGTGTATAATAATGGATTATTATTATAAATAAAAAAGTAATTTAAAAATATTAAATCGACTTCAAAATACACTAAAAAGTATGAAATAACTCTAATCTGACACTGATTTGAAGTCAGCGAAAGAACACGACGCATTCGATTGAAAATAATATATAGACGAAATAAAAAAGTAATTTAAAAAAAATGTCTTCAATATACACTAAAAAGTATAAAATAACTCTAATCTGACACTGATTTGAAGTCAGCGAAATACTTTCAATGGAATACGTCGTGCTCTTTCGCATTTTGATGACGATAATTTTTTTAAAATTACTTTTTTATTTTGAAGTTGATTAAAAAGCATCGATGTCATTAAAATACTAAGGACAAAGGACTGTTACACCAATTTCTCGCAAACTTTACGTCCGCTTTTTATTTAGAAAACAGGACATAATAAAAAATATCATTACATCAAATAAAAATCGAAATACAATGAATACCAAATGTAAATATACTGCAAATGGACGCTTTAGATGTTTTTATTGCAAATTGGCAAACAAAAGTTGAGATTACGACCATTTAGACAAACTTATCCCATTTCCTTTAACCGAATACTTCTGATTTCTGAAGTTAAATTTGATAATAATCACTTTGGGTCTACCCAGTCGAGTAACTTGAGTTTTTTTCGTGTTATCTCTTAGATTGAATTAAAATTTGCGTAGTAATTTTTGGTATTCTTTCAACCGTTACGAATTAAGTAATTTGAAGTAAATTATTATAATTTTTGGTATTCTTCCAACCGTTACAATTTAATTGTAGTGAAGTATTAGTTATATTATAAAGCAATTTTTTAATGCCCAATAAGGATATTTTTCTAGAACAGGCAATTTTTTTAGGAGCAAGAGTTTTAGTTTGGCAATTTTATAAAAAAGTACGAAACGCATAGGCGGTTAACACACTGCCACGCACCACGCAGCGTAGCGCGTGAATGCGTCACTTAACGTTGCTTCTAAGTAACTCCGTTTGAATAGAAAAGACGCACAGTCCAACACAGAAAATACATCCACGCGCGTTCATACAGATCACGCGCCTATATGCGCCACGGGCGTGGGTGCGCGGCGAGACGCAAGGTATAGCATACCGGTCTCGTAGTGCCGTGCGTGATTTTGTATGGAATGAGTCAGAGCCGCCGTGAATCCACAAAACGCAAATACGCGCGTGAGTACGTAAAAAACCCGCACGATGATGCAGATCTGCACTCCCGCAAGTACGCGCGTAGGCGCGTGGCAGTATGATAATCGCCTAAGCTTGGCTCTGCATGACATCTCATAACTTTTTGACAGTGCTATTGCAATTGTTACAAATTGCAATTTTATTTGATTGGAAATTTTCCACAGAAGAGAATACCATCCAAATGAAAATCCCGTATTGGATTCTTTCATACG
This sequence comes from Polyploca ridens, assembly GCA_951394255.1. Taxonomy (NCBI): domain Eukaryota; kingdom Metazoa; phylum Arthropoda; class Insecta; order Lepidoptera; family Drepanidae; genus Polyploca; species Polyploca ridens. The sequence continues at coordinate 9,245,843 of OX596267.1, forward strand.
TAACCTCAGATTTCATTCAATTAAAATCATGTGTGACTGAAAGTTTTGTAGCAATTTAATTTAATCTCAGAGACCACGAAAAAAACTATTTTATGAACAACTAGTGTCCACACATTCAATCTATATGCGAAATTTCATCCAAATCCGTTCAACTGTTGATGCTTAATTGAGCCAAAAACATCTAAAGAACTTTCACTTGCAAACCCTGCAAAAATCTCTTCACACCCTTCTTGAATATCCCCATGCTGTACTTCCTCGGGAAAACCACGGCGGTGAGCTCATTCCGCAACTTGAGCTGTATACAATAAAATTCTATACATTCACACAACTTATCAAATGTGCTGAAAACATAACCACGGTAATAGTTTAGATAACAATACCGTGACATAACGGTTGCTATGCCCTAAATAATTCACGGATATCATAGGATTAAAAACCTTGTTCAGTTGAAAATAAAGCCGTTGTTAGTTACAGAAAATTCTGGATTTATTCGCATTCAAGTTTATGATTTATGCTTTGGACTGCAGTGCGGAGACAGAAAAGGCTTAATTTTAGTCAGCCGACAGTTGATTCCGTTCTTTGCTGAATATGTTAGCAGGACCAGCAGGCTATTTTCGGTTTTAAGTTCAGTGTATTTTGATTCATTTTATGAAAGAACTAGTTTCCACCTGCGGTTTCACCCTCATTATCGAGGAACTTATTGTTTTTCGGGATAAAGATCCAGTATATATCCTGTGTGTGCAAAATTTACACCAAATTTGTTCAACCATTATGCGATTAAGCCACCAATATTTTAACATCATTAGTGAGTTGAGATGGGCATATTAAAGTCTTTGTTAGATTACGAGTTCCTACAAAAGTAATCTGTTCTTGAAAAGTAATCATACACATTCTAAGAGCCGCAGCTGGTGATAACTACAATCTCAGCTACAATTAATTGATTCAGTTGCAGCGTCAGTTGAACTTAATTGAATTGTCATACAAGAGCTTGGAGAAAGATTCAGTAAACTAATTGAAGGCTCCTTTGATCTAAAGATCTCATTTTAGTATAAATAATATGCATGAAAGGATATTATCAACAAAAATATATATTTACAGTTTACCAGTACATATACCTTGCATGCTGGGCATTAGCTACTGATTTATTATTTTTAGTTAGGTACTTAGTACTATCCCTGGCCAGCAAAGCTGTTCCCATGAATGGGTTGCCCGGTTTCTGAAACATAACATTATCACCTAGCAACCACCGGTGTCTTCCGACATCCAAGTTCTTTGGTTCCGACAGCTGTACTCAGAGCCAATGCTTACTATCTTAGCCATAAATAATCCGAACTATTAATATTATAAATGCGAAAGTGAGTTTGTTTGTTACGCCTTCACGCCTCAACTACTCAACGGATGATCATGAAATTTGGCATGCAGATAGCCTATGCTATGGAGAAGGACATAGGCTTCTTTTTATCCCGGGAACGCGAGTGAAACCGCGGGGGACAGCTAGTTATTTATAAATTATCATAAAAATTAAATCGTTGTTTATTGCCACCTCTTCCAACATTAAATAATAATTGAAACACAAAATATTCGTACATGTTTCCTCTTATTTTGTATACAGTAGGTCCTCCCATGTCCCCATCTGAGTCTCGTGTTGTACGTGTCTAATACGCAAGCAAGTCTCGACCCTACGTTCCGTGATACTGAATAATAATCAGACGCGTGAGCTTTTAACATATTTAGAGCGAGCACTGCACATACCTTCATAACCTACACAACCTACGTACACGCGTGTTGGAAATGTTGTTACCTCAACATATAAAACACGGGTAAAACAACACGATTTCATGTTCTCTGACATTCACAACCTTATTGCATAACGGTATCATATTTTTCCATACATTTACATAGAGCGCCTGACGGTTTTGTGGAAGCAACGTGACGTAAGTAAATTATTGCGGTAAAGAATGTGACAGGCACATCGTTACGTAGAATTGACTGTGTACGTAGTACCAGCCTACAAATTGATACAGACTACAGTATAGATTGATATTTCAATTCTAGGTTCCGATACAAAGCAAAAACGGTTCTTGAGTTTAGTTCTAGTGATGACTATGCTACTCAGCTTTCCAACTCACAATTTAGTAGGTACCTAACCTACTTAGTGTATACTTCCCAATCATGCTTAAAAATATTAATTACAGTAGTGGACCTTATCTCAAAAAAAGGATAAAAAGGTCAAAGGTACTTCAATATAAAAAATATTATCGGTACGGGCTTAAAAACTTACTTAAACACACACTTTTCAGAAAAAATATAATTATAGTCAAATTAGGATTAATTCATTGCTAACAACGATTTCTAGTAACATAGAAATAGTTGGTTGCTAAACTGCAAGTGGTATTTTCCACTTTTGATAGGATTCTCATCAAAAATCTTACTTCTTTTTGGGGTTTAATTACTCCACTATAAGACCTTATAATGACCCTGATTCTGTTGTTCACAACTAAACTAATTTTAATGTCACTATGTCTCTTTCTAACAAAGAACATAAGAAAATGATGTAAGAAATTTAGTCCTGTCAAATTACTTAGTCCAATGCTTGTTTTCAATATAATTTTAGTCGCCATCTATCGCGGTTACGCCTAAATACACGCAAAATAAGACGGCCAAGATTAATTTGACAACTTAAAGTATGTTCTATCCCACCTAAAACATTTTTATGTAAAATGTTGCCGCCAAGACATATGGCTCGTACCTACTGTCAAAAAGTTATCAGATCTCATGTAGAGCCAAGCTTATAACTCTACATGCACTTACTCTATAAGCCCTAACTTCACAAACTCTACACACCGTAGTAAAAATATGTGGCTTGGCCGTTTCGCTACCGTCACATGGGAGTAAGGTGAAAAATGTATTCACTGTTCATTACTTTTTTGTTATTCAATAGTTCTTGTAGTATTGAAACGGCCAAGCCACATATTTTTACTACGGTGTGTAGAGTTTGTGATGTTTGAAATTCCCATTTTATAATTTTTTTGTTGTTTGTGTACTAATACAAGCTTACATACCAAATTTCAGCTTTCTAGGACTTCAGGAAGTACCCTATGAGTTTTGATGATCATCAGTGAGTCAGTGACGAAATCGGGGATTTTTAGATATCAATAAAATCTAAAGTATAAGAGCTATGTTATTGAAACTTAATACGTTTAATAAGTTTACTATTGACATCATGTCCTGAGAATTTTGTTTATCTGGTATAATCCAAACCCAAGTTATGAGGCTTCAAAAATACGACGAAGCGCTTCGAGAAAAGGTAGGTAGTGCCCTTTCGCTTCGCTTGGCTGTCTTGGCGGGGGGCACTTCCGTGCCCCCAGATACTTTTTCAATCATGTTCGTAAGAAAGAGATGAGATGTGACTAAAATTAGTTTAGTGCGATTTACAACAGAATCGGCACCATTGTCTTTTTTTTTTTTTTTATACCACTAAGTTGGCAAACAAGCATACGGCCCGCCTGATGGTAAGCAGTTACCGTAGCCTATGAACGCTTGCAACACCAGGGGCATCACTCGCGCGTTGCCGACCCTGAAGAAATCTCTTCACACCCTTTTTGAAGAACCCCATGCTATACTCCAATGGGAAAACCACGGCGGGGAGCTCATTCCACAATCTGAGCGTCCGCGGAAGAAAACTCCTTTGAGCCCGCACAGTTCGAAACAATTCTGGTTTCAATATGTGAGGATGGACTCCCCGTCGATGGCGAGAGTTGCGATGGTGGAAAGTAGCTGTGGGCATCAAGTCGAACAATTCTTTAGAACACTCTCCGTTATACAAGCGGTAGAACACACATAAGGAGGCAAAGGTTCTCCTCAGACTAAGGGGCTCTAAACCACTTGTAAGCTTGGGATCGTCAACAATTCTGATGGCACGTCGCTGAACCGAGTCTAGAGGCCCAAGCTGGTATCCAGGTGCTCCCGCCCATAGATGACAACAGTACTCCATATGAGGCCGGACCTGCGACTTATAAAGTTGCAGCCTTTGCCCCGATGTGAAGTACTGCCTCGCTCTATTGTCTGTAATTTTAAGACTGTAATTTTGTGACTGCTGGTAGCAGAAACAACAATCTGCTAGCATATATAGGTCTCTAGTGCTAATTTAGATTGTCAAATAAAAGCTTAATTCGAGCAGTCTTGAATAAGTCACGCGTTTACTCAAAGATCTTAAGGCACTTTATATTCAGTCCTTGAGACTAGTCTGGTAAGTCTAGTTTGTATTAATTAATCCCTAGTCTTATGTTTGTTGTTAGTGTTGTTTACTATAACAACAGTCACCAATTATGGCTATAATATAACATGGTATACTATTACTATAGATAGATCCTATAAGATATAAGAGTTTTTAAGCTATTGCATAGCTTCTATCGCGGGCCTTGAGCGTGGAGACCGAATCCAGAAATTCCGTAACGAAAAAACCTAACACCCCCCACTCCGACCGGCACAGCCGGGCTCAGCGGTGATAGTTTTGCCATCTATCAATGAATAGCAGAACTTTTAATGACTTTTTGAAATATCACGCTTGTCTCTTTAGTTCAGCAACTCGCCTCTAGGTGGCATTGGTTGTCTATTGCATATATTAACTTTTCATTTATTTAATAAAAGAAAAAAAAAAGTTTTCTTATCGGTCACCACGCTCAAAAAGTGTAACTTGAATTAATATCAAAGAAAAAAAAACAAAGGAAAAAAATACTGCATAAATAAAATAAATAAATAATTATAATTGCATAAGTTGATAAAAACAGCTATGCAATAGCTTTACCGCGGCAGTCTCCGAGTGCCACACGTCTTTTTTTTTATTGTTTGTTTGTATAAACGGGCTAATCTCTGGAATTACCAGTCAGATTTGAAACATTCTTAAACTATTAGGAACATTATCCCCAAGTATTATAGGAAACCGCGGGGGATTTCTTATATAACTAGTTTCTGCACGCGGTTCCACCTGAGTTCCTGAGGGATCTTTCGTTTTCGTGGGATAAAAGTATCCAGAGACATGATCTATTTATGTGTCAAGTTTCATCCAAATAACATAACGTTTTTTCACTCAAAGACCAGCTCGACTGGGGAAGTATCTCCACCTTACAAAATACCGCAGCCAAATAACATTATGTTCTGTTCTTGCGCGTGAGTAAGGTCGCCAGTGCTCATTGGGAAGGGAGAAAGGTTTGGTAACGCGTGGATGCCCGTTGCAAGCGTCCATAGGGCCTGTAACCGCTTACCATCAGGTGGGCCATAAACTTTTTATCCGATAAAACTTATATCCCTTGGAAACGTTAATACCTCTAGTTGTAAGATGGATGTAAGCAAGTTTGTAACTTACAAACTCTCCAAAGAAAAGTTAAGTTGTTACAATGCTTTTAAGCATCTCTGAGCTTAAAAGCACACTCAAACAGAATGCAATTTGTTTGAAGATGCGTTCTGATTCCTTAGTAGAACTCATAAAACAACTTGAATTTAGAGCTTCCCATTAATTATTTGACAAAGTAAGTTAATTCCGTATTACGGGATAAAGAACTTGGTGAAACTGAATGAGATACCTACCTGAGATTTTAAATAATTGTTAGGGCTAGCAAATATAAAATACCGGTCAAGTGCGAGTCGGACTCGCACACGAAAGGTTTCGTAATAACGTTTATTATGGGGGCCTCCTTTAATGTTAAATTTTTTTTTCTTTTTTATTATTTTTTTGTTATTGCGGGCAGTAGAAATACACATTCTGTGAAAATTTCAACTATCTAATATCAACGAGCAAATTTTTGATATTTGCTGGTAAAATATTATATCGATACTAGACATATTTAGCTTATCAACATATCATCTTTATATTATATGCAAGTTATTGTTTATACAGGGGCTCTACCGCGTAACTTTGGTGGTAATCGTAACGAACACCATTAATAAATTTCATCCAATCAGGGCCCACGAATGGTCATCGTCGCGTCATAACGCGTACGCGTCATTGGATGAAATAATTAATGGTGTTCGTTACGATTACCACCAAAGATACGCAATAGCCCAGCGGGTCGTTGTTTTGGTCAGCGACGAGCGACTCAGGGTCGATAATACAAATGATACTGGTGCTAAAAAAATATAAAAAATACTTTATTTTTTTTAATAATAAAAATAAAAAAATAAAAAAATTTGAAAATCATGTAATAAGCTAAAGTGTAGACATAATACTCAACGGGAGTACGAGGGAGTAAAGGGGTGGGGCTTGTGCCTAGCTCTAGTCTGTGCACGTGCCTAGTAACCATACTTTGCGGTAATTTTATTTCAAATTGAATAAGGTATTTCTCAACATATTTACAGTATTTAATGGAATTAAGTCCATTTTTGGGGAATATATGTTTTGTACTACCGCTCCTGGGTCGCTTGTCGCCGATCAAAACAACATCCTGTATATTGTAAGGTTCTATTCTTCTAAATATTTGATTTCCTAGTAAAAACTAGCCAAGTCAAATGTTGAGGTTCAATAGATCATAAGTTATTTGCATTGTGTAATTAATTCGACCACAATGTTATATTTTTAAATAGCAAACATTGTTGTAGCAGAAAACAAAACAAGAAATTGTGTTTAAAATTTACTTAACAATGTAATACGTTCTTATAAATAAATTTCAGGATTGTCTACAGAACTTGGCACCTATTTAGATCTGTATCATAATATTGAACTTGGCTCCCATTTTCAATTAAATTTTGTGTGTTTATGTTAAATAGTTTTTGAGTATGAAGGGTTCAAAAGTGGCTCCAAATGGTTCGTGTATTACACATGAGGCTGCTCGCCAGTTCCTTTTTGTCTTGAACTTGGCTTGACACGCTACCACGTGTCTAGATTATTATGCACATATAATACTATTTTGTATAAGCTTTTGTTTAACTTAAAATGGTAACAAATTGTATTTACCTTCCGGCTGAAGCTATATATTTTTATCTAAAAGATTAGGGATAAGATATTCTAGATTGTAAAAGACTGAACATAACCCCAGTATAAATACAGTTTAAATTGCAATAAAGCAAGCAGATATTCTCCAAGCAATTCTGAAATGAGAGCAGAAACCCCAACTAGTACTACATTCCTGCGATCGGGTCATGTAATATTGCATTGCCAATTTCTTGTTAAGGAAAACCCGACAGTCAAGAAAGCCCGCTACCGCAGCAAAGATTGGCTTCAATCTGAGAGTTCTCATGAAAATTATGTCAGTATTGTATCTGGAAACTAAAACTTTTTTTGATATTAAATGGGCTTGCGTTTGGCCACTGACCCTCCCATAAGGGACGAAGACGAAGCCTAAGAAACACGCTTACCCAGAAGAAACCTATTCACTCTGGCCTTGAAAGTTCCTACATTGTCAGAGTCAGGAAAAACAGACGACGGAAGCAAGTTCCACTCCCTTGTTGTCCGCATTATAAATGAGAATGCAAAACGATGTGTCCGTATTTTCGGTATGTCAACAACGTACGGGTAAAATTTTCCTTTTTAATCAAAGCGTTATAGGGTGTAGGCTAACATAGTATTTTTCAAAATTAACCCTACTAAAGGGGTAAATAAAAAAGCGAAATAAAGTTTGTGTGAAAAATTTTTATGAAACGTAATTAGGAAACTATACTTGTTGTATTTATTTCTTAGGATTTATTGCTTTGTAGTAAATTTTTCTTTTACTATTTTTGTGTAAAATTTACCAGAGACATAATCAAAATTTAATTAAGCTCTTCAATAAAGATATTGAAAGTTCTTTTTAACCGACTTCAAAAAAAGGAGTAGGTTCTCAATTCGAATGTATTTTTTTTTTTTTTTTTTTTTATGTTTGTAACCTCATAACTCCGTTATTTATGAACCGATTTGGAAAATTCTTTTTTTATTTGAAAGGGTACGCTTCCCGTTTGGTCCCATTGTCATCAGATCGGGATTTGATTACTTCTTAGTGTACTTTGAAGTCGGTTTAAGGTTTTTGTAAAACAGTCCAATTATTACCAAATCAAATCTACAAAATTATTTCAATGTGTAAGATCATAAATGTAAGATTTAGAAAAGATATAAATATTTGCAGCGTTGAAAAGCAACATATTGTAAGCAACCTATACAACTACTCACAATAAATCTTGTGCGAAGATTTATCCTGGCTCTAAGGGTACTGCGGGGGTTATATCAGATATGAAATCGAATTATGTTTACTTTACGTTAAATTATGTTTAACGTGTTATTGAATATGTTTAACATTTAAACTTGTGACGTCGATTTCAGAAACATAGTGGTTTGTACATTTACTCACATTTTACAAACAACATTTACAGTTTACAGTTGACTTTGTTTGCAATATCTGGATGATAAAACAAATTGGTAAAAAAATACAAAAAGATTCAACCGGGTCGGGGTTTGGACTCACGACGTAAGGAGACGCTTTGACTACTAGCTATCGCTTAATTTACATACTGCAGTGATATTACCGATCTTTTCAGTAACTGGGTGACCGAACTATGCTCGAAAACTCGGAAAAACGCGTTTTCCCAGCTAGGCAAAAACCTCCTTATAGCAAACATCAAAATCATTAGAGCCGTTTTCGAGATCTCAATACATACATACAAATATTGCTCGAAGGTTGAAATGTTCACAGTGTGTGTAGTCGCAATAAAAAAAAAATATATCGTACGGTGGTACGGAACCCTTCGCTTGCGAATCCGACTCACACTTGACCGGTTTTTTCATTCATCATTATTAAAATTGATAGAGAGTCAGATAAATTATCGGAATTACATCAAATCGCTAATCCAAGTAACAATACACATTATGATAAACCCGAAAGTTTGTGAGGTTGGGTCATATGGATGTGTGTCACTCTTGCACGCAGAAACTACTTAACGGATTTTGATGAAATTTGGTACATAGATATAGAATATGTTCTAGATTTACTTTTTATCCCGGGACAAAAAGTTTTGAACGCGGAAAAAAAACACAAGGGAAAACTATTGCTTAAAGAAATTGTGAAGAAAGCAGAGTGTTATTTCTTATCGGTACGATGCAAAATCATCAATAAAACATCTTGCAGTTATATGCAGGCAGATCTATGATGAATGCTCTGTAGAACCCACGTACTAACTTATCTCGGTGGATCATGAGCGGAATAAACTTGGATATAAAAACCAGAGCTACGTGATTTAACACCATAATAAAGTATCAAATATTCACAGAAATATCGTCAGCTTGCAGATAGCGACAGATGGTACTGGATAGTGTTGTCAATATTTTAGTATTTATCGACAGTTTTTGTCCGGAATTTATAGAAGTTAATAATGCCTTTAATGAAAGGCTTTCGTCTTATGTACACACAGACAGTCCTCTGTTCCCACTATCGAGGAAAAATCCCTTCAGGCCGCACTGGGCGGCTAGCTGCATTGCGGCCAGCCGATTTTTTCTGATCTGATGGCTGACCGCATTCAAAAATATGAACAATTGCCGCGTTCCCAGGATAAAAGTAGCCTATGTCCTTCTCCATACCATAGACTATCTGCATGCCAAATTTTATGATGATCCGTTGAGTAGTCGCGGTGTGAAGGCGTAACAAACAAACAAACACATTCGCATTTATAATATTAGATAGGATAGCCAGCTAGCCGCAAAGTGCGAAGGCCCTCTTAGAATAGTAGTAAAACCAGCAATCCAATTCCGCGACTATTAAGTGATTTTGCACTGATTGATAACAGTACCGACCAATCACTGCATCTAAATCTTTAGTGTGTTCTTGATATAGCCAATCCGAGCGCATTGTCGGTGGTGGGGAATTGGCGGAATAAAATGATCGTCATTTCGCTTCGGCCTTTCCATCCATTATATCAGCATTCACTCCATTCTGACGCATATCATTCATCACACAATCCATGCATATATTTTTCGGTCTCCTTGTTCCATACATCCATCTATTCATATAATTCTTCGTTACATAGATAGTGAAAGTCTTATTTATATAATTTTGCTTCAAATAATTAAATCCTAACATAAATTATGATCAATATAAATAATGTTACATCGTACCAAGATTAATTTATCTCAAAAAATAAAAGACAACACTTCAAATTCATTGAACAAGCGTCGCGTAAATGTCCTACTTTTACCGGACCGGACCGTCTACCGGTCATTGTATCGACATCGTCATCCGTCGGCAAAATAAAAAGACAGCACTTTTACGCTCTATTTCTCGTACGATCTAAATGTGGGTTTTATTCAAATTTGAAATATTACGTTACCGGAGTCATTCCGGACGCGGTAGTTGTTACCTCCGCCGGACTTTTTGCTAGTTCCCAAGCCAACTGTGGAAATTTTCATCAAATGCATTCAACTAGGTTTTGTTTCGGTGCATTTCAAACGCAGGTGAATAAGGAATGCCGTTGTTTTTCTCACATGAAGATTACGCATAGAATACCTAAAAATAACCCGTGTTTTACAGTTATATTTAAAGTATGATACCTATATGTTAATTTTAAGTTAATAAAGATTGTTTTCTTTTAACGTTGGAAAATAATGTTGCTAAGGTGCAAATTGGAAGGTAGGTACTTATTTTATTTCAATGTAGGTAGGTACTTAGGGCCACTCCGTATACGTACCTAATTTTCATTTGGTTGACGCAAGTGCGCCTTACATAATTATTTTCAATTGATGTAAGTTGTACGAATATATTATTAACTCTGTGATGTAAGTAACAATATCAAGTTGATTTATGTTCATCAGGTAATTGATTGAAAATAAGGTAAACATTAATATAAGTATGATAAACCTGGAAAAAATTATTTGAAGGATAAAAAGAAACCAGTGAAGCTCCTGTCGATCTGTCCGCCTATCCCATCAGTTGCCCGTCTCATCTCATTACACAACCGTTACAAGTGCCCAACTTAAATGATAAAGAATCGTATAAAAACAAACATTATTTACAAAGCGTGGGAAAAAGGGAAAAGAATATGCATGCATATCGAGAGGAAAATCAAGTGTAGAAAAAAATATTCCGGGGTGAATATCTTTCCAACAAAAACATCGTTCAAATATATTTCCAAATTGACATTGGAAATATATTTCATATGGGGCATGGGCATGGGCAGCATGGGGTTCTTCAAAAAGGGTGTGAAGCGGTTTCTTCAAGGTCGGCAACGCGCCAGTGATACCCCTGGTGTTGCAAGCGTCCATAGGCTACGGTAACTGCTTACCATCAGGCGGGCCGTATGCTTGTTTGCCACCTTAGTGGTATAAAAAAAAACATTTGCCGAAGTTATGTGTGTATGAGTACAAAATAATAAAACTAGATACATATAAGCGTTTTTTTTTTTGTAATAATATCGAATAAAAAATTAACTACTTTATCTTTCCATATTATAATCCCCAAATTAGGTAATTTACAAAATTGCTTTCCAACCGTAACTTGACCGAAGTTTGGAAATATCATCACCATAATTATAAAAAATTCACTAAGAATCAAGGACAAAAAGTGAAGTATCAAAGTTGTGATAAAATTAATTTTACTCGAGTCTTACTAACCTTGGGATAAAAGAAAATTATGTTAACAATTTAATCTGTAGGTATAATCAATACAAATAAATAAAATTGAAGTGCCTGTTTGTCATGAAAAAACCGTCACATGGGCCTAAGGTGAATATGGCGTTTATCTACTGTTAATTATTTTTCTGTAATACAATAAGTTATTGTAGTAGCGAAACGGCCAAGCCACATATTTTGACTACGGAGTTAGAGTTAGTGAAGTTAGGGCTTTCTATTTAATTTATTATTATTAATTACTAGGTAATATCAACAACAGTAAGTATATTTTTTTCAGCAATTGACAACCAACCTAACATATTGATCAGTACTCAAAGCGAAATAGTTTTGATGCTCTAAAAATGGGTGCTCTAACGATAATACTTTTTATAATAAAACTGTAAATTTTTATCGATACGTTTTATTAAACACAACAACACTAGATGCTACAAATCCGTCGGTGCTGAAAAGGGAATGATTTCGAATTTAATTTTTGTTCCCATTTTGAGCAATTATCCAAAATATGAATCGGTGCTGAAAAGGTAATAGGATCGGTGCTCAAAAAATCGGTGCGCAAATGGGAATACTTCGAAAAAAAACCCCGCCCGCTGGTCTCCGGAGGCCTCGATCATTTTGATGAAAAAGTGTGTGCAAAACGTCGAGCTTCGGACCCCCACGGTCCCATGGTCTCGACCGCAAAAGGCAAAGATAAAGGAGTTGGAAGATTTTAGTATGGAGCCTGACATTCCTACTATGCCGCCATTTTAATTTTGTTACAAAATAGCTTTTTAAAGCGTGTCTTTTTTGAGTTTATAGTAATCAATTTTGCATTAAAAATAATATAAGTTTATTTTTCTTAACAGTAGGTAATACTTTAGTTGCTTATATCTTCGAAACGTGACACTACGAGGTTTTATCATAGAATATTTCTTGATTGTATTGATGTCAGCTATAAATTTTTATAAGAATTACCAGAGGACGCCGTTTTGAAACCAAAAAATACAAAATGGCGGTTGAGAGGAATGCCAAAATCTTCTAACTTTTGACTTATTTTAACTTTTAGTCACCATAACAAACTACTCACCCTAAAGCGGCAATACAGCCATCGATCATTACGTCATGCGTCACCATCAACTAGTGAGCTTGCTACTTAATTATGTGTAAATGATCTGTGACATTTATTACGAACGTGTAACTTCGAAGGAACACTACCATTTTTGTTATTAGTAGAAAAACCTGAATAATGTGAGGAAGAAAAAGCGATAATCGCCTAATTTATCTCAATTAATTATCTTAATCGCTAAGAAAGCAGAACATTTTCACAAATCCGCAGGATTAGTTTCTTCATAGTAAGTTAGTTAGAGTACGTAGATTTATCTCCGAGATTGATCAAATTTTTTGAAAGAGATTTAGAAGTGAATTTGGGTTAAAATATGGATACATTTCACCATTGATTATCACGCTCCTCCGTTTTTAAAAGTAGTTTATGTTGTAGTAGTATCAGTTATTTAGTTTAGTTAAATATATCACAAATATACGGTTTTTGCACCATTGCAAGAACAGTATATTTGTGTATATGTTAATCCCCGACTGCTATAGGTATCTTATAAAATTCAAGTTATATTCAAAATTCTTTTTTTTCTTTTCAGTTAATTATTGTTTTACGCAGTAGGTTTTTTTTATTATACCTACTTTTTGTGTAGGTACTGTTGTGTACGAAGTTGGTGGGTCCATGCTTGGCGAACCGAGCACGAGCCGAGCCACGAACGAACAGGATTCGAAATACGAATTTTCGTTTTTTTAATTTTACATTTCGTTGTCATGGTTACAAGATTTCCTATTCCGATTATTTCAATGATTACAAATAATAATCATGGTGACAACAAATGAAAATCTATAAATGAGATGGGGATTTCTGGGCCTGGATCATAGAGTAAAGTGTCATAAGTAGAGGTTAAAAAAATATATATGTCGGAGAGTTAGATCGTTGGTCGGACTCAGTTGGATTACGATATTATCGTGATACAAGGGTTGGGTAAAATAGTAGTAGTAGTAGCAACACTGATTTGACTTTAACGTAAATAACAGACTTAATGAGGGTATGCGTAATATTAAGAACATTGATTTGACTATAACGTGAATAACAGAGTTTAAGAAGAAGAAGAAGAAGAAAAAGTCATTTATTCCTTACAGCTTAAAAAAATATAAAATACAAAATAAAAAGTTTTAATACTAAAATAAGCAGTGTGTAAGGAAAGGGACTTGGCATCAGCATTTGCTAAGTAAGCCCCGTGACGGAAAATTACTCAGCGCTGGTTTTCAGCCGAGCCCTTGTACCACGTGAAATTTATTTAGTGTTTGTGGCAAAAAACTCTAAATTAATACAGTACATCAACGCAAAAAAGCAACATAAAAATCGATCCATAACTGGTAAAAACAAAAAAATAATAATAATAACATTCGAAATAGAAAAAAAAAAAAAACAGAGAAAAAAAATTACATAACAAAACTCAAATACAAATACAAACCTTACAAACCTTACAATACCGGCAACAAATAAGCAGCTATCCTTTTTGAATTTTGATTAAAATCTGTTTACAGTGAATCTTAAAATTTAAATTATTTTTAAGTTTGCGAATTGGAGGTGGAATGTTATTCCACACTTTGGACGCTGCGTATTTGAAGCTACCCTTGTAACCTTTGGACCTATGCTTAGGTATGAAAAGTTTATCTAATGCCCGTGACCTTGTATTAAAAAAATGTGCATCTTTACACCATGATAACTTATTAAATAAATAAATTGGAATAAGTTTATAAGGGGATGCGTATTGCTTTTGGGATAGTTAGTTTATCACAAGCGCTCGAGCTGTACACATCTCAGTGCAATCATTGTTACACCCGGTTCTGTAGCCTGTAATTATTTAAGACTGTACATACATGTGTGAAGTGAAGTAAAGTGAAGTGAAGTGATTATTTAATTGTAATATTATGTCGTAACAATAACGTAATAAACACATTGGGCCCGTGAGGAGTTTGTTGCGTCGCTTCTTCTCCTCATACGGGACTTTTACGAAGCGATGGTATAACGTTGTTTTATTGCCTGCACTGCACCCACCGAATCCCGATACTACTGAACCCTAATCGTGGTGTTTGTATCGCTTGGCTATCGCTGACTCCGACATATATTTATATTAAAAATTGCAAAAAATCAACCCAATTCACTATCTGGTAAATGAGAAAAATAAATAAAATCTCAACTCTCAGATAATCAAAACCGCACGATTTTCAGGAATATTTTGATAATAAATTAGATATTTATTGACAGTACTTTCTTCTTTATACAACCAGGCCCAAGATTGTATGCAGGTAAGCGTATCGTTCTCCTTTTCGAAGATTCCATTTAAATATGCGAGGAGTGAAAACTTTACTTGTTTTAGGTATAATGCTCAAAGAGATTTTTCTTTTCAAACATTATTTTCGCAAATTAGCTTGTTTCAACTAACTACGTTAACTAGGGCGACAATTAATTATGCACTTCCCTCCCTCGGCTGAAGTTTTTATTTTCTTTGCATTAGGTACCAAAAGGAAATGAACGGTATAATGATAATAAATTGCGTTGCGAAAGCTGTCTAGAAATATGATGCTTTGCGTCTTCCGGTTAACTTTGCCATGAAAAAATAAAACGCCAAACAAGACGTTTCTTGTATGGGCGCCCCCCATACAAGAAACGTCTTGTTTGGCGTTTTATTTTTTCATGGCAAAGTTGAATTAGTTATTGGCCCTGATTCTGTTGTTCACAACTAAACTGATTTTAATGTCACTATATCTCTTTCTGACGAAGAACATAAGAAAAGGATGTAAGAAATTTAGTCCTGTCAAATTAGTCCAATGCTTGTTTTCAATATAAATTTAGTCGCCATCTATCGCGGTTACGCCTAAATACACGCAAAATAAGACGGCAAAGATTAATTTGACAACTAAAATATGTTCTATCCTTTTTCAATCATGTTCGTAAGAAAGAGATGAGATGTAACTAAAATTAGTTTAGTGCGATTTACAACAAAATCGGCACCAGTACCCTCAGTGTTCGTGTCCGACTCGTACTTGGCCGGTTTTTATTATCCTTAGGATGGACAGTAGATTTTATTTATGTTAATTAATTACTTAGCCTTACGAACGCGCCACAAGCTATTTCTATCCTGTTTTGCGGGTTATCTTATGGCCGGTTTCCATAAACAAAAACGAATCGTTTTGCTTATCAATGGTAGGTTTTTTTATTGCCAAACTGGGCATATATATCATTTCGTAAGGTAATTTTACCTGTGGTTGCTACTTCCATATGGGAGGGTCTACTATGCAAAGCTTTGAGGTCTTTGCTTCATTATTAGTAAAGATATGTCTTAATTTTAACTGATAACGGTCTGTAAATTATTGATATCGAACATTAATCGAGTAGCGGTGCGGTAGTAGCGGTGCGTAAGTAAATCTTAATTGTTAAAGCATTTGTTTTGAAATCTAAAGAAAGAATATTATTATTCTATTAATTTATACTATAAAAAATAATTATTATAAATCATTGACTTATGCGGTAGCAAAACAAAACAAAAAAAGTTTGTTGTGTTTTTGTTTTTTGTAAACTTTGTGAAAAACTAAATTTTTTGTAAATGCTCGATAGATTGCGAATATCTATAAGATTTTTGTTATGAAAATAACGAAAGCCAGAAAATGACTATTACGTATACATTACCACGTTTTTATTCAAAACATTTACTACTATAAAAATTTCAAATACAATAAATATACCGGGACAAGATGCAATCAAATTTAAAGTCTATTTACTCGTCTCCAGATTCAATTAGTACACTCCATGGCAGCATACAAAACTAATTCAAAGTTGCCGAGTAAACATTGCCAATACTTAGTGAAAGACAAACTTCTGCATATGTTATTGTATTTTCATAATGTTATGTTGCAAGAGAACACGTGGTGACTATATAACCATATTTTATGACACATGTGTCCGAGGAATTGTTACCACTAACCTTATTAGCATAGATTGGTGATGAGATGATTCTGTAGTTTCAATTAAACTTTAGTCTCACTATATCTCTTTCTAACAAAGAACATAAGAAAAGGATGTAAGAAATTAGTCATGTCAAATTAGTCCAATTGCTTTCAACATAAATTTAGTCGCCATATTCAAAAAAAATATTAAATGGGCTTGCGTTTGGCCACTGACCTGCCCATAAGGGACGAAGACGAACCCTAAGATGGAATACGCTTATCCAGAAGGAACCTATTCGCTCTGGCCTTGAAACTCCCTAGATTGTATGTGTCAGGAAACACAGACGCCGAAAGCAAGTTCCACTCCCTTGCTGTCCGCATTATAAATGAGGATGCAAAACGCTGTGTCCGTATTTTCGGTATGTCAACAAAGTACTGGTGAAACTTTTTCCGGCGTCTTGTGGTTCGGTGTAAGAATGGGAATGGTGGAATAAGGTTGAACAATTCCTGCACACACTCTCCAAAATATACCCTGTAGAAATCCGATAGGTTTGTTTTTAAACATTTTATCTTCAGATTATTCCCCCAACTTAATATGGTAATAATCTGAAAGTCGATTCAATCTTATTCATATTTGCTTAAACTGAAATATTCTCCAAATGTACAAGTTATAACTCAAATGTAAAATCAATCAAATTCGAAACTACAGACTGTAAGCAGATTAATGATAGGGCTTGACAACAAACAACTCCTAATAAGCTCAACCTTTGACGCAGTTCGTTGCCTCCCCTCAGAGACTAAAACAAAATGCTTATAGCTAGGACGTTGAACTGAAACTTTTGAAAGTGTAAAGTCTATTTGCCAGGTTATTCATGCAAATAGGGGAACCGGCAATATCTTTTACACTGTATATATATTTGAAAACATCTCAAAATATCAATCTCTATGCGTAGATTCATAAACATATCGCACATCGGCAACAAGAGTGTCACAACATAATAAATGAAGCTTTTGGGAAATCGCGTTTTTTTTTAAAACATATAATTCCATTTAAAAAAACATATCGGAGAACTAAAGATATATTATGTTTTTATAGAATTAAAATCCTATAATGTGTCACTCTTGTACCCAATACCGATTTAATTAATTCAGTAATAAGGTTATATCACATGTTATAATACTTTTCTACCCATATGGAACTCGGTATCAACCAACGCTAAAGCAAGAAAAGTGTCATTTCACATGATGTGACTATCTTTTTGGCGAAATCAAAGCAATTATATGACAAAGCAACTTACCTTAATAGGGTCGTTACACAGGTTAGGACAGTACTACACACACTAGATGCATGTACGCTCTGTATCAACATTGATGTGACACTTTTTACGCTACAAAAGATAGGAAAGTGGCTCCGTGAAAAAGGGTATTAAATGCCATATCTCAGTGAGGAATTACACTATAATTATGACGATTTTTTTGCAGATAAAGTTTGTGATTGCCTTTCTTATGGCATACTTATATCAATTTCGTATTATCATGTGTTGTGACACTCTTGTTGCCGATGTGCGATAAGATTTTATACAGATAACTCTTAAAATTCTGATTCTAAAAGTTATGAAACATATATCCGACCAATTAGCTATGAAAACCGAGAGACATACTCAGGATGTTAGAGCTGCAACGTGGAGCAAAATGTACAATAAATGTGTATAGTCCTCCCACCCACCGTCTCTCCTTAGGGAAAAGTACAAAGATGTAATATAATTGGATGTAACAAAAAATTGTTTTTTTCATTCTCTGCAAGCAAGAAACTACATCAATAAAATCTCATCGTTAATTCACCGAAGATGCTGTTGATTCTTTAGTTTCCAAAACCCATTGTTCACGTAATAAGTACTTAATTTCTTGGACGACTCCTAAGTCTATCAGCAATATCCATAAAACTATGTCTTACTCATACCCACTATTATTATATTGCGCACCATTATGATAAGCTCCTAATTACATGACATGGGGACACACCACCCCCTACTTAGTAGTAGGTACTAGACTATCTGGCGAACAGCGAAGGAGTGGAATACATTTCCGGCGTTGATTATTCCTGACACATAATTTGGACATCTTAGAGGCAAAAAAGATGGATTTAAAAATTTACCACGGCCACTTTTTCAGAACTAAAAGTTAACTTTTTTTAACTGTGTATAGGCCTGTGTTTGAGCGGGTGGGTAGGTACCTACTACAAAGTACCCTACCTACCACCTGGCTATGGTTTCCTCACGATGTATTCCTTGACTCTAGGTCATTGTATGATTCAAACCGGATCTCTCGTCTCGGGATCTGACGTCACTACCACTGAGCTATCATGCATCGCCTTAAACGCCTTAAAACTGGAGACCTTGTCCTAACTGAAGAAGTATATTTGAACTGATGTACCAATATAAAATGAATGGGCTCTTCCATTAAGATATACCACAATGCAATGGTACGCAAGATGTAATAATAAAACGTCACACGCTCCCAACGGCAAGAAAATTAATTTCCCTCGCACTGTGCCAGTCTCTCGCATTTATTTAAGAGTTGTTTTGATGGCGCCTGACGCCAAATGAAATGTAATTTCAGGTTTGAAAACATGTTTGTTTTGTTCAACACGTACTATTTCGCGTATGAGTTATTATTTTATGACCTGGTATTTTCCGAAACTGCTATGATGTTGCCTGAATTTCAATTCACTGATTTGAATATCTAAGGAGTTCTCTCATTGACTTTAATGTATATTTTCCAGACCTTTTTTGATAAAGCTATGCACATGGATAGGTGAATATATAAAAAGTCACAAAGTAAAAAAGGGTATAACAATATGTTATATTTAACAACGAAAACAATAACAAACAACAATAAATAAATCAACTACAACATGAAGACAGTTGAAAATGACTTAAAATTAATCAACAATATTTACAAGGCACTGCGAACGAACACACACACATACACCATTACACACACATCCAGGTCTTTAGTGACCTTTATGATGATGAATGGTTTTGTACACAGGGATCTTCACGGGGTAGGGTTGTGGAACGTGGACTGTGACGGTCTTCTCCACTCTGATTGGCACGTGTTTCTCGACGGGGTAAGGTACATGTTTCACCACTGGGTAAGGTACAACCTTCTCCACGGGAATTGAGATTTCAGTTTCAACTGGAACTGCTACAGGCTTGTTCACGGGCACCTTGACGGGGTATGGCTGGGGGATACCGATGAGAATTGGTTTGGGCACGTTGATGTGGATCGGCCTGTGGATTGGTACGGTGACATGTTTGTACAGGGGTACAGCCACAGGATGCTGTTCATCAGTATGCTCTCCAACAGGGAAAGCTTCAGCGTGACCACCGAAATTGTGACCGTAATCCTGAACACCGAAGTCTTGAATTCCTTCATTGCCACCGTGACCGTATTCTTGGCCAGCGTCTTGGAGCGTGAAAGATTGAACTTGACCACCATGCTCCTGACCGCTGAAGTCTCCTCCATGACCGCTTACTTCCTCTTGACCGCCGAATTCTTGGTTGCCTGAATCATGAGCTGCTTGGAGATAAGAATCTCCACCGAAATTGTGGCCACCACCTCCAGCTTGCTGGGCTTCATGTCCGGAGAACTGACCGCCAAAATTATGGACACCAAAGTCCTGTTGTCCACCAAAATCATGGCCTCCGTTACCGCCTTGAGTCAGGGCGAGGGTGTGGAGGCCCTGGTTGCCAGAGAATTCTTGGCCACCTTGTCCACCGGAGAAATCATGGCCTCCTCCGCTCGCGGGCGCTGAGTATTCATAGCCAGCTGAACCACCATTTTGGCCACCGTCTCCTGCCAGCTCATGAGTATATCCACCTTCGAACCCGGCCTTGCACGACGCAACTGCCAGCAACAAACACACCTGGAACAAACGAGAGTACTGTTAGAATTGTTAAGAAATGTGATAAAAAATGATCACCTTAATTGCCAATTATTTGATTCGATAAGTGCTGAAATAACTTTCGCAATCTAGATCGCTATCGAAATTTGAATTCTGTTATTTAATTGGTAGCAGCTTGATTTTTGAATATCCGTTATATTATCTGTTGCGATGATTTTAAACTGAGAATTTAAATATCAGACTAAGGCTCCGTTTAATACATGGTATTTTGCGAATAAGTACCTTTAAATTTAATTTTTGCTGAGTTTTATTTGAAAATATGTATATTATTCTTAATAATCTACTATTTATAAATTAAATTTCAATAAGTTTATATTTGTTAGTTATCCAATTATTAATTGAGTATCATATAAGTAAATAGATGCAATAACAATTTAATAAGATGTTTTTTTGCAATGTGGAAAGTCAGTATTTCACTCCTTCCATTAACTTAGATTACTTTGAAAGTGCAAAATAATTAATATTATATAAACCCTGCTAAAATTTAACAATGCTAACACTTCACCGTTGCAAAAACATAAAGCAAAATCCATTGTGTTTTGTACGCTCACGAAATATACGATAACGCTATAAAAAATTAACAGGTACCGAGCGCTTCCATTCAAAACCTTTCACTTTACTTGTCAAACATTTACCTTTCTATATCATGACAATAAAAATAATAACTAAGAATTCTTAATACTGTACATACTATGAACATTCTTAACCCTAGAAAGATAATCATATTTTAGAGTACGTTAAAGATAATCATGCGTAAAATATACGCATGAATTTTGACAGGCTATAATATTTTGTTTTACATGCTGGTAATAAATAAGCTATTTGATATTGTTTTTCTATACATTAAAGAACAATAAAAACAATGATTTATGTGTATATAATAATTAATCATATTAAAATTAAGCAAAAACTTTGAGCCTCTGCAAAAATCATCAACATATTGAAACTAATTTTTAAAAATGAACATTAAAATAATTTATACCAATAGTCAGTAATTTTAACGAACATTCAGAAATTGTAAGATACCGCCTATTATAAAAGCACACGTAATGACTTATAAATCAGTCAGATGCAGTTTAGACACAAGTCAACATTATGCTCTCGAAAAATAGCTTTTTGTCAATTATTGCACAATGTTTTTGCCTTTCGCCGTTTCTTTGAGGGTCAAAACGCACAGTATAATATGACTTTTTGGCATTGGTTCCTCTGGATTGTTTTCTGGTGCATCAGGGACATCTTTTGGCAGGATGTGGGCGATATTCTCCCGGAAATATTTGTACAGAGCAGGGGTTTCCAGTCAATTGCCCATAAACGGTATTGCCCATAAAATCTTTGAGCTAGGCTAAGATTTTACTTGTATTTTTTCCGGCTGAGAACCTTGTCGACTTTACTGAAAACATTGCGGCTGGAAATAATGCAACTAATGCAAGCTATACTTATCATTCCATAGAATACCAATAACCATATATGCCATCGATTCGATTTTCTGCTACATGACATCAGAGCAAATTTTCACCATGAGCCGGGTCTTCTCTCTTTCCTCATTTATGAAAGCCTCTTTTCACGTCATTTTCAATATCGTGATGTGCAATTTCACTATCTAAGTCGTTACTAATATGTTCGCCATCACTATCTAAAAGAGCAGCGAGAATTCGCTCTTCTCCCGTATTTCGACTCCCAATCTTAGCGATGATGGGCCAAAATATTTATAGAAACATAAACAGTACAGTAACAATGCAAAAACTACACAACAATAACTTACAAATAAAAAACAACACGATTTGTCGAAGAAGTTGAAATCTTAAAAGTCACGTTAAAGATAATCTTGCGTATTTTTTACTCCGCCATCGTTATATTTCGAAATTGGTGGCACTTACCTCAGCGAAACGGTCACCTTACGCATGCTCCAAGCGACGAGTGAGATTACCAAAACCCTCAGCGCCAGATTCGCGCAAATAAAAAAAATACAGCAATATTTCGATCGCGCATGCGTATTTTTTACGCAGATTATCTTTCTAGGGTTAAGCAGCTTAAAAAAATGTTCAATGAATGTTTGCTCTCTATATCCGAGCGCCATTTAAAACCGGTTTGCAATCTGTGAATGCGTGAAAAAAATCATAATCCATAAACTTATTACGGTGATTATTTTTAAAGTGCGATTTTTATGAGCTTCTGATTTTTCATATAAAGTATACATGAATGAGGTTTCTAGGGATCCATCAATCAATGAACCTTTTTAACGCGTTTTTATTTTAAGCTGTAAGTTATCGAGTGGAAAGTCACCGTCATAAATATTTTCGAGGAAGAGCAATATCATTTTGTTATGGTTGAACGAAGTGCTTTTTATCCCCGGAATGTGGATGAAACCGCACGTCAAACTAGTATGTAGTTAAAAATAAAAAGTATTGTAACAAAATAGTCTGTTACGTTTTATAAGAAAATTTAGCTGATTTTATTATAACGGCACCCTCAGTTCGCGAATCGGAATCGCGATTGACCGATTTTTATTGCTAAGGTGAGCATTTTTTAATATTCTCTGTTGAACGATCTTTTGATAATGAACCCTAGATAATTGTGCTATATAACTAATAACAAATCAGATAAAAAGATAACAATAGCCGAAGAAATTACAATTTAATGCTCGAGATTAACAATTTAATAGAACTCGAAAATTCGTTTCAATTACAATGATAGTATTACTGTCACTAATCGTTAACAAGGCATTCTTATGTTATTGTTAAGTTAACATTGTAGTTAATATTTGATGCATAACATTAACATTGTAACGACTAGATTTTCTCCGAAATACAAAAGCATTTGCAAAACGATATAGAGTTTATTGTTTGGTTGATTTACTGTGAAGTCAGTGATGTTAATCATAGCATTTTCGATTTTTTATATTAAATCTTTCTTAATAGAGAAAAACGTTGCCATGAAATTGTGGCCAAAAATATTTTGTAAACAAATAAAAAATAATAATCCCAAAAACGATAATGTCGTTGTGTTTGGTCAACTGAAAACATAAAAGAATATTTTCAAAATGAAAAGTATTTGATTATTTTTGAATGAAAAGATTTCAATATTAGATTAGTTATGATCTACTTTTGAAGACTCTTTCCTTTATGTTTTGTAAAGTTGGTTAACTTTTATAAAAGCCCAAATAAATTGAATCAAGTATTGACGTATTGACAATAACTTTTTTATGCCAAGCATGCCAGCCAGATGTTAAGCTAATAATAAAAATACTCGTCTCAGAAGTGAAAGATGCGTCTAAGCGACATTCAAATTACCACCAAGCTCGAAATGATTAATGTAAGAATTAATAACATTCAGTGCGGTAGTAAATGCAGTATGACGTATAAGTGAAGTCATCATCATTAGCATCTCACAGTTACATAACGGCCTGTAATCTTTCATTATGCAGACAAACAGCGTAATATTAACCCAACAAACTGTACAGCTTTGAGCAAGGAAACAAATTAAAGTCGTCCTACATAAACATATTATTTGAAACTGTTTTGCTTTGATGGGATTATTATTATGAACAAATAACCAATATTATGGTTGAACTTTCCAGGTAAATAAAGGCCCATTTTCAATAAAAAAACCTACAGTAGCAAAACAAAAAACCTAACGAAGTTATGGTACTCAATTAATTAGCAAAACTTAATAATCAGCGGTGCGGAAATATTGACAAAAAAAGTCTCAGTAATCGCTCAAAAATGTTCACACTTCGCTGCCTTCCAATATTGTTATTCTATTGATCTTATTGATCTAATACAATGCTATGTTTATGTAATGCCGCGTAATAAATTGCAATCTATTGTGAACTAGAAATTGTGAGTTTTCTGTTGCAATCTACGAGTGACAACGAAAATTGTGACGCGAAGAATGGAATTGAAAATGTGATAGAACGTCGCCTTTATCGAACAAGAAACTTTTTAGAAAATCGTATAATCGCTATTTTGTTATTATTACTACGTATAGAGAAGCTATCATAAGCAAAGGTTATGCCCCATTTTTTTAGAGTCAACTAAAGTTCTCTTTAGCGATGAAACAATAATTAGTCGCCTAAGCAGACAGTAGAAACACGTAGCGCTATCAGAATGCTTTTAGGATTATTTTTCTCGCAAACACTGTGATTTTCACGGCGCTTACGCGTTTCGTTCATCGTTCTACAACAAAGTGTGGCCGGATGGCCTCACTTAAACGGAACATAGTAGTGATTTGTGGCGTCTTCTCTATACGTAGTAATAATAGCTCAATGATTATCGCTTGTATTTTGTAATTAATCTTGTTATGTTTACTTCTAATTGTAAGTATTCAAATATCTAAAACGCGCATTCATTGTTTTTCATTTACATTCACCTAATCATGAAGCAATTTTAATATTACTGTGCTATAATTAGTGAACGCACGTAATAGTTTTATCATTAGTGTAGACGACAGAGATAGTAGTGCTAAGCATAAATTCATGAAATATTAGTAAATAAATTTATTATAATTATTGTCTTAAAAACACAAATATTTACATACTAAAAAATAAGTAAAACCTCATTAGATTTAGTTGCGCTGCGATGCGACCTATTAAAAATAAAACTATAAAAAAAAGTAAAGACCATAACCTCTTTGCCGCTCAAATTCGAATGTTCTAATAATTTTATTGAGTTGTCAAGTTATTGTTTTTACTGCATTTTTTTTCTGTACTTATAAAATACAAATTTTAACATTTTATATTGCTTTTAATTTCTCTCCCATCGCCTACAATTAGAATAATAAAAGTAGCACAACAACAAATATGCAGTAAATTGGGATCGTTTGAACAAGTAACTGACTATTTGCAACCGTAAACACAGTAGTAGTAGTTAACTATACGGAAGAAACGAAGGAGATTGCCAACAGGCGCTATTACGTCTGTTGGTATTCTGCATTTTATTACGAACAAAAACAAAAAAACAGTTTAATATTATATCGTTTTTACGACTAACGAGTACGCATCTAGAAAACTAAGAATTTGCTGCATGTTTTTAAAGATTATTAACTTTTAATTTCAGTCAGTCATTGTTTTGGAATTAGGTGAAATTAGTGTTACTTATTACATTATAGATGAACATAAAAGATGATAATGTATCCAGAAAAATGATAAAAAGTGAACGTTTCATGAAACGTTAAACTCTTGCACTTTTTCATCTTTTTGCACCTTATTAATTGGCACTTTAGACAACATAGCTACAATCAAAATAGATATAAAATTATTTTTCCAAATGCAGAAGATTTGCCTTAAGACCCTCATTATCGTCTTCATTGATCTATCGACCAAATTTATGAGTAGCATTACTGGTTAAGCAAGGAACAGGTACAAGGGACTCACGCCTTCACTTCCACTTTTACTTTACCGGTTCTGGTGTTCATTTTGTAGCATTATGTAATTTGATTCCTTTCCCGCTATTAAATGAGCTTCGTCTATCTCAGAAGGAATTTACGGAAGAGATTTCAGGCGTACTTCTACTGGTATATGTGTTATTGGACCACCTTTTAGATTTACCTGTAAACCTGACCTAGGCTTAAAGATATTTCCTCCAATTTTATCCAGTTTATAGCAAGTTTTATTAACCCTGATTTTAAGATATCCCTAGCTCTTTTTATCATATGACTTTTGAAAGTGACGAATATATTTACTTGTGGCTCTGTGACCTGTAGACTTCGCGAGTCTCGATAATTATATGAAATTTCTTCGTCGATCCAGTTTTTGGAGTTTTTTAAAAAAAAAACTATATAATTACCGAACCTGCTCACAAAATTTCACATGAATCGGTTGAGAAATGCGACCTGTAGATGAGAACAGCCGAAAATACCAAAGCATTTTTGTCCAAGCTGAATCGGAAACGCTTCGCTCGCTCGGTCAATTAACTGCCATACTCAGAGACATCAATTAGAATTTAATGACAGATTAAAGTATCTCTATCTTTGTTTATTGAATAGCTATAGAAAGAGACAACACTAAAGACATCAAACAAATTATTACACTTAATTGACATCTCTGAGTACGGCAGTAAGTTTAAAAAATCTTTAGTAAAAGGGCATTGAATTATGCAACTTTTAGAAATTATGTGATATAATGTTTCAGTCTCAATGTAATCTCACAATATTGAGTAGTAAATAATTCTTTGGGATACTAAATTTTAAATGGTAATAGAATAACGTAACCTAATTAATCACCTCGAGTAAGTTTTGCTGAAGTAACTAATCATCAGAAGTCACAGAGAAATTAAAAGATGTGGGTAAATATAATTGTATGTCAAAGCACAAAAAAAATTAAACTCAATACCGCTTATACAATCAAATTAAAGTGAGAAAGTTCATGTGCCTAAATGATTTCAATGATCAATTTATTATATTTATTCTTCAATGGATTTTTGATCAAACTATTTTTATTTTTTAATATAGCTTAGTTTAAAGACCGTCAATTATTTTTTTGCATCAATGAATTTTCGAGGATCATTAAATGTGAGCTGTCAGTCACGCTATGATATTCACAAAGATAATGCAGTTTGGAAATAGATTCAGGTGCCTTATTGCAATGTAAGTAAGGTACATATTACACTGTATTATCTAAGCCAGTTTCTGCTTTTCTCTAGGTCTTATTAGTGCTTCTAATCATATCATGTCAAATGGAATAATAGGCCAGAATTGTATTTGTGATAGCTTGATATACAGGTACGTTTAATTTGAGAAAAATATCAAGACTTATTGATATTATTAGATAATTTAAATTATTGAGTACATTGTTTTCATCATGTACTTTTATTAGGTTTTCAATATCTACTAATTAGTTAACACTTGACGTTTCGTATGTAAAAAAATACACATATGAAGGAGGTTCCATGTGACACGTTATCCTAATTGGGGTATAACGTTGTTTGTGTAAGACTAATCTTATTTATTCAATACATTATATTATTTTCATACATTATCTTTTAAGAAAAGAAGTTAAATATTTGGAATCTGATGATTTTAACATTTTTTTAGCACTTTGTGAAAACTTGAATTCGTGCTAATAAGGTTTTAGTTACTGAGTAAGGAGGCTTTATTTTTGTTATTGTTATATTTTTTTAATTCTTATTGTTTATTTTATTTCAACTTACGCTACCTTTGAGTCAAATTGCTATTTAATAATTTGTAAGCAATTACTATTAGAATTGTGATAAATCTAACAACAACACAATGAGAATTAATGAATTGGTTTGAAAGTCTAAAATCCTTTGCTTGTCCTCATGTCTTAAAGTCAAACAGTGATAATCGATTATCCAATCGTGATACACAATTCACACACACACTGACACAATACACGTTAATAGTTATAATTGAAATACACTTACAAAAGTCTTCATGTCGATAAAGCTTAGTATTGCGGGGTACTACTTTACCCGCCGGTTACAGCCTGTGCAATGGTGCCTTTGGACAAATGAACAAACATTTTTATAGTATCCGGAAGTGAGTGTCTCAGGAGGCACTGTAGAAAGGCTCCGATCGGTATACATATAGAGCTGTCAAACTAAAATACAATTTTAATTTTCTTTGAGTCAACAATACCATTTGTTTTTTGTCAATTTATAAACGATAGTTTGTGTAATGTATGTTTTATAAAATATGTATAAAACTATCTAAAACTTACTCATAAAATTCTAAGTATGAAAAATTTACACTACATTATATCAGAACAATGTTTTGTTTACACTGACGAGCAATAAAAGCCACTTGCAAATATCTCAGTCGTAAAGTTATTTCTTCTTACTCGTTCTATAACACATTTTTTTTTTTGTTTCAATTAGATGTTTATAATGCGTTATTAAATAAATTTGAATGTTGTTTTTCACTTCAAGAAGCCATCTTGCGTGGTTAAATTAATGGCTTTTTTATATTGTTCGTCAGTATATTAATGTATTTTTTTTTTTATTAAATAACTGTATCGTAATCAATGAAATAGAAATAACGAAAGCTTCATAAAATTACTTGGTCTTTTTTTTACTAAAACAATGGCCTAGTAAATTAAATCCCACTAAAAATATAAATCTTTGAAAAATATTTGGGGTAAAACTTGGCCCTGATCAAGGTCAGCTGAACTTTAGCTCTGACTTGAGAAGTCATAAGGTAAATGATGGTGATTAGGTTCATTTTTGACGACGCTCTGCCATCACAGAATTAAAACCCTGTTACTTGGAATGAGGAATATAGTTTTGGGTTTTTTTCTATCATTATCTCTACAAAAAACGACTCTAGCTGCCTCAACAAAAATTACTCTATCTAGAGTAATTTTACACTTTACACAAGACCTCTTTACGGAACAAAATATGGCGCGGAGATGACAGTTGCGTGTTAAATATTAGTTCATTTAATTATTCTGTGCCAATTCCAGATTATGCATGAATAAGTAATGTGATAAAATAATATGTGTGTACATCTAAAAAATAGGTAGCTATGTTTCCTCTAAATACAACGACAGCTACGAGTATCTATATTGCTATAATAAACTAAGTTTCACTAACAAACCCAAAAACAATATTGTTTTCACAACTGTCTAATCAAAGTTTCATCGTCAAAATAAACTTATGAATATAAATAAGTCACTTCAAATACAAACCCCTTGATAATTACCTAAGTCGAATAATTTTCATTTTGAATTATTTGCGTTTTGAATTGTTATGGTTACAAGGACTTGTCGACAAAGCTTTTAGTAATATCGGAATCACATATTTTGCGATGGTTTTGGTTTTCATTCATATTAAATCTGAGTCATATTTGTTTATTTACATTCACCAAAAAATACAACAAACAAATAAAATTAACTTTTCAGAGAGGCAGCATATCACGATACGAAATGACTTATACAATCTCTTACCGTGTTACATTTTATAAAGATACTTATGTACCTCCATATAAAATTGTAATTGATTCGCGGAAAGACGAATGTCAAAGAACCATGCAACGGAACTGTCATTTTGATTGAAAAATGAAAGTCATGTTGCTAACACTTATCTTATTTATTTTGGTGATACTTGATATCTAAATAAAGCGACTGAAGTGCAATACAAGTTATCTAAATAGAACTTTCACTCGTTCATTAAAAAATAAAAGATATATTCGGAGTGGTTTTAACAGCTCTGTATAGATACAACGGTGGGCCGTACCTTCTTTGATACCTTTACTTTTAAACTTTTTTTTCGGCGTTCCAATGTTTGTGTTACCTTCCGTTTTCAGGAATTGAGTCTCGAAAACTCCTTTCTTTTCCATTCACGACTAAAATAGGCGTTTTAATATGTAAAATAGTTAACAAACCCTTTGGTTATCGATTTTATCAATAATTTAATTTTAGATGTTTTTTCCGCCATGTCCAAAAGTTTTGTCGAGATATTTTTATCAAATATTTTTTTGTCAAATTATTATCGGTATAATTTCAAATTAAGTTTAATATGAGACATTATTAAAAAAAAAATTTACACATCTAGCTCTCCCCCGCGGTTTCACACCCGTTCCCGGGATAAAAAGCCTATACTACTCGGGAATATGTATCTTCCTATTCGTGAAAGAATTTTTAGAAACTGACTGAGATTCCTGAGATTAGCCCGTTTTAACAAAAAAAAACAAACATAAAACAAAAAAGCTCTTTCGCAGTGATGATAAGATATCCATACCACATTTATGATAATCAAAAAAAACTGCTTTACAATAACAGCAATAAGCCTCCACGTAGATATTCGGAATGTGAAAGGTTCATCCTAGATTCATAACGCAGAACTACCTTCCGCTTAAGAGGAAAGGATGGCTGCAAGAAATTTGAAAAATAGGTTTTTAACATATCTATTGCTGTCGCGCTGTGCCCGAGCTATCCCGCCCGAGGGCGATAGAGACAACTACAGCTTGGGCCGATTATACCTACTTAAATTAAACGAAATCGCTATTTCGTAATCCCCGGTATCCTCCGACAAAACTGGATCGATTAAAAAAAAAACAAGAATAAGAAGGGCTTTGGCTATGTCTGTCGGTTTTCCTTTATTTTATTATATTCGTCAAATTTGTTCGCTGGTCGTCTGATAAGGGCGTTAAAAATGGTAAGTTTTTGTGATTTTAGAAGGCTCCTAATTCTTATAATAATTAATTTATAGAGAAAAACACAACCGAGGGACATACAGTATTACCTATAGATTGCATGGTAAAATAAGCATTGCTCTAGTGTCATTATCCAGAGAGGAAACTGAGGATTACGTTTGTATGGAACAAACGCCACCAGCATTTCCTCTTAACATCTTGCGTATATATTCGTACTAATGATAGCTTTTTGGTGAAGGATTATATTATTAGGTAGAATAAATTAAGTGACATGAGTAGTACAGTAGGATCGTCTAAATTTGTCTTCTGTAATAACTTCTCTTTTCTTCATCTCTAATCTCTAAATATAAACAAAGTCACTATTTTTGTGTCTCTTTGCTAACTTAGTTCTTGAATACCATCAAACTAAATAACCGCTTACCATCAGGCAGGTCGTAAACTTGATTACCGCCTCCGTACTGGGTACCATAGCACAAGCTCTTTTTAGTATGAACAGGAAAGGAAGATCCCCGCTTCATGGTGGTCCAGTATCGAAAGGTAGATGAAAGCACAGAACCTAACTCTTATAACAACCCAGGATATAACGTCCTGGCGCTTGTACAAAAAGACCCGACTACAGATAGAACTGCAATGGAACGTAAGAAGTTTGAACTAGCTTGTGAACATCATCTCAACATAGTCAACCATGCATCATAAATGCAACCTTCCGAACCGGTATTAGAGTAAGAGTCAAACTTTTGATACGTGCCCGCGAAGGTCTATTTGAATAAATGATTTTGAATTTGAAATCATGAAGTCGAAGATGGTAAGATCAAGATAGTAGCTCTAAATTACCAAGACAACTTAAACAATTTGGTCGATTTAAAGTCGTAACTTATTATTCTACTTTCCAATGCATTATAATTACATGTCATAAAATATAAGGCTATAGACACTAATCTTTAGATGCTTGGCTTGTATCGTTTGTGAACTTGTTTCAGAAAGTTGAAATATTGAGATCTAATGGAGGATTTCGGAGTTATTTATAAGTGCAACCATAATCGTCATTAGTATTAGCCCACTGTTGAACTAAAGCTTTCTCTATTCCTCCGTCGTATGTCCTCATGTCTGAGGGTCGTAATTCCCCCGTGAACCCGTCTGTCCTTTGCGGCGGCGTGAAGAGTGTCGTGGAATTTCGTCTCCAGGAATGTGTGGATCTTGGTCCGACCATCTGAGTGGCCTGCACCCTCTTGGACGTTTGCCATCAACCTTCCCCGTCACCATCAGCTGCTCGAGGTTGTCTCCTGACTTTCTGACTATGTGACCAAAGAACCTATAGATTATAGAGCTTTTCCTATTCGATTTATTTAACTAAACGTCTTGGACCGCTTCAATACATCGCCAAGCAGTAACTGTTGTGCCTTACCGACGCGCGACGTAATTTAAATTAAATATTAGATTGCATGTCCAAATTGATACCAAATTGCTTTCCTGTCACATTGATACAAGAACACAAAGAAAACAAAGAAATGATCCAATTTATACACAAAATGTGACGCAAATGAATACGACGGAAGATGAAAAGAATGTAACTAACAACCTGTTACTTATGATTTTTTTGTTTCACGCTGTTTGATTGCACCAAAATGTACGTAATGACCTACTGGTTACAATTAACCGTGGTTTACGAAAGGAAATAAACTTTACTCACGTATAGAACATATTTTATCTTACTATACAATGTGTAACAGAAAATCCATAAAAGTACGCGATTTCTTTGGTAGGTAGGTAGGTACTAGGCGCACAGATCGCGAAAGAGAAAATTTTATTTTTTTATTTTATTTTATTTATTTAAAAAAACCAACAGCATATTTTCTTATACATAAGTAAACAAGTATAATATAAACTTAACATAAGCCAATTACAGGTTTTTCTGGATTAACCAAGAGCAATAGGAGTGAGTGGATTACATTTTAATCTAAAAAAATATGTATTTGCGTATAAACGTAGAAAGTGTGTGCAGTGTGTGTAAGGTAGTGTGTAAGAGTAAGAGTGTGTACGGGTGAGTAGTGGAAGTAGTGTTTGAGAGCGAATGTGCATGTAGAGGGTGTATGTGTATTTGTTTAGTATGTCAAAGTACCTACCTATGTATGCTTATAATTATTGAATTTATTAAAAAGTCTATCAAAAACTTGCCTTTTGAAAGTATGATTCCTGTTAGTGAATATATCAATGTCGGAGAAGAGTTGGTTATGAGTGGAGCAAATGCGATTGATTGGAGAGTTACGTGAATAATTGGTACGTTGGGGTGCAATATTAAATAATTTCGTGTGTCTGGTACGAGAAGGTGGTGCTGACAAATTTACTTCTGCAAGTAAATTAGAGTTATCCAAATGACCGTTAATGATTTTGAATAGCAACATTTGATCCATCATTATTCTGCGATCTTCAAGTGTTAGTATCTTATGGTGAACACATCTATCTTTGTATGATCCATGTTGAAGATTAAATTTAGTGTCAAGGAATTTCAGATATTTCTTTTGTAATGTTTCTATTTTGTCAGTGTGTACTTGATATTGAGGACACCAAATATTGCTGCCGTATTCTAAGGTGCTGCGAACATAAGCGTGGTAAAGAAGATTTATACATGCTAAATTTTTGAAAGGCTGACATGTACGTAACACAAAACCTAAATTTTTGTATGCCTTACTAGCCATAATGTCAATGTGATGTCCAAAAGTTAGTTTTTTGTCTAATAGAACACCCAAATCCCTGACAACGTCCACCCCTACGATCTTCGCCTCGTTCATGGTGTATGCAAACACATTGGGCTTAGGTTTTCGTGTGAATATAATAGAATTACATTTTTTTGTGTTAACAGAGATTCGATTACGTAGATAATATGCTGATAATCTTCTTAAGTCATTTTGTAATTCATAACAGTCGTAAATACTATTAATTTTGTGAAATATTTTAGTATCGTCTGCATACAACATGAACGAGGAATGACTGAAGCACGTAAAAATATCATAGAGATAAGCATTGTAGAGAAGAGGACCCAGATGTGACCCCTGGGGCACTCCAGATGTGACTTGGATAAAGTCAGATCGGTGTCCACCGATTACCACAGCCTGACATCTATTTCGCAGATACGAATCTAACCATCGTAAAAGGTCTCCATGAATTCCAAGTGTTTCTAATTTTCGGGACAAGATGACGTGATCTACACGATCGAAAGCTTTTTCAAAATCAGTATAGATCACGTCAACCTGGCCACCACCGTCCATTCCACGAAGAACTTTCGTAATAAACTCTGTAAGGTTAGTCACGGTAGATCTTCCCTTTAAAAATCCGTGTTGACTTTCGGGTATACCGTTATGTATAATAGGGTAAATACAGTCGTAAATGAACCTTTCGAAAATCTTAGCAAAGATGTTGAGTATAGAGATCGGTCTGTAATTCTCTGCTTTAATACGTGAACCTTTTTTGAAAATCGGAACTATATGGGCTTCTTTCCATACCTTAGGGAAATAGCCTTCCTTAAGTGAGCGATTAAATATAATAAACAAAGGATCAGCTAAAGCACTGGCACATTTAGAAATAAAAAACGGGGGTATTTTGTCGCTACCAGATCCCTTCTTGACGTCCAATTGCTTTAGGGATTTTAAAATCTGATCTTTAGATATCTCCAATCGATATACGTGCCTGATATCACTACCACATGGAACAGGCAATTCGACATGAGGATATGAACTTGCGGGTGGAGAAAAAACATTTTTGAAAAACGAGCTAAAAGCATTCGCGATAGCAGGGCCGTCAAAATATGTTTTATCATTATACGTTATTTTCGTTGGATAAGTAGATGTATGATTACGTTTCGATTTTATATACGTCCAGAAATGCTTAGGGTTACTCAAGATAGATTGTTGAGTTGTATCAATATATTTATTATAACATTCTTTTTGGTATACAGAAGCACGTTTCCGAAGTAAGGAGAAAGTATTATAATCTGAACTATTACCATATTTTTTCCAGATTTTATGTGCCTTATTTTTCTCTTTCAAGATTTTAATTAAGGGTTTGTTGTACCACGGAGGATAACCTTTATTTTGCATCGTGGTAATAGGTATATTTTTTTCCATACTAATATTTAAATGCATGTAAAAGAAGTCAACCGCGGTGTCAATGTCCCCGGAGTATAAATAAGATTTCCAATCAATACTATTTAGATATTTATTTATTTCGTCAAAGTTAGCACGATTAAAGTGGAATTTTTTCATAGGCGCACTATAATAATACTAGCTGCCCGGCGTGACTTCGTTCGCGTGGTGCTACCCTACCCTACCCCTAAATACCCTATCTAAACCATCCAGGTTGTTAATTCTACTGTACGTGTGTATGTCACTGAACTCCTCCTAAACCGCTGAACCGATTTGAATGTTTTTTTTTGTATGCGTTTGGGTGGCGCCCTGGATGACGGTATCTAGGTTATATTATCGACTGCAGCGCCATCTGCCGGGCTGATTTATGAATCTAAACCTACCAGGGCGCCACCCAAACGCATACAAAAAAAATCATTCAAATCGGTCTACCCGTTTAGGAGGAGTTCAGTGACATACACACGTGCAGAAGATTTTTATATATAAAGATTAGCAAGTGACGTGAAAAAATAATGATCCTCATTGAGGTGACACGTTGGTTATTATTTTAATTTAATAAACTTGGAAGCATTTTGGTATGAATTTTTGATTAATTTATTTTGAGTTACATCTTTTTATAGAGTCTATACCTGATATAGTTTTCACCCCTTTCGGATATACCCTTTCCTAGACACATACGGTAAAGTTTCCCTTTAGGAATTTAAAATAGTCTAACTTTGACCAACCGGGATATCTGGATCTCGCCTGAAATTGAGTCGTTCCGCCCTTTTTTACATATCAAAGGAGAGACTCGGCTGAAGTCTGAGCTATTGATAATAATATTGATTTATATAAGATATAGGATACCCTTGAGATACGTTAATAGGACATATATAGACTTTGGGCTATATAGGGTGACTGGTAATTCGTAGACGATACTTAGACACATGATTGTACTCATGATAACAAACAACTTTCCCAAAGAAATAATTAGGGATAAATGACAAAATTAAATTAAATACGGTGTAGAGTGATTTTGTTAATGTTCATAAGTGTACCAGTACCTCTACCATGAGTTTTCTACCCTAACGTAATCTACACACGCTAGCGACTACGGTGAATATTTTGTATGACGAGCACCGCCTCTAGTGGATACTTTTGGAAGCATTTCATACACAATGTTTCACCGTAGTCGCTAGCGAGTGTAGATTACGTTAGTGTAGAAAACTCATGGTAGAGGTACTGGGCAAAATTGAATAAATACTTTTTGAATTTGAATTTAAATATTAGGTGATGATGGCGTATTATTCTTATTCTCGTTAGATATTATGTGCTAAGTAAATTAAAAAAAAATGTTTCTTTGGCAAAGTTGTTTGTTATCATGAGTACAATCATCTGTCTAGGTATCGTTTACTAATTACCAGTCACCCTATATAGGTACTTGTTAGAAACGTCTAAATAAAGTGTTACAATTTGAACAGGAATTATTATTTAAAAAAAAGCTGTAACAGTGGTGGCCCCAAATATAAAATCACCATCTAAAAGATTAAAAATCTCATTTTTATAGTTTCGAGATTTTATGTTTACGGATATTTTGAACTGAATTTGTTTGTACAACTACCATTCTAGACTAGCCATTAAAATGTTTGTGCAACTGAGTGTAAGCAAATTACATTACATCTCTCTTATATAATGGCTATATTATTATCGTAAATAGCCAATTACACGTACATTGTATGTATTGCTCACGTTACTCAACGAATTATGATTTTAGTCAAATTTCCGGTAAAATAGTATGTTTGTAATAGTCTCCATATTATCTACATTGTGTGAGACAATAATTTCAATTAGGTTCTTTGATGGGTTCTACCTCAGAGTAAATAAATACTCTACAAGTTCTACTGATCTTGAAGTCGACGTCATTCTCAGCATGTTCCATAAATAAGTTCATCCAATTTTTTGTATGCGCCGATATTATTTAACGCTGTAATAAAATTAAATAACAAGTCAGCTACATCATTACTTGATTGGTGCAGATAATTTAAATTGATATTTTTAGTGACATCTACAATTAGGAATAGGAACTACTGATTCAAATTACGAACCAACGAACCGAATACACTCATATCCACTCACTCGTCCTATTAGTTCGTTAACTAAGACACAGATGGCGCTTCCACTAAAAATTATAGAACCACAGAGATAATAATAACAAATTACTTAGATACCTACTTTTAGTTTTTAAAAGGTCATGATATTTAAGTTGTTCCATGTTTGGAACGATTTAATAAAGTACGTGAAATATTAAGTTATTTTACTGTTATACGTTAGTTCCAAGACTTAGCTATAGATGGCGCTGTGCCAGTATTATTTTCATAATTGTATTCTTCTTTATTTTCGTATTAGGACAACTTTACTTAAATATCGCAAAGGTAAAATTCAAAACCCACAGTAAATGTTATCTTTAACACTAACATGCTCATTATACCAACAAAAGCATATTTGTTGCATAGTTGAGTAAACTTTAGTAATTACTCAGCAACAGTTTCTGCTTAGTTCAACTTGTTGGCTGCAAAACATGTTCTGTGCATAATGAAATAACTTGAGGTAAATTCTGCATCAATATCTTACTCTAAGTTGCGTCACAGAAAATAAGTTAATAGTGTAATATATTAGGTACCTACAGTCATTAGAGAGAACAACAGATACATTTACCCACTGAGATAATTTAAGACTTTTTTAGATGAGTAGAAACACTATACCTAGACAGACTATCTTAAGTTTATTTAATATTGATAAATTGATTATATCAATTGAGGTGGGTCAATCATAAAAAGGTCAATATTTTTAATCAGGTATAAACTTTATTTAGGTAACTTAATTAAGTGATGTAGTAAGTACCTACTTATTTAAATAATTTAGCACAAGATTGTTAATATTAAGTACTTTAAATAAGAATTTAAATGAATAATTTTCTAGAAATCATGCTGGAACTCCGCTTGCACGACCACTTCTGGTCTTCCACCACCAAGCTCCTTCATCAAGCCACCTCCAGCAGAAAGTCGGGTATTCTTGTCTAAATTCCAGACGCCGTCCCCAGTTGCTGTTAACTGTAAGATAAACATTATCATAGGTTATTTTGGAGTCTAATTAACAACAAATTAAATGTATAATCACGCGCCTAAATATTTTGAATAGCTTTATTCAGATACCAAATGTTTGCAGTGAAATTATGTTAAGGCGCTAATGAAAAACAATCATTCCTATTTTAATAGGCTTTTGCAAGTACTTATGAATAGTCTGACTCTATTATCAGTTCGAAAGTTTGCTTTATTAGAGTCAACAATAAACATAAAATCTGCTTCTTTTTATTTTCCATCGTCATAAATAATAACTAGCCTAAGATTTTCACCTCCCCATAAGCACATAAATGTATACCTAGATAACAATAGGGGTTATATTACTTACGCTAGTTCTTCCATGGACTTGCTTGCTCAAATCAATAGCTGCCTTGGCGTCCTTATTCGCCCAGTCGAATCTTCCTCCGAAGTTAGTGCTATCACCAGCTGGTCCTAGAACTCTAGATCCATAAGCCTGGCCTACCAGTTTCCCTCTGTCGTCATTGAAGATTTCTTGCTTATATCCGCCTATGCCCTGTTATTAAAATCATGTTATTATCTACTCAGGAATCATTATGGTCAATCTTTTTAATTCAGCCTCTTACATGACCACGTGATTCTGTAAAGGGTCATAAGGTCTTTAAATAAATAAGAATCAAAATAACTTACGAAAAGTCCCTGATCGTTGTCTCCCAAAGTGCCAAAGATTTTTCCATTTCCAACTTGCCTATCCCATGTCACGTCTCTCGGGTGTCGTGCTTGTTTTGAGAACCATGTGTGTGGGTACCTGAAATGATTTTCCTCCATCATTGACCGTCTTTCACGTCAATCAATCAACTGGTCTGCATCAAATTTGAAAGGATGAAATAGTTGGCTCGAAAAAACAAAAAGAAATAGAACTCCGGAACTGATGTTCAAGTGATTAACATCCAATATTGGAGGATAGTCTTAATACAGAAGATGATGATCTAAATCTTTTAATTGGTATGCT
Source organism: Polyploca ridens (assembly GCA_951394255.1). Classification (NCBI taxonomy): domain Eukaryota; kingdom Metazoa; phylum Arthropoda; class Insecta; order Lepidoptera; family Drepanidae; genus Polyploca; species Polyploca ridens. Next base: position 9,284,709 of record OX596267.1, read on the forward strand.
ATTATTGATGATGTGGCTGCTAATATTTCTGTGGTGCTTACCGTTCTTCATAGCCGGGTGGTACAGAAACCTGCGCGTAAGTGACAGCTAAGAATGCAACGAAAAATAGTGCGATGCTCTTCATTTTGACTGTAAAAAAGTAGAGAAGAGAAATTAGAAATAGTTATTTCTATAAACCGAACCTTATGTCAAGGAAATAATCAGCATTTTATATTGTAAAACATAGTTAAGCGATCTCAAGTTTCTTATCAAAGTTGAATCGTTAGTTATAGTTATGCATGCTGATAAAAAAATCTAGTAACTGAATAGGCAAATATTACGAGCAGAGTTCACTTCTTTGATATCCACTTCAAAGTCAAAGCCATTTATTCAATTTAAACCCCAGAAGGGCACTTATGAAGGTCACATTTACTGAAGTTACCACCGCAATTTAATCTGTGCCACCGCTCGGAACTCGGCCTTCAACTGAGAAGAATCCGGCAAGAAACTCGGCAAGGTTATACGTTTACGTATTTTAACTTTGACCTTAAAAATAAAAGACCATGGTCATTGCTCCTTGGTTTATAAGTCAGGCAAAACAAAGAAACCGATGAAGACTTACAAAGTTTGGAAAATCAAGAATAGCTTGTTATTACTTACTTAGATTTATCAAACAGTCTTGTAAAAGGAACTTCTTGTGAATGTACCATCCAATAATTTTTGAGATGTATTTATACTAACAAATGGTACATTGGTAAAGTCCCTGCCTTGGGTGTAAAGGGGAACGATTTCAACCGTTTAGAGATAAGAGCGTGCATCATAGTTTTAAGATGACTTTATCCTTATGTTTGGTTTCTTTTGAATTGCTGGGGGAGGTACCGGGATAAGATGTCGATTTTCCTTATTATTGGCCCTGATTCTGTTGTTCACAACTAAACTAATTTTAATCGCACTATGTCTCTCTCTAACAAAGTACATAAGAAAAGGATGTAAGAAATTTAGTCCTGTCAAATTAGTCCAATGCTTGTTTTCAATATAAATTTAGTCGCCATCTATCGCGGTTACGCCTAAATACACGCAAAATAAGACGGCAAAGATTAATTTCACAACTTAAAAATAATATGTTCTATCCTTTTTCAATAATGTTCGTAAGAAAGAGATGAGATGTGACTAAAATTAGTTTAGTGCGATTTACAACAGAATCGGCACCAAAGTTAGATATTATTTTAACTTGAATAAATTATTCTAGTTCTACCCTATAAGGTTTTAGGGTCCGAACCAAAAAGGTAAAAACCGCCTTCAAATTACACTAAAAAGTATTAAATAATTCTTATCTGACACTGTTTTGAAGTCAGCAAAAGAGCATGACGTGTTCTATAGAAAATATATTGCTGACTTCAAAAACAGTGTCAGATAAGAGTTATCTCCAAGAATCTTATGTTATCTCATACTTTTTAGTGTATTTTGAAGCTTTTGATTTTTTTGACGTTCAGTTTTATCTCAGAGTATATAAATACTACGTACAAGTTTTATGTTCAATTTTTGTTTACATATACAGGGTGTTGTTTTGGTCGGCGACAAGCGACCCAGGAGCGGTAGTACAACATATATATTCCCCAAAAATTTACTTAATTCCATTAAATACTGTAAATATGTTGAGAAATACCTAATTCAATTTAAAATAAAATTACCGCAAAGTATGGTTACTAGGCACGTGCACAGACTAGAGCTAGGCACAAGCCGCCATCGCCCCACCCCTTTACTCCCTCGTACTCCCGTTGAGTATTATGTCTACACTTTAGCTTATAACATGATTTTCAAAAAAAAATTTTTTTTATTTTTATTATTAAAAAAAAATAAAGTGATTTTTTTATATTTTTTTTAGCACCAGTATAATTTGTATTATCGACCCTGAGTCGCTCGTCGCTGACCAAAACAACGACCTGTATACATATGACGCTAAAATCGTATAAAAAGTTTTTGTTAAAAAATTTCATTTTTAATACAAGCTTTGCCAAAATACTAATGTATACCAAATTTCAGCTCAATCGGACACTGAGAAGTGTGTAACTAAATAAAAGCTAAGAATAACGAGTTTTAATGATTTTAGACTTTGTAATGCATGTGGGTAAGAAAGAAAACGAAAACTATATTAAGTATTAAAAAATATATTAGTTTTAATGGACCTATAATTATAATTGTTACATGTAATATTTAAGTATATCATACTACACATCATAATTTTCTGTAAACAAGCACAAATGAGAAGGTTTTTCACACATATAAAGCCTTACTCAAAATACTCTGATTAAATGGTCACGTAAATAACGACACATTGTTTGACAATGTCAGTAAGGTGGTCGATAAATATGTGACGATATTAAGAGATAGTTTAAATCAAATCAAGCAGAAGCCAAGTTTTAAATATATCCGTCACTTTCTAACGTCACATAACAAAAAGAGCCGGGAGTATCTTAAACTGAGCGTTTTACTAGACGTGGCCTAAACCATCTCATGTAAGACAGGTGTTAAAAATCGCGATTTAAGAATTATCTCCAATTGTTATTTGTAATAAAGGTTTGATTGAATTCTCGGGACCAGACTTGGTGGCTCCAACTACAATTTCTAAGCCTAGTGGCTTAACTTTGCCTGATAGTTTTAAATCAGTGCGGCCTGAATCACCTGAGTGTTTTACATCTAGATTGGCATCAAATGCGTCTCTGAAAAAAAAAGTAAATAGATATAGTATTTATTTTCTATGTAAACCTTTGTAGGAGAACGAAAACGACAGACATAGCTCGTAGAGTTAGTAAGCTGAAGTGGCAATGGGCGGGCCACATCCCTCGAAGAGCCGATAGCTGATGGGGGAGAAAGGTTCTCGAGTGGCGACCACGTACTGGAAAGCGCCGAGCAGGACGACCTCCCACCAGGAGGAGCAACGACCTGGTCAGAGTCGCTGGGCGCCGCTGGATGCAAATGGCCCAGAGCCGTTCGAAGTGGAAATCAATGGGGGATATAATGATGTAAACCTTTTGTGATATATCAACTTTGTACACACTTTATCGCGTGAATTTTCCTACCATACCTATTGTTTATAGTATTTTTAGGTATATATAACTCGACTTGCAGCCGTGCGTATTGCATACGTATTTTTTTAACGTATTTCATTTAAATATTTAATATCATCTGTGGTAGAGTCTAAGACCTGAACATATACTAATATCTCAGAGTATATAAATACTAATATTTAGCAAGGATACAAAACACATTACTGGTAAACTATAGTCTATTTCAAATAACATGAGTTCGGTGACACATGGTATTTTATTAGATTTCTCAATGGTTAATGTTCATTTCGATATAATAAAGGAATACTATGATAGATCGAGGTTTCATGAAATATTGTGAGTACTATTTCAGAGTAATCAAATGGAATTTCACTAGATATTGGTAAAAAACCCTTGACCTTGACGACTCATCCTATGTGAAATAGAGTAAAGCCTAGTTAACGATCATAGATTTTCTTTGAAATTCAGGGGTCAGCATCATCAGTGTCAAAATGCTAAATTAATAACCAAATCTCATGTTTTATTTGCCCATTTTCTCCATAAAAGTACCGACATTATAATAGTTGAATATGAGCTGAATATTTGAATTTGAACACTTTAAACTGATTAAAAGAATTCCATAGCTTCTTAATAGTCAGGTCAGCGTTTATGCAGATGCTATAATGTTGCTATTTTGTTGCCATTGTATAAATTAAAACGATTTATTTAATGCCCAATTAGCTTGAATAGGTATCAACTGTGTAAGCGCTTCCACAGATATTAATCATTCAGCTTGTAGTTTTCAGAGATGCTTTTTTACAATGATTATTCAAGCAATTTATGTTGCTTGAGCAGTATCTTCGCGTTCAAAAGTCCATCGAAGCCGAAGCGTCGCCGTTTCAGCTGGGACAAAAATGCTTTCGTATGTCTGTCCAAATGGAGTTCCGGCTGTTCTCTTCAGGTCGCATTCCTCAACCGATTCTCGTCAAATTTTGTGAGCAGGTTGGGTTTTAAGGATTTTTTTTGTCCATTCGGTACTACATTTTCTGAATGGCTCCGCTATTTTGAATACTTTCCAAGAATCGATAAGGGAATTCCATATAATAATCGAGAACACTAGTAATGTTGATTGATTGATATAACTTTATTTTATTCCCAAAACCAACATTTACCAAGCATTTTTCGTAAAAAGAGTATTCTGTCTTTATAAGTTGTCTAATAACATACCTGTGGGAAAAATCCAAACTACCACCATAATTATGATAAGCAGCAGTATCAGTCGGCATGTTTCTATCAAAAAACCCTGTTGCACTCAATTTATTATTATCGTTACTCATAATATTGTATTTGGCACCTGCTGATACTTTATTACCAGACTTTGAGTCATGTTGTGCTGACAACCCAACATTCAATTTGTTTCTAGAAAAGAGGAAAGGAATTACTCAACCACTATAAAAATCTACTATGACTATTTATAATGTATACCTATTTATTATTCTTATGACGGATCGGTCTGGGCATGGAGGTATGAACTGGGCTTTATTGAAATCCTATTGATAACATTTAGACAGGACGAGTCAATGAATGCCTTTCTTGATTCGTTTGATATTAATATAACAGAATAGCAGAAAATGGAAGCCCATTTCAAAAGAAATCATTACCATTTTCTTACGCCCACAAGCTCGTGGGAATGATTCCCAGCAGGCCCATAACTTTTCGCCTTGGAAATCAGTGGACAACTTTAGGCTGAATATTGTACGTAAGAAGCGCTCGTGGTGTAGTATGATTAGACGTTCTTAATCGATCGGCAAAGATAAGCTACCACCGTCGTGGTCGGTACCTGGATGGGTGACCGCCTAGTGGTATTTCAAATCGAGCGTTTCCGTGCTTCGGAAGGCACGTAAAGCCGTTGGTACCAGTCATCATTTAATTGTGATAGTTGTTAAGCTAGTTGGATGCCTCCTAGGCGGCTTGAAAAATTCCAACAGTAGGTTGACCACTAGCCTACCTCCACCGATCCGCAGTGGGCATGTGTCATGGAGTATTGCCCATTCCCTTTCACCCTCATTTTGTGTTATTATTTAAATTATTGTACTCACTTGTTTGTATACTCCAAACTACTGTTGTATGTAGTAGATCTACCAGATTTGAAGTCATTATGTTCTACAAATCCACCTGTGCTTATTACATGTTTATTTGTATTCAAAATGCTAGCATTACCCATTGCAGCTAATTTGTTTCCTGTGCTATTGCTAAGAGAAAAAACTTTAAGATTGTCTCCCCTTCTGCAAAAAAATTTTTTTTTATACTACTTTGGTAGCAAACAAGCATACGGCCCGCCTGATGGTAAGCGGTTACCGCAGCCTATGGAAGCTTGCATCACCAGGGGTGTTACTCGCGCGTTGCCGACCCTGCAGAAATCTCTTCACACCCTTTTTGAAGAACCCCATGTTGTACTCCATTGGGAAAACCACGGCAGGGAGCTCATTCCACAATCTGAGCGTCCGCGGAAGGAAGCTCCTTTGTGACCGCACAGTTCGAAACAATTTTGGTTCCAATATGTGGGGATGGACTCCCCATATATGGCGAGAGTTGCGATGGTAGAATGTAGCCGTGGGCATCATTCAGAATACTGTCCGTTATACAAGCGGTAGAATACACATAAGGAGGCAAAGTCTCTCCTCAGACTGAGGGGCTCTAGACCACTTGTGAGGTCGGGATCGTTAACAATTCTAGCAGCACGTCTCTGAACCGAGTCTAAAGGCCCAAGCTGGTATCCAGGTGCCCCTGCCCACAGATGACAGCAGTACTCCATATGAGGCCGGACTTGCGACTTATAAAGCTGCAGACTTTGGCCCGATGTGAAGTACTGCTTCGCTTTGTTGAGCACTCCAAGCTTTTTGGATGCCAGCTTAACCTTGTCTTCTATGTGACTACGGAACAAAACATCGCTAGAAATGTCGACGCCAAGGATCCCAATGCTTTTACTGATGTTCAAGGACGTGTTCTGGAATTGTGGAGCTACAGCAAATGGGGTTTTCTTAGTCTTTAGTAGATACTACGTATAGAGAAGACGCCACACATGACAACTATGTTCCATTCAAGTGAGGCCATGCGGCCACAATTGTTGCTGTATAACGATGAAAGAAACGCGCCGTGAAAATCACGGTGTGCGAGAAAAATGCTCCTAAAAGCGTTCAATTGTTATCGTTAGTAAACGATCAACCTTTGTATAGGATTGACATAAGAGATTGTTAAAAATCACGTGATATCTCGATTTGAAATGTCAATCCCATGCAAAGGTTGATCGTTTACTAACGATAACGATTGTCAAAAACCATCTTGTCTACTCGCTCTGGGGGCTTACCACAAGCTCTTAAAACAAGGTTAAAATAACCTTATTTATCTTTTGTCTTGTTTTGACGCCGGATGTCAAGGAGGGACAAAAGTCAAAATAAGCTTATAATAATAATTGTTTTGGTCCTCTGATAGCGCTACGTGTTTCTACTGTCTGCTTAGACGACTAATTATAATTAGTCGTCTAAGCAACTTTAGTTGACTGAAAAAAATGGGACATAACCTTTGCTTATAATAGCTTCTCAATACGTAGTAATAATAGCTCAATACCTGGGATAGGATATTTATTATCTATACGCTCTATAGCTTCTGGATATCTGGTCCAAATGCAAGTCGAATAAAAACGATAGTCATGACCAAATATTTTTCGCTGTTATTTAATATTAATTTCTCAAGAAAATCGTTTAAAATTCCGTATTATTAAAAGTTCTGTTAAAATTACCGACGTTCTGAATCCACAATATTATTGCTATTTATCCCAGTTTAAGGACCATAAATAAATAAAAACAAAACTATTACTTACCCATTAGCGACTTTTAAAATAGGTTTTGAGTTATAATTTTTCTCATTTTTCAATCCTTCATCTCCTACACTGACTTTTTCATTTTCATCCTTGAAAATATCTTTAGAACCTTGTACATCAACGGATTTGTATTTTGTAATTAAATGATTATTTTTATCATTACTTATGTACTCATGAATATTATTATTTTTCCCGGTTTCTGTGGGAGAGATGACGTTCTGTGACTTTCCAACGGGTTGACCATGAGCAAAAGTTACTACTAATAAAAATATTAAATAATGCATTTTGAAATGCACTTTTGTGATTTAAACGTGGTATAAAATGTAGTAAGTACTGTGGTATAAGCTTATTAATTTTTAAAAGCTCTATATATACTTTTGTTTTTGATTCATTAACCTTAATCTAACCCACAAAGTAGGTAGTATAGGCTAAATGTATAGTTGGAAGGATATTTTTATTATTTACTACTATCCCCCGCGTTTTCACCTAGCCTATTTCCTTCTCCATAACATAGGCTATTTGCACGTCAAATTTTATAGGTCAGCGGTTTAGGCTCGAAAGTGTAACAAACAAACTCACAATCGCATCTATAATATTAAGTACGGATTCATAAAATATAATTTCAAATTCTTGAAGAAAACAATAATATATAATACTAGTATTAATTTGGAGTTTTGGTAAAAGAAATACAACCAAAATACGTTTATAAAATTGTTTCGCGTCAATAACATACCTATATTTAACGATGTATGCGTAGATACATTACAAGCATTTATGATCTTGTTTTTATGATAAAAATTATTTTTTTCTTTTTTTACCTGACTGATTAACGAATACTAATACCACTCGATAGCTAAAGGACCAAATAATTCAAGTAGTGTTTATATTTTTCAATTAGTTTTTATTCACGTAAAGTTATGTCCACGACAGAGTGACGACATCCCCATTTTTTATAACACTAGGTAGCAAACAAGCATACGGCCTACCTGATGGTAAGCAGGAGTTTTTGCAACACCAGGGGTGTCACACGCGCTTTTCTGTACAATTATCGACAATCTAATGACACGTCCCGCTAAAAACAGGTTAAAAGTCCCAAGCTGGTTTCCAGGTGCCCCCGACCTACAGAAGACAGCAGTAGGGGCCGGTTGCAGTCTAAGCCCCGATGTGAAATGCTTCGCTCTATTGAGCACACCGAGCTTTTCGAATGCCAGCTTAACCTTGTCTTCCTAGTGATTTCGGAACAGAATGTCGCTAGAAATTTCGACGCCAGGGATTCCGATGCTCTTTATGCTTACAGTATTACCTTTAGTTGTTGATCTTACTGATATTATCTTACGCCCCATAAGATATTAAAGGAAATTTCACCCCTTAAGAGGAGATGTTGGTGGCGTTTGTTCCATACAAACGTAATCCTCAGTTTCCTCTCTGGATAATGACACTAGAGCAATGATTATTTTACCATGCAATCTGTAGGTAACACTGTATGTCTCTCGGTTGTGTTTTTCTCTATAAATTAATTATTATAAGAATTAGAAGCCTTCTAAAATCACAAAAATTTACCATTTTTAACGCCCTTATCAGACGTCCAGCGAACAAATTTGACGAATATAATAAAACAAAGGAAAACCGACAGACATAGCCAAAGCCCTTGTTATTATGATTCTTGTATTTTTTTTAAACCGATCCAGTTTTGGCGGAAGAAACCAGGGATTACGAAATAGCGATTTCGTCTAATTTAAATAGGTATAATCGGTCCAAGCTGTAGTTGTCTCTATCGCCCTCGAGCGGGATAGCTAGGGCACAGCGCGACAGCAATAGATATGTTAAAAACCTATTTTTCAAATTTCTTGCAGCCATCCTTTCCTCTTAAGGTCGTTTTCACACGAGTCGTCTCGTAATTTTTACGGTGTCGTTATCATCTCGTGTGAAAACGGGCTAAGGCTGTTAATTATTATTACAATGTCAGTAGTTATGAAGGAGAAAAAGGAACAGAGTGAATGAAAATGCCTTGTGTATAATGTTTTACCAATCTGTGGCTCTACGGGTGAAACAGTTATATTAAAACTGGAATAGCTATAAAAGTATTCCAGAAAAAGAATGTCCATTAATTCACCAACCATAGTAAAAAAAATGGAACCACTTTCTCGAGCTCACTGTATTTTATATGATTATAATTAAAATAATGAATTAATAGTTATAATGAATAATTAACTATTTGACGTCATACATAATCATGTTTATAAACAATTATGTGGTTAATATAATTAACCACATAAATAAATAAGTAGTTCTTGCTGAAATCCCCAAGGGATTCTTAAATTATGTTCAGCACCTATATTAAACTAGCTTCTGCTCGCGACTTCGCCCGCGTGGCCTACAGGAATCAAATGACATATTTTTCTACAACAATAAAACAAAACAAAACAACTTCAATGGAATTATTGGAATTATTAAAAACGCTGAGACACGTATACATTAATGTTCAATCTCCAGCCTAAACACAAAATTTGAAGATCCTAACTTCGAAACTGACGGACTTTCATACAAACTTTCATCGCCTATTTTACCCTCTTAGGGGTGGAATTTCGAAAAACCCTTTCTTAGTGGATACCTACTATTCACAAAGAATATACTCTCTAAATTTCATGTCTCTAGGATCAGTGGTTTAGGCTGTGCGTTGATATATCAGTCAATCAGTCAGTCAGTCAGTCAGGACTTTGAATTTTATTTTTAAGTATTAAAAATTGACCTAAAGATGAATTATACGGTTGACATTTCTGAACCTAGAAACTAACCGAAACGTTGTCTCTGTTCCCATTTAGGACAAACATTATAATAAGAAGGATTAAGCCCATCACAGACGTGGCTATAATATACAGGGTGTTGTTTTGGTCGGCGACAAGCGACCCAGGAGCGGTAGTACAAAATATATATTCCCCAAAAATGGACTTAATTCCATTAAATACTGTAAATATGATGAGAAATACCTTATTCAATTTGAAATAAAATTACTGCAAAGTATGGTTACTAGGCACGTGCACAGACTAGAGCTAGGCGCAAGCCGCCATCGCCCCACCCCTTTACTCCCTCGTACTCCCGTTGAGTATTATGTCTACAATTTAGCTTATTACATGATTTTCAAAATTTTATTTTTTTTATTTTTATTATTAAAAAAAAAAAAGTATTTTTTTTATATTTTTTTAGCACCAGTATCGTTTGTATTATCGACCCTGAGTCGCTCGTCGCTGACCAAAACAACGACCTGTATATTAATATGCCCAGCTATGATATAAATTACAGTACAGGTTGGCGAAGAAACAGAAATATATATTATAGCTGCGTGTGCGGTCAATTCAAGATTAGTATTGAAAATATATCGTAATATGCCTTGCTATGATTTATTTAAATATATATTATACCTACGTCTGTGATGGGCTTTAGTAGGATAGGATAGTAGGAATTGGATATTGCTTCACTTGGTTTCAAATGCTGTAGTGTCATACCCTCCCCAATGAGCTCTGGCGACCTTACTCAAGCGCAGGAACACAACATAAAGTTATTTGAAGTATTCCCATTTGCGCACCGATTTTTTGAGCACCGATCCTATTCCCTTTTGAGCACCGACGGTTTTGTAGCTTCTAGTGTTGTGGTGTTTAATAAAACGTATCGATAAAAATTAACAGTTTTATTATAAAAAGTAAGGTGGAAGTACTTCCCCTCACCTTCACCTCTTTCTATTATAGTTTTATCTAAAATTAGCTGAACCCCGCGGTCTCTCCTTGGATAAAAATTAACCTATGTTTTTCTCCGCAATATAGTCTAACTGCAACTTTATTACGATTGGTTACTTTAGAAATTTATTCACTTTTATATTTATTAGGTAGCTTTTCACACTTAGCTTTAGCGCATAGCTTTTTTACATCTCCTCTACATAGTATAAAACAAAGTCGCTTTCCGCGTCTGTCTGTCTGCTATCCGCTAAGTTCTCCTAAACCAAGCGACGGATTTTAACTTGCGGTTATCACCATCAGTTAGATAATTTCTTCACGGTGGTTTATATGTAAAATACATGCATATTATAAATACAGAACATATAAAAAAAGTCAATGTTTCGTAATTTTTTTTACGATTTCATTGCTAACGGTAACTAAAATTTACGATATAATATATAAAAAATATGTACTACGGAATTGTGTATCTTAAAAATATCTACAAAAAAGTCTGCGATGGTATATGCGTATATCCTATAGATAGCCCACAGTACCCATTTTTATGCGATTGTCATAAAAAAAAAATTGGGTTATACTTTCGAAGTTATTTTAACCAATATAATATTAATCCTTATTACGGTTGGGTTTGTTCCCGGGAATAAACCCAACTTCGAGTAATTTTCCAATTTGGTGGGAAAAAATCCGGGAATTTTCCCATTGGCTGGGAAAATACTCAAATGGTCATATTTACTAGATTTTGCGTATATAGAGTGAGAGACCTTAACAAAATCGTTTGAATAACATTTAACAAGATTTCTATAAGGGTCATACACATATCATACAATAAAAAATCTTTTTTTTTGTGATTGGGAGTGCATTGTTTTAAAAAAAGTGACGTTTTGGGGTGTAAGGGTTGTGGTGGACAGGCGGCGGTCCCACACAATTCCCACGCCGTGGTAGTATTACATACAAAATTATACATTACTATCGGGTCGCTAGTAATGTATAATTTTGTATTTTGTATTTATATTTTGTATTTATAAAATAATGTAGGTAAATTTACAGTTGGCTGAACCAATATTATCGATTGTAAATTAAACATTTCATGCGCAAATAAAACTTTGATAAAATTACCAAAATAAATAAGTATAAGTTTTAACTGTCTTTGATAGAGCGCACAAATTATTCATTATTACGTATTAAAAATTATCATAAACATATACAAGAATAAATACACGAATGTAGGAACTATTTGCGATGGCAGTACAAATACGCGACATGCGGTGAACGCTCAGCTTCAAAATCTGGGGCACGGGGAAATCTCTATGTTTGCTCCTCTACTGACGGCAGCTAACTTTGGTATTGAAACCCTGTTAAATATTACAGTAGATGTAAGCTGTAGCTTATTCATAGTCTAACGTCTTAATGAGGTCTTTATGGTAGATATCATATCATTTGGTGAAAGGAGTCCTGCTTGCGTAAGAAGTCTATTTATTTATACGACTCGGCAAATAAGCATACGGCCCGATTTTTGGTGAGCAGTCATCCTAGTACAGTATGAGGCACGAGTCGTGAGCACAGATAGGCAGTAGTGGGGACTTTTAGCCAAATCACAGTATCCAAATGACACGCGAGAATCCAATAGACGACGAGCACCGACTGACGAGCCAATCGTGTGCAGCTCGGCGCTCCCCCCCGCTTCTTAATTCCGCCGAAAAATTAACTACTGCGCAGGTATCAATTTTTGCTCACGACTCGTGCCTCATACTGTACTATGGACGCTCCATCCAGGGCATCACTCACGCGTTGTTGACCCTTCTGTCCCTCCCCGATGAGCTCTAGGGACCTTACTCACGCGCAGGAATACAGCTATTTAGCTGCGGTATTCTGTTTTTCCCCAGTCGAGCGGAATAATGCTCTGCTCTACGTCTCTTAGGTCATGTATGATTGAATAAGATGAACTAGGAGTTTGAGTTTACATTTAGATGTATCCTCTTAAGATTACTCTTAAGGTTTTGTGTGTTTACCATATTTGATTGTTATATTTTATTAATAATGAGTTTACGAAAACCGGATTAGGTACTTACTGTTGCGAATAAACTAGGTTTATTTTTTAAGGTAGATAAGTCTATGAATATAATTAGCTAAAATAAAAACCAATTATTTCAGTTTAGCATTAAAACACATAATAAATTATGTAGGAACTCTGCAAATGACAAGAAAAAAAGGTTTTCATTTAGTGCAAACTTAATTATTAGTCTATATTTTTTTCAAGTTACTATTTGCATTCATGTTATAAATAACAACATCAAGACATGAAACAAAGCGAAATAACAACGGAAATTTTGCTTACGTTTTCATTTCCATCCTAACTTTACTCGTTTAATTCTAACTCGGAAATTAAACCAGTGAAATATCTTCTCTAAGTACTATTCAGTCTCTTGTTTCTTCTAAATCTTATTTAGGATTCTGTACACGTCTGGGAATTTTATTTTTCTATCTGTACTGAATGCAGGCATTACCAGATCTGGTAGAGGCAAAAGTTTTTGTAGCATAAAATATATTTCTTAGCAAATATCTAATCATAATGCAATACAAACTAGAGGAAATGTCATGCGATTGTGTACACCAAATATAGGGAATTTTAGGTAAAATTTACCATTCCTCTGTCAATGTAATTTTCAGTTCACTAAGCGTAATTGGAGTGGGCTTTGATCATCTCACACAATGTCCGTGCTCGTTCGAGGCATACACGATAGAATTTAGGTTGGGACTGCGTGCTGACTGTGCGCATAGAATGCATGCGACTGAATGAATGACGTCATTCGTTCACGCGGTTAGCTGTCAAAAAAATAACAGAATTGCAGTACTGGCAGTACTATAACTATATTTCTGTACCGTGCTATAACGCTCACTCGCTTCCACTTCGTTCACCCGTCTTACAGCATTGTAAAAATTCTCATATGTGTATATATATGTGACATAATTACTTAATAAATAATGAATATTGAACACAAGAAACGCTTATTTTGTTTGGTAACAGAACTGAAACAAAAGCAACAACAATGTTATTTTGAGCTAGTGGTTTGTGTTAGCCTTTGAGTGCATTGTTTTAATTAAAACAACCAATAATAATAGTCGATTAAAATACTCTGTATTTGAATAAGATATCATTCTTACCCCCTTATTCATAATCGCTTTTTAACTAAATCAGTGTAAAAGTGTGTCAGATAAAGACTTCGGAATTTTAGCTAATAAGGGTGTTCGTTTCTGGGGGCCTACCACAAGCTCTTAAAATAAGGTTAAAATAACCTTATTTGTCTTTTGACCCTTTTTGACGTCGGATGTCAAAGAAAGACAAAAGTCAAATAAGGTTATTTTAACCTCTGAGATGTTTATGTTGGTGGTCCGGATTCATTGCTCCTAGTAGTGTACTAGTAGTTTTACATTTTAAGAATCATAGGCTTTAATCTAAATAAAATTTGTATTTATTAAATACACTTACGAAGATTATTTACAAAAAATATACCAAACTTACGTTTTATGATGTATTTAAATTCTTCTCCATCCTAAGGTTGTCTGGAAGAAATCGCTCTTTAGCGATAAGACCGCCCATTGTAATTATGTTCTTTTCTTTCTGTTTGTTAACTGTTTTTCTGGTGTACAATAAAGAGTTATCTATCTATCAAACAGGCAGAGCTACGGATTTCCGAACCCAATACAATAATAGACTGCGCCTAGAAAACGACATATCTAACAAATCATTTGTGCGTTATACATTCGCAAAGCAAGGCTCTGACGTGTATGTAACCTAAATCCATGCATTTTGGGAAATGGACCCACACCGGACATGTAACATGCTTCAATCACAGAGTACACTCGAGAGAGCTGTATTTACTCTGTATATAAAGTACACTGTGCCCATTGGTACCATTTGTTACGTCACAAATCTGCAGGTCTTACGAAAATATACGTACGGACGCGCTTTTTAAAGGGTTGTTGACCATTATTATTAAATTATGATTATTACAAAGTAGAATTGCAGGAACTGCTATCTGAGTGAAGAAGCCCAAGTCTAGAAAGAGACAAGTTTGTAGGGAGTAATCCTCAGAGTACCTGAGTAAATATAACCTATGGAGTAATCATTCTGCATTGTATTTCTTATTCTGTGCTATTTGATATCTTTTTCGATGTGGCATGCACGCTGCAACTTTAGCTTACTTATTACCTGCTCCAACGAATATAGGTAGGTACCTACCTACTCAATGCCTGGTATTGTATTTCAATTCATCATCTACCTGCCTAGTTTCAGTTCGCAATTATTTTAGGTCGGCGCAGCTCCAGATGGAGCGCGCGGAACACGAAAGAGAAGCCAAAAAAGCAAATACAAATTCAAAATCATATGCCTGGTATTCGGTTTTGAATTGGTATTTGCTTTGTTTAACAAACTTTATTTAACAAAAACAATAATTTTTAATTTTTGATCGACTTAAAAAAGGAGACATAATAATATATGATAATCTATTAGGGCTTCCAAACAAATACCCAAAATTTCATAGGTATGTGTGTTTGTTAAACAAAGCAAATACAAATTCAAAATCTAATACCAGGGGCCCAAGTTTCGTATATTAATTACGTGCCAATGAACGTTCAGTGGTGTCAAAATTGTGAAAAAAAGTTACAATTTTGACACCACTGAAAGTGATTTTTTTTTGGCTTCACTTTCATGTTCTGTCCGCTCCATCTGCCTTTTGTTCTGTAATCTGAGCGGCGCAGTATGTACGATTCTTCCATTCACATTTCTATCAGTCATATCAGCATTCACTTCTTTCTCACTCATCATCTTTCACACAATCAATCCATCAACATATGGAGTACTGCTGTCATCTATGGCACCTGGATACCAGCTTGGGCCTTTAGACTCGGTTCAGCGTCGGGCCATCAGAATTGTTGACGATCCCGGGCTCACAAGCGGCTTAGAGCCCCTCAGTCTGAGGAGAAACTTTGCCTCCTTATGTGTGTTCTACCGCTTGTACAAAGGAGAGTGTTCTAAAGAATTGTTCGATTTGATGCCCACGGCTTCCTTCCACCATCGCAACTCTCGCCATCGACAGGGAGTCCATCCTCACACATTGAAACCAGAATTGTTTCGTATTCGGGCTCAACGGAGCTTCCTTCCGCGGACGCTCAGACTATGGAATGAGCTCCCTGCCGTGGTTTTCCCAATGGAGTACAGCATGGGGTTCTTCAAAAAGGGTGTGAAGAGATTTCTGCAGGGTCGGCAACACGCGACTGATACCCCTGGTGTTGCAAGTATCCATAGGCTACGGTAACCGCTTACCATCAGGCGGGCGTGGCTTGTTTGCCACCTTGGTATAAAAAAAACAAAATCAAGAGATCTCGGTCTTCCTCTTCCCGTACCTGCATCCACTTTGATATTCATAATTCCTTTAGTCACATTTTCCTCATAACATGACCAGACCAAGACAAACTGGTGCTACTTAGGTATAACTGCTTTACTAGTTACATAAATGATAAAAAAGGTTCATTAACCTTATGTCATAAATGCTGGGATTTCCTTAATGTACCGAGGAATAACATGTCGTATCGTATACCTAGAATGGACACGCACAGTTTCCCGTGCACTGCCGAGTCAACATAATGGATGAGCATTGCATTTGGCGAGCGCCCAAATTTACTGCTAGATACTGTATGTATGCCAGCAACGTGCAATTTATATAATATGTACCTGTTTTAATATGCGATATCGCGCTAATATCGATTGTTTGATAATCGATTGAAGCTATTATAAAGTCAATTAGCGGATTTGAAGCTGATTTGTAACTGCTCTAGGTCATGAGGTCAACGGATGTTTTGTTCCAGCTTTCGTCCTAAGATTGTAAGTAATTTTTGAAGTGAAAACATCTTTAGCGGCGTTGTGCACTTTTTGGGATGGGTAAAAAATGTTAAACTCGCGTCAGATGTCACGTGACCCTGATCGAAGAAAATTCGTAAGACGGAGGGAGAGTAGTTGCAAATTAGACTGTATTTATACTGGGTTTATGTTCAAATTCTTATAATATTCTCTAGTTAGCCGGAAGGTAGGTACCATTTTTGTTCCCATTTTAAATTAATAAAAAAATCTTTTTCAAAATGCACAACGTTAATTTAATACTCAAGTTTTTACTTCTGCCGGCACTCCCGGAGTGCAAATCGTTGTTTTTTTTTGTATAAGTTTTCATTAAAAAGCTCGTATATGATACCATTAATTACCACAAGCATGCGGCCCGCCTGATGGTAAGCGCAGTCAATAGCGCGTTGATGTCACAGCAAATATCTATTCACACTCAGGATTGAAGAGGTGTTGAGTCGCTGTGATGACAGCAGAAGGGACAAAGCACTGTGTCCTTTGATACTACACCGCTGGGCCTCACACACCAGCACAGCTTACTTCCTTACGGTGCAACCTTACCAACTCACCGCAGGAACACAAGACCACAGTAAAATAATGATACAAAGACAAACAACAGATGCACTCGAATTACAAAGCTGTGACATGCACCATTAATCTTATATACTGTTGGCTTAACTTTGAATTCTGCAATACCAACATTGTTGTCGAACTTCTACTACTACTTGGTGTATAGATGTATATCATATGTAGTAAATATTCTTATGACTACATACCTAATTATTTATATTATGTTCGTCCAAAAATGATACTGCTCCAACAATTTAATAAATCCCATAATAGATGAATTATTATGATTACTTGCATAACATGTCCGTCTAAAAAAGAAACTCTATCAGCAGCGTTAAGAAATTAAAGTGCAGCCGCCGAGAGAATGAGTTTCTCGAATAAGGGTTTTAAAAAAAAAAATATTGTCTATAACACAGATTACAGAACAATGCAGATGGAGCGCGTGGAACACGGGAGTGAAGCCTTAAAAGCAAATACAAATTGAAAAACACATACTTCATTTAACGAAAAAAAACGAATAAGCAGAGAAAAGACCGAGTACATGCACTGCAACTTTAGTGGCGTTAAGAGCAAACACACCATCTGTCTGCAGAACACCCAGCTAAAAGAAGTGGACCATTTCAAGTACCTAGGGTCAGTCATAAGTAAAGATGGGTCAATAGACACTGATGTCACCCATCGCATAAATACCGGGTGGATGAAATGGAGAGAACTATCCGGTGTGCTATGCGACAGCCGAATGCCCGTGCGCATAAAGGGACGAGTATACAGAGCAGCCGTTCGACCGGCCATGGCATACGGATCCGAATGCTGGCCACTCAAAAAGCAGCACGAGAATCAATTACACTGCGCAGAGATGAAGATGCTTAGGTGGGCAGGTGGTGTAACTAGGCTGGATCATGTCAGAAACACTCACATAAGAGGCACCTTCAAAGTGAGACCTATCCCAGATAAATTACAGGAGAGCCGTCTGAGGTGGTACGGACACGTTATGAGGCGACCATCCGACCACATGACCAGAAAAGTGCTAGATATAGAAACTAAACCCCGAGGACGAGGAAGACCCCGAATCACATGGATGTCCGTAGTAGATAAGAACCTCAAAGAAGCCCAAGTCACCAAAGAGACGACCCAGGACCGAGCTGCCTGGAGACGCATGATACGGAGGGCCGACCCCAAATAAAATGGGAAAGGGCCAGGCAAAGAAGAAGATACTTCATTTAACGAAAAACACTTTCTTTTTAAAAAACTTTGTTTAAACAAAGCCAATATAAATTCAAAAGCGAATACCGTGTTTTTCAATTTGTATTTGCTTTTTTAGCCTCACTCCCGTGTTCCACGCGCTCTATCTGCCTTTTGTTCTGTAATCTGAGGTGTATAAGTACGAAATTACGCATTTATTTTAATAAATGTTCTTTTTTGCTACTTTTCATCACGTGCGCAAACATTGGCAGCGTCACTTGTCAATAAATAGTCGGCTTGTAACCGCATCGGCTCGGTGTTATCATCACTGACCCATGATCGATAAGTAAGCAAACCGTCAGCCTAATTAGATTATCCGTATCCGGAAACAGGATTTTGTATGATGGTATTGAAGTATTCCCCTTTGAGCACCTGTTTTTTGGGCACCAATGCACTGACTACCAAAATATAAACCGCACTATTTTGAAACTACTGCTACTAAGATCCGCATAAAATATTGATTGGTGCTCAAATAGTAATATGTTTGGTGCCTAAAAAATGGTGACCAAAGGGGAATACTTTATGGTATTAAATCGTTGATACGTCCTAAATTTTATTATAGTTATGCCACAAACTACTGCACAAATATGAACGCTGACTTATTATTCATGCACACATGAATTTAATATTCCATTATGAATTGGCTAAAATTTGTTAAATATTGGATAGTACGTGAAAAAAATATTTATTTATTACTAGTTCTATAAATCATTTAGTCACACTTTTGAACAAACAGGAAAATTAATAAATTATGATGGGTACGTGATTTTTATAGATTGTACCTACTAGTAACGGCTTATTATGAACTTTATGAACATTTAATTTGTGGCTTTCTACTGTACATTCCTTATCATACACACATTTTACCTTTTAGTTAATTCAAGTCAACAAAAGGGGAAAAATACGGTATTATTAGAGGACATGATAAAAAAAAACTTCGTCAAAACACTGCTACATAGTTGTAAGTGATACTATTAGAATACAACAAAACATTTCATGCTGTACATGTCCACTGCTGAACATAAGCCTCCCCTATTGACTTCCACTTCGAACGGTTTTGGGCCGCTTGCATCCAGCGGTGCCCAGCGACTCTGACCGATGATAAGCGGTTACGTACGTAGCCAACAGATGCAACACTTGTGCGTTGCCAACCCTCTCTTCACACCCGGGACACAGAGGATCCGGGACAAAGTGCAGCAAAATTAGGTACCGTTCGATGAATTTCGTCATTGCACTTCTTTGGGTTCTCAACCCCTCTTCAAGCTCCTTCTGGCTGTGAAGATTTTTTTCAGTGTTGTCAATGCAAGAATCCCTGGTGTTGCAAGCGTCTATAGACTACGGTAACCGCTTACCATCTGGCGAGCTATATGCTTGTTTACTAAACAACCTGATGAAGCTACCTTATTACGATGAGTTTCAGAATTTTAATTAAATAGTCTTTGAGTTCTACTTATCGTCCCGTCCTGATTAGATTGTCCTGATCAAACAACCGGCAAATGGTTTTTATAGTACGGAATGCTCTTATAAAGGTTTTATCATAAACGTTAACCATTAGAGCTTATTTTGCAGGCAAAATATTAAAACTGAATATCTCTCATAAAGTAGACTTTGCTTAAGCGTTGATTTCACTAACGCGTTTATTGCAATTAGGGTAACTGCTGATTCCTTATGTATTTTTGATTCTAAAAAATAATAGAGATACCTATAATAAAATCAATTATACTCATCAAGCGTAATTTAGGCGTATTATTAAATGTATAACATGCATTTAATGATGCATTGGATTAATTTAATCGGATACGTACAGAGTACGGGTAGCTTACTGGCAGTGATGTCAAATGCTGTGTGTTTAAATTAAGATCGTGGATTTTCGATCAATTATTAATTATGAATTAATTATCCAAAATAGTAACAGTAAGGCTTAAAGTATAGTTGGGAATAATTGATGAAAAATATTTTTTGTACAATTTATTTTCATAAATTCTTCAGATATGTATAAAAGCAGCAGTCATGAAACTGCAGCTTAAGCAATTTCAATTTCCAAGCTACGCGACTGCCTCTCCACGGATACATTAAGCACTTAACTATCACTGTCTGCTTACTTTCAACTTGGCCCGTTTTATAATAAAATCCCACTGAACATTTTCCAGCGTAGTATCTAGGCATATTCATTTTTGCGCGTTTTTATTATAAAGCAGGAAATTGTTTGCAGATAGAGTTTCTCTCTGGATGGCATATAATTACAGATTTATTAAATAATTGTGTCTGTTTAACAATGCGTAATAATTTTCTTTTTAAATGTAAATTATTATTTAATTATAATTATTGTACATTGGCTCATGGCAATGGGATTATGTCAAAATGTGTCAGTATGTCATTTTTAATTAAAATAGCAAACTTGGCCTCTTGATTGTTAGTACAAAAAAGTAGTTCCTCTACCCAGTGATATGTAAGTACCTCTACCAGTAATCTGGTTTCTACAGTACAAGCTCATGCTAAGTTTGGGATCATGCCGTGTGTAAAGCTCGACCTTAAGAGGACTCACTTCGTCATACTTTTTATACAAAACCTCTGTACTTATTATGGCGTTGTTAAACATTTTTCGTTAGATGTTTTGAACAAATTAGGCGTAATTTAAAAAAAGTGTGAAACAAATTCAGTCAAAGCCTCCGAAAAACAGCGTTTTTGCCTGAACTTTGGCCATATCTAATGTACCTATAAATTGTAAAAGTAAAGAAAACATTTAGATACCAGGCTTGCAAATGTATTGGAGATTCTAAATAACTAACTTTTTTTTCACAAACTTGTAAGATTTTTTCACAAGAAGTATACTCCTGGAACAAGTTTTATGAATGCGAAATCATGAATGACGACCTAGCGAAGCGGCCGCGAGTGATCAGCGGAATTTACCGACTGATAACCGACGGCTATGACGCTGTCTCTCTTTTTTCGCAGTCAAACATTACGTTGGATGAAACAACAAGCTTTTAGACTATGCTTGCGTTGAAGTTGCGCCGGCCACAGAGGGCCGCCTTAACACCATACTATAGTTCTTTGCCAAACTGACTATCTCCAAGTACGTACCTACAAATACGGATTTCATGTTCTGGTTTCGTGAAACTACGGGATTTTAGCGAAAAAACGGATTACGTGATCCTACAGTTTCATATCTAGGTTAATTTCTTGAAGAACACATAACTTCGTTGCTCTTGAAGCATGAGGAATTGCTTGGTTCAGTTTAATGAATTTTAAAGGAGATACAGAATTTTAAATTCTGAAATGCTAGACCGTACGTCTCGTTTCTTAGAATTTTATTTTTACCGGGATCATACATAAAATTATTTTTCTTTTATTGATAATCCGGGATATATCTTCCTATGTACCAAATATCATCTAAAATCTAAATCAAAATATATCTACTCAAACTTTATGATTAAACTTATCCTAACCTGACTCGGTTCTCCATACAAAAACGTTATTGACATTCAAATCTTCCCTGAAACGTTGGCTCGCTGAGAAAGCGTTTTATACCGTAGAAGATTTTTTGACATAGTGGCAGAAATGTATTTTTATTTCTTTTTGTATGAATAATTTTTTTATATTGTACTTGGAAATTATTACTTTTTAATTTGATTATTATTCAAATTTGAAATTATGTAACGAAATGTAAAAATTATGACTTGTAATCTTAAATATTACTAATAAATATGTTTATCTGTTTATCTGGACTTTAGCCACCTAAGTTTCCGAAGTTACCTTCCATGCATAAATATGTGCAAGGTAAAGTTACATAAAGTGAAAACTTACACAGGAAAATATAAAATACCTAAGCTAATTTTACGTAGAAATAAATTCTTTGAGCTTCTCAGCTCCAAGAATCTACCTCGAGCTAGCAAGAGACTAGTATTTTTCAGAGGTATGTGGCTATATTACTAAAAAGTCCACTAGTCCAGGGGGCTAAGTTTACTTTTTACAAGCGTTTACTTAACTAGCAATGTTTGTATGTAATTAATTATGTTCGGGTGGAATCTTGCAAGTCGAATTTCACCCACGTACAGTGGTCGGGTTGACTTGATATTTGGTATATTGGAAGACAATGCAAGAATAGTCAACAAAAAGAAAGTCTCCAAAAAAAGCTAACATAAAAAATATTTTTTTTAATAAAAACTTATTTAAATTAAAAATTTCATTTTGAGTATACTCCATTACTACTCCATTGTGCGTTGGCTACTCAATTTATAATGGTGTCCGAAGCTATTGAGTAAAATCTGTAAATTTTTACAGCACTGATAGTTCATTGGAACACAGACTTGGTCCCAAGACCAGGAATTAATATGACATTTTTTTTCTTCTATCCCTGTTCAACCTAAACCAAAAAGGTTTCTAAAATATGGGGTAAAATAATATCAGCTTAATAAACAGAGGGTAATGTCCACACAATACGTAGCCTGATTGATGTTATGTGTACAAAACATTATTAAACACGATGTTATTAAATTAAATACAATATAAATAAAATAGGTAAAACAGGGCAAAATTAAATTTCGCTTCCCTCATATCTCACGGGAAAATTCCACACATAATTGCATTAACAAATTTCACGTCATAATATTTCAGAAAAGCTTACACAAATGGAAAATTTCTCATAATTGTGCAAATTGCCACAAATTACACTTGGAGCTTGACGTAACTTGATAATAAGTCGAGAGAGACTGTACAATTTAGATAATTAGCGCTACCATCGGGGGATTACATTTTTTTATTGCCTTATTTTTTTCCCTTTAAATCTTATCAACTGCGAGTCTGTTCACTGCAATGGAGATTACGTAGTTACTCAGTAACAATTGTATAGATAATGTAGTAAAGTTCACTTTTGCTTGCTTACAAGTTTTGCTTATATCTATTGTAAATACTTGAATACGGCTTTGATCAGTGAGTAGGCATTTGTGGCTAACACACATCATTAAAAAAAACTGGCCAAGTGCGAGTCGGACTCGCACATGAAGGGTTCCGTAAAGACAAATTTTCTTGAAACTTGCAATAGAAATACATACATATTCTGTTAAAATTTCAAACGGCAACATTATACGATTCATGAGATACAGCAGACATACAGGCGGACGGACGGGCGGACGGACGGACGGACGGACGGACGGACGGACAGGGAAGGCTTAGTAATAGGTACCCGTTGGCACCCATCGGGTACCGACCTCAACACGCGTTCTCAAGAGATAATCCTAATGTTATTCCCAAATTTAAAATATTCTTTGTTTTAATCCAAGGTGATATGAATGATTTAAATGATCACATGATGTTGATGGCCAATATAATGTGCAAAGATCATTTAAATCATTACCATATGCATTAGAGTAAATAGGTACCTAGTAGAGATATGCTATCCTCATACTAAGCGGCGTTCAGTAATTGTTGAATTAGGTGAATGCGATGGATAATACGGAACGTATGGTACAGAAAGAGATAGCTATATGTAGCCGCTAAGCAAAATTACGACAATTGTCTGAATTCGTCTGCAACAATTTGCGTGCGTTAATGCGATATCTACCTCTTTTTTTTATTATAATATCATTGTACCTAGTAAATTTTGGTGCGTCCATGCTGCGCGAAGCGAGCACGAGCCGAACCTCTAACGAACAGGATTCGTTCGTTGCTCGCGATTTCAATCGTGGACGTACCTACTTAACGAGCCTTCAACGCGCGATGCGAATCCCTGTGTTCGTGAAAAAACTGACAATCGGACGAGCGCAGTCGAGCATGCTACGAATGCTCGGCTCGGTTCCCCAAGCATGGACCCACCATATACACAAGTTAAAAAACACAAACTGTCTCCTCTGATCTATAGAATAAGTCTGCAAGATGTGTTTCGAAAATTCTGGCGAACGAATCTGAAAATTACCTGAGTAAAGAAGCATTTTAACTTCTAGTACTATAGAATTAGGATGATGCTAGATATCACAGTGATCATCATCATCATCATCAGCCTATAATGTCCCACTGCTGAGCACAGGCCTCCTTTCACAAATGAAGGTGAAAGGGAATGGGCAATACTCCACCACGCGTGCCCACTGCGGATCGGTGGAGGTAGGCTAGTGGTCAACCTACTGTTGGAATTTTTCAAGCCGCCTAGGAGGCATCCAACTAGCTTAACGACTATCACAATTAAGTGATAACCGGGACCAACGGCTTTACGTGCCTTCCGAAGCACGGAAACGCTCGATTTGAAATACCACTAGGCGGTCACCCATCCAGGTACCGACCACGACAGGCGTAGCTTAACTTTGCCGATCGATTAAGAACGGCTAATCATGCTACACCACGAGCGCTTCACACATCACAGTGATGCTAGAGTGTAACGATTGGATTAGCTTTGTATTTTCCTATCGGATTAGAGGTCACGCAATTACCTACATAGGTACTAAATCTGTGCCTAAATACTGCTTACCGATATAATAGGGAAACATAATATCATTTTACTTCTTTATAATTAAAATGCTGTTGACTTCGCGACGTAAATCATCCTAAACTAAGTGCAAATCTGAAAGTTTCGTAAGCTTCAAACCGAAGTCGGGTCATTTTCCCACACTCAGTATGAAGAAGCTTCGACAGACTAGAGCATCAATAACTCTGTGTCATATATTGTCACCGCTACTCTTGGTTTACGATCCCATTTTATAAATGACTTAAGAATATTTTTAGCAATCGCAGTGAATGATATCCATAATAGCTCGGTGGACTGAGGGCTCTGGCGGATAACGTTATGAAGTAAAAATGCTTTATGGGAGTCCTTATTTTTTTTTTTGAACACGTTTGTGTTTGATCACTCTCGGTCTGGTTGTTGATGTGTCCAAAGATCGTAGATCACACAGACGAGAGTGCGGCTGCCGCTACAAACCGATAGATGTTTGGTGACAGGTGGGTACTTACAATGTACCCTATGTAGAAGCTGTGTGAGTGCAATGATTTCATAGCCTAATTTTAAGTTCCCTTGAGATAACCAAAGCAATTGATAGACCTTGTTTCATATTACTATAATTTTCTGTATTTACTCCCTTATTTTGCATTATTATTGATTGATTGAAGATTGACGTTGTGATATCCCAAATTATTAAAGTGAAGACATAGGATTTTTGTCTCCCCAAATGTCCTCTTTCCAATCATTTAAAAACTAAGGATAGGCCCACCGGAACATTTTGCAAAAAAGTTCTTCAAACAAGTAAACAGTACCGCCATTAGTTCAAAATCGATCGATTTACGAAGTGCCGCGTTGCATAGGCGTACGATGTATGATATAGATGTATGTAACCTTGTATGTGCATAGAATGCACACATACAAGAAAAAATAAATAATAAACGAACGAACTGTTCCGCGGACCGCAGACAGAGTCGCGTTAGCCATAAACTGACGTTTTAGGGCCAGCGCGTTGGCCTGGTCCTTACGCCAGTAATATATAAATCAATGCCTCTTTCTCTTTCTCCTTCCTGCACTATGTTTGTCTGTTGGTGAGCTGTCAAAAGAGACCCTGTAATTTCTTGAATAACAAGTCCCAGGAATTCTATTCTATTCATATTATCTATGATTGCGCACGTCATATTCACTGGCCATTGGGTCACGATGATTGAAGATCTGCGACGAAGCTAAACGCCATGCTGAAATTTCAACAAAATCAAATTATCGTAAATACGTACAAACGGTAGGGGTGACGGCAGTTGCTGTCACGGCAAAGTTTTTATATGTACCCGCTGTGCCCCGGATTCCAAGAATTTAATCTAGAAATTGCTTGCTTAGCAGATTTCCTAAGTATTTGACATAAAATAAATCAAATATCGTGCTGGAATCGATACTGTTAACCCGTGCTGTTAACTAATAAAATTTCGTTCCATAAGGAATATAAATATGTAGTAGTGAATATTCGACATTCACATTATAAATGCTTTAGGATATTTGACTTACTATTACAAGTCAAAGTACATTTAGGAAGACAGCGAAAATGTGTTCCAAATAACACAGCGTTTATTCGCTCAAAGAGTAGTTCGACTGGAGAAGTACCTCCACCTTACAGAATACCGCAGCCAAATAACTTTATGTTGTGTTCCTGCGCGTGAATAAGGTTGCCAGTGCTCATTGGAGAGGGGGGAAGAGTCTGTAACGCGTGAGTAATACCCCGTGGATTGCAAGCGTCCATATGGCTACGGTAACCGCTTACCATCAGGCGGGCCGTACGCATGCATACTGACTTTGTCCTTTGTAAAATATCTGTTCTGATGGCATTTAAAATTGAAATATAAAAATACATAACCAAGTTGTAAGAAAGGTCATGGCATATAACCTTTTTATTGATGTTTGAGTGAGTATGATAATTAATGATAAGATACGTACCAAGTTCAGTACCTAATAAAAAAATATCTGTTTGGTAAAATTAAATCAATTTCAATTCTTATCTGCGACGTAAAATATATCTTATCACCGTTTCCATTAATTACAAACTTACGAGTTAGGTATTTGAATTGATAAAAAAAAAGTAAGCCCCTCTAAAAAGGAAGCTAAAGCAATATTGCTAACGCAATTCATTTTTTCGAATTTACGGCAGATCTTATGCAATTCATCAATTCCGAATCTTTTATTGAATTGAATTGTATATAATGAGTGACTAGTATACCAAAAAATATTGAAATTACGTAGGATCTGCCGAGAATTCGAAAAAATGAATTGCGTTAGCAATATTGCTTTAGCTTCCTTTTTAGGGGCGAAGATCGTTTCTCATCAATAAAGATATAATGAACAAGAAGTAACAATTCAAAGAATTGATCCGTTTTATTCAATTCATAAATACGCATGTTTTGTTTACCAAACAACAAACTGTCACGTTCTATCTTGTTAGACCCCATCCCACATCAAAAAGAGGCTAAAAACATTGCGCCGTGGCCCATGAAAACAAAAAATTCCTATATTCTTTCCATAGAGCTTCCTTATATTTTGTTAAACCTTTTTTTGGGTTTCTTAACAATGTTATAAGAGGCAAAATCTCATGTATCATATTGTATATTATTGTTATCAGTAAACACTTTCGAAGATCTCCTAAAATCGCCTTATAATTATTATGGTTCTACGATGATCATGACTATTATTTCTTTTGAAGATCTTTTAAAAGTAAAATTGAATAAGGTAATAGAAGTTGGTTTTATTTTGCACTGGACACCGCGCATTATTATACTACGAAGGTTTTGTTGGGTATTATAACTATCATAGAAAAAAAAAAGAAACAACGGGTTGCACTCCGGGAGTGCCGGCAGAAGTGAAAACTTGAATATTAACGTTGTGCATTTTTGATATTTTGGAATGGTTAGGGAATAATTTTGCACGAATTTCTTTAATTTATGTGGTAAAATATAATATTCATTTATTGCGCCCTGCGCCGCCTAAACGAAACAGCAGGCGCAAGCATACATTTTCGCCGCACGGTAGAAAGAGAGGGGGATACTTCCTCTCCTACTCTCCCTCCTTCTTACGAATTTTCGATCAGGGTCACGTGACCTGACGCGAGTTTAAATTTTTTTTACCCATAGCAAAAAAGTTTTCACTTCAAAAAGTGCACAACGTAGCTAAAGATGTTTTCACTTCAAAAAGTGCGAGTGCGAAGTCTGAGTTTGACTAAACTCTTGTGAACGAATTTTGATGATTTCGAAAGAACTGTGATATTTAGAAACATCTTTCTATTTTTCCTGTAATATATATACATCAATGTCTATTATATCCACTACTGCATCAGTGTTCGATAAAATATACTGCTGTGTGTGACAGACGGACAGACGAATAGACGGAGTGGCACCATATACGGCACTGACAAAACGTCTAACTTAACACCTCATTGTACCAGTTATGCCTGGAATGATTATCTTGACTCCGTGGATACTCTCAACGACTCTCTTTCATTTGTAACTTTTGACGAACAGGAGGTTACAGACAGACTCAAAACTTTGGATAGATCGAAGGGTGCCGGGCCTGATGGTTATCCTCCATTATTTATAGCAACCTGTGCCTCTAATTTGGCTAAACCACTAACCCATATTTTTAATAGATCAATTCTAACAGGCTCTTTTCCGAATGCATGGAAAATTGCAAAAGTTGTACCAATTTTCAAAGCATCCGATGATGCCAACATATGTAATTACAGACCTATATCCATACTCTCTACCTTCGCTAAGGTTTTCGAAGCTTTGTTGTACCCGTGTTTGCAGCGCCACTTTCACAAATATCTAACTGAGCATCAACATGGCTTTGTGAAGTCCAGCGGGGTTATTTTAAAACTGTCGGATTCGATATCGGGAACGGATTCGGAAACCTTCACGGAATTCGGAAGCGTTTACGAAGATTATTAATACTGGTAGGAAATGGAAATTATATAAACTAAAATAAAAGCAAAATCGAAAATATTACGCATTTTTATTGTTGAAAGGCCTCATTTGAGTAGATTATATCAAATGCATAAAGACAGAAACTTGTTTTTTTTGATTTTTTTATATTTTCAGCCTACATTTGTGTTTATAAAAATAAAAAATGTTTTCTAGTTGTATCGAACTTCATAAACTGACTGTATAGTTCATTGACTGATTGAAGTTTTGACGTTTCTCGACGGAAATGTCAATTCGATTCATCGAAAAGTTTCCGATAGCTTTTAGCAGGCGGAAATCTTTCCGAATTTTATTTAACGTATTTTTTTACCATTATTTCATATAAACTAATTATTTAAACCTATTTTAAGGCTAGTTGGTACCAAACGAAATGTGTTTGCACCTGTTTTAAGTAAATAATGAATGAGAAAGGTCTGCGGTTAATAATAGCTACATACTCAAACCTCGTAGGAACTAAAACATATTGATCACAATAATTTTGGATGCTAGATTCACTACCACTATGTGGTACTACGTATCACCTACGACTGAGAGATCTAGGTATTCATAAAATATTTGTTTTATTAAACTGTCCATGAATGTACTGAAAAAAACCATTGACATAGAGGGCTTTATGGCGAGACCTTACAAAGTGACGTTGCGTTTTCGTTTTATTGTCAAAAATGCGTGTATTTTGAGTTTTATTTCATATTATCTGTGGTGTTTTATACATTAAAAGATACATACATGTGCATCAGTGAAGGATAATTAAATTAATGATGTGTATTGTGACTTATCAAGTTGTCTCACAAAGTCCGTGAAAAGATTTCGTATAATGACCACCATTTTATTAAAACATGACGTTTATGGACGGTGACTAACAGTGCGTACTGTATGAAAATTATTTATTTTATGACTAGAATTTTTAACTCAAATACGACTAGGCTGTATGGTACAAACCTTTGCCTGACTTTTGGCGAATATTATAAACAGCAATTAATTTGACATATCAGTCATTTACGAAGTTCGATACAACTAAAATCTTTTTTTTATTTTTATAAACACAACTGTAGACCTAAAATCTGAAATATAAAAAATTACATGTTTCTGGCCTTATGCATTTGCTATATGTGCCCAAATGAGACCTTTCAAGAATAAAAATGCGTAAAAATTTCTATTTTGCTTTTATTTTAGTTTATCATTTCCATTTCCTACCAGTATTAAAAAATCTTCGTAAACACTTCCGAATTCCGTGAAGGTTTCCGAATCCGTTTCCGATAACGAATCCGACAGTTTTAAAATAACCCTGCAGATCCACTACGACAAACTTAACGACATACATTGAAGAGTTAACGAAACAAGTCGATAAGAAAAAGCAAGTGGACGCTGTTTACACGGATTTCAGCAAGGCTTTTGATAAAATTTCACATAAAATTTTGGTTCATAAGCTAACGGTATATGGTTTTACTGGCACGTTGTTGCAATGCTTAAAATGTTACTTATCGGACCGCAGTTTTTATGTAGTTGTTAATGGATATAGATCGAATAAACAGCCTATAAAATCAGGTGTTCCTCAAGGCTCACATTTGGGCCCATTGCTGTTCAACATCTTTATCAATGATATAACCCACTGTTTTTTGAACTCTGTGCCATATCTTTTTGCAGATGACTTGAAATTTATTAGAGTAATTGAAAACACTTCTGACGTTTGCTTACTGCAGAGTGATTTGGACAGACTTGTGGCTTGGTGCGCGGAGAATGGTATAAAACTAAATTTTAATAAATGTATGCACATTAAATACTCAAGAAAATTACATGAACTCCCGTCTTCGTATTTCATCAATGGTCAAAGGCTTACCGAAGTAGAGAGTATAAAAGACCTCGGAGTAATTATTGACCGGAAACTTACGTTTGTTGCACATACAGACAATGTCATTAAGAAATCGCTCAAAATGTTGGGTTTCATAATACGAAATAGTAAAATCTTTAAAAAATCAAGGACAAAAATCTCTTTATACTACTCTCTAGTACGTAGCATATTGGAATACTGCAGTATTGTCTGGCGGCCTCACTACACCGTACATATGCTTCGAATTGAACGAGTACAGAAGCGTTTTCTATGGCATCTTACTAACTCTACAGGGTTGACTAAAAAAGTTAGATCATACGATAAAAGGTTAAAGCATTTTAACATGATGTCTTTGAACAAGCATAGAGACATAATTGACCTTACATTCTTATACAAGCTTTTTCAAAACAAAATTGACTGTCCTGGAATTGTATCGAGCTTAAGCCTCAGAGCCCCTCTAAGATGCCCTAGGAAACCAATGAGCCTTTTTGTGCCTCCACTGCGTTCTACTGTTCTTGGTGCTCATTCTCCGATCCCTAGGCTATGTAAAATTTATAACAGCCTGGGTACACATGCGGATTTAAATCATGAGTCGCTAAAAAACTTACTTTCTTTTGTTAATTATATCTAAAATTATATCTTGTTTATTTTTTTCACTATTTTTAATTTATAACTTTAATTTTTGTCTTTGCTTTCTCTTTTATTTGGTGGTTATATTAATTTGTGGATTTATTATGTTGTGTTTATCTATATTTTTATTCATGCTAGTTTTAAGTTGTTAATATTTTTTTCGATGATATAAATGTTTTGCACGCTGTGTTTACCTATAAGTGATTGTACATTTAGTATTAATTTATGTTTAAGTTCTTCATAGTTCACATTTAATGTATCAATCGTTGGTAAGCCTAATAAATAAAATAAAATAAAAAATAAGGGCACAGAATATTCAATAGTAAGTAATAAGGGTTCCTTTTTACAAGTTTTTATTTCACTTGCAATGTATGTACAGTAGTACCCAATTAATATGGCTTACCGATGTACCTGCGCAGAAGACACATTTTCAAAGCGCGGGAAACGCTATTGGTCTGCAGCTGCCGCCAAGTAAGCGCGCGCCGTGCGGAGGGGCGTGACTTGCGAGTGAGACGGAACGAACAGCTGCAGTGTATTATGAACCTTATAGTAGTGATCTAAGATTGATTGTAAGTTGTAAGCATTCTTTCGTTAATCTTCGGGGCCATACTTTCTTTTCTGTGCGAAAGACGATTCACGACGCGCCATATAAGTTGGGTAATACTGTAACTCTGTTTGTTCGCGTGGAATCTTGCAAGTCGAATTTCACCCACTTCCAGTGGTCGGATTGACTTGATATTTTGTATACATTAGTGTATACAAAATATCAAGTAATTTTGTAGACATATTGGATGATAATGCAATTACAGTGAACAAAAGCACAGTCAACATTAAAAGTATTATATAAAAAAATTATGTAACATATTTTTTTTTCTTTTGGCATGATGTTAATGGCGTCACGTTATTACCCAATCGCGTACACAATGGAAATGTGCTGAAAGATTAACCCGGGGAGTTTGGCATCGACAGGTCATCTATTACGGAGTAAGATGATACGGAGATTGACGGGACGACGTTTATTAAGCACTTTTTCCGATTAATGCTTCGTGGTTCGGATTTCAAGGGCCAGATCCCCTTTTTGTGATCGTATTTAAAGTACCCGGACTACTTTATCAAAGAATCTTTACAGTTTTTAATCGCACGGAGTGGTGAGATTTGGAGAAAGAGAGCGGCAGGCAATTTTCGTGATGTTTGTGAAATGTAAACAGTTGAGGGGCTTGTTGTTTTGATTTTCCTTGGCATGATATTTGAACCAATGATATTATAATAGAGATATGCTACCCTCATACTAAGCGGCGTTCAGTTATTGTTGAATTAGGTGAATGCGATAGATAATACGGAACGTATGGTATAGAAAGAGATAGCTATATGTAGCCGCTGTTACTACGTGTAAGATATTTTTTACCGTGATGTAAGGTGCGGTAACGCGTGAGTGATGCCCCGTGTTGCAAGCATTCATATGGCTACGGGAACCGCTTACCATCAGGACACTTATAAAAAAAGAATTACCTAGGGTATAATTTCGATCACTTTTGGATCGCTACTGAAATAAAACGCTTAAATATAAGTTAACGGATGTTTTTATAAGTATTTATATTAGAAGAGTCATTAAACCCCCACATAAATAAATATCCTGTTAAAGAAGCTTGGAAAAACCCCCCTTCACCGTCATTATCATATAAATACAAAATTGTGTAAAGAAAGAAGCTTATATTTTTATTTTTTCATACTTAACTTCATTTAAAACAAATTTCCTCATTCAAGAACGGAGGCGAAGTAATCCAATAAAGTTGGCGGAGTTTTCTGATGGATGAAAGGAAAAATATTACGTTATGTGTACGTTTGTTTTTTTTTTTGTGTACTTGACTTTATGGAATAAATAAGCATTAGTATTGGAGTGTTCGTTTCAATCAGTGTTTTACAGTAAAAACTCGTATACTGGCAGATCCTAGTTTTACGTGTTTAAGGATTTACCGTAGTTCGAGCTTTTACAGTACCTAACATAATAGGATAATAAATTGAATTTAATAAATGTATTCGTTATTTAATAATGATTTAAATATGTAAAACTATAGCTGTCACCCGTGGTTTCACTCGTGTTTCTGAGTTAAAAAGCTAGTTAACGCTATTGCGTATCTTTGGTGGTAATCGTAACAAACATCCAATGCCACGGTACGACGAAGACCATTATCCATTATATTCTTCCGATTCACCTTGCTATGTACTTCATTTCCCAATCAATATAAATGTGAAAAGAAAACTTGGCAAGGTTTGGATGGGAGAAGGAGTGAAAAAATCAAATGTAATGTTTTATCCGACCAATAGTATTCATAATATTACATATCATTGTCTTTCAAATTAGTATTCCTCAATAATACTGTCTCTTTGACTGATTACAGAGTATCTACCCATCTGTTCCCACAGGACTAGTCGAAGTAATCTCCGATATAGCAATATGCCCACGGGATATCAGTCGCATCATCCTTTTATCCCCTCCACTCGGCTTTGTCCCCCTTCCACTTGTGTCTCATTCAGACGTACTTGAGTGGCCGGACGATTTAGCCGACTACGCAAGTTGAGATAAGAATTACGGTATTCTCAAAGATTATTATAACAGATATTTAATTTGTTATTGATTCGCAGTTCCTGGATTTTTATATGGAGGTACCTACATGGTGGATGACATCTCTATTAAAAGGGGATCTTCCGCCAGGCTGGGTCATCGTGCCTGGAGATCGCGGTCCAACTGTACATGTCGGACATTTGTAATATATGCCGTTGGCCGAGAAAACTTCGTAAGCGCGATGCAAGATGTTGGGGCGCCATCTATCTATCGGCGTGTGAACTATCTCAGTGTAACTAATAGATGATAGATGGAAAAAGAGGGGTTTATGAGACGAAGGCCTGACAACGCGTGGTTTGACGCAGCGATACTTTATTACTATTCCTTATACTTTTGGCTTGTGTGATGGCTACACTACCAGATCTTGATAAAAATTGGTAGAGGAGTAGCTTGAAATTTTTACAAAATCATAATTATCAGACGTTTACAAAGTTCATTCCTAGAATATTTCAAAATCTTTTATAGAAGAAAAAGTGCATCAAACCAATTTAAAAATACCCTGTGAAATAATGTATATTAATCTATTTTTACGCTGAGTCGTCTGCCTCATGAATATGCATCGTGTCCGCTCACAGATATTAATTATGCACGGTTTTCGTCCTCCTCATCCTCACTTAAGGGGAATAGGATTGATATCCGGAACGAGGTGCTCTCGGCTAATGTGCCACATTAACTGGAAAATTGCTTAACTGTGCACACGTCACATTAAAATCGTGAGTGAACTGTGCTGAAACGAATTAGTTACTTAAGGGTAACCATTACAGTCATACATGGAAAGAATACCATAGCAAAGCAATAAAAAAATGCGCTAATTTTTGGAACTACCAGTGGGATTTGAAAAATTATTTCATTGATAGGAAGCTACATTATCCCCGGGTGTTATAGGCTACCATTTTTATCCCAGGAACGTGGGAAATGGCGAGGGACATTTAAATATTGATCAACCATCAACATGCTTGAAGAGTTGAAAGACAGATTTTTATATGTTATTTTGATAAGCAGGCCGACGGGCCACTTGACGGTAAGTGGTCACCTCTGCCTATGGACATTTGCTATTGCCTGGAAGAGCAGAGGTACACGAAAAGAAGTTTAAGATTTATATTCAGGGAGCCTTTTGGACTGTATATTTGATATTCAAAAAAATCATAATTCCACCTTAAATTCATGATGTAGCTAGCCCAAATTTTAAGCGATGCAATGCTCCGCAGAAAGTGCTGAGTGAACGAATAAAAAGAACTCACGTTGTACAAAAACTAGCGCTGTCCACCAGAAATATTTTAGCATACTCGGTGTGTACTATTTGTAAAATAAATGTGGCTGATGTCCCTCTTTGAGGCGTTCCAATTATGTACCTAGTCACATTACAAAAATATGAGACAGCGAAATAGGATATTATTACAGAGACGAAATAGTTAATGTTCTTCTTTCTATAATTTGAAAATGTTTTACAAGCTTTTTTTTTAAATTTAACATATGTTGGAGTGAATAATTGGGAGAAGCTTACGTAACTGGCCATTTATAAAAAGGATTCAAATTTTTTCTTTTTTTTAGGAAAACAGGTGCCTTCGATTGAAGCAGTTTAAAAAGTTGCTGAAAGCGAATAATGTGGTATTCAGTATACATTAACAGTAATCCAATTAAAACTTATTTAATGATATTGAGTAAGAAACATAATTAAAAATGCCTTTACTTACCGAGAAAGGAAAGCATCATTACCAATATAGCTAAGATCACTAAAAGATCAAAATACAAGATTTCATATCTTTGGATTAATTGCAAATTCTGAGAAAATAATAACTGCCTTAATTAAATTTAGATGTTCATGAAGATTTTTGCTTTTAAATACTTCCAAGTTTCCCCATAAAGTATTTGAAAAATGCTGAAGATAATTCTTTGACGTCACTGAAATTTAATCGCCCCTTTATTAGAGGTCCCGTCGTTGATTATTTTAATAATTGTTTGGGACCAAAACATTTTCTCAAATTTCCACGCTTGAGACGCTTTGTATAATGAATTGTGATAATATCGTGGTTTGTTGCTTGTCGTGTCTTCGCTTTATTTAATGTTAACAGGGTCTATAAGATATGGCACAAATATTCAAGAGATACTCTCTAAACAAATAAAATAATAGAACACAAATAAACAAAAGGAGGTAGAGACACCTCCACGTATTCAAAATACTCAACTCATGGTATAATAATATCAAGATACTGAAAATTTGATAGCTTTATACAGGGTGTTGTTTTGGTCGGCGACAAGCGACCCAGGAGCGGTAGTACAAAATATATATTCCCCAAAAATGGACTTAATTCCATTAAATACTGTAAATATGTTGAGAAATACCTTATTCAATTTGAAAAAAAATTACTGCAAAGTATGGTTACTAGACACGTGCACAGACTAGAGCTAGGCACAAGCCGCCATTGCCCCACCCCTTTACTCCCTCGTACTCCCGTTGAGTCTTATGTCTACACTTTAGCTTATTACATGAATTTCAAAATATTTTTTTTTTTTATTAAAAAAAAAAGGATTTTTTTTATATTATTTTTAGCACCAGTGTCATTTGTATTATCGACCCTGAGTCGCTCGTCGCTGACCAAAACAACGACCTGTATATGCTTCATATATGTTTATGGTGTCATGTTGCATCCGTCATACAATGTCATGACATGAAGACACGCTACGTATTACTTTCTATAGTATCTGCTGCTATATCCCTACATAATTCCTTTCTGGCCCATTGGTCGCTTCATCATAAAGCTTGCAGCTTATCGGCAATACTTTATGAGTCGATCGTCATAAGCCGTCACGCTGGAGAGTAATGGAATCGCAATAAATGTTAATTACCTAAGCGGATAGGGGCAACGCTCATACGTTACTGCTGACTCAAAAATGAAAAAATCTATTTACATTCTTCTTGAAGAACCCCATGCTGTAAACCTTGGGAAACACGGCGGGGAGAAAATGTATATAACTTCTTTTCTGGCCCAGTGGTCGCTGCATCATATTATATCCTTCAAGCATCATATAAACATCATGACCTTCAAGCTTATGAAAAATGCTTTGAATTCTGGAGTGATTCACTGGTTAAAAGCTGTCACGCCGGAGAATGAAAAGCCAACTAATGGAGTGCCAAGTGAAGTTTTTGAAAAACTAAGAAGTCACGGTGAGCCAGCTGCATTGGACCTGATTGGAAACATTGTAACAGAGTACTTTGGAAGTGAAAATGTTGACACATTATTGTCAATATTTTCACAGACAGAATGTTTCAAAAAGTCGTGTTGGGGTATAGCAATATAGAAAAGCGAGGTTATAGTCTTCTCTGGTGAGAACAAAAGTTCTTTCGTCTATCTAGAATAGTCTAGATAACTGTGTCTGGGTGGTTCGTGTTGATAGGAACTCGTAGGTGATGCAATTTTCAAGTGGGCATGGATGGCCAAATCCCTAAGAATAAGTCTTAGCGAAAAATGCTTAAAGAAGTCTCGAAGCAGATTTCGATGAAAACTAAAACTGTATTCTTAGATTTTCAATAGGTTAAAAAATAATATCGTACAGTAGGTAGCTTAGCAGAGCTTAACACAAAATTTAATTTCAACACCTAATGATGTTTTTTTGAGTCCGTTTGAACTTTTTTCCGAAGAGTGCAGTGACTTTATTAATATTTTTTATTAGATCTCGTTCTTCGTTATATCCAAACTAGGGAATGCAAAACCGTGGCAAAATGAAAACCGGTTTTTATTTCGGTTATGAGAGGAAAAAACCGGTTAACCGGTTTTAAACCGGTTTTTTTAATGTTCGTTCGTTTTTTTTCACGTTATTTCTATAGTTCGAATTATAGATAATAACCGTGCCTAAGATTTAAAAATCGCAAACTGAGGAATTATTGTCAGTTAAAGTTAATGAAGTGGGTATAAAAGAAACATCAAAGACACCATCACCATCTGCCTGTCCTGTTCCCTATAATTTGGGATCGGCACAATATGTACGCTTCTTCTTTCCGTTATACCAACATTCACTCGTTTCTTACCAATATCATCTTTCACACAATCAATCCATCTCTTTTTCATAAAATGTATGGAAATAATCGTTTATTTAACTCTTTAGATCAGATACTCGTTTATATAGACTACACGGTTCGTTGCTTTTGATTTTATTTTAAATGAATGAAATCATAAAAACATATAACTTTTGCTTTATTTTGAATTGCTATGAGATATTATGACTATGTTAAAAATAGATCAGTATTAAAGAAGTAATTATTTAAACATTTATTAAATTATGTTTCGTAAGTTATGATATTAATTTCACACGTAATATACATGGCATATTGTAGCGGCACAGCAACTTGCGAGTACACTTAAACGTGCTTATTATTATACGAATGTTTCCTTAGATAAAAAAAAATTACCCAGTTTTTGCCGTCGTGCAGACGGGTAAAAAATAACACCAATCAGTCCCCTTGCTGTCTGGCAGATACATAAGAGCCTTCGTTGACAGTAGTTGCTCCGATAGCATGACATTAATGCTGGCGTCCCGAAAGGCTCTGAATTATCCCCAACACTGTTCCTCCAGCATATTAATGATATACTCTCTATTGCCAGCATTCATTGCTATGCAGATGAAATTACATGCAACCGTGCAAATGTCTCACGTTCTATATTGGAGAAAAGGCGCGAAGGACTTGTCTTAAATCGAGAGTACACAAACTAGTGACTCCGATTAGGGTCGACTAAACCTAGTCTATTTCAACCCCACTAAATCACACGCAAGCCTGCGCATTCACCGTTGAGAGAAGTCCATTTGCTGTGGCTCCTCATTTCTAGAACATGTCCCTCAACATCACGAAAAGCATTGGGATCCTTCACGTTAATATTTGTAGCGACGTTCTGTTCCAAAGTCATCTACAGATATCCAAAAAACTCGGTGTGATTAATAGAGCGAAGCAGTACTTCTTATCGAGACAAAGACTGCAACTATATAAGTCGCAAGTCTGGCCCAAATGAAGTAATGCTGTCTTCTGTGGGCACCTGGATACCAGCTTGGGTATTTAGACTCAGTTCAGCTACGTGCCGTTAGAATTGTCAATGATTCCGAGCTCACAAGTGTTTTAAAGCCCCTTAGTCTGAGAAGAGACTGCCTTCTTATGTGTGTTAAACCGCTTTTCCAACAGTGTTCTGAAGGTTTGATTGACCTGATGCCCAGTTACCTTGATCCATCGTAGTCACCGATGGGGAGTCTATCCTCACACATTGGAACCAAAATGTTCTCATACTGTGCGGTTTTAAAGAAGCTTCCTATCGTGGATGCTCAGGCTGTGGAATGAGCTCCCCGCTTCAAAAAGGTTGAGGGTTGGTAACGTGCGAGTGATAACCGTTATGTTACAAGAATCCATAGGCTAGAGTAACTGGTTATCATCAGGCGGGCCGTACGCTTGTTTGCTGCCTAAGTATTGAAAAAAAAAGTTTTACATGTTTTATATCTATCATAAAAACAATCATTATTTTAAGTTATTTTCTTACCAGCTCAACAAACTACACATCAACACACTTCAGTTCATCACAAAAATACTCACTGCATTGCACTCAGTTTACAAAACGGCGGGAAATCTTCCTTTTTTAGTTTTTCCAAACATTGAAAGAAAAACCGAAAAAAATCGTAAAACCGGTTTTGGTGTTATGTGAAACCGGTTTTTTTGTTGGTCAAAACCGTACCGAATAACCGGTTTTTCGATTTTCGGTGAAACCGGTTTGCATTCCCTAATCCAAACCCGATGCCCTATGAAAATCTTTGGTTCTATCGTTTTTTAGATTCACAGCTCTGCTTTGAGCATTGAAGATTGCTTTGTTTCGTATCTACGAGTAGTGTTGCCAGGTGTCCCGATTTGCGCGGGACGTCCCGATTTTCAGGGGCCTGGTGATACGTCCCGATTTACCCTTGATCGGGACGCCTAATGTCCCGATTTTTCACTAACCTCCTTAGGCTGTACTATATTCGACAATTTTGACAGGAAAAATGAATATATCTGATCCTGTATGCTGTTACTACATTAAAATATTTTATATACTCTTGACGATTTTTTTTTCTACCCATTGTAGGTAGCTGCCCCGATTTGATAACCAAAATCCCGATAATTTTAACCTTCTGTTCCGAAATTTGACACACTGGACCTGGCAACACTATCTACGAGCGAATAAAAATAGGATATAAGATTTCCAGTACCATTGAGCTTTTGTTCTGTACATTCTCAACTTATCAGGATGAATATAACCCAAAATTGGCATTAGTAATAGTGATGTAATGCCCCATACTGTTTACCTATATGCTGTATCTAGTAATTTTGAGAAAGACGGTGTGATAAAATGATTATTTTATATTCTTCTGTTTTCTTGTAACTTTAGGATGATTTAAGGCGATGATAGCTCAGTGGTAGTGACGTCAGATACCGAGATGTAGGTCCCGGGTTCGAATCCTACAATGAGCTTGAGCTTTCGATGAAGGAAAACATCGTGAGGAAACCATAGCACGGTGGTAGGGTACTTTGTAGTACCCGCCTGGCTGGCTACCACCCTCAAGTTGAAAATCTGTCGCCAAGCACCTTTCGGTGTGTTCCGATAGCTGCACTTGAGAGCCAGTTCCTTCTAGGCTTTGTGTGCTTACCAACTTCGGCCGCATCATCACTTACCATGGTGAGATTGCGGTCAAACACAGGCCTATAAACAGTAAAAAAAAGAAAAAAAAATAATAGTAATCAAAACTGTATATACGAGAACTTTGCTGATTTGTACTTCGGTTGTACGGCGAATAAGAGGGCACTAGGTGGTACATTGACTTGTTGCTGGCATGGAACAGTTAGCAGCATAAGTAACTCAACAGATCCAATTTTACAAAACACGTGTACATAATAACTAAAGAGTAAACAGTGTTTTGTAAATGTGATTACAAAACCAACGACACCCCCATCTGTCACTACCACCACATCGACAATGAAATCCTGCACAGTTTCAACTCAATATGACCATGCGTGAACGAATACGTAAATATTAGTTTTTATATAAATAGTATCACGGATAAACCGCAGCGCATGCAGAGATAACGTCAGTTCATCCAAGCGCGTATGAGTGCCGTAAACCCGCTTCGATATCGTTGCGGAAGGTACGAGCTTCACACGCCACTGACATGGTATGTCGTAAATGCTTGTGAACCGAAACGATGTTGTAGCCACTGAGAAAACGAGCATTTTGCTTTTTTTATCTACACCCATACTATAAATCCTCTATTAAAGTTCCTGAAACAGTTAGCTTATAGCCAAAATTAAAACCCTGGTTGTTATAGTGACCATTATATCATCCAACACAGTGTATAATGTTGTACTGAATTTCATTATGCAACTTTTTTTTTTTTTGCTTTTTCGGTCCATTCCGTGGTATCCTTACGAATTTCAAAAAAATAACATTTTCATGCAGGCGCGTTTCACTATGAGAGCGCCGTAATAAAAAAAAACTTAGAGGTTATTCGAATTCTCGTCGTATCCCGCCATTTTGGTTCGAGATTTTTAAGAGAGGTAGGGCAAACGGGTTTAATTTCCCGTTCAAAATTCGGAGCAGCCCAACTGGGGAAGTACCTCCACCTTACAGAAGATCGCAGCCAAATAACATCATTTTAATGTGTTGTTGTGTTCCTGCGGTGAGTAAGGTCGCCAGAGCTCCATGAGGAGGCGCTGTGCTGGCAGTGTGTGGGGACCAGCGGTGTAGAACGGCCGTAGGACTGTGCAGGCGTGGCATGTTGTTGCGGCGGTCAGGGAGACCCGGTGAAACGGCTGCCCGCTGGCCGCCCGCAGGTTGTAGGGGTCCCGAACCCAGGGAGCACCTAATCTCCGCCCTGGGAGGCTGGCCCGCCGCCTGCGCAAAATCCCTGGTGCAGTTGGTCGTGCCGGAGGAGGATACCGGAGTGGACTCGGCCGACTGTGTCAGGGGGGGACCGGGGGCCCTTCCGGCTGCCGCACCAGCAAACCACATCACCTGTACAGCACTCCGGTGAAATGACACTGCGCCTTGTCCCTTCCTCTGCCCGCACAGCGACTTCTCTCAAACCTCTCTTCATCTCTTAAAATGGCCAAGAAAAATAAAAGGAAAAGAAGTTTGTCAGCGGCTACCCCGTCCACTTTTTCTGTGGACTTCTGCAACATAAGGGGAATTCACTCTAACCTCAGTGCAGTCCACCAACACCTTGAGACTGCACAGCCGACCCTGTTATTCCTTACTGAGACGCAAATATCCTCCCCTGATGATACATCATATCTACACTACCCCGGGTACAAGTTGGAGCACAACTTTATGCGCCGTGCCGGGGTATGTATGTACGTCAGGGAGGATATTTGTTGTCGACGTCTTCATGGCCTTGAAGACCGGGACCTGTCAGTTTTGTGGGCGCGCGTAGACCACGGCGGTCACACCCGAATTTACGCGTGCCTTTACAGGTCCCACAGCGGTGACGTGGACACGATTCGGTTATTTGAGCACCTGCAATTGGCGACTGGCATTGTACTTGAGCAGTATCCTTCTGCGGAGTTGGTGGTTCTAGGAGACTTTAACGCTCACCACGTTGAGTGGCTTGGTTCTCGGATCACCGACTTCGCGGGGAAGACTGCTCACGACTTTGCCCTGGCCTATGGCTTCTCACAACTGGTCCTTTCTCCTACGAGAATCCCAGATATTGAGAGCCATACTAGCTCCTTACTGGACCTTCTGCTGACTACGCGACCGGACAGCTATGCAGTGACAGTGGATGCGCCACTCGGCTCATCGGACCACTGTCTCGTCCGGACGCAGGTGCCTTGTGCGCGGCCCGTTTCGCTCCGGTCACCCGGGCGACGTCGCGTGTGGCACTATAAGTCAGCAGACTGGGATGGATTGCGTGAATTCTACGCATCGTACCCGTGGAGGCAGCTTTGCTTCGCATCAGATGATCCTGACACCTGTGCAGTTGCCGTCGCTGAGGCGATACTGGCGGGTATGGAATGTTATATCCCAAACCCGTTAGTGGCTGCAGGGGTGAAGAAACGACCGTGGTTTAATCGGCCCTGCAAAGAAGCTAGGCAAAATAAGCAGACTTTGTATGAGGCTTGGACCACGGCCCGTACTAATCAGGACCCTAACATCTCTGATGCGAAACGCAAATTTAACGCTGTCTCGAGATCCAGTAAGCGAATGATTGCCAGGGC
Source organism: Polyploca ridens (assembly GCA_951394255.1). Lineage (NCBI taxonomy): Eukaryota > Metazoa > Arthropoda > Insecta > Lepidoptera > Drepanidae > Polyploca > Polyploca ridens. The sequence continues at coordinate 9,327,777 of OX596267.1, forward strand.
TAAGTTCGATTTCGTCGGCAGAATTGGTGAGAGGCTAACTAGCCTTCCCTCCGGGAGTCGCGCTTTTTGGTCTCTTGCCAAAGCTGCTGAAGGGAACTTTTGCCAGTCGTCCTTGCCACCACTCCGTAAGCCGGACGGAAACTTGGCCCATAGTGCTAAGGAGAAAGCTGATGTTTTAGGCTCTCTCTTTGCCTCGAACTCGACTTTGGATGATGGGGGCGCTACACCGCCTACCATCCCGCAGTGTGCCAGCTCCATGCCAGAGATAAGCATTACCCAACGGGAGGTCCGGCGGGAATTGCTTTCTCTGGACATCCATAAGTCGAGTGGGCCAGACGGCATACCGGCAGTGGTGCTGAAGCGGTGTGCTCCTGAATTGTGTCCAGTATTGACGCGTCTTTTCGCACTTTCCTACACCAAAAAGGAAGTCCCGTCTTCGTGGAAAACTGCCCACGTGCATCCAGTACCCAAAAAGGGTGACAGATCAGACCCGGCGAATTACAGGCCTATCGCCATCACCTCCCTTCTCTCCAAAGTCATGGAGCGTGTGATCAACACGCAGCTTTTGAGATACCTGGAGGATCACGAGTTGTTGAGCGACCGACAATATGGCTTCCGCCACAGTCGCTCAGCTGGTGACCTCCTTGTGTATCTCACGCACCGTTGGTCACTCGCCATCGAGAGTCAAGGTGAGGCATTGGCAGTAAGCCTAGATGTGGCGAAGGCGTTCGATCGGGTCTGGCACAGGGGTCTTCTCACGAAGTTACCAGCATACGGGCTTCCCGAGGGATTATGCAAATGGGTTGCCAGCTTTCTGTCCAGCAGATGCATAAGAGCCGTCGTCGACGGTAGCTGCTCCAATAGCATGGACATAAATGCCGGCGTCCCGCAAGGCTCTGTGCTGTCCCCAACACTATTTCTTCTGCATATCAATGATATGCTGTCTATTGACGGCATTCATTGCTATGCGGACGACAGTACAGGGGACGCTCAATACGCGGGCCGTGCAAATATCCCTCGTGCCGAGGTGGAGGAAAGCCGCGAACGGCTGGTGTCTGAAATCGAGAGTACACTAACTAGTGTCTCCGATTGGGGTCGACTAAACCTAGTCCATTTCAACCCCACCAAGACTCAAGCCTGCGCGTTCACCGCTAAGAAAACCCCATGGTCTGTGGCTCCACAATTCCAGAACACTTCCTTGAACATCAGTCAAAGCATCGGGATCCTTGGCGTCGACATTTCTAGCGACGTTTTGTTCCGAAGTCACTTGGAAGACAAGGTTAAGCTGGCATCCAAAAAGCTTGGAGTGCTCAACAGAGCGAGGCAGTACTTCACATCGGGGCAAAGGCTGCAACTTTATAAGTCGCAAGTCCGGCCTCATATGGAGTACTGTTGTCATCTGTGGGCGGGGGCACCTGGATACCAGCTTGGGCCTTTAGACTCGGTTCAGCGACGTGCCGCTAGAATTGTCGACGATCCCGAGCTCACAAACGGTTTAGAGCCCCTCAGTCTGAGGAGAGACTTTGCCTCTTTATGTGTGTTCTACCGCTTGTACAACGGGGAGTGTTCCAAGGAATTGTTCGACTTGATGCCCACGGCCACCTTCTACCATCGCAACTCTCGCCATCGACGGGGAATCCATCCTCACACATTGAAACCAGAATTGTTTCGAACTGTGCGGGCTCAAAGGAGTTTTCTTCCGCGGACGCTCAGATTGTGGAATGAGCTCCCCGCCGTGGTTTTCCCAAAGGAGTACAGCATGGGGTTCTTCAAGAAGGGTGTGAAGAGGTTTCTTCAGGGTCGGCAACGCGCGAGTGATACCCCTGGTGTTGCAAGCGTCCATAGGCTACGGTAACCGCTTACCATCAGGCGGGCCGTATGCTTGTTTGCCACCTTAGTGGTATAAAAAAAAAAAAAAAAAAAAAAAAAAATATTAGAATTGCAGTTTATTACTTTGTTGTTTACAAAAATGATCATGGGTGTAAGGTGTAAGGTTACGGCCCGCTTGATACCGTGCGGTACCTATAAATATTCTATTGAGTATTCTGCAAGCTTGCAAGCTGAGGGCATCAACTCTTAATCTTTTGACACTGCTTTTGGGTTATGTAACTACGGGTTAAATGTTTTATTATTTTTAAACCAGTTTGACGACAGTCGGCCTTATAGACATTCAACTTAAGGCGCGGACTGACTACGATTTTGACAGGACTCGTTCTTCACTGGAATAGGGTTGAAAATGGTAAATCATAAATGTGTCGACTCTATGAAATGGACTGTTATTTACGGGTTTTCTTTAGATTATACAGAATATACGCATTAAATTGAATAAGTGTCCGGTTAACATTCTAATATAATTCTGTATCTTATATATTCTTAAAAATAAAATTGTTGTCATCGCTGAAAATACGGAGAATTTCGACGCGAAAGATTTTTTTAGACGTAACTTAGGATTTTTTTATTGGGAATATCAAAGCACTTTTTAATATTCTATTCGGTTAACATTTTTCTCAAAACCCTCTTCTATCCACAGTATTTTTTTGTGTTAGGTATTTCATTGCGTTACGTCATACTCGACTCTCAAAGAAACCCATTTTTGAGATTTGAGCTTAGACCCGGCCATAAATTGTTTATCTGTCAAGTCAATCTTTCTGCTACTTTTTTTCATAGGTACAAACTACAAAATACACTCTATCTAATAATTACTACGTAAACAGTCTCAAAGAGACCACTACTCACAAGCAGCAAGAATGATGATTAAATTTAAAAAATGCGACATATCAAAAGCAGTCTATTTTCTCAATGTAGCTGCGACATTAATATAGCATATAAAACATGTATATAACTTGATAATTTGGTACAGCGTGCGAGGCAGCTATGTCTTACCAAATAGCACCATAAAAGATATTAAGCCCATGGCGAACAAAGAAGATCCAATATTAAGTACACCTTTGTATGAAAAATTAAATTTTGCTGGCAGTTTGACTCAAATTTTAAGAGCATTGTTGATATCTTTAATTATTTAGGTTGTCATGTCTAAAATGTAATTACGAGTAGATACAGTAGTATCCAACTAATATGGCTTACCGATGTACCTGCGCAGAAGATACATTTTCAAAGCGCGGGAAACGCTATTGGTCGGCAGCTGCCGCCATGTTAGCGCGCGCCGTGCGAAGGGGCGTGACTTGCGAGTGAGACGGAACTAACAGCTGCAGTGTATTATGAACCTTATTGTAGTGATTTAAAGTTGATTGTAAGTTTAAGCATTCTTTCGTTAATCTTCGGGGCCATACTTTCATTTCTGTGCGAACGAAGATTCACGACGCGCCATATAAGTTGGGTAATACTGTACTACTGTACCTAATTTTTATTCAGACTGGTCATCGAAATTCGACCTTAACTAATTACAATTTTAGGGTTAAAGTTTCATCAAACAAATGGCTTTCTGCACTCAATTAAACACCACATCTCACTCTCCTTCGTGAACTTGAAAAGGGGAACAAAGTTTTTCACTTCACGTATAAATAACATTCGTACACACGGCTACACATCAATCTATACATTTCCAGTATAAGCTGATCTCGCATTGTATAGGATTTCCGTACAATGTGAGTTCAGCATATACTGGAAATGTTAACACATCAAGCTATACAATTCCAGTATAAGCTGATCTCGCATTGTATAGGATTTCCCTGCAATGAGAGGTCAGCTTATATTGGAAATGTATAGCTTGATCTGTAGCCGTGCGTACCTACATCACACCAAAGTAACATCCTGTAATGTTCTGATGTATAGAACGCATTAATAATATTTTAATTATGTGCGCTAATTGAACTGAATTGGAAATTAATTTAGCGATAAAATCAATAAAGTGCGGAAACCTTTAATGTATGAAATGATTAATATGTTTATGAATAAATTATGTTATATCCTGTTTTCAGATAGGTTGAAGGAATTATATAGTTGAGAAGCCATTTTAAGGAAAATTTAAACTTTAATTTTCTTTTAATTTTACAACTTTGGCTCGGAGACGTTTTCTAAATAAGATCAAGATGCTTTCCAAATAATTCTATACTTTTAATATTTTAGAAAAAAGATTTCCTTACGTGTTTCAGTGCCAGACATCCATTTCTAAAAAAAATCGTAGGTATACATTTTTGAAATTCTTTTACTGTATATGTATAAATCCCTTTTATCTTGTCACGTTCTGTGAGTGAACCTCCGCTTCCTCCGGGAGGAAATATATCCTCGGACATGCCTGGAGTAATGCTAGGCTTTGTCGGAAATATTGTGCGAATTCCCAAGGGAGAGTAAATGTGTGTTACTAAAATAGAGGACATTTTTATTAAAATACAAATACACATTGTTGTTTTCTTCACTGTCCATTCTTTGCGTTCTGTTATAATAAGAGAAAAAAATCACTTATTAATTGGAATTATACTAAAAATTACTCTTTTCATATCATAAACTCACAGACTACATGCGGGCTAAAAACCATAATAATTTTAGCATTTGTATACTAGGTAAGTAGGATCGGTCTGAAGCCTATAGTACCTAGTTACCAATTTATTTTAATAATAAGAGAAAAAATCACTTTTAATTGGAATTATACCAAAAATGTCCCTCTTCATACCATAGAGTAACAGACTATTGTGGGCCTATTAATGTCGTTTGATTTTAATAGATAAGCTATAAAAAAGAGAGAGAGAGGCCTATATTCAGCAGTGGACATCCTTAGGCTGATGAGAGATATGATGAGGCTTTAGAATAAAAATTATTAAATAACAGTTATAATAAATACTAGCTGTCCCCCGCGTTCCCGGGATAAAAAGTAACCTATGCCCTTCTCCATACTATGGCTATATGCATGCCAAATTTCATCGCGATCGGTTCAGCGGTTTAAGCGGGAAAGCGTAACAGACAGACAGACAGAGTTACTTTCGCATTTATAATATTAGTTAGGATTAGGATTAGGATATAGTTAGGATTAGGATTAGGATTAGGGTAAAGAGTCATCAGACTAGTTAGATTTTAATTTCTCTGTAACGAAAGTGAAATCGCGAGGTGAAGGTTGATACCAACATATTATTCTCATACCAGAAGCCGTTAGTTTCTTAACTAGTTCATTGGACCCTAACTCTTCAGTCTCAGGGGTGAGTAAACGTAATTTATTGCTATTAGTTTTTGGGCTCATTTTTACTGACACTAAAGTTTCCGTATGAGTATCCCTGGAGTCGGAATGAGCGTGAGAAATTGTTTATGATCCCTTTCTTTAGATTAAGCTGAATGTTTGGGATTAGGATCAGTTTCAAAAGCACTTGCAAACTCGAAGATCAAAATCAACTTTTAACAACAAAAAACGCATAGAAGTTGGGTTTAAAAAACTATAAAATACGAATTCTAAAATGATTCAAAACTGACTTCAAAACAGTAGATTGTGTAAAATCCCCCCTGGTTTTGAAGTCAGTGAAAAATCTCTTGACTTTCGCCATTTTACTATGGCCATTAAGAATAAAGATGCAAAAAAACTTATATATATGAGTCTCTAATGCTACATACACCCTAACCTAACATTAGTTAAGGGGCTGCGCAAACGTAGACACTTTTTGCTACCGACACGGCACACCTCACGGGAAACCGTAGTTGCTGTGTCCTGTAGCCAATGATATTATACTAGAGATATGCTACCCTCATACTAAGCGGCGTTCAGTTATTGTTGAATTAGGTGAATGCGATAGATAATACGGAACGTATGGTACAGAAAGAGATAGCTATATGTAGCCGCTAAGCAAAATTACGACAATTGTCTGAATTTGTCTGCAACAATTTTCGTGCGTTAATGCGATATCTACCTCTTTTTATTATAATATCATTGCCTGTAGCGGCGATCGGACACAGTTACCAGTCGCTACTTCTGATCTCTGGTACAATTCTTTGCTTGTTTTCAGTCAGTTTCAGTATAATTGTAAGGATTTTTTAATGTTGCTTGTGTCTTCAACTGACGGCTTTTAGTTTCCAGTTACCGACACCCGAACACTTTTTGATCGTCGACGAAGAACGTAAAGTGGAAGCAACAGTAGTGGTATTCTGTAAAAGGTAAATCATCTCGAAAGTCATCTCGCAACTCACCTCGCAACCCGATTTGGCGTGTGAATTATGTTTCAGAATACCAAATCCTATTGAAAAACGTCAAAATTCTCACCTGTCGTAGTTCATCTCACTACCGTCATCACTAAGTGGCGCTAGTGTCGAATTCAATAATTTTAAGAATAGGAAACTCTTATCTCATCGCGGATTCAGAAGTGATATTGCAGACACAAGATACAAAAGTGTCCACGTTTGCACAGCGCCTAAGCCTACGTGAACAGATTATTCCAACTTCTGACTCCAACGAGCTCCAAGCCTAACAATCAATATCAGATTGTGGCAATAGGTCCTTTGAGATTCAAACATGGGTGTGCTTACGACCTGAATCACTTTAAGCACAGTTTAGGTAGCACTCGAATAGGTAACGTAACGATTAAGTGCAAATGTGGCCAGAACAATAGGTTTTAGTCCTCTCAAACGATTGGGAGGTGCTTCCAATGGGTTACACTGATTTCCATTTAGTAAACATACGTGTGTACATACGCTTTGAGGGTACCTGAGTAATTGTTATGTTGTTCTCAGTTGAGTACTCTTGGTTCATTTGGTACAAGTGCATGTGAAGTAGATACTAGATATGAACTTTTAGTTGATAATGATACCTACTGGCTACACTCAACTGTACCCCCAGACAGAGAGAGAGAGAGAGAGAGAGATTGACATTTGATTACGCTAGGATCTAGCGTAACCTTATATCAATCTCATACATTTTGTAGCGTTTCTATTCGCGCAAACGCACACGAAAAGTACTTTTTCTAGGGGGGCTGGTCTGCTAACTCCTACCTAAATTAATGAGGATAAGAACTTTAGTGATATGTTAAATCAGAGGCCTTAGCACGAAAATCTATCGCAAGCGTAACGTATTCGTATCGAGAGAGTTAACTCAAATTTGTATAGGAATGTGTCATTCGAATGTTGCCAAACGTTCAAATCGGTAGCACGAACAACTACGTTAACCTCACGTCACACTACGTAAACGTGGTTTGGTATATACTTTGAAATTGGAACTAATTCTGACGTATGGTATCGTCTACTCCCAATCCAGCTAACGTAGACTTTGTCACCGTGATTTTTTCAGTGAGAGCGTTACGTGAACACCAAGTGAACACCTCGCATCTTAGGTTTGGAATATTTCGAATGTGTTATATTTTTAAGCATTAAGATTTTTTGTTTGTATTTCTTTATTTATAACTAAATATGGTGAATCATATAGTTAAAATTATTTTATTTTATTTTATTCTAAATTTAATATAGCATTTAAGTTAGTTTTAACTAAAACACATTCAATTGAGGAGCCTCATGTATTGTTTGACTACTATCCGAAAAATTTAATTTTAAGGCGAAAATTAACCCATTGATTCTGAAACATCCTATATATAATACTTAATTATAATAAGTGTATAAATGTTAGGGGATGTCGATAGTTCAAGTTGAGCCACTCTTTATATGAAATCCCCTAAAACTGCTAAAACACAAATCTAGAAATGAAAATAGTCGAGTTTATCTCTAACGGAGTCACAAGACTCATCTTCTTCGTCTTGTTATGTTCTAAATTCAAACCTTTAAACTCTTGAACTCTTTGCTGTACGTTCAAAAATATTTCCACATTCATCACATTTCAATGGTGAAAAAGAAAACATTTACATGGGAATGATGATGTAATAACCTTATATCGTTAGCTAATTATATAAGATAAGCTGATTATTTCATTTAGTTTATGTTATTGGAAATAAATATTTTAATATTGTGTACCAATAAAATCAAAAATGTATGTTTCAAAATTTCTAGACGAATTTAACGTAGCTCGCAAGCTAGGTTTCGAGTAGACGATAGAACTTCTGTCAAAAATGACATCTACTCGATACGATGACGCTACGAAGGCGATACGAAAGTGGTTCGTGCTAAGGCTACAGCTATTAACAGCAAATGTAAGTAGGTAATCTAAGTAGGCTTCTGTAAACTACCCAAATCAGCGTTAACAACACATTGTTGTGCGAAGCGTTAGCAGTTTACATAAAGTCTAGCTGTTTCCCGCGGTTTCACCCGCGTTCCCTGGATAAAAAGGAGCACAAGTTATAATGTAGCTTATTAAGTAAATAAGTAATAATAATTTAACGATAAAAACGAAAAGTACCTAATAATAACTAACTCAATTTTGTGATCCTGTAATAAAATTTTGCTATCGAATTAATATTAGGCGTAATTAAATATTTCAATTAATGCAAGTTTTTCGACGGTTTTGGAACGGAACTTTAGAAATTATATACATTGCATTATCTCCTTTATTCTATAAGTCTATTTAAAATACAGCATTCACCTATATTGATGCAATTTTGACCAAAAACAAATAAGTATTGCGCAGTATAATTTATCAGGCGCTTTAATTGCATCAGCATAGTTGGCCATGATGTAATTACGCAACATATATTTTTTTGCCTAGGAATCATCCCTATTATCTTCTCCATACATTTTTGGCTTAGTTTTCATTTGACTTGAAAAAAGTCACACAGGAGAGCGGCAGCGGCCTAAATGAATACCACAAAAAATTCCGCTATGTCTCCTGTTTTTACCACAATAAATTACACCCGACGAGAATGTCCGACTATTAAAATAAATACCCGACAAGGAAAACCATACATAGAACATTAAACATGAAGTGTACCTAAGAGATATATATGCGACTTATGCGAGGTATCTATATAGGTACCTATTTGGGGGCATTTACGTAGATATAATTTTAGATTGTTTGTTTTAAAAATTTGAATTGAAACATAATAATGTTGATAAGGAGTAGCAGATATTATGTGTTTACTATAGTTTTAATGCTGTCCGTCGTCTGTCCGTCCATCTATCTGTCAATGAACTGTATCTTATGAACCGTAATGAACCATTTCTATAATTAAGTAGTATTTACTAATATTAACTATAAATCGGTTGGGTAAATCTATTTGAATATAACAATTCGAAATTTGAATTCAAATTCTACAGAAATAGATTACGTCTACAATTTAAACATCCAAATACATTTATTAATATTATTGAACATAAATAACTTACTATGATTTTATTTCTATTTTTACATAACCACGAACCTTTGCAATGTTTTTTTCGATTCAGTTTATTTAAGGATTATCAAAAAAGTTACATACATTTCATTTTTTACAAGCATTTATTTAACTTGCAATGTATGTTTGTACGTTTGTTCGGGTGGAATCTTCCAAGTCAAATTTCACCCACTTCCAGTGGTCGGATTGACTTTATATTTTGTATATACATTAGTATATTGGATGACAATGCAAGTACAGTCAACTAAAAACACAGTCACTCAAAAAAAGCTTGTATAAAAAATGATTTTTTAACAAAGAACTTATTTCTTGTTTTATACTATACATAGGTTAGTAAATCTATTTATAATACTTGTATATGGTTCTACTGAAAACGGATTCACGTAGGTATCTACCCGATAGTGAAAAACGTTCAGTGGTAAAACAGGAACAATATTTACTTTCCATTCCAATATTTTCCAACGTCCGTTGGATAGTGTTGTTTCAATACCAGAAACCAATCACTTTACAATTATTTCTATCCTACTGTTTAGCTATATTTTTGTAGTTTACTAGCATTATAGCCCGCGACTTCGTCCGCGTAGATTATTTCTTTTTTCTAGATATGAATCATTGTAACAATATATAGCTTTGTTCATGGCTATTGTCCGCCACTACGTGTGATACTGACAAAAGTTCAGGTAGATTAAGAGCTCATATGCGAGGATGCCACATAAAACTGAAACAGTCCTGCCGCAAATCAAGTCTAGCAAATTTCAGAGTTTTTCCCTGTGACAACAAACATTAATTAGGAACTGTTATCTTTTAAATTCAAACGGAAGGTGATTTGGGATCAATGGTATACGCGGCAAGAAGACTGTTTCTCCTCTGGCAGAACCAGTAAATATTTTGGCCTCAATAACATTGCGGCGATGGACGATGAGTCTTTTACTTGATCGGACCATCTTGTTGGTGAATGACCACGTAGTCGTTTTCCTTCCGTGTTCCCAACTATGATCAGATTTCCAAACTTTCATCGCCTTTGCGCACCATGTGGCCGAAATACGAAAAAATACGTTGGTGGCATATGGTGGACAATCGTGTTTTAATTTGGAGCTGCGATAGGATTGATGCATTGTTGCGTTTAGCGGTCCAAGGTATTTCCAACATCCGTCTCCAGCACCACATCTCGAATGCATCAATCCTTTTTCTTTCTCGGGCCAGTATAGTCCACGCTTCCACTCCATAAATGAAAATGAGGAATACCAATGCTCGTATTAACCGGATCTTTGTTTTAATACCGATTCCTCTCTTTTTCCTGATGTTGTTTAGGCGAGTCATTTCAATACGCCAATACCATAAGCCGAAATAATAAATTTTGAAATTTTCACTCAAAATAAAGAACTCCATATACTAAATTTAATCCCCCTTTTCACTCCTTAAGGGTTCAAATTCAAACAACATCGATATTCGTTGCGTTAGTTTATAACCATAAGCTTAAATAATAAATTTAGTGTACTTCCATACACAAATTCATCCCCCTTTTTACCCTTTCGGGATCGGAATTATCGAAAACGTTGAGGCACATATAAATTAATTTTCAATCGTCAGCCTAAACACAAAATTTGAAGGTCCTAACTTCAAAACTGACGGACTTGCATACAAACTTTCATCCCTTATTCTACCCAATTAGGGGTGGAATTTCCAAAAATCCTTCCTTACTAAATACCTACACCGTATAATATTAAATTTAGTGAAGTTTACTTTGAAACTGAAGGACTTGCATACACAACTTCATCCCCCTTTTACTCCCTTCGGTGGTGGAATAATCACAAACGCTGAGATATACATTAGTTTTCAATCATTAGCCTAAACACAAAATTTGAAGATCCTAACTTCAAAACTGACGGACTTGCATACAAACTTTCATCCCTTATTTTACCCTGTTAGGGGTGGAGATTCCAAAAATCCTTCCTTAGTGGATGCCTACACCGTATAATAATACATTTAGTGAAGTTTACTTTGAAATTGAAGGACTTGCATACACAACTTCATCCCCCTTTTCCTCCCTTCGGTGGTGGAATTATTACAAACGCTGAGATATATATTAATTTTCAATCGTCAGCCTAAATACAGAATTTGAAGATCCTAACTTCAAAACTGACGGACTTGCATACAAACTTTCATCCCTTAGTTTACCCTGTTAGGGGTGGAGTTTCCAAAAATCCTTCCTTAGTGGATGCCTACACCGTATAATAATACATTTAGTGAAGTTTACTTTGAAATTGAAGGACTTGCATACTCAACTTCATCCCCCTTTTCCTCCCTTCGGTTGTGGAATTATTACAAACGCTGAGATAACTATATATAAATTTTCAATCGTCAGCCTAAACACAGAATTTGAAGATCCTAACTTCAAAACTGACGGACTTGCATACAAACTTTCATCCCTTAGTTTACCCTGTTGGGGGTGGAATTTCCAAAAATCCTTCCTTAGTGGATGCCTACACCGTATAATAATACATTTAGTGAAGTTTACTTTGAAATTGAAGGACTTGCATACACAACTTCATCCCCCTTTTCCTCCCTTCGATGGTGGAATTATCACAAACGCTGAGATAACTATACATTAATTTTCAATCGTCAGCCTAAACACAAAATTTGAAGATCCTAACTTCAAAACTGACGGACTTGCATACAAACTTTCATCCCTTATTTTACCCCTTAGGGGTGGAATTTCCAAAAATCCTTCCTTACTGAATACCTACACCGTATAATATTAAATTTAGTGAAGTTTACTTTGAAATTGAAGGACTTGTATACACAACTTCATCCCCCTTTTCCTCCCTTCGGTGGTGGAATAATCACAAACGCTGAGATAACTATACATTAATTTTCAATCGTCAGCCTAAACACAAAATTTGAAGATCTTAACTTCAAAACTGACGGACTTGCATACAAACTTTCATCCCTTATTTTACCCTGTTAGGGGTGGAGTTTCCAAAAATCCTTCCTTAGTGGATGCCTACATCGTATAATAATACATTTAGTGAAGTTTACTTTGAAATTGAAGGACTTGCATACCCAACTTCATCCCCCTTTTCCTCCCTTCGGTGGTGGAATTATCACAAACGCTGAGATAACTACACATTAATTTTCAATCGTCAGCCTAAACACAAAATTTGAAGATCCTAACTTCAAAACTGACGGACTTGCATACAAACTGTCATCCCCTATTTTACCCTCTTAGGGGTGGAATTTCCAAAAATCCTTCCTTAGTGGATGCCTCCACTGTATAAGGTATCTTTGTGCAAATTTTCAAATCTCTAGGTCCAGCGGTTTGGGCTGTGGGCTGATATATCAACAATCAGTTTATCATTTTATATATTAAGATTACTAAAATATGGGTAGGTACCTATTTAAATACCTGTTTCCATTATGCTGCACTAATTTTATAATAAGTTTTTGTTAAAAAATTCTATTTGAATACAACCTTTTTTGGTGAATGTACTTTTTGTTGACTGTACTTGCATTGTTTTCTATACCTACTAATGTATCCCAAATATCAAGTCAATCCGACCACTGGAAGTGGGTGAAATTCGACTTGCAAGATTTAACCGGTACATACATATCTACTACCTACATTGCAAGATAATAAAAAGCTTTTAACATTTAAATAGTTATTTACAGAATATACAACGTTAAAATATTTTGTGGTAGCATAGCGGTACCTCTATGTCTGATCGAATAAGTTTCCCGTCTCGCTTACTCCACAATCATTAATTTTATTGTTGTCTCTTTCAAGCGCGTGGCATGCAGCGCGGTAGGCGGGGCGGGGTACGAGCAAGGGACCAGTCAGTAGTGTACCGTACGCACGCAGCGCGGTCGGCCGAATTCAGTCTGCCAGTACGTCGCACGGACAGAACGACGCGTCTCCTTGTTAACAAAATGGCGGAACCGGGAATAAGCGAAACAAATTCAAAAATCGATAAAAAATCAGACATGGAATTCGAACCTGAAAGAGTAAGAGCATTGTATACCAAAAAAGTAAAAGAGTATCTTTCAGATCGAATTGTAGACATTGATTCACCGTGGAACCATACGATCATAGATAAACTCATAGAGGACGTTAATAATGGCAAGGAGTGTATAAAGATGCATCTTACTCGCACATGTGATCAATACCACGTTATGAAGAAATACAGTACCGGCCAAACTGCCAATGGTAAATATATTTTACTTTTAAAATGTAGTAAACAACAACAGGTTGTCCCTTGTGAGGAATCATTCGATGTGGTAATGAAAGCGCATAGGATTGCAGGACACATCAATAAAAAAAAAGTATATGACACCCTCTGCTTATCTTATTGTTTGCCAAAATGGTGCGTAGATATAATGGAACAAGTTTGCAATGTGTGTCAAAAAAACAAATGCAAATATAGTAAGTACTCAAAGACGTATAATGAAAAAGCGTATGCTAATGTCTGGAACATACCACAGCCCGATGGACATTTTAAATATGTTCTCGTTTACGAAGAAATGTTCACTAAATATGTCCACATGAGACCTTTACACGAAAAATATGAAGATCAACTAGCTATGGAGTTGCTGCAGTTATTTATGAACTTCGGCCCACCTATGTTCCTTTGTACCTCAAATAAAATATCATTTGAGCTGGCTCTGGCTACTATTAATACGTTTTGCCGCCTTCCTTGCACAGTTCTTATGGAATCGCGAAAAACTACTATGCATCTTGAGGTACTCGTAAACAAAATTATACAATGGATGGTTGATAATGAGACTGGTCATTGGGCTCTCGGGTGCCAGATAGTCCAATGGGAGCATAATAATAATTCTGTCAATAATAGATTGTCACCTTATGAAATGGTTTTCGGCCACAAGCCATTTACTAAATCTATCACGGAAGATGTTACTGAAGCATTTGACTTTGCTCAAGATGTCGCCAAGAAAAAGATATGCAATCAATGCAGCACTTCTCTAACTGACATATACGTGTGCGAGAGATGCAGGCAAGAAGTGCATAAGATATGTTGTCAATTTAACTTCTCTGGCAAATTCCTATGCTTCTCTTGCAGAGATAAAGAAGATTTATTAGATAAGTTGAGATCAACGGCTCAAAAAGTAAAAGCACTAATAATAAGTGGAAAGTGATTTTTCTTTGAATAAATGTTTTTTAAACTTACCTACTGACTTTGATTATTATTATTTTCCTTACACTATACCTACTTTTTTCACGAGCGATTTGAACTGGGTTACATAAAAACAAATATACTACCTGTTCCTCACGGCTTCGCTCGCGTTCTACGGATGAAAAGTAGCTATAAGCACTCTGGAATAATGGAGCTATTAGTGAAAGAATTTTCAGATTTGGATCGGTAGTTCCGGAGATTACCTCCTACATCCAAATTCACAAACAAACATTACCTCTTTATTAACCGACTTCAAAAAAAGGAGGAGGTTCTCAATTTTTTTTTTTAAGTTTGTTACCTCATTACACCGTCATTTATTAACCGATTTGGAAAATTCTTTTTTTATTTGAAAGGCTTTTTATGCTTATATTATTTTATATGCTTCCCGTTTGGTCCCATTGTCAGCAGATCAGGATTTGATTACTTCTTAGTGTACTTTGAAGTCGGTTTAAGGTTTTTGTAAAACAGTCCTATTATAATTAAATAAGTTCTTAGTTAAAAAAATCATTTTAAATACAAGCATTTTTTGAGTGACTGTACTTTTTGTTGACTGTACTTGCATTGTCATCCAATATACTTTATACCAAATATCAAGTCAATCCGACCACTGGAAGTGGGTGAAATTCGACATGCAAGATTCCACCCGAACAAACATACATACATTGCCATTTACAAAAAGAATTTGACTCTACATTTTGCTTGCATTATTCAGGGGCCGCACTGGAGACGTTTCCATGACAACGTTAATAAAATATGTGGCCGTCTCATTGATAGCACGTGATAGTGAGTGTTGTGTTTCTAGAGCGCAAACACTGCGCATGAGTCACTCAATATCACGAGCGCGACGCAAAGCGGACTGCGTCGGAATGGCAACGTCGCATTTTGGCTGTGCAAATAATGAATGAAGTCTTCAGATTAGAATTATTTCATACTTTTTAGTGTAGTACTTCAAAGTAAATTAAAAATGCGGTTTAATTTTTGGATAAGAAAAAGAAAAGTTAATTTTGGATGGTATTTTTTCAATAAACATAAAGGTGTTCAGAAAAAAATATTGCAGTTTTACCTTGAGTTTTACCCCCTTATTCATAACTAGCTGTCTCGCGCGGTTTCACCTGCGTTCCTGTCATAAAAAGTAGCCTATGTCACCCGGGGATAGTGTAGCTTCCCAACAGTGAAAGATTTTTTTCAAATCGGTTCAGTAGATTCGGAGCCTATTCAATGCAAACAAACAAACAAACAATCAAATCTTTCCTCTTTATAATATTAGTTAGATTAGATAAAGTAATCAAACGTTGATTAGCTAAAATTCTGAAGTCTTTATCTGACAGGTGACATTTGGTGATTGAAAGAGTGAGACGGGGCACACTATTACACTAATTTAGTTAAAAAGCGATTATGAATAAGGGGGTTAGTGTTTTATCGACTCGTACTCGGTTCGCGTAGCATATACGCACCATTAGCGTAACAAACAAATTCAGATTCGCATTTATTATAAGTATTAGTTAGGATAAATAGACTTCAATAAAATGGAGACGATTTGAATTCTAATAGACGACAAGGTTTTGTTGGCCTTTTTTGAAAGCGCTCCTCCTAACAGCGAATTTTAGACATCGTGTCGCGTTGATGTGCCAAAGAAAAATATAGATAAGACCGTAATTTTTTTTTTAATTTTCAATAAAGTAAAAAATTGTATTTACTTCCTTGCGTTGAGTTTTAAAAGTGAGTCTGTCTGCATTTTATGATAATTGATAAAAATTAACATAGGTAGCTTGGACCAAAAAATAAAGCGCTCGTGGTGTACTATGATTAGCCGTTCTTAATCGATACGCCTGTCGCGGTCAGTACCTGGATGGGTGACCGCCTAGTGGTATTTCAAATCTAGCGTTTCCGTGCTTCGGAAGGCACGTAAAGCCGTCGGTCCCGGTTATCACTTAATTGTGATAGTCGTTAAGCTAGTTGGATGCCTACTAGGCGGCTTGAAAAATTCCAACAGTAGGTTGACCACTAGCCTACCTCCACCGATCCGCAGTGGGGGGCATGCGTGGTGGAGTATTGCCCATTCCCTTTCACCTTCATTTGTGAAAGGAGGCCTGTGCTCAGCAGTGAGACATTATAGGCTGATCTGGCAGTTAAACTCGTAATCGGCTCGTAAAAGTCTTTTAGTCTGATGTGTGTTCTGCCGCTTGTACAACGGGCATTGTTTTGAGGATTTTGATCTAACATCTTTTACCATCGCGTTTGCACCCTTGCCATTGTTGAGGATCGGCATCTTCACACATTGGAGCCAACGTGGTGTCACACCGTGCGTTTTCAAAGAAGCTTCCTACCGAACGCTCAGTCTGTGTGTACCGTACAGCATGGGGTTCTTCAGTAATGAAGAGATTTTTGTAGGATTAACAACACGCTAGTGATACCCCTAGTGTTGCAAGTGTCCATAGGCTACGGTAACCGCTTAACGCCATGGGTTATGCTGATTTATGAGCTCGCCCTCGAGCAACAGTCGATCCCAAACTTAGTTTGGGATCAGATGACCGTGTGACCGTGTGTATGACCGTATGTAATACTGAAACGCCCTCGTGCTACAAAAATCGCTCATAAGTAAACACCAAAGGTACTTTTTTGTAGCTGCGATTATCGGAACTAATAAAATGGTAGTGTGTAGTGGGCGAGCTCCTAAAAGTGTAAAAAGGAAACCCTGTCCTTTGTCTATTTGGTGGTAAATAAAATAGTTCACTTCAATAACATCGTGTCGTATCCACTTTAAAACCTTCGCAACCCCTATTTCCGCACTTGTTTCTCAGTACCCGGAGCCAGAGACAGTTTGAAATTGAAAAAGAAAACTCTGCAGAATTTGCTGCGAAGAGAAATATCTGATAGAAAAATTGTAACGAGAGTTGAACGTTATGAATATTTTGAGAACCATATTGATCGATGGATCAACAACGGATATCGCTTTATGTACGCTATAAAGAAGAATGTTTCTGTGAATGTTTATTCATATTCAATATTTATTATATAAGCGTGCTACATCCTCGGCCGCATTATAATTCCTTCTGATGTAAGTCGACAGCCAACCCCAATAAAAATTGCCTGTAAATGCATACCTATAACATATGTGCATCGTGTGACGCCATCTTAGATCTATCATTGTCAACAAAGAAACTAATATCGAAAAAGGTCAATAGCATATAAAACATGTAAATGTTTTCTCGTAACTTATCTATCTAGTCTTTTGATTTATTTATTTCTAACATAGCCACAGTATTGTAACGGCATGTATTTAATGCCTTAACTATTAATTATCTCTATTCCAACACAACAAATCAAAACTAGAACCAAAAATACTGAATTGCACACTAAATACGCACACTAAATAAATCAAACTGAGTATCAGTTTTTTTTATTATCGTGGGGAAATCCTCATAGGATACCCGACCGCCTTGGGGAGAGCGGCCAGGTTATGCCGGACTTTTACCGGCTAAAACCCCACGGTGGTCGCCATCTGCGCTACAGAGGGGGGCGGGCTCTCGTGCAGATCGCGTACCTGCTCGCCCCTCGCGATCCGGATCGCGTCCCGGGGGAAGTTTGATACCTCCCCCCAGCACCCTCGCGGTGCTATCGCATGATGAATCGTGACCACAGCGACTCATCGCCCTCCTCGGGGTCGCTTCTGGGCGTTCAGGGCCCCCGCCCCGATTGCCCACGACCCCGAAGGTCCCCGTTTAGTCGCCTTTTACGACAGGCAGGGGAACACCGTAGCTGTGATTCTAAGCCCCAGCTACAGGGCAGGAGGGCTGCCACGAGGCACGGCCGTGCCTCGGCGGCATCGTCTCCGGGCGGGATCGGCTCTCTCCCGATCCCGCTCAGCCGCCTCCTTCTGGACCATTACGGTCTCACAGAAGGAGGCCACGGCCCTCCACGCCGTATCCCCGCTCAGCATCGCCGACACGACTGCTGGCAGGGAGAGATTCCGACCGATTTGGCCGACCAGGTTCCGCCGCTCGGGTTCACACAGCGAGCGTCTGCGATGCGGAGTCCTGGCCGCTTCCACCACAAAGGAAGCAAGCCGCCGTCGCCTCACGTCCGATCCTACACAAATAATCACCGAAGCACCCATGCCCAGTGAGTATCTCTGTAAGTCTGTAGGTGAGTCGTCCACCTTGTCGCTTTATCCAGGCCTCGAAGACCGGCAGGACTGCTTCGACAACGCGTTTGCGTGCATGCTGCTCCTCGCGGAGCCTTGCACGCCACGTTGCGAATGCGATAAGTCGCTCCTGCCGTCTGATCGCCTCTTCTGGATCGCCTCCACCACTCTGGCGGACGATGCGGATCCGGTCATAAACCCTCGCATCCATGTCCGCCAGAATGTCTAGCGGCGGAAAGCGAGCCAGAACAGTTGCCGCCTCAAAGGATATTGTGCGATATCCCCGTACGATCCGTAGGGCCATCTTACGCTGGACGCTGTAGACTTTCGTTCTACAGCGTCGGATGGCCAGCCTCTTTGCCCATACGGGCGCCCCGTAAAGGGCTACGGATCGTAAGACCCCCCCATAGAGGCGGCGAACTTCCTCTCTCGGTCCCCCGAGATTGGGCAGCAGTCTGTGCATGGCACCCGCCACCCTCTCAATCCGGGGGACTAGGCGATCACCAGACTAGATGTAAAACTGTTTGAACTGAATGATCATCGCGATATTGTCACAGTTCTAACCTAACCTAACCAACTGTATTTGGAGTGCCCCGAGTCGGTTCTGGATGATAGAACATATTTTGATAAATAGGTAGTTTAATTGTACAACAGTCATTTTTCTGATATGCAATAAGTAAATTAATGAGTTGCAATTAAAAATATTCCTATTATAACTACAATAAGACTGTAGCATATCATATATGTATATGTTCCACATTACCATAACGAAAACGAAACTTTCCTAAAACTAAACGTAAAGTCGGAGCAAGTTTTAGTTTAACATACTTGCGGTGGCAATAAAACTGAAACTGAGACAGTGTGGGTTTCAGAACAGCTAGGTCACGGACAATTAAAGTTCAAATCGACGAGTTCTCGTTCGGGTGCCCACTTGCAACTGAGCAAGCAACGAGCTACGAAACTAAATGATACCCAACTAAGTTTGGAATACGAATGTTGAATGTGACCTCTTGAGAACTTTATTCCTTAAGGAAATTCATACATTATCCTGTATAAAGAGGTATTATGAGCAAAGCGAAAGATGGTAATTATCAAATCATAAAAGCGTCCTACAAATTGGTGTGAAATTGGCATGTAAGTATACAAGTTGGTGCAAAGTCAGTTTGATAAGGGAGATCGGTCCTACATATCGGGAGCCAAATCATGACGTTCGAAAACGCCATAAACTGTGTAACTAAAAGTACAGCAAAGAAATTTCCTTGCAGGTATTTTAATACAGAGTGTATCTAAATGCAAATAAAACAAAATGCAACGCAGAAACATAGAACCCTGCTCCTGACAACTATTGTACTTAGAATACACTTTCTGAGCAGAAAATATACCTTGACAGATTAAAGAATAATTTACATTTTTTTTTTTTGTAAAACTGCAGCCGGCAGTCTCGAGAAAAATATATTCTAAAGTTAGATATTGTTTAATTAATTTCAAATACACTCCAAATCGGAAGTTTTAACACTAACCAGTGTGTACAACAATCATCTATCATAAATTAGTTTGTGTTTTCTAAGTGAGTGATAGATTAAATAGGTACCTTCAAATTGTAAACTATTCAATACGTGGCCAGTGCAGCTTTCGCCTATAACAATAAAAAGGCATTTATTAGACGGCGCTCGCCAAGCACTTGAGCTATGGGAATTTCAATTTATTGGTAAAAAGCTAAAAAATAATCCCTATTTCATAGATTATAGATGTTTTGTAAAGAAGATAGTCAAATGTCTCATATACTCTGGTGAGACTTGCGATTCGATTCGAGTCTACCAAGTATCCAATTCCGCAACTAGTCAGTGTTTTTGCACTAATTTTGAACAGTAAGGACCAAGCACTGCATCGACTTGGCTAATCAGAGCATTGTCGGTAGTGGGAAATTGGTGGTATTGATTTCAAACAAAATGAACGTCATTCTTTTGGTTAATTGTTCGATGAATAAACATTATTATTCCTTCCGTAAAATGTGGAGTTTATTTACTTGAGAAAATAAATGCTGGAAGAAGTGTGTGTGTGTGAACTTGAATTCGAAAGCAGATAGGTATATTTCTTTCAACATACCTTTAATTTTTTTAATGTCAAAATCTCAGGGTTCTCAATTCGTCTACATTTGGACAAAACAAACGGCGCCTGTAGAAAAAGTATCCTGAAAATTCTAGTCACACATTTATTTTTAAAAGAAATAAGTAGGTTTATCCTAATCCTAATCCTAACTAACAGTAAGGATAAAAAAAAAAAAAACAAATTTAGTTTCCGCCTTTTGTCTTTTGTTTACTGTTTGAAAATAAAAATTAGTAAACTTTAAAAAAATACTAATTGAAAACCTTCTTTTTTTTAAGTAGGTTAAAAATAAAACAGCTAAGTTACATTATAGCAAATAAAATCTACTTCACGTTGAATATGAAAAGGGGGATGAAAGTGTCCAGCTCGTTTATAATCTGTTGTCAATGAAGTGGGCGGAGGGAGGGTAGTTAGGGATGACATAAAAGAGGTAGGACAAAGTAAAATTGCTAACATCCTACAATGTTCTATACAGAATTGAGTATGCGCTAAAAATAAAATTTCATCGGAAAAAAGAGACTGCTTCTCCAAGTATCAAATTGCGAAATGTATGGATGTTTGCTTTCACGCAATAACTATGAATTTGAAGAAATTTGATACAGTATTACCCAACTTATATGGCGCGTCGTCAATCTTCGTTCGTACAGAAAAGAAAGTACGGCTGCGAAGATTAACGAAAGAATGCTTAAAACTGAAATCAACCTTAGATCACTACTATAAGGTTCATAATACACTGCAGCTGTTAGTTCTGTCTCACTCGCAAGCCATGCCCTTCCGCACGCCGCGCGCTAACATGACGGCAGCTGTCGGCCAATAGCGATTCCCGTGCTTTGAAAATGTATCTTCTGCGCAGGTACATCGGTAAGCCATATTAGTTGGGTACTACTGTACATTCTAGTGAACCTAGAATAAAATATGGCAGAAGTTATAGTACCTATATACAATTACGTATTTGTAATGTCCCTTTGTAATAAAACGACGCAACGCCATCGAGTTTGGACTCGTTTGATTCGTATTGACAAGGACTCTGGTTCTAGGTTCTAATGAGTAAGTTAATCGACTAGCATATAAGAAAGCTTGTGTTTTTCAGGTTCCGTACCTCAGAAAGAAAAAACGGAGTCCTTATAGGATGACTTTATTGTCCGTTTGTCTGTCTGTCCCCTTACCCTTTTGTCTAATACCCTTTGTCTCAGGAACGCGTGGAGGTATCGAGCTGAAAATATCAAATACTCAGATCTACTGTCCCTTAGAGCTGTGAAAAATCAAACTTCTAAGCCAACGCAATCAAAATATACAGCCGTTTATGCTGCAAATTTTCGAAATTTGCAAGGGGATCAAAACCTACAGGGTACTTCCCGTGAACTCAGAATCTTGAAATTTTGTACGAAGCAACGTCTTATAGCACAGATAAAGGAAAAGTTGCAAAAAGCATACATTTTTAGTTACATCATATTATAAAAATATTTTTTAATAATTTAAACTTACTACTCCCTTCCTCATGAAGGCATTCATATCAAATACCTACAATATATAATATAGCTATAATACCTTTTACTTATGTACCTACAGGTTTGTACGGAACCCTCGGTGCGCGAGTCCGACACGCACTTGGCCGGATTTTTTTAGTATTCCAGCTCAACTATGAGTAAAAGGTTCGTTTATGTTTAAATAATATCGGTAGGTCCTCTAAGATCTATTAGAATTATCTCTACCAAATCCGCTTTACTCTAACCACTAAAATCGCTTCTCGATTTTCATCGACCGATAAAACAAGAGACCCTATTGTCAGGTCCTCTATCTAGAGATACGGAAGAAACACAATAATTGAATACCTTTACCAAGATAAAACCACCTCTATATCAAAGCCAATAAAGATTAAAACGTGTGCATTTGCAAGTTTGTCTCTAAATATTACATTGCAAAGTCCAAGCGACACTTTTACGTTAAAATGGAATTTATGCGGGAGGATTAAGGTTCATTTTAAGTGCAACAGTAATTATGCACGTTCTGTCAGACATGATGGTTAAGCACTCAATGTACCCTTTATCTCAGATTAAAAAGGGGGGATGGGGGTAGCATTGTAACATTTACACAGTAGACAGGTGTTGGTCCTGAGTTGACTGACCTAACTTTCTATGGTTGATTCTTATTTTGGCGTAGAAAAAGAGTATTTTTAGGGTTCCGTAGCCAAATGGCAAAAAACGGAACCCTTATGGATTCCTCATGTCTATCTATCTGTCCGTCCGTATGTCACAGCCACTGTTGTAATTTGGTAATTAGATGTATTCTGTGAACCGCATTAAGATTTTCACACAAAGGGTGAGTGAATTTTCGAGGTTTCAAATTTTTTTTTTTCTAAGCTGAATAGTTTGCGCGAGAGACACTTCAGAAGTGGTAAAATGTGTGTGGGGACACTCATTTTACCACTACGGGGGGCGGGGGGCCCGTAACTTCTAAAATAAGAGAATGATAAAACTAAAAAAATATATGATGTACATGCAAACTTCCACCGAAAATTGGTTTGAACGAGATCTAGTAAGTAGTTTATTTTTAATACGTCATAAATCGTAAACCGCAATTTACCTTTCATTCAATCAACTCAAATATAAAAAAATATGTTACTTGCTGCTACGGAACCCTTCATGGACGAGTCCGGCTCGCACTTGGCCGCTTTTTTACACTGATCGATCAAGTGCCACATGTATGACAGAGCATCACTTGAGAATGTTTCGTAATTTTCAGGACAAGGTTTGTATGAAAAAAATTTTGGAAAATTTGGAACACTCGGGCAACGCCGGGCACGAACAGCTAGTGAGAAATACCTATAATCAAATCGTTTTTTCGCTCATAGAGGAATTCGACTAGGGATAACTCCACCTAACAAAATACCGCAGCCAAATAATGTTATGTTCCTGCGCGTGAGTATGTTGCGCAGAGCTCATTGGTTAGGCGGGAATCTAAGTCAAGTCAAAGTCAAAGCCATTTATTCAATTTAGGCCCCAGAAGGGCACTTATGAAGGTCACATTTACTGAAGTTACCACCGGTTCGGAACTCGGCCTTCAACTGAGAAGAATCCGGCAAGAAACTCAGCAAGGAATGTTCGTTAACGCGTGAATGATGCCACGAGTAACCAATTTATTCCGATTTCTGTGTCCACGAGTGTTGCAAGCATACAATCCGCGTGATGGTAAGCGGTTACCGTTGCCATATGGACGCTTGCAACGCAAGCGTCGCTCACGCGTTACCAACCTTTCTCCCTCCCCAATGAGCTCTGGCGACCTTACTCATTCGCAGGAACACAACTTTACACAACATAAAGATATTTGGCTGCGATATTCTGTAAGGTGGAGGTATTTCACCAGTCGAGCTGCTCTTTGAGCGAATTAACGCTACGCTCTACCTCTTGTCTTTGGATAACATACAATTTATTCGACAAACTATATTTTTGCTCACAAATTATTCTGTTATGTGTTGGCTTGGCTCGCGGTTAAAAATATAACAATGACATCAATTGTTATAATAGGACGCGCGTCACTCGCGAGAACGTACGGGTTAATATTATCAGCTATTAATTACATAAGTAAAACACAAGCACAAGTATAGATCGGAAACTTAGAAACTTACTCCAATAATTCAATGAAAACCGGTTCAAGTCTGCAGAGCTCAAGAAGTTAGTTGGTTGACTTTGCCATTTGATTTAGAACCGCTGAATTCCGAGTATCCATGTTGATTTTAGTAATCGAAGCTGATTGCCGCCCTCCACACGAACTAACTTGAAATCAGAGTTATTAAAGCAACCGACTTCAAGCGAAGTTTCATGCATGCAAACCAATGATATTTTAATAAAAAGAGGTTGATATTGCATTAACGCACGCTAATTGTTACTGACAAATTCAGACAATTGTCGTAATTTTGCTTAGCGGCTCCATATTGCTATCTCTTTCTGTACCATACGTTCCGTATTATCTATCGCATTCACCTAATTCAACAATGACTGAACGCCGCTTAGTATGAGGGTAGCATATCTGTATTATAATATCCCACCAAAAACATTTTTATGTAAAATGTTGCCGCCAAGACATATAGCTTGCACTGTCAAAAAGTTATCAGATTTCAGTAGAGCCAAGCTTATAACTCTACTTGCCCTTACTCTACAAGCTCTAACTTCACAAACTCTACACCGTAGTCAAAATATGTGGCTTGGCCGTTTCGCTACTGTCACATGAGAGTAAGGTGAAAAATGTATTCACTGTTAATTTTTTGTTGTTGTTCTTGTAGTAGTGAAACGGCCAAGCCACATATTTTGACTACGGTGTGTAGAATTTGTGAAGTTAGGGCTTGTAGAGTAAGGGCAAGTAGAGTTATAAGCTTGGCTCTACTGAAATCTGATAACTTTTTGACAGTGCAAGCTATATGTCTTGGCGGCAACATTTTACATAAAAATGTTTTTGGTGGGATTTCACTTCTTTTTGTAAGTTACGATTGTTTTTTTTTTTTTTGAAATTTCCAAGTTTTATAATTTTTTTGTTGATTGTGTACTAATACAAGCTTGCATACCAAATTTCAGCTTTCTAGGACTTCCGGAAGTACCCTATGAGTTTTGATGATCATCAGTGAGTCAGTGACGAAATCGGGGTTTTTTAGGTATCAATAAAATCTAAAGTATAAGAGCTATGTTATTGAAATTAAATATGTTTAATAAGTTCACTATTGACATCATATCCCGAGAATTTTGTTTATCTGGTATAATCCAAACCCAAGTTATGAGGCTTCAAAAAAACGACGAAGCGCTTCGAGAAAAGGTAGGTACCCAAGTAACAAAATAGTCCTACAGCAATCGACCTATAAGACTTAACATCTTTTAAGAGTCTAATAGACGCTTTGAGTAAGATCACTGTTCTCACAACAACATCTTATACGACGATTTGCACTACAAGTACTTTACTTCCTATTACATAAGATATAAACGTTTACAGGATAATGTTATAAGATAGTTACTAGAACTTGTAATTATTACAATCTTGTAAGCGCATGCTATAAAACTAATAAGCAAAGTGTGGCTTTTGATCCTATAAGCGTAATTAATAAGATTAGTTACTCTTGTTAGCGTCTTGTTTCATTATTCCATAAGACATGAGTTTCTATAAATGTCCTCGGTGTAGCTGCTATAGGTAAAGGTATTATAGGAGTAATTTGTCTTAGTCGTGACTTCAAATAGATTATTAGCACCAAACTAGCATGCCCAGCGATTTTGATATGTAAGTTTCTACTTAAATGTGTCCTATATTTGCTATTACTAGAGTAATCGGCCATATTGTTAAAAAGAACCCTAAAACCAATATGGTGGCGAAGTAGGTATGTCCTGTAGTAGTTAAATTTGACTAAATAGTATTATAAAGGTTTTGATAAATGCAGCAATCGGACATGATCCGATCCTATATGGCGGTCTCAGTATTTGTTAATATTATCGAATAAAAATATATCGAAGATATAATAAA
Organism: Polyploca ridens; assembly: GCA_951394255.1. NCBI lineage: Eukaryota > Metazoa > Arthropoda > Insecta > Lepidoptera > Drepanidae > Polyploca > Polyploca ridens. The sequence continues at coordinate 9,353,921 of OX596267.1, forward strand.
TATGTTTAGTTGTGAAGGGGCATGAAGATATGTTTATTATCATCGAACACTTTATCAATAAAATTATTTTCGCAAGATGAGTAGGCCTTCTTTATACAACAGTCAGAAGACAAAAGTTACGTATGTTATGCTTCGTGATCTGCTTACTACCCTTTGAAAATATTATATTTTTTGTCGAAACACTAGAATGGCACCGTAACAATAAGAATGAAAAGTGAATGCTCCAGTAATAGCATCACGCTGATCAGTGTTGGATTAATTACACCAGTAGCGGCGCTCTCCAGATCTATAGAGCACTAATCGCGCGTATTCAGGGCGTTTACCGGATCTTTATAGGACATGTTATCTTGTAACTGCACCTAATAAGATAATTATAAAATTGTATTGCACTTTACCGGACTGTTACAAAACGACTAAAGGGCGTAATAATCTTATAACCTGCGCCCAAATCCAGCTTTATAAGCGTTTTCAAGAGTTCTATAGGACAAAAAATACATGCTCCTAGGACACTTAAAGGACCAAATTTTGCTACTTGGGTAGTGCCCTTGCGCTTCGCTTGGCTGTCTTGGCGGGGGGCACTCCCGTGCCCCCAGATTATTTATGCAAACAACTAAAGACACAACCTAGGGAATCAAATTAGTTCGAAATTGTATGTTTCAATCACTAGTCTTATCATTTGAAATACTTACAGTTGATAGACACATTTTTTTTTATAGCACTTAGGTGGCAAACAAGCATACGGCCCGCCTGATGGTAAGCAGTTACCGTAGCCTATGGACGCTTGCAACACCAGGGGTATCACTCGCGCGTTGCCGACCTAAACTTACAGTAAATATTACAGGAAAGAGCACGACGCATTATCTAGCCCAGCTTTTTTATACTTCAAAATTCCTTCGCAAACTTAGGTTACGCAGATCGGTTTTTTACAGCAATCTAAACCAAGTAATCTACACCCAAAGAACGTCAGAACCCTCGGTGCTTGATTCAGATTCAGACTCGCACTTAGCTGGCTTTTTAAACTCTACTATTACATTAAACTCATACTCATGTTACGAGTTCGTAAACATGATAACTTCTGAATGTTAAATATAACATGAAATGTACTATTTGACATGTTAATACTTTTACCACATATCATCATTATCATCAGCCCATAATATCACATTGCTGAGCAAGAGATACTCCACCACGCGTGTCCACTGCGGAACGGTGGAGGTAGGCTAGTGGTCAACCTTCTATTAGAGTTTTCAAATCGCCTAAGAGGCCTCTTCCGAAGCACGGAACCACATAAAATTCGAAAAAATATTGAAAAAAATTGAATGAAATGTTTCTGAAAACTCAGATATAATCTAAAGAATTCCAGCCTCTTGTTTTCAAACTATGCAAATAAACATCTCGTATGTGATAATTGTGTTTATGTTCCTAACTGTGAGAGCTGCTTACAATTATGCGCAAATAAACGGACCAAGTAAGAGGCTTTGCGACCCAAAACAATGGAGAATGTGTAACAAGAACAATAAATTTATATCCCGACGCCGGAGGCTTTTGTTCTAAACAAAATTAAGCTATCAATACAGGCTAATGTTCAATATTGTCATAATTTATAGATCTTTCCGTAAAATACACGCTTTGTTACAAATATTATGAAGTAGTATGAAATAATTTTAAGAGAGGTAGAGCATATCGTTTATTCGCTCAAAGAGCAGATCGACTGGGGAAGTATCTCCATCTTTTTTTTTTATACCATTTAGGTGGCAAACAAGCATACGGCCCGCCTTATGGTAAGCAGTTACCGTAGCCTATGGACGCTTGCAACACCAGGGGTATCACTCGCGCGTTGCCGACCCTATCTTACAGAATACCGCAGCCAAATAACTCTATGTTGTGTTCTTGCGCGTGAGTAAGGGCGCCAGAGCTCATTGGGGAGGGGGAAGTCGGTAACGCGTGAGTAATGCTTCGTATGTTGCAAGCGTACATACGGCAACGGTATAATACTAATATAATACTATATATAATACTAATGTGCTAATTTGTTATTATTTGCGATTTTGGAAATATACTGGGTGTAACGGAAAGGGTCTATTACAATAATCCACTTTTTTGACGCACAATGACTCATTTATATAAAATTTTCTCTTCCGCGATCTGTGCACCTAGTACCAAAAAAGTGGATTATTGTATTGAACTGTGCGGGCTCAAAGGAGTTTTCTTCCGCGGACGCTCAGATTGTGGAATGAGCTCCCCGCCGTGGTTTTCCCAATGGAGTACAGCATGGGGTTCTTCAAGAAGGGTGTGTTTCTTCAGGGTCGGCAACGCGCGAGTGTTACCCCTGGTGTTGCAAGCGTCCATAGGCTACGGTAACCGCTTACCATCAGGCGGGCCGTATGCTTGTTTGTCACCTTAGTAGTACAAAACAAAAACAAAAAAAGACCCTTTTCGATACACCCAGTATATTTCCAAAATCGCTAATAATACGAAGGACACCAATGAGTATACACTTTCCGTTACACCCTGATTGATCAGTAATGGGCATTTGAACACTGAGATTAGGTTACCTATATGGTATTTTGGGATTTGAACCCAAAAGCAAAGTTTCTGTGAATAAAAACGATTCAGAGTTATTTATCACATTTTTACGTCTTATCAAAAATATATGCGTGTGTTTGGAAGTCTAACTACTGGGCATGAGTAACATTTTTTTTTTTATTATTTATAGGCCTGTGTTTGACCGCAATCTCACCATGGTAAGTGATGATGCGGCTGAAGGTGGTAAGCACACAAAGCCTAGAAGGAACTGGCTCTCAAGTGCAGCTGTCGGAACACACCGAAAGGTGCTTGGCGACAGATTTTCAACTTGAGCGTGGTAGCCAGTCAGGCGGGTACTACAAAGTACCCTACCACCGTGCTATGGTTTCCTCACGATGTTTTCCTTCACCGAAAGCTCAAGCTCATTGTAGGATTCAACCCGGGACCTTCGTCTCGGTATCAGACGTCACTACCACTGAGCTATCATCGCCTTACCTTTAACTATGACTGGGGTAAAATAATTTATTTACCTAATTCCACCACATTGTTCCAGTAGATTTATGACAAGAGAACGCGAACGTAAAGAAAGTCACAAATTCCCTTTTATTTACTTCTGCAGCAGTAAATAAAAGCAAATAAAACTGCTAGTAGTTTCTTCTTGAAGAAACCGTAATTAATTATTGAGATGTATTTTGTGGTATGCATCATATAAACAAATCATGTTTCTAACATGAAAGAAAGAAAGATTGATTTCAAAGATATGTAAGATTAAGAAATGTCTAATAGTATTTGGATCTTTAAAGAAATACAAACAAAAAGTCAGTTCCAGGAATAACGCTCCATTGAAACGGATTCGTAAACAATAAATTGGGGAAATATAAGGAAACCAAGGTAAACACTGATTTTTATTTTGTATTGGATTTATTGGATCTGGAGTTCTGAGTTGCCAAACTTGAGCAGATATTTTTTGAAAATGGTAAATTACATCTAGGCACCAAATAAGTGTACCATGTACACAAATCTATGGATTCATAAATATCCAAATAAATGTTCTTACAATGATATTGATATTAAAAGAAAAAATATGTTAACAGGCTATCAACGATGGTGGCATGTCACCTGATGGTAGGATGTGGCTACCGTTGAAGACTATAAACTCTGGATGATAAAGTTAAGTTGAATAACACCCTGGATACATGCATCAATTGTATGGGGCTTTGTCGAACACTTCTGGCAACACCAATACGCACAAGGGAGAAATTGAGATGAATAAAAGATGAGGACCACGAGAGGCGGCCTGAGATGTCCGAGATATTGCTCCAGGGGATCGTAATTTAATATAGTGGAATTGTTATAGCCGAAATATTACCTTACATTTGTTTTGAAACAATCTTATTCTATGGTTAGATTTTTATTTCACACAAAGAGCAGCTCTATTGGGGAAGTCCTTTACGGTATAGGAACCTACCGCAGCTATCGAGGGAAAATCCCTTTAGATTATTAATACCGAGAAATCCAATTACGTAGCGAAGCGCTCGTTAAAAAAAGTTAAAAGTTAAGCTACAACCGTCCTGTTACCTACCTGGATCGCCTAGTGGATCAAATCGAGCGTTTCCGTGCTTCGGAAGGCAAATAAAGCCGTTGCTCCCGGTTATCACTTAATTGTGATTGTCGTTAAGCTAGTTGGATGCCTCCTAGGCGGCTTGAAAAACTCCAACAGTAGGTTGACCACTAGCCTACCTCCACCGATCCGCAGTGGACACGCATGGTGGAGGTGCTGCCCATTCCCTTTCACCCTCATCTGTGAAAGGAGGCCTCTGCTCAGCAGTGGGACATTACAGGCTGATGATGATGATAATGATGAATCCGATTCCGCAACCAGTGTTTTTGCACTGATTAATAACAGTACCGATCAATCAATGCATCTAGTTATTTTATGTGTCCTTGACTTACTCAAACGGAGTGCATATGTCCTTGATTTAGTCAATCAGAGTGCATGTGTCCCTGGCTTAGCCAATCAGGGCGCACTGTTGGTGATGGGGAATTGTTGGAATAGATTTTAAGCAAAATGAACGACTTTGCGCATCTTTGATCGCGGCCAAGTTGTGTTCTTGCGCGTGAGTGTGAATAAGGTCGCTAGAGTTTCATAGGTGACAGCAGTACTCGATGCACGGATTTGTGCTGTGTACAGTTGTAACAACTGACCCGGCGTAAAGTACCGCTTCACCTTACAGACGATGCCCAACTTTTTTGCAGTGGTTTTAGCCTTTGACTCAATAGAACTACCAACTGTATCTTTCCAGCTGTTCAGTTTTTAATCTCCTTTCGCCTTTTTATGCCAAGAGGTATCTCTCTACGGACTCATAGGACGATCTGTGATGGTAGGGTACTTTGTGGTATCATACTGGCTCACCTTTACGTTGAAATTCAGTGGCCAAGCACCTATCGGTTTGTTCCCACCTAAACTATATGTGCTTGTAAAATAACACCTTCGGCCACCCCACTTATCAGGTGAGATTTTAGGCAAACACATCCCTATCCTACTATATAATTATTGTAACGCTAGGCGAAATATTCGGCCGGATGAACATAACGAAATTCCTTCTTCTAAGTTTATACAATAAATACATTTTTACAAATAAATTAAACCGTCTTCAAAATATACAAAACCCGACAACATATCTCAAGATTTGTCACCGACTCCTGTAATACAATAATCGGATAAGCCGTTTCCGAATAAACCGTGAATATATTATAATAATAATAATAATAATATACAGAAATGGAATGAGGGGCTACCGTTTCTGTGGCCTCCAGTTGGCGTCACAAGCGATTGGGACCTATCGCTGTCGTTGTACACACGGCTACAGATCAAGCTATACATTTCCAGTATAAGCTGATCTCGCATTGTATAGAATGTCCGTACAATGGGAGGTCAGCTTATACTAGAAATTTATAGTTTGATCTGTAGCCGTGTGTACAACGACAGCGTGTGTACAATGACGCGCTAAAAATATTTTTAGCGCGTCAGGCCAGTATATAAGGTCCTATTAAATTTGTGAATTTCCTCTTGAATTTATAGGTCATTAGTAATCAAAAAATAATATTAGAAAAATTAAAAGTTTGACATTACTAGAGACCCATAGTACACTAGCGCCTCTCGCGGATAATTTAAGCATATTAGCCCCCATTGAGAACCTCCTCCTTTTTATTAGGTATGTCGTTTAATAAAAATATCGGTCTAAAGACCGATACCGGATGAATAACATCATGCAATTAATTTACTATCACAGTACGTCTACCACGGTGCTAATTTTATTTTTATTTTAACCTTGAACCAATATTACTCATGAGTGGGATTCCCCTTTAACCGAAGTGGTAGTAAAGCTTAAGGTAGTCGCACAACACAACTCATCACACTTTTTTTTACTACTAACTGCCGGTTCCTATCTAAGTACCGATACTTATCTATCTATCTAACTATATATATACTAATAATGCTGATGAGTTTGATTGTTTGTTTAAACGATCTAATCTCAGGAACTACCAGTCCAATTCGAAAAATTCTTTCACTAATAGGAAGCTACATTATCCCGGAGTGTTATATGCTACTTTTTATCACAGGAACGTAGGTGAAACCGCGGCAGACAAGTAGTATTCTATTTTATCAGCCATATATCGGCAAAGAATACCTACGGCCTGGTGGTAAGCAGTTACCGTAGCTCTATAGAATATGGCAGCACTCAGAACATTACTCACGCGTTACCGATCCTTCCCCTGAACAACTTTTGTGCATTTTTTTTTATTTGTAATATCATCGTCATCCGGTCCAAGGATGTCCTCTGCTACACAAAGACCTACCTCATGGAAATGTGGAAACGAACTTGTATATGCGGGGTGGATACGACAATACGACATTAAATAAAACCACGTAAAGTAAATCATAAATCCGATCAACTTTTACGATGGGACCAACTTCGAAATAGCAAAAAAAATTCAGAGGACAAATTTCGAAATTGGTGAAGTTTCGTCCTCATTTTCGACCCAAAAAAATGATACTTCAAGAGTCTATTTCACTTGGCTTACTGTCTATCAATAAACAGGCGCAGATGAATCAGGGAGCGACGTCAGACCTATAAATGAAGCAAACGAACAGTACAAAGATTTATTTGAGTCCCAGTCGTTCAATGTATCGAAAGTGACACTTATTGCTTAGCCAATAATGGTAAATTTTCTACACTTTTCTATACTCGTTGTTATAATGTCTTTGAAATCTGTTGATAGTAAAGACTACAGTATCACCAGGGATAATGGCAATGATGATCTCAAGATATCTGGCTCTTTGGCCGTGAAAGGACACAATGAAGCAACGGGATCTCTTCAGAGCGTTGGCGGTGGTTTGGCTTTTAAACACGAGTAAGTAACAGCTTATAATCCCTATAATAATAAATGCGAATGTAGCTTTGTTTGTTTGTCTTCCGCTCTGTTTTTCACCTCTGAACCGATCGACATGTAATTTGGCATACACTTTTAATCCCGGGAACACAGGTAAACCTGCGGGTGACAGCTAGTCTCTATATATAAAAACCGGCCAAGTGCGAGTCGGACTCGCACACGGAGGGTTCCGTGTAATATTAACTAACTCAACTTTGCTATGAAAAAAAAAACGCCAAAAATATTGATGAAAGGTAAATTGCGGTTTACGATTTATGACGTATTAAAAAAAAACGACTTACTAGATCTCGTTCAAACCAATTTTCGGTAACCAAGTTTCAACAGTATAGTTCTTATAGATTCGAAAAAAGTGGCTGTGACATACGGACGAACAGACAGACAGACATGACGAATCCATAATCCGTTTTTTGCCATTTGGCTATGGAACCTTAAAAATGAATCCCTATTTCCCTTGGTCACGCCATGACTTGAGTACGACTTTGAGGATTTCATCCATATTCTTGAAAGAGATAGCCTATGGTATGGAGAAGAAAGAAAGAAAGAAAGAAAAGCATTTTATTTTTGCGCGCCATTCGACGGAAAGGACATAGCGTACTTTTTATCCCGGACACGCGGGTGAATCCGTGGGGGACAGCTAGTTACATTATAAAACGCAACTTTGTCTGACTATCTGTCTGATCATAAGTAAGCTTATAACTCAAGAATCAATAGGTTAGGTAGGTAAAAGGGTTCCTAGGAGGTTTTCGGAAACCTAGGTGATTCTAGGATACCAAGGAGGTTCTAGGATACCTAACAGATTTTAGGGTGCTAAGTAGGTTCTAGGGTGACTAGGAGGAAAAGAATTTAGGATACGTATCATTGTCCTGAGGTTAAAGAGAGCTGAGCAGGGTCCATGAAACCAGATGCAAGCTCACGCGGGCGGGGTCGCGAATAAAGGCTAGTAGGTGCTTTGGGAATATGAATCATCGAGTTTATTTACTTGAGATGATACAGAATAAATATTTTTTTTTTTCAATTGATAGCCGGAGGATATTATGGCTGTAGGCTTATTGAATCAAATTTTTTTATGGTACTGTGTGACCGTTTTTTTTTTTCAGAAGTGGATTAGGAGCCAGTGTACAAGCACATCACATTCAAGGTTTCGGAAACCAGCTCACTGCTGGTGTTCATATGAAAGTACTAGACACACCAGACCATAAATTAAATGTAGACGCATTTAAAACCATCAATCAACCAATGGAGACACCAAATTTTTCAGTACAGGGTGTGAATGTCGACTACAGTTTTAAGTAAGTATATTTAAAGTTTAAAGTCACGCACAGACTTCCGACAACCCGTCTTCGCCGAATATTTGAATACTTCGGCCACATCATCATCATTATCAGCCTATGGATGTCCACTGCTGGACATAGGCCTCCCCCATCCACTTCGAACGGTTTTGGGCCGCTTGCATCCAGCGGTGCTCAGCGACTTTGACCAGGTCGTCGGTCCACCTGGTGGGAGGTCGTCCCGTTCGGCGCGCATCAGTACGTGGTCGTACTTCGGCCACTTAGCAAGAAAGAATGAACCTTGAGAAGTTGCTTTTTACTGGAGGGAAAGAGGCCAAGGGATCGAAGTCTGTGATGCGTTGTCCAAATACGCTATTGGACACCAGTGTGTGTGCTGCTATCCACACAGCAGAAGATAGATCCAGATGGCGAGCAATAGTCCGAAAAGATCATGTCCCTCAGCAATGAGGCATTATGCAAGGTGGGAGTTAAATTTGTTGGCGAAACTTCGCCATGACAATGGTTAGGGATATAGAAATGGAAAAAGCGCGTGAGTGATTCCCCTGCCCTGTTGCTACAAGCAATAGGCTTCGGTAACCGCCTACCAATTGGGCTCGCCATAATGCTCGTTTGCTACCTTAGTAATAAAATTTTTTTTGTTTGATGTGATATTAAAACATGATTGAATAAACACTCATACATAGGTATATGCTCACAAACCCTTGCATTTATTATATTGGTAGGTATGTCAGAAAACGATCACGATTAACGATGTCAAGAATTCAGTGAGTCTCATATTTCGACGCTCAGCCAAATAAAGATCACTTCATCCATTTCTGGAAGAGTCTGAACATTATTGATTTGTCAACCACCTTGGGGCTGATTTTTCAATGGCTAGATATGCTTCTTGGCTATTAAATAAAAAAAAAGTAATTTAAAAAAAAACTTCAAAATACACTAAAAAGTTTAAAAAAAACTCTAATCTGACACTGATTTGAAGATAACGAAATATTTTCAATGAAATACGTCGTGCTCTTTCGCTGACTTCAAATCAGTGTCAGATTAGAGTTATTTCATACTTTTTAGTATATTCTGGAGTCGTTTTTTTTTATGTCGTTTATTTGATTAGTTTTGTTTTATAACTACATTCTACGAAGTGTTCCTCATAGAATATCCGAGGTTATCTAGCGATTGGAGAATCGTTCCTATGTAATGTATCCAATGTATTTACGTTTCACTCACAAAATAAACTAAATACATCTTTATCTTTACAGAGATAAAGTCGGGATTAACGCTGCGCATACACACATACCATCCATCAATCATAAGGAGTACTCTGTCGGTGGGAACATTAACATCCATAAAACTCCTTCCTCATCATTGGACCTGAACTTAGGGGCATACAAAACTGACAATCAGTTTGGGTCAAATTCGTGGAGCTCTGGTGGAAAGCTTGTTTATAGGGTTGATTTTTAATTGTGACACTAATTATTGGCCCTGATTCTGTTCACAACTAAACTAATTTTAATGTCACTATGTCTCTTTCTAACAAAGAATATAAGAAAAGGATGTAAGAAATTTAGTCCTGTCAAATTAGTCCAATGCTTGTTTTCAATATAAATTTAGTCGCCATCTATCGCGGTTACGCCTAAATACACGCAAAATAAGAAGGCAAAGATTAATTTGACAACTTAAAATATGTTCTATCCTTTTTCAATCATGTTTGTAAGAAAGAGATGAGATGTAACTAAAATTAGTTTAGTGCGATTTACAATAGAATCGGCACCATTATCATACTTTTTATATTAATCCATAATAAAGTTATCAAACGTTGATTAGCTAAAATTCCGAAGTCTTTATCTGACAGGTGATATTTGGTGATCGAAAGAGTGAGACGGGGCACACTATTACACTGATTTAGTTAAAAAGCGATTATGAATAAGGGAGTTAGTTTTTTTTATGTTTCTATGGAAAGAGATTTTAATAATAATTAATTAATTTCATAAAACATTATTGTTCATTATTATATAATTAATAACATTTTATTATAAGATTAACTAACAAATATATGGAACAAGTTTTCTGGAATAAATAAATTGAATTATATTATAGAATGTTAATCAAAGAGTCGAAATAGTAACAATTTAATTTGGCGATGTTAGCTCAATGGTAGAGACTTCGAATGCCGTGACGAAGGTCCCGGGTTCGAATCCTACAATGAGCTTGAGCTTTCAGTGAAGGAAAACATCGTGAGGTAACCATAGCACGGTGGTAGGGTACTTTGTAGTACCCACCTGGCTGGCTACCACCCTCATGTTGAAAATCTGTCGCCAATCACCTATCAGTGTGTTCCGACAACTACACTTGAGAGCCAGTTCCATCTATGCTTTGTGTGCTCACCACCTTTGGCCACATCATCACTTACCATGGTAAGATTGCGGTCAAACACAGGCCAATAACACAGTAAAATTAAATAAAAAGTAGCATAATAATAATGCAATAAGGTTGAAACCTCATACATGATAGCACTTTCCCATAGGCATTACATTACAGTTTTACTAACATAGTTACGGGCACAACTAAATTTCTACTAACAACTATGGATTCAATTTTATCCGAAATAAATGGTTATTATTTTTACAACGCGTTGTTAATACCAACATTACTAAATAACATGCAAAAATCTAAGCTCATAAGCAATAAGGTTATGCTGTACGATATTCAACCTTAAATGACCGAGCCCAACACGAGGCAGTCTCCGGAAACTCACTCAATCGCAAACGAATAGCAAAATCCTTTTAAGCATATTGAAAATTTTCCAACACTCTTGGAAACTTCGCATTGTTTCAAAATGAATTTTCCTAGAAGCATACATGAAAACTTATTTTTATTTAATGCTTAGTTTTCAAAGCTGAATTTTATTAGCAACTTAAGCTTTAGTTCACGGAATAAATAAATAAAATAAATAAATAAATATCCTGGGACATTCCTCACACACGGTCATCTGATCCCAAACTAAGCAGAGCTTGTACTATGGAAACCAGATAACTGATATAATACATATACTAATTTTTGTTTGTAAATACATACTTAATATACATAATTACACCCAGACTCAGGACATACAGACATGTTCATGCACACAAATGCATGTCCTGTGTGGGAATCGAACCCACGACCTGCGGCGCGTAAGGTGAACCTTAACCAACTGCGCCAACTGGCCCGTCAAATCGTCGAATATTGGATGTTTTTGTTATTAGCACATTGGTTAGATATAACTACATAATATGAACTAAGATTTTTATAAAAAAAAAACCATTTTAACAATACAAGCTTTTTTTGGTAACTACTTTTTGTTGACTTTACTTGTATTGTCATCCAATATTCCAAATATCAAGTCAATCCGACCACTGGAAGTGGGTGGAATTCGACTTGCAAGATTCCATCCGAACATAGTTACATACATACATTGCAATTAACTTGCATAATAGAAAAACTACTACAAGAACTATTGTATAACAGAAAAGTAAAGAACAGTGAATATATTTTTCCATACTCCCATGTGATGGTAGCGAAACGGCCAAGTCACATATTTTGACTAAGGTGCAGAGCTTTTGAAGTTAGGGCTTGTAGAGTAAGGGCGCGTAGAGTTATAAGCTTGGCTCTACAGTCTACATGAGATCTGATATCTTTTTGACGGTGCGAGCCCTCGTTTCGTCTTGGTAACATTTTACATAAAAATGTTTTTGATAGGATATTTTTATCACAAAACCTCAACTCATATTGTTTCGGAGAATATTAGAAAGTACGATTTTTCAGATGAAGTCTGGCACAAACTCTAACTACCACTATAATTGAATAATCACAGTCGTTACTTTGTCTGAATCTGCAATGTTTTAAGTTATTGGTCCAATTCATAAGATGAAATAAAAACTTTATTTCTTGCCACAAGTACGGATGAATTTATACAAGTTTTAATCGGGCTTGCAAGCTCGCTTTATCTGTAATATGGGAGTAAGTGATCTTTGTTCAATAATGCGCGACCAGCGCAAAAGTAGCTCGAGAAAACTAGTGGGTCTGTAGACATCGCGTGTCTCGATAATATTATATTGTCATATTTACGTTGATTCAGTTCAGAAAACTCGAAAAAAAAATTCATGAGAATCGGTTGAGAAATGCGACCTGTGGAGGAGAACAGCCGGTCAGACATACGAAAGCATTTTTGTCCAAGCTGCAACGGAGACGCTTCGCTCGCTCGGTCAATAATGCAATTGGAGTGTGGGGGTGTGTGCGTGTGTGTGTTTGTGTGTGCGTGTGTGTGTTTGTGTATAGGGGTGAGCGTGTTCGTCATCTAAGTAGATCCTCAGTCATCTCATAATTCCGTTTTTTACTTCTTTGATATATGACACAATGTATAGTAATGAATCAGTTCTTTTATACAAATGTGAGTGTGAGTTTGGATGTAAGCCATAATCTCCGGAACAACAGATTCGATTTCAAAAATTCTTTCTCTAATAGGAAGCTACTTTAGGCCCTCAATTTTTATAGGCTATTATTCATCCCGCGAACGTGTGAAACCGCAGGCGACAGGTAGTTACAAGTAAATCGCTTATTTCCTTACTCTTGTACCACACAACAAGTCTTGTTAAAAACAATCTGCTATGAGCTAGATTTATGCAGCTTTTAAAGCCAACTCCAAAAGTCCGGTGGAACTACGAAAGTCAGTCCGGTAACTTTTATTTCTTGTAAAGTTTAAGGTTTATTTTAGCTCTACCCTCGAGGAGGCAGCACTGCAAATGCGAAAAAGTGTTTTATTACGCCTGGCTAAGTTAGCCAAGATTTTGGCATGGAGAAACATTAGTTGTAACTTAATTAGAGTAGTTTTTGTATAATTTAATACTTGTATCGTTTGAAAATTATGATTCTTATAAATATTGTCAACATCAATTCGCATAAACTTTATTTTATCCTGAGACATTAACAAGGTCATCTGATCCCAAACTAAACAGAGTCTATAAAACGAGGTAAAAATTCTAAACGTATTTAATGTTATTTAGAAAAAAAAAACATACCTAATACGAGAAGACAAATCTTTATACCCCACTAGCTTTATAGCCCGCGACTTCGTCCGCGTAGATTATTTCTTTTTTCTAGATATTAATCATTGTGACAATATAGAGCTTTGTTCATGGCTATTGTCCGCCACTACGTGTGATATTGACAAAAGTTCAGGTAGATTAAGAGCTCATATGCGAGGATGCCACATAAAACTGAAACAGTCCTGCCGCAAATCAACTCTAGCAAATTTCAGAGTTTTTCCGTGTGACTACAAACATTAATTAGGAACTGTGATCTTTTAAATTCAAACGGAAGGTGATTTGGGATCAATGGTATACGCTGCAAGAAGACTGTTTCTCCTCAGGCAGAACCAGTAAATATTTTGGCCTCAATAACATTGCGGCGGAGAGCTGTTACTTGTAGTCTAGTTCCACAGCACAATTTTGGAGGCCTTATCTCTCTTTCCCTCATGTCTGAGGATCGTGGTCAACATTGGGTTTGCTTCTAGAGCGAATGATCTGCCTCCACTGGTTTCTGTCTTCTGGTTTCTGTAAAACTTGGAGGAAGATGAGTATTTTATTTGATCGGACCATCTTGTTGGTGAACGACCACGTAGTCGTTTTCCTTCCGTGTTCCCAACTATGATCAGATTTCCAAACTTTCATCGCCTTTGCGCACCATGTGGCCGAAATACGAAAAAATACGTTGGTGGCATATGGTGGACAATCGTGTTTTAATTTTGAGCTGAGATAGGATTGATGCATTGTTGCGTTTAGCGGTCCAAGGTATTTCCAACATCCGTCTCCAGCACCACATCTCGAATGCATCAATCCATTTTCTTTCTCGGGCCAGTATAGTCCACGCTTCCACTCCATACATGAAAATGAGGAATAACAATGCTCGTATTAACCGGATCTTTGTTTTAATACCGATTCCTCTCTTTTTCCTGATGTTGTTTAGGTGAGTCATTTCAATACGCCATTACCATAAGCCGAAATAATAAATTTTGAAATTTTCACTCCGAAAATAAAGAACTTCATATACTAAATTTAATCCCCCTTTTCACTCCTTAAGGGTTCAAATTCCAACAACACCGATATTCGTTGCGTTAGTTTAAAACCATAAGCTTAAATAATAAATTTAGTGTACTTCCATACACAAATTCATCCCCCTTTTTACCCTTTCGGGAACGGAATTATCAAAAACGTTGAGGCACATATAAATTAATTTTCAATTGTCAACCTAAATACAAAATTTGAAGGTCCTAACTTCGAAACTGATGGACTTTCATATAAACTTGCATCCCCTATTTTACCCCCTTAAGGATGGAATATCCAAAAATCCTTAGTGGTTGCCTACACTGTGTAATAAGTGACGTTTCCTTTGTAACTGAATGACTTACATACATCCCATACCTTTTCACCCTGTCGGGGGTGGAATTGTCAAAAAAGCTGAAACATATATAAATTAATTTTCAATCGTTAGCCTAAATACAAAATTTGAAGATCCTAACTTCAAAACTGACGAACTTTCATACAAACTTTCATCCCCTATTTTACCCCCCTAGGAGTGGAATTTCCAAAAATCCTTCCTTACTGAATACCTACACTGTATAATATTAAATTTAGTGAAGTTTACTTTGAAATTGAAGGACTTGCATATACAACTGCATCCCCCTTTTCCTCCCTTCGGTGGTGGAATAATCACAAACGCTGAGATAACTATACATTAATTTTCAATCGTCAGCCTTAACACAAAATTTGAAGATCCTAACTTCAAAACTGACAGACTTGCATACAAACTTTCATCCCTTATTTTACCCTGTTAGGGGTGGAGTTTCCAACCAAAAATCCTTCCTTAGTGGATGCCTACACCGTATAATAATACATTTAGTGAAGTTTACTTTGAAATTGAAGGACTTGCATACACAACTTCATCCCCCTTTTCCTCCCTTCGGTGGTGTAATTATTACAAACGCTGAGATAACTATATATTAATTTTCAATCGTCAGCCTAAACAGAAAATTTGAAGATCCTAACTTCAAAACTGACGGACTTGCATACAAACTTTCATCCCTTATTTTACCCTGTTAGGGGTGGAATTTCCAAAAATCCTTCCTTAGTGGATGCCTACACTGTATAATAATACATTTAGTGAAGTTTATTTTGAAATTGGAGGACTTGCATACCCAACTTCATCCCCCTTTTCCTCCCTTCGGTGGTGGAATTATCACAAACGCTGAGATAACTAAACATTAATTTTCAATCGTCAGCCTAAACACAAAATTTGAAGATCCTAACTTCAAAACTGACGGACTTGCATACAAACTGTCATCCCCTATTTTACCCTCTTAGGGGTGGAATTTCCAAAAATCCTTCCTTAGTGGATGCCTCCACTGTATAAGGTATCTTTGTGCAAAATTTCAAATCTCTAGGTCCAGCGGTTTGGGCTGTGGGCTGATATATCAACAATCAGTTTATCATTTTATATATTAAGATTTCAAGCATATTGCGCGCATGGAGGAGTGTTATATTTGGCATAGTTCTTTTATAGACGGAGAAGGAGTAATGAAAGTTAAAATTTATTTATTCAAACTTAATAAGATTGTGAATTACGTTCGAATTTCTCTTTCAGGAAAAGCAGACTTGTTCATGCACACAAAAGTCTGTCAAAACCTCCACTTGTGGTGTGACGTATAAGTTAAGCACGCCAGATGCCCGTCAAGTGGATTATGATGGGCGAAGTTATATAGGCAAAGATTTCTTAGTATTCCCAATATACTTACAGTCAGTCCGCGATCGCTAGATACGAATGACCTAGCCTGGTGGAAGATCTTCCCTTTTCAAAAGAGAAGTCTACCTTGTTTCTCCATACATTTCTAGTAACTGTGGGCTAAACACTCACACTCCAATGTGCAGTGGCGTAACAATAGGGTGGCAGGGCTGGCAAAATGCCACGGGCCCCGACCCAAGAGGGCCCCGGCCCAAGAGGCCGCGAGCTCAAAAATATTTTTTTACATTGTACCTGAGTATTTTATTTTATTTGAAAAGTATATTTTCATAAGTTCTGCTTAAAATCCAAAGTTAGACAACTTAAGACCATAATACAATTTCAAGTTAATCGTTAAGCTAGCAAATAGATGATGAATGCATTGAGATAATTATTATGTTCTATGGATGTGAAGTCTCCAATACGCATTGGGCTAGCGTGGGGACTACAGACAATTCCCTCTCGCCTAAGAGAAGAGGCCTATGGCCATTAGTGGGACATATACAACGTGTAATTGAATACGCTGAAAATCTCGAAGTTTATTAAAATTAAACTGAGTACAGTATTACCCAACTTATATGGCGCGTCGTGAATCTTCGTTCGCACAGAAAAGAAAGTATGGCCCCGAAGATTAACGAAAGAATGCTTAAAACTTACAATCAACCTTAGATCACTACTATAAGGTTCATAATACACTGCAGCTGTTAGTTCCGTCTCACTCGCAAGTCACGCCCCTCCGCACGGCGCGCGCTAACATGACGGCAGTTGTCGACCAATAGCGTTTCCCGCGCTTTGATAATGTATCTTCTGCGCAGGTACATCGGTAAGCCATATTAATTGGGTACTACTGTACAACGTGACGATTTTTACTGATAGGGCCCCATCAAAAGAATTTTCCACGGGCCCCAGATGGTATAGTTACGCCACTGCCAATATGCTTTATGAAAACTTTTATTTAAGCCATGTCTACACAAAATATTAAATTGTGAGCACTCCAAGATACGGTCACATCATCGTACGAAGTGCCATTTCCCTCTATTATGTGAAGCATGAAATTGTGAAACATCTCAACAAGTAGAGGCAAGTTAATGCCTTGTAGGTAATCTCTCCGTAGGAAATGACAGTCACAGGTGCGCCTTCCGTCGCCAACTGCTAATAGCTTTTAGACAGCAAGCCGTTAGCTAGTGTGGAGCTGGGGAATATCGATAAGTTATGATAAATGGGATATCGATAAAAATAAAAGTTGAGTTCGAAGGATGTGAAAGTGATTTTTGCTATATATTTATACTACTAAGTATAAAAAATACCATCTATAGTAATCTATGCTAATTATAATACAGTTTAAGAGTTTTTGTTTGATTGTTTGTTTAAACGCACTAATCTCTGGAACTACCACTCAGATTCGAAAAATTCTTTTACTATACTCTATTTCACATAGGATGAGTCGTCAAGGTCAAGGGTTTTTTACCAATATCTAGCGAAATTCCATTTGATTACTCTGAAATAATATTCACAATATTTCGTGAAACCTAGCTCTATCATAGTATTCCTTTATTATATCGAAATGAACATTAACCATTGAGAAATTTTATAAAATACCATGTGTTACATTATCCCCGAGTGTTATAGGCTACGGGGTGAAACCGAAGGAGATAGTTGGTCTTAGAAAGATAGATAGATAACACTTTATGAAAAATAATAATTAATACAAGAACAGACAGTGTTGCAATGGGCGGCCATATCAGTAAAAGTGATCCCTACCAGGCAACCTTTGAAAGGAGAGAAGTTAAAATAAACTGTCAAACGGGAACGAAAAATAAATAGCTAATATTAATAGATATAGCAACATCACCTTCTATTACATAATTTTAGTATTATTTTGATGTTCATTAGTTTGTATGTGCTAAATTAGGTAGGTAATAAATAAATATCCTGGGACATTCCCCACACACGGTCATCTGATCCCAAACTTGTACTATGGAAACCAGGTAAGTGATATAATACATATATACTACTTTTTGTTTGTAAATACATACTAAATATACATAATTACACCCACACTCAGGACATACAGACATGTTCATGCACGCAAATGCATGTCCTGTGTGGGAATCGAACCCACGACCTGCGGTGCGTAAGGTGAACCTTAACCAACTGTGCCAACTGGCCCGCATATAATCAATATGATAACCTTATTCAGTAGATAAGTATATTCAAGATAATCTTTTAGCAAACATATAAAAGTTATCGATGATTATAGCTGCATCTCCCAACTCTACGCAGTTACTGAGATGACATACAGTAATGGGCGACTTGCAGCACCATCTGGTACCAACATAGGAGAATTAGTCTGCACGTGGCTGTCTTTATACTAAAATTGGTACATATGGCCTAACCATACTCGCATTACGGTAACTCTCAGCAATAATCAGATGTAGCTGAATTTCATTTTCAACCTCAGGTCAGTCCTTTGTCGACTGTATTTTGGAATTTTGAAATTCGAAACACCGAACGGTTTTGTGAGAGTTCAGGTATTTAAAGTATGTTATTTCGATAAGCGGTTACCGCAGCCTATGGATGCTTGCAATACCAGACAAGATGGTCCTGGATGGTTAATCCCATACAATGGTTGATCGTTTACTAACGATGCCGATTGTCGATAAGCATCTTGTCTACTGGCCCAGGGGTGTTACTCACGCGTTGCCGACCCTGAAGAAATCTCTTCACACCCTTTTTGGAGAACCCCATGCTGTACTCCATTGGGAAAACCACGGCGTGTAGCTCATTCCACAATTTGAGAGTCCGCGGAAGCTATGTTGAGACCGCACAGTTCGAAACAATTCTGCAAAAACTCTAGTTCGAATACATTTTACACGCGTACATTTAGTGCGTAGTATTAGTTTAAAAGTATTTTATTGCGAAAAGCTCTAGTACCTACGAACTTTTCTAGGCCTTGGATGAATTAAAAACAAATTATATTTAATTCAATTCAATTCAATTCAAAATCATTTATTCAAATAGACCTTCGCAGGCACTTATGAAAAGTCTGACTCTAATACTCTAATACCGGTTCGGAAGGTTGCATTTGCTGAGAAGAGCCGGCAATAAACTCAGCAATTACTCTTTTCAAAACAAGCTTAGATTCATTACATAATATTTACATTCTAATCGCACTGACAACAATTGCGTGCCCCGGCGCGGCGGTAACACTACAAAGTAGACTGAATCTATATTTAATAAGTAAATAAATAAATGGCAAACTTAAGCAGACCAACCCCCACAAGCAGCACCTGTTCACAAGTATACTAGATTCTCCCTCTGAAATTCTCAATGTTTTATTATATTCATATCCAGTGATTCCATAATCGATGATACATAGCTAGTCACTTTTGAAATTGTATTCATTAGGTGCACAAAAATGGTAACACTAGCTCGACTTGCAATATCGTGTTAATCTGATTTTAGACTGCTTCAACCCTCGCCAATTTTATCATTCTAAACGATAATTGAAAGACTGTGCCTAAAATTCAATAGTTACTTGGAAAAAGCTTTCAATAGTGACTCATAGTCCAAGACAAATCTATCACTAAGCTATGAAAAATATTTCAACTAGATGTACGTTTATTCCCAAAAGCATATTTTACAAGCTTTTATTTAGTTTCACCTGTCCCGTTGTCTGTAATGGAATTTTGCAAGTTAAATTTGACACACTTTCCGGTTTCCGATTGAGCTGAAATTTTGCACGATTATGCAAATCGCGTGACAATGCAATATTATGATAACGTGGAGCTGATCTGATGATGATGCTGGATGGTGGCCATAGAAACTCGGTAATAAAACCACATAACCCCATCGAGTTTGGGCTCGTTTGATTCGTCTTGATAAGTACTTTGTCGCAAGTATAGTCAACAAAAAGTACAGTCACTCAAAAAATAGCTTGTATTAAAAATGACATTTTTAACAAAGAACTTGTTTGAATTAACGTAGTTTATTAAAATACCATCGAACCAGAGCTTGTTGCCATGGCATAATATTTTAGATACTTTTGCAATACAGTTCATCGGTGTTGCGAATTTAGAAATTTTGAGAAACAATCGGCTTTGCCACACATTGTTAAGATTTTATGGAAACCCGTAGAACAGATATTCCCATTTGCATTTCAAGAGATATCTAATAAAAATTGGAGTAGCGGTGTATATTGCAAATTCGTATTTAAATGGTACATTAGTCTGCCACCATAGCTCAGCTCCTAGAGCTCGTAGTAAGAAGTTAGATTTCCATTATACGTTCAAACATTCAAATCATTTCAAGTAGGTAACTGAAGCAGAAAAACTAATACATTTGGTCTTTATGTTTTGGGTAAAATATTGCCGTCCCTTTCATTGTAGAGATTACCTTATACGTAGGATTCACAATGTTTTTCAGAGGGGAAAGAACAAAGCAAGGTTTTATGAAACTTAACGTAAGTGAACGCAGGTGGACTTAAGGCGGCCCTCTGTGGCCGGCGCAACTTCAACGCGAGCATAGTCTAAAAGCTTGTTGATTCATCCAACGTAATGTTTGACTGCGAATAAAGAGAGATAGCATCAGAGCCGTCGGTTATCAGTCGGTAAATTCCGCTGATCACTCGCGGCCGCTTCGCTAGGTCGTCATTCATGATTTCGCATTCATAAAACTTGTTCCAGGAGTATACTTCTTGAGAAAAAATCTTACAAGTTTGTGAAAAAAAAGTTAGTTATTTAGAATCTCCAATACATTTGCAAGCCTGGTATCTTAATGTTTTCTTTACTCTTACAATTTATAGGTACATTAGATATGGCCAAAGTTCAGGCAAAAACGCTGTTTTTCGGAGGCTTTGACTGAATTTGTTTCACACTTTTTTTAAATTACGCCAAGATACAAGGCTAGATATAGTACACAAGATATTAATTTGTTCAAAATATCTAACGAAAAATGTTTAACAACGCCATAATAAGTACAGGGGTTTTGTATGAAAAGTATGACGAATTGAGTCCTCTTAAGTGACATTGTGTATAAGGTATTTATAGCTGCCGCGCTCTGAAAAGTTACGGCAGCAAGAGTAATGTTCCACCTGGTAGGGAAGGATGAAACAGGGATGTTATCGAGAACCGTAACCGAAACTACCGGATATCCGAAATAAAAATCTGTTTGAAACCGTAATATAAAAGTTTTAAATAATATCGGATAGGGGCGAAGTCTGAGACACGTTATTACAAGTGTTTGCCATTTCTGTGATTGTAGTAACAAATGATAACCTAACCTATGGCCATGCTAAGAAGTCATATATGACAAGAGGGTATCTCTCCTTGCCGCACTGTTTCTCTTTTTGTCACATGGATGTATATGGGCTGTCAAAATTGACCTATTAGGAAGGCCCTATATTAGAAATACATTCAAATCGTTACCTATTTGTACTTTCCTTTTACAATTCCTTAAAAAAAAACTTATATCCTTAACTGAAACTATTGGATATCCGAAATAATTTCATATCCGTATCTATACACAGATCCAAAGTTTCATATCCATAACATCCCTGGCATCTAAAAATGTTCCACAAGAATGTCTAGCGCAGTATTTACAAAAATACAGACACTCTTCTCCATACTATCGTTCATTCTATATTATACAGGGTGTAAGGGACATCGCCGCACAAACGGATACCATGGGTCCAGGACATGATTCTGGACTCCCCCATGTTGGAATTTTTCGTCGGTTTTTCCCAAATTTTTAAAAAAAAAATAAGTTTTTTTTACTTTAGACTGTTCATAATCGTTATTCTTACCTAACCCAAAGAGATTTAAAATAAATAAGTTATTAATTCATTACTTTCACTAAAAGTAGCAATGTAAATAAAACTAGAAACGGTGTCTTATGGCGATATTCGCCTGCAGTCAGCGACATACTACGTAGGCACAACGTTATCGCGCGTTTAAATCGCGGTGTTCAGAATACATTGCGCGCTCGAAAATGACAATTTCTATAACCGATCATTAGCGAGGTGAATGCCTTTCACAATTTGATTAGTGGCATTAGGTGTAGCCTTTTCGCGAAGTTTGCGTTACCATGCAAAATACACCCTGTATATACTAGTGGCTCTGTGTGCTGAAGACCTCGCGAGTCTGTCTTTGTCTTTGCATAGAATCGACAAAAATAAACCATATAATCATCGAGCCTGCTCACAAAATTTGACGAGAATCGGTTGAGAAATGTAACCTGTAGAGTAAAAACAACCGCGCGGACACCGGACAGACATACGGAAGCATTTTTGCCCAAGCTGAAACGGAGACGTTCCCTCGCGCTTCGTGCTCATTTGGTCAATAAACTAGTTTTCGCCCCGCATTCCCGTGAGATCTTACATTTTCTCGGGATAAAAATTACCTTATATGTTGTTTCTGGTTATGGTTGACCTACCAAGAGCTAACAAACAAATAAACAAACTAACTTTCCCATTTAACATACAAATTAGTAGGATTTCTAGCATCAAGCTCTGCTTGATCAGGAACGTTTGAACTGAGTATATTAATTCTGGTTGGTTGCCGTCTATGACCGAGTTAGCTTGCAGCCCGTATAATGATATATTTAGATACTATCGGAACCTTGGGCTTTGATGAAGTTTTGAGCTCTTTAATATCCTATTTCAGTATTTAATAATGTCTTATTATTTTTTTTTATTGAAGGGTTTTGTCGCCATCGCGATAATATCACCCTGATAAGTGAACTTATAATATATGCGGCACTGCTGTCGACCAACTCGGTCACCACGGACTGTCATGCAACAAAAGCGCTGGCAGATTTGTTAGACACGCCAGTCTGAATGATATCATCCGCCGGGCCCTTACCAGCGCCAACGTAACAGCTATTTTAGAACCCAATGGTATGTTTCGTGACGATGGTAAGAGACCCGACGGAAAGACACTTGTACCCTGGAAGTTGGGACGGCCTTTGGTATGGGATGCCACGTGTGTCGATACCTTAGCTCCGTCTCATCTTCCAGAGACAATAAATAAGGCTGGTGGCGCTGCCATGTCAGCAGAGAACCTCAAGCGGCGCAAATATAGTAATATAGATACCAGTTACATATTTGAGCCGTTTGGGGTTGAAACTCTGGGTCCGTGGAGGCCGAGCAGTCACCATCTTTTTCGCGAAATTTCTAAACGCCTGGTCGAAGCATCTCGTGACCAGAATGCTGGCATATACCTCGGTCAGAGAATCAGCATTGCCATTCAACGTGGCAATGCCGCCAGCATTCTGGGAACGTTGCCCTCTGACAACGATTTTTTCATTTAGTTTATTTCTTTTCATTTATATAGATTTTAAGGATTTTATGTATTTTTTTTTTTATTTGCTGTTGTAAATAAATATTTCATCTGTTGATATATAAATTAATCTTAGACTAAATAGAAATTACATCAAATTTAATTCTACCTACAATGGAACAGTTTATAAAAGAATTTGGCTTGTTCAGAAAATGGAATCTGAAACATATTAAGCTGTGCTATCTCTATGGGACAGTACCTACCAACTACTTGAGTATGTAGGGTTACATACGGTACGTACCTAGTTGCAGTTTGTTAAAGTTTCATGCGAAATGGTTAACAAGACAACAGCACTTTAGACCTTTTCCGTACCATATTTTTACTGTGGCTATTGCCTCCAAATTTAATAAGACTTTATTGTCATAACCACAAAATTATACTTTTCACAGGTAAATAAGTATTTTTAAGTATATTTTATCACTATATTAACACTGAAAAAAATGATCTACAAAACTAGTTATGTAAGTTGACGCTTTGTTGTCGAGAAACTAATTTTAGTTACATTTAATCAAATAATTTAGTAACGAACAAACACTAGTTTTGTTACTGGTAAGTTAAGTTCACAAGTCACTCTGTTTAGGTTATTGGTCGTCAAATTTAGTGGTACTATTTAATAAAATTTTGTAGCCACTTGTAGTCCAATTTCTTCAATGAATTATCTTTAATCGGCTCCAAAAATATAAGTTTGTCAAACAGCACTTTTTTTCTCATACAAATACCAAACAATTATTATTGTTTCATTTTGATATTTCTCTGTTTATAAACACGACATACAAAATCTTTGTGGAAAACAGAAAAACTTCCCTCAAGTTGAAAATCTATCGCGAACCATCTATCGGTGTATCCTTTCTGGCTATGTGTCCCAGTAAAAAAACACAATGAGCTTGAATTCACCTAAAATACTGTTAAGGCGGCCCTCTGTGGCCAACGCAAGCATAGTCTAACAGCTTCTTGTTTCATCCAACGTAATGTTTGACTGCGAAAAAAGAGCATCAGAGCCGTCAGTTATCAGTCGGTAAATTCCGCTGATCACTCGCGGCCGCTTCGCTAGGTCGTCATTCATGATTTCGCATATCATGAAACTTGTTCCAGGCCCATACTTCCTGTGAAAAAATCTTACGAGTTTGTGAAAAAAAAGTTAATTATTTAGAATCTCTAATACATTTGCAAGCCTGGTATCTAAATGTTTTCTTTACTTTTACAATTTATAGCTACATTAGATATGGCCAAAATTTGTGCAAAAACGCTGTTTTTCGGAGGCTTTTACTGAATTTGTTTCACACTTTTTTTATTTTCGCCTAGATACACGGCTAGATATAGTGCACAAGATACCGATTTGTTTAAAACATCTAACGAAAAATGTTTAACAACGCCATCATCAGTACAGGGCTTTTGTATGAAAAGTATGGCGACTTGAGTGCTCTTAAGAGGAAAGGATGGGTGCAAGAAATTTGAAAAATAGATTTTTAATATATCTATTGCTGTCGCTCTGTGCCCGAGCTATCCCGCCCGAGAGCGATAGAGACAACTACAACTTGGACCGATTATACCTATTTAAATTTGACGAAATCGCTATTTCGTAATCCCCAGTTTTCTCCTGCAAAACTGGATCGATTTAAAAAACAAAAACAAGAATCATAATAAGAAGGGTTTTGGCTATGTCTGTTGGTTTTCCTTTGTTTTTTTTATATTCGTCAAATTTGTTTGCTGGATGTCTGATAAGGGCGTTAAAAATGGTAAGATTTTGTGATTTTAGAAGGCTCCTAATTCTTATAATATTGAATTTATGGAGAAAAACAAAACCGAGGGACATACAGTTGTACCTACAGATGGCATGGTAAAATAATCATCGCTCTAGTGTCATTATGCAGAGAGAAAACTGAGGATTACGTTTATATGGAAAAAACGCCACTAGTATTTCCTCTTAAGAATAAGTTTTTTGTGTGATTGTCACTTTTTTGTGTGATTGTCACTTCTTAGTCATTAAGTTATCTATAAGAATTTATTTTATTATGGAGACCTATTATTGGCGGTAGTTGTATGTTTGTAGTTTAAGATATTTATGTTATATAAAGCTGTTGGTCTCAATAAAAAAAAAAGTATAAACCTACAGTTACATAACTGAACAAGGCCCGTGCCAATCGCATTACTATTCCAACAACCCCTCTACTTTCTACCCATTTATCACTTCAGTAGAAAAGCTATAAATAAAACGGCATTTTCAATAGCTAATTCATTCCAATAAACAGAAGAAGAATCAATAAAGAATGTAAATAACCACTTTGCGACATTTCAAGTTACGAGTAGGCTCGAGCATCGTTAGGAAATATCTCAAGCGAGGGTTATAAAGATGATCCCTTCAAGTGCCCGAGAGGGAATCAAATGTACCTACTCCCTTTCCCTTACCATGAGTTGTACAAGTCATTCTCTAAATGGTTAACGATCTTCTAATGGTGTTTTTAACGGAAGACGTTTTCTTGGAAATCTTTGATATTTCTTTTTGCTGGAACGTGGTCATTCGGTTGATTTTCCAGAGACTACAAAATACTGCCTTCTACTACGCTCAAGTTCATCGTAGAATCGAAGTCACGACTTTCAACAATGCATTCGATGCCACTACACAAAATATTTATTGTCTCCATTAATATTCATTTTCAAATTCAAAATCACTTTTTATTCAAACAGACACTTTTTGTGACACTTTGAGGCACTTTTTGACAGTCAGCAATTTCTCTTTCAAAACAAGCTTAGATTCATTACATAATATATACATTCTGATCACACTGATAACAATTGCGTGTCCCGGCACAAGAATTTTTGAACGCACAACGACGAAAAAAATCCAAATAACCACCCATATACAATTCTAATTGTTTCAAAATCAACTTATTTGGACACTACTCGTATCTCAAAGAAATTCTCTGAAAATCCTAATTAACGCATCCAATGCTCTTGCTCGGCAACTTCAATCGAG
Organism: Polyploca ridens; assembly: GCA_951394255.1. NCBI lineage: Eukaryota > Metazoa > Arthropoda > Insecta > Lepidoptera > Drepanidae > Polyploca > Polyploca ridens. The sequence goes on from OX596267.1 coordinate 9,380,308, forward strand.
CCGTCTATCACTTCATTAAACATAATGTTCACATAAAATAGACTCCTAGCGTAGGCATGTGGTAGGTAGCGTAACGTGGTAGGAGAGATCCACCCTTCAGTCTATCCCCAACGAGGCTGTAGGACGCACGCTCCCGTCCTACAAAAAGCGGGAAATCGCGAACTATTTTCCGGAACTCTAACAATTTTTATAAAAATATCGTGAAGTGTTTATAATTCATTTACAAATACAGTAGTGATGTGATATTCGGAAAAATGACTTTTGTGTTTCGGAACTGCATAATGGATTTATGTTTTTGGAAATTGTTACTTCTTTTATCCACATTTTCTTTCGGTAAGCGTTTGTTTATTTGAATTAATACAGCCATCGATTAGCAGTCGTAATTCAAATATGTTGTATTTTTACAAATGTATAAGCTATATAAAAAATACAACTTTAAATATATCTTTAATCTTTTAAATCTCTTGTTACTTCATACTATCACACGCTATAAACTGCCTCATATTTTTTTTCTTTTTCCTAGAGCTGTTATTTCATGTTATGACTATCTATCTTATTATATATTAGTATGTATTAGGTTTTTAATATTTATTTAATTAAGTACATGTGTTACACCTGCCATATTGTCATATATCCTTAGGTCGTCTGGAAGGGTGTAACATAGCCCAATGACTTTGAGGATTTGACCTCTAAACGAGTATTCTGCGCTACTCACCGCTGGGCGGCTTTGGAAATGCACCCCAACGGTGGATAGCGGTACTACAATCAACTCGATTACAGAAAAGGTAACAGCGCAGATGTGTCATATCGTTTTTATAGCTTTGCCTATTTTCATTAATTATTTATTTAACGAAAATTGTTTATTGCTAGGTCTTCAGGAACAGAATTTATGGTTTACACAACACATTGTAGCGAACCACTACATAACGAAGTTCACACGCCGATAGATAGATGGCGTGCCGCCACATTATCCTGCATCGTGCATACATCGCGCATACAAGCCAACTACATCCTGCATCGCGCTTGCAAAGATTTCTCGGCGATCTGCATATATACAACTGTCCGACAAGTACAGTTGGACCGCGGTCCCCAGGCACGATGACCCAGCCTGGCGGAAGATCTTCCCTTTTAAATGGAGGTGTCATCCACCTTGCACCTCCATAACATAAATCTGTTTAATTTTACTCGCCTGCTATATGATACATACCTATCAAGGGTCTGATGATGACCAGGCAACATATTGGATCTCAGTAACAGAAATAGCTAGGATTTTATAGTTTTCAATAGTTGTCTAATATTACATTATGTAATATGATGAATCTCAAGGGTCTGATAATGACCAGGTAACCCCAACACTGTTCCTTCTGCATATCAATGATATGCTTTTTATTGACGGCATCTGTGATATTCTTATATTAGACTATTTCCTGAGATGAAACACAGCAGTAACGCATACGTTATTAAAAACAAATTCTCTATTTCGTATTCGGTACTTAATTTGGTACTGAAGATCGTGATAACTATGGACTTAATTTTATTGGAGTGGTTGGCTTGCCACGACTCCGATTGGTTGATATGTATTGGAGATGAAACGGATACCTGTTTGGTCGGATACTGGATTCCGGATATTTTTCCGGATACTTTAGAGGTGTAAGGGTCCAAACAACATCTATTGGATCCTTGTCAACCTCACCTGCTCGTGGTGCACCCTGCTGACAAACAAACGAGGTTCTGGCTCATACTGAACACCGTTTCGGCCCCACATAATTTTCACGCCGCCCGGCTTGGTGGTAGGCTATACCTATGTCCGACTGGCTAGCGACCACCCTCGTGAGTGAGTCTGTCGTGAAGCAGTTCGCTGTGTTTCGGCAGGGTTCACGAGAGCCTGTCCCCATACATTTGAAGTGTGCGGCATGTATGGTGGTGAGGTCCAGCGATGCGATTCGGGTGATCTCTGATGTGTGTGGCGTATTGGTTTGGCTGTACCGTTAATAGAGATAAGTTTAAAACTATAAATATAATTACAGTACAAATAGTTAATCAAAGTTAATCAAAGTTAGTAGTACAAATAGTTAATCGTAAATAGGTCTTCACGATACAGGCATGCCTAGTGTGAAGGCCATAGACATAACGAAAATTTAAAAGATTCTCCCAGCGCTTTGCATGGTTTCAAGAGCAACATAATTTTGTTAGTTTTATTTTAATGTGTAAATGTGAACCGCTGAAAATAAATGTTTTTTGATTTTTGATTTTGAGTGCAGTCACAGTGCATATATGAAAACTAAATTTATGTTCAAAAAAATATACTTAACTTCCCTAAAAATAGCGACACTCATAGTTTAAACTGTACATGAAACGGATACCCGGTAACTATCCAGCCTATCCGGCGACCAAATTACTATCAGGCTGGATACAAGCGCCTTACGGAACTTGACTTAGGGCCGATTGTTCAATCCTCAGATAAAAGGTCGAATAACTGTCTAACGAATAAAGTTATCTGGCTGTTTATCAGTCTGATAATTCGTCACCTATTTTTCAATCGTCATTTATTCCATGGACAACTATCTGACCGAATATTTCAACTATGGCCACTTAAACTTCCGGTAGATGAAACAAATATATTGCGTACCCATGCGTTAGAGCAGGGCAGACTATTTGTATTCATTTTGTATCAACCAGATGTCCAGATGTCATTATATTTTTTTGGTTGTTACGTAGGTATTGGTTATGTTTGGCTAGTATTTTTTGTTAGATGTTGTTACTTTTGTTATTTTATTGAAATTATGTTAATATTTTTTTAAATTTCATCCCTGTATTATAGGTATTGCTTAGTGAATTAATTTGTACTCATATTGTTTCGCTTGTTTTCATAAACAAGGCCAGCTCAGAAAAAAAGTTTCTCCTTACACACTGCTGCTGAAAGGTAGATTTTGGCAAACTTTGTTTTTGGGTAGGTACCTATTATGGGCATTAACTACCCTCTAAATATAAGGGTCACGATTGCGAACAATTCGCACTGACTTAAGATAAAAAACAATCTCACATAAAATCGCGTTTTTTCTTCTTGGTGAGACCGGCTAGTATTATTTTTATTTGCTACCTCATTAAAGCAATCCCACAGCATATCATAAGCTACCGTGAGATATAGCTAACTTCGCTCATGAACTAAAATACTCAAATCCGACCGAGTCCGCCCGATCGTTCGTGCGCAACCTACACAAGCTCGCTGTACCAAACTGTAATGTTCCGCTGGATCCGGCTACTAGGTTGGCCGAATATCCGGTATCCGGCCGAACAGGTATTCGATCCATCTCTAGTTTAAACACTAGAAATAAGGACAAACCTGCTGTACCTGTAACACGGCTCAGTAAAATTAGGGATTCTTTTAAGGGGCAATGTATACGCTTCTATAACAAAGTACCCAAATCAATTCAATAACTAGTGAGTATAGATTCAAAAAGTGAATTAAACAAAAAATATGTATGAAGGGGTACTGTAAAGTTTCCGATTTTGTAAAAGACAAGATACATTTAAATGAAGCGTTCGCTTTACAGGATATTTTAATTCAATTATTTAATATTGTAAAATGTATTATAAGATAATTAAAAAAGAATATGCTTTCTGAGTTTCTTGCCGGGAGGCTTCTCAGTTTAATTATAGTTACGAACCGGTAGTAGGATCAATTGTAACGTTCGTAAGTACCTTATTAGGGCCTATATTGAATAAACATTTTTGAATTTGAATTGAATTTATCATGTATAGCTTAGGAGTTATACGGGGTGGATACGACAATAAATGAAACCACAAGCTTTTCATACATTGTTGCCGAGGAGACATGTACCTTTTGTATGAAAAGCTGTATTTTTTTTTGTGTTTTCGTTTTTGGTAACCATAATTAAAATTTGATCGTATTGATGAGTACTTTACGTGGTTTCATTTATTGTCGTATCTACCCCGTATATGCCTATAACCACCTTCCGATTTCATCATCATACTCTGGATGCCAGACAAGGTTATAGATTTGTCAAGACAAATCAAAGGAACCCAAACACGATGGGTTTATCATATATGTATTTTAGGGGTTCCGATGGCTAACTTCCGTATTCATTATCAGACTACGTCGATGGTACGATAACATTGCGTTATTACCGAACCTACAAAAGTAAACCTTTCATTTCACTCGGACGGACGTCAGCAAGTGGTTGAAAAATAAATTGAAAATTTTGAAACGAAAAGACGTACATTATTGCAAGGTAAATAAAATCTTGTTATAAAAATAATAAAGGACACCGGGATCTTGCTCTAAATTCTTAATAACTATTAGTACCTACCTAACACATTTCTGATTAGTCTATGACGACTATTGATGTCCTTGAAAATATTATTTTTACTTATGACTATTTTAAATATATTTACAAGCTAAAAAATATACTCAAAATTGTATCTAAGTTATTATCAGAAGAAATTGATTTAAAAATCATTCATAAATTTAAATATTTAGTTTATTTGTCGTATAAAATTTTCGTGCGAAGTCCTTTCGTGACAGCAGCCATCAAGGCACTGACGAGTCGCGGCTGCAGGCGTCCGCGGGTGGGATTTGGTGGGGAGCGAGTGATTTATGCTTCGCGATTATGTTTTTTTTATTATTATTTTAATATTATTAATAAAATTTGAAAATTAATCAATACATATTGTTATAAAATGCATTAGCTTTCTTTTGGTATAAGTTTCGCATATATCTGATGAGCCGTTATGTCAACAATTTACAATTTAGGTTAAAATTATACGTGTAAGGATTTATGTTTTTACAAAATTTGAAGATATTTACACAAATTTTAATCAATACAACTTGTGCGCGATGAACCAATGTACAACATATATTTTTTTCAGGACAAATGGATGGATGGATTCGTCAACAAAATGCTTTTTGTCCAGCGTATTTTAGAGATTTGACCATTGTTATCCCCTTAAGCTATAAGACCGCCTGTTTTGTATCACTTCATCTTGTATTGTATTGTTATGTTTCGTCTGTTACTATGTGGTGTACAAATAAAGAATATTTATCTTATCTTATCTTTATCTTATATAACAAAGTTTGATAGACGAAAAGCTAGGAAAGACATTGGTACCTAGAAGAAGCTATATGGACTAAGTGGCGGCAAAAATAGCTAACGTGTAGGAACTACAGGAAGCCATAAATATCGTGGAGTGGAGTGGAGGAGTGTTACTTGACAAGGGCCCAGCTTAGATATAGAATAAAAATGATTTAGTTTGTATGCATTTTCGTAACTTTATTAAACATTCATATTTTCTGAAGAAAATAAAAAGAAAAAGCAAAAAAAAAGAACTTTGCTGAGTTTCTTGCCGGAGTCTTCTTAGTTTAAGTGTATTCCGAACCGGTGGTAAATTCAACTGTATGTACCAATTTAACGTTCATAAGTGCCTTACCAGGGCCTAAACTGAATAAATGACTTTGATTTGATTTGATTTGAAAATAATATATTGACCCAGTTTCCGTCTCACGGTTTCACCCGCGTAAACGATGCGTATTTTTTTCCTTGAAAAAGAAGTATCTTTAAATTAATGAATAAATTTTCTATCTGTGAGCCCTCCATGCGTAATCCGTTCCACCGTTTATGCGTGATTGACTCACACAACATCCAAATTTTCACATGCGTGATATATAGTGAGATTTACTTTGAATTTATTAGAAAGTAGATTCAAATGATTAAGCAAAATACCTGGAATCACTACAGTGTCACTGACAAATGAGCAAAGACGGCCGTAAACATCAGGAATGAAAGCAATTTTGTGTACTTTTGACACTCAATATTTTTTTTGTCATTTACTCACTACCCAATCAAAATTAATAATTGAATGAAAGAACAGGTACAGACGATTCAATATTTAGAAAGCAATATTTAGTAACACTAGATACCTATACCACAGATATTAAAAGTAGAATAACCAATAGTCATGCAATCATTTAAAAAAACATAATATTTCGAGCAAAAATATCAAAACAAGATAAAATATTTATTAAAATACCTAAACGTTTGGAGCATAGCATTTTATGGGTGTAAGATGTGGACAATACCACAAAGGGATGGGGAAAGACTGGAGGCCTTTGAAATGTGCTGTAGAAGAAGGATGGAGATGATTAGCTAGACTGAGAGAGCTGACGAAAGAGGAAGCAATGCTGCTTTGAGCCGGCGCGCGGGCCTAAACTAAAAAAGAAATAAAAATTTTACAAATGTAGGACTACATCAATAAAACATGAATAACAAAACACACACGGACACAAAATAAAACAATATATGTCTGGCATACGAAAGTAGAACCTGAAAAAGCGCGGCAAATTTAAAAAAAACTAGATGTGGTATCTCTCAGTATAGTAGGAATAAATTGTTTTGATACTTAACAAAAAATTTATATAAATACTAAGTTATGTTTGATTTTCCTTAGTCATATTTGCATGTAAATGAGTTAAAATTTTACATAAACTCGTTATATTTTATTTTTATATAGAATGCTTTTAAATAAATAAATAATATTCCTGGGATATTCCTCACAAACGGTTATCTGATCTCAAACTAAGGGTATTATATAGGTATATTCAAATTCAATAATTGTGGAAATTTTAATTTTTTCTAGTTTATATTTTTTTTACCTTCGTAGAACAATATGGATAGATGTTTCAGTGATTAGCGACCGTAGAAGTTCATTTAGCATATTGTAGAACATTAAGGTGATCGAAAGAATGAGAAGGTGGACACTATAACAATGATTTATCTATAAAGCCAATATGAATAAAGGGTTAGTATCAAAACTGGTTGTGGTAAACTAGTTGACACTGTTTATGCCGGGTGACGAAAGTGACATCAATAGAATGTTGCCATGTAAAGAGTGTCAATTACAGCCAGGCTCAACTTTCGTTTGCCAGACTCTAGCTATGTGCGACTAGCACATGTAAAGTTCCGTACAGACGTTTCTTAACTCTTTCTTTAATTTTATTTAATTTTTAGGTTCCCGGACCAAAAAGGTGAAAAATTAACCCTAAAAATTTTAAGGGACCCTTATGGTACCACTCCGTCCGTCTGTCTACTTACAGACTTTAACTCTTTATAATATTAGTGAAGGCAAAGCATTAATTAAATACAACCATATCTGAAACACGAATAACTACCCTCATAAATAATATGCGCTACCATGTGCTATAAATATCACGCATTTATATTACGCATATAAAATTCAACATAGGTTATTAAAAAACTGCTATTTCATAAGCCATTAAGAAAACGGCGGACTAAAAGAAAACGTTTATGTAAACCTATAAAAAAGAGACTTACTATAAACTTTTATGTTCCAGTGTATTTTTGTGAGTGTTCAAAAGAGCGCTATACCCGTTCATAGGTCCCTCTGGACCGATTTAATACCGAAACTGTATTCGAAACTTTGCTGACGCTGCTACTCATAGTAATGTCAAAGAGTAATAACTATTCCTACGTAAAGAAGGGACACTCGCACCTCTCCGCGAATCATCGTCGCCCACAGTCGTCGCTCGCATCTTACAGTGTTAATAGACGACCGTTATTTATACCATTAATTTGGCAATCAAACTTACGGCCCACCTGATGGTAAGCAGTTACCGTAGCCTATGGACGCTAGCTACACCAGGTGTATCACTCGCGCGTTGCCGATCCTGCACAATCTCTTCACAACCTCTTTGAAGAACCCCATGCTGTACTTCATTGGGAAAACCACGGCGGGGAACTAATTCCACAGCCTCCGTGGAACGAAGCTCCTTTGAGCTCGCACAGTTCGAAATCATTCTGGTTCCAATGGGTGAGGATCATGGAGGAAAGAAAGAAGCGGAGATGCCGCAAGGCAATTAGGTCACGCGCCATCAATTAGGTCATGACGTCACAGTGGGCGGGACCAAAAACCTTAGTTTCGAATGAATCGGCATCCCGTTCGGGTGCGATGTTATTTTGCTTTAATAATGAAGTGCGCTGTTGTTGGATGCAAAAATTGTTCAGGATCAAAACTGAAACATATTGATGGCATAACATTTTACGTATAAGTCCCTAAAAATTTTATTTTCATTTTAAATCACGTTTTCTCGTTTTTCGCCAGATTGCAGCTAGAGACATCTGTTGATCGAATATATGCATTCTAACCACTTCTTATCAATATCGTCTTTTTATCATTATCAGTGCACATTATTGTGACCAATTTCGCCTCTTGCTTCCTATAATTTATTTCATAGACAAATTAAATACCTTGATACATAAAACAAGAAGAATTTAAAATAATAAAAATGCACCATCTGTCGGTAAGTAGTAGTACTAAATGATTAAATAAAAATGTGTGCACCATACCAGCAAGACACTATTTTATCGAATTTAGTATCTTCGTGTAATTTTTTTCTTAATGTTAACTTATTACCCGACTGACCCGGAAGGAGGGTTATGTTTTTCGAGTGTATGTATGTATGTATGTATGTCTATTGTATGTCTTTGTGCCGCTCTGCAGCCTAAACGGCTTGATGGATTTAAGCATATGAGGTGTCGTTAGATTCGTCTTGACTGGGGGAGTGTCATAGGGTATATTATTTTTATATGGCGCCTAAGAATAAAAAAATAGGGGGGTATTAAAAATAAAAGATTCGTTATTATAACAATATGGATATTAAATGAAAGTTTGTAAATAGACCATTCCATATATATTGTAATACTTTTATGCTACCATTTTGACGTAAACTGCAAAAAAACACGTTTGATGCAAGGACAGTAGGTACTGAGCCGTTACCATGCGTAAATCACAGAGTTGCGATGGTTGTTAGCGTTACTTTACCTTACCGCTCATTTACTTACTAATACATACAACTCTTTCTGTATAAAACTAAAAAGTCGGTAATAAATTAAATTATTAAAAGAAACAAAAAACCCGACTGCGTAAAACATAAATTAACTGAAAAGTGAAAAACAAGCTCTTAAATCTATAGAATTTTGAATATAACTTGAATTTTATAAGGTATTGCAGTCGCAAGAAACAAAAAACAAAAAAAAACCGGCCAAGGGCGAGTCGGACTCGCACACGGAGGGTTCCGTATAATATACAACTTTGCTAAGGAAAAAAAAACGCCAGAAATATTGAATGAAAGGTAAATTGCGGTTTACGATTTATGACGTATTAAAAAGAAACTACTTACTAGATCTCATTCAAACCAATTTTCGGTGGAAGTTTGCATGGCAATATTTTTTTTAGTTTTATCATTCTCTTATTTTAGAAGTTACAGGGGGGGGTACACACATTTTACCACTTTGGAAGAGTCTCTCGCACAAACTATTAAGTTTAGAAAAAAAATATATTAGGAACCTCAATATCATTTTTGAAGACCTATCAATAGATACATCACACGTATGGGTTTGATGAAAAAAAAATTTTTGTGTTTCTGTTCTAAGTATGGGGAACCCCTAAAATTTATTGTTTTTTTTTCTATTTTTGTATGAAAATCTTAATGCGGTTCACAGAATACATCTACTTACCAAGTTTTAGCCGTATAGTTTCAACAGTATAGGTATAGTTCTTACAGATTCGGAAAAAAGTGACTGTGACATGCGGACGGACAGACATGATGAATCTATAAGAATTCCGTTTTTTGCCATTTTGATTTTAACATCTTTTTGATTTACTGTCTACCTACCTAATTACCCTACCTACCTACCTACCCTATAGACCCGATACTCCATACAAGGCACACATTGGTGCCTATTCTGTTGTAAATCGCACTAAACTAATTTTAGTCACATCTCATCTCTTTCTTACGAACATGATTGAAAAAGGATAGAACATATTTTAAGTTGTCAAATTAACTTTGCCGTCGTATTTTGCGTGTATTTAGGCGTAACCGCGATAGATGGCGACTAAAATTATATTGAAAACAAGCATTGGACTAATTTGACACTCACCACCCTCAAGTTGAAAATCTGTCGCCAAGCACCTTTCGGTGTGTTCCGACAGCTGCACTTGAGAGCCAGTTCCTTCTAGGCTTCGTGTGCTTACCACTTTCGGTCGCATCATCACTTACCATGGTGAGATTGCGATCAAACACAGGCCTATAAAGAATAAAAAAAAAAAAAAAAAATAGCTAGTTCAGTTACACTGTAATAATCCCATTAACCGTTAGATGGATTTACAAATAATGGGCAGGTTTTCCATCATGGGGAGGAGCCATCGCCCTACCTCGTCCCCCTCTCACCCGCATTTTGGCGACGCTTCTTTCTAAAGAGATTTTGCCTTGCGGCACCTCCGCTTCTTTCTTTCCTCCATGGTGAGGATGAACTCCCCGTCGATGGTGAGAGTTGCGATGGTGGAAGGTAGCCGTGAGCATCAAGGCGAACTATTCCTTAGAACACTCTCCATTGTAGGTACAAGCGGTAGAACACACATAAGGAGGCAAAGTCTCTCCTCAGACTGAGGGGCTCTAAACCGCTTGTGAGCTCGGGATCGTCAACAATTCTGACGGCACGTTGCTGAACCAAGTCTTAAGGCCCAAGCTGGTACCCATACCCAGGTACCCCCGCCCATAGATGACAGCAGTACTCCATATGAGGCCGGTCTTGCGACTTATAAAGTTGTAGCCATTGTCCCGATGAGAAGTACTGCTTCGCTCTGTAAATAAAGATATTTGATTTGATTTGATCTGTTGAGCACTCCGAGCTTTTTGGATGCCAATTTAACGTTGTCTTTTAAGTGACTTTGAACAACACGTAGCTAGAAATATCGACGCCAAGGATCCCGATGCTTTACTGACGTTTAAGGACGTATTCTAGAATTGTGGAGCCACAGACCATAGGGTTTTCTTAGCGGTGAACGCGCAGACTTGGGTCTTAGTGGGGTTGAAATGGTTTAAACCTGATAATCCAATGACGCGGTATGATGAACACCATTGGTGAGCCCGGATCACTAATCTAGTCTGTCCGCAAGCACAGAATAGTTTATAGTACTCACGTACCACAATTACTGAGGGCCTACTACTACTAAAAACGATACACGATAGTCCAGTCATCGTTGTCAATCAATTAGCCAATAGAATTGCATAAAATTTACGACTCGCCAGTTTTGCTGCAATTCTATTGGTTAATATCTGACAACGATGATCGGACTATCGAGTATCGTTCTTGAGGAATTGACATCAGCGCAGCGGGCTGCGCTACTCCTCCTGGCTCATCGATCACCCACCTGAGACATGGAAAAGCATTTATGATTAGTCGATAAAACAAGTTTTTTGTAATAAATATTTTTGGTCTCTAAAACCATTTGCCATAAAAGAGATTAAATATTTTTGCCTGCTCCAGCTTTCAAAGGCTCCCTAGCTGAAGCTTTTAAGCTTATAGCCAAGGTTTTAAGAACATGTTTCAATGAGATGCCGCGAGATGTAACCTAGATAAGGCTATTCACAAACCTTTTCACTCGTCTAAGTGTAGGCTGCTTATGCTTTGGATGCTACAAAGGCGTTTTGATAAGTAGGTTCCGGGATATTACTCTTAGACTCTTCTATTGTGTTTTTGATTACAATTTTTATAACATTAGTCTTTGTGTCGCAGTAGTCTTTATAAACGTATTTTTGACAAACTTATTGTACCCGTAGTTCCTTTAAAGAGTGTACATATCCTCAAAGAATTGTTTTTTTTTTAATTACGTCCCAAAAAGTCCCAAAAGGAAAATAAAGTTTATCGTATTTTCGTTAAAGTGGAACCTGTTTCCGGCGTCTGTTACCTACACTCTAGGGTTTTCGAGACAAGAATGAGTAGGCATATTTTGAGTAAGTGTGGTCCATCGTAGGCTTCGTCATCGTCCTTTTATTGGCAGGGGGCAATGCGTAAAATAGTTTGTATGTAACTTTTATGTGAATGTGAACTGGCATTTTATTTGAAGCAGAATTAATGTTTGTATATGGTTTGTATAGAAAAAAATATTGCACTGTCAAAGACTCATTTCTCCAACGATATAATAAAATATGTCTCTTGAATGCTGGCTATTTAAAACGTGGATTGACTGCTCTATGAGCTCTGTTGAAGAAATCTTTGCTTTGAACCAGTCGCTTCATCATAACTTGAAAATATTTATTTGAATAATATTGCCGGCCTGATGGTTTTCGTTCGATAGAGTGATTGAAATTATATATGCACAGAAACAAGCATAAGATTGAGTAGAAAGAGTTTTCTAAGAGTGGAAATATTCAAGTACTCTAGGTAGCCAAATCTACACTGAAAAAAATGGACTACAAGTGACTACAAAATTTTATTTAACAGTAACACAAAATTTGACGACCAATAACCTAAACAGAGTGACTTGCGAACTAAACTTACCAGTAACAAAACTAGTTTTTGTTCGTTACTAAATTATTTGATAAAATGTAAGTAAAGTTGATGCGAAAATGAAGCGCTCGTGGTGTAGCATGATTAGCCGTTCTTAATCGATCGGCAAAGTTAAGCTATGCCTGTCGTGGTCGGTACCTGGATGGGTGGCCGCCTATTGGTATTTCAAATCGAGCGTTTCCGTGCTTCGGAAAGCACGTAAAGCCGTTGGTCCCGATTTGTGATAGTCGTTAAGCTAGTTGGATGCCTCCCAGGCGGCTTGAAAAATTCTAACAGTAGGTTGACCACTAGCCTACCTCCACCGATCCGCAGTGGGCACGCGTGGTGGAGTATTGCCCATTCCCTTTCACATTTATTTGTGAAAGGAGGCCTGTGCTCAGCAGTGGGACATTATAGCTGATGATGATGATGATGATGAACTAAAGTTAGTTTCCCGACAACTAAAGTTAATTTCCCGACAACAAAACGTCAACTTACATAACTAGTTTTGTAGATCATTTTTTTCAGTGAAGTGTCTAACTTTTAATACTAAAGATCAACGATTCACTATAAAAATGGATTTTTGTCGCGATTTAACGACTGATCCCATCGTACAAGTTGTTCATATTGACGAGTATGAATAACCTCTGAAAATTATGCTACTTTTCAAAAGAAGGTGGTAACTGAGAACTGGCTCTAAAGTGAAGTAGCCACGTGAATACCACATAGTACCCTACCAACGTGATGTGTATGTGTTCCCGTGAGGGACCACATACACTTTTATTTTGAAATAAAATAACGACGTCCGGTTGATTTATAATCATAGAGTGAGCTGTCATTTAAAATACTGAATTGTTTGTAAAAATTAAATAATGATTATAAAATATGAAAACATCATCGATATAATATCGAAAACATAGTCAATAAATATAGTCTGAAATAATTCAAGGAATCAAAATCATTTGAACAATAAAATTATAATAAACATTTTTTTTTATCTATTTTATTATTTGGGATTTTTGTCCACACGGACATGTCAATCCCATCGTATCATGCACATAGTTTCTCAACAGTACACAGTATAAAGAAATAAACAAATTAAATAATTATATTATGTAAAAGAGTAAAGAGAGCGTCACTGGTGAAGGAGAGTTACCAGAGTACAAAATTTTTTCGAGAGTTCTGTTTTTGGGTTTGACAAAATAGCCTGAATTATGCCTACGTCTAATGCGTTTAATTTATAATCCTTCATCAATGATGCTCTCTCATCTTTGTTCTTGACACAGTCCATCAGCAAATGTTGTACATCCTCAATTCTATCACACACAAGGCAGTTAAGTGATTCAGCTTTTCTCATTAAGAATGCAAACTTAGCCGATGGATAGTGTCCAGACCGTAACCTTAATACTAGCTTAATATAAGTTCTACTAAGTCTACAATCATCAAACCAAGGCACACGAGGAGGTTCACATTGGATAGTTTTATACCAAATACCTTTTGTTTCCGATTTTTCGTCAAAATATAATAAACATTTTCTTGCCTATTTGAAATTTTTAGAATAGCATTATATAAGTGAGTTTTAAATATTATTTATACTGAAACGATGAACGGAATATTTTGGCGCCGATATATACCTACTTATGTACAAATAACAAATACGTGAACGAAATATTGTGTTACTAATTGAAAAGTAATAACTGATTCGAGTGATTTATTCCACATTACAATAAACCGGCCAAGTGCCAGCCTGAGTCTGACTCGCTCATCGAGGGTTCCGTACATCCTTGGACGTATATATCTTGGTTTGGATCACAGCTGTTGTAAAAAAACGGACTGAATAACTAAGTTTGTTTGTAAACAGTTAGAAACTTGGTTCTATTATTTATGGAATATTTACATCAATGTTTGTTAACCGTAATAATTTCTGATATTTCGCTTTGCAAACTTCTGAGAAGGTCGGGGTATTTATTTCGAATTTTTCATCATAATTCAAAAACTACGTATAATAAAAGAAAATAAAAACCAATTTTAGAACGTACAATTGAAGCCCTTTCATAATGATATACGTTCTCAATTCGGTTGTATTTTTTTTTATTGTTTGTTACCTCATAACTCCGTCATTTCCGACATTTAACCGATTTGGAAAATTGTGTTTTGTTTGGAAGGGTACACTTCCCGTTTGTTCCATTGTCATCAGATTAGTATTTAATTACTTTTAAGTGTACTTTGAAGTCGGTTTAAGTTTTTTGTAAAACAGTTTTTTTTTTTCATTTGCAATAAGGTTGGGTAAGCAATATTTAAAACTATTTCAAATCAGCATTAGTAGATGCTAAAATATAGCGCTGTGACAGATATACTGGCAGACAGACGGACTGAGTAGCACCGTAAGGGTTTTTACCATTTTAGTTCAGAACCCTATAAATTAAACACATTCAAACAATATTTGTGGTAATATCGTGAGTTCGTAGGTAAATATGATTCGAGTATGCGGGATAATTGTAGAGTGAAGCCGCTGGACCGATAAATTATGAACAATGATTATGCATGATCATTTTGGAAAACATAATTCCAATTTCTCAGATGTGCGCTTCTGTTTACGTGAATCTTTGGACCCTTTTAAGCATATTGCGCACTCGGAGAAGCGTTGGATTTGGCATAGGTAGTTAATGTTCGTTGTCATAAGGTCAGAGATCAGCTTCAACAGAGTACGCTACAGTATTTGTACATATTATCATTCTCGTGTAATCGTCACATCCAACTAGCTTAATTAGCCGTTCAATTAACAGCCTAGCCTTTTTACGAAACGGCGCCGTTTAACTATCAGCCAGCCGTAGCGTCTAATGAACTGGTTAGCTGATGCTTTGGCCATTCATACAATAGGTAAATTGTTTATTTAAGTAATTTAAATACATAATTGTTAGTTGGTAATCATGTGATTGATAAAAAGTCATTAATATTTAAAATATTATTTGTTAACGCGAGTTAAACTTCCATTATGGCACTTGGATCCGCAAAGGACTTTGTTTATAATTCAGGCATATCTATTAGTGCGACGCTGATTCCAGTCACAACTAAATTTACATTTTTGAAGTGAAAACTTCTTTAGCGGCGTTGTGCACTTTTTGGGATGGGTAAAAAATGTTAAACTCGCGTCAATGTCACGTGACCCTGATCGAAAATTCGTAAAACGGAGGGAGAGTAGTTGCTTTGACTGTATTTATACTGGGGTTATGTTCAAATTCTTATAATATTCTCTAGCTAGCCGGAAGGTAGGTACCATTTTTGTTACCATTTTAAGTTAATAAATTATACTGTATTTATACTGGGGTTATGTTCAAATTCTTATAATATTCTCTAGCTAGCCAGAAGATAGGTACCATTTTTGTTCCCATTTTAAGTTAGTAAAAAAATCTTATTCAAAAGTATTATATGTACGCACGGCTACAGCTCAAGCTATACATTTCCAATATAAGCTGACCTCTCATTGTACGGAAATCCTTATACAATGCCAGATCAGCTTATACTGGAAATGTATAGCTTGATGTGTAGCCGTGTATACATGTATCTTGAACTAGCTTTCCCTTGTATAAAAACACTATGTGAAAAATTTCTAGTTTCAAAAATGCACAACGTCAATATTCAAGTTTTCACTTCTGCCGGCACTCCCGGAATGCAACCCGATATTTTTTTTGGTCACTACACTCTTCCATTGTACTATTTTTTTTGCGTAAACGCAACAAATATGTGAGAAACACCAACAATAATTTTGCTTGCCGACGCCATATTGACAGTGGTTACAGCGCCAGTGACAGAATGTGAAACTAAATTTAAATGACTAGGCTAGGCAAGTAGTTAAACGTTATCGATTCAAGTCACTTGACTAGCTGATTGATTAAATGGCTGAATATCATTCAGGCTGCTAATTGAACGGCGCCGTTTAGTAAAAAGGCTAGGCTGTTAACTGAACGGCTAAATAAGCTAGTTGGCTGCGACATATACATTAAATCGCTTGGCTCGCGATTAAAAATATAACATTATTAGTACTTCACAAGTCATCAAGTAGTTTTGCGAAAAGACTCATAATATTTGACGTTAGCATCTCGGCAATCTCATTAAAACTTTGTCAATTATGAACGAGTTACAAGCCGCGTGGTAACTACAGAGCATCGTTCAAGTTGCGTATTTGTACAACAACAAGTCTCTAGGAATTGTGTGGCAATAACATGGGGGCTTCGTACTATAAATTGCTAAAACGTTTTAACAAATTATCGTGTTGGAACTAAATGTATTGTGATGAGGTCGTTAATAATTAATTTTATCTACACCCATGCTATAAATCCTCTATTAAAATTCCTGAAACAGTTAGCTTAGCTTATAAATAAATAAATAAATAAAAAATAAAAATAAAAAAGCCTTTATTTCCATATCCTTATTTTTTTTTTTTTTTTTTTTTTTTTTTACTGTTTATAGGCCTGTGTTTGACCGCAATCTCACCATGGTAAGTAATGATGCGGCCGAAGGTGGTAAGCACACAAAGCCTAGAAGGAACTGGCTCTCAAGTGCAGCTATCGGAACACACCGAAAGGTGCTTGGCGACAGATTTTCAACTTGAGGGTGGTAGCCAGCCAGGCGGGTACTACAAAGTACCCTACCACCGTGCTATGGTTTCCTCACGATGTTTTCCTTCACCGAAAGCTCAAGCTCATTGTAGGATTCGAACCCGGGACCTTCATCCCGGTATCCGACGTCACTACCACTGAGCTATCATCGCCTTAAAACATTTACATAAACTTATTTACATATTAATTTTTAAATAAGTTTCATTAATAGGTTAGTAAATGTTGTTTAGTAACTAGTTGTTAGTTTGGTTAGTTTTCTGCTTTTGGATATGAACCCCTCTTTGGGTGAAGGCCTCCTCCAAATTCTTCCAAGACTCCCTATTACCGCCTTGGGTAATCCAATTTCTGCCGGCATTTTCTACAATGTCATCAGCCCACCGTCTATTTGGCCTGCCAATTTTTCTTTTCCCTACTGGTCCTTCCCATCGGGTTGTTTGTATAGTCCACCTGTTGTCCTTTAAGCGCGCGATATGACCAGCCCATTGCCACTTGAGTTTAAGGGCTTGTGTGAGTGCATCAGTTATTTTAGTTTTGTGTCTTATTATTTCGTTTCTTATTTTTTGTATTTTCTTTATTTTTAGCATACTTCTTTCCATTGCTCTTTGTGTTGTTCTGATATTTTGTTTAGCTTTATTTTTGAAAATCCATGTTTGGCAGCCATACAGTAAACAAGGTAAAAGACAAGTATCAAACACAATTTTTTTCATATTTATAGAGTAGTCTCCTTTTAAAATTTCCTTAAGTGACCAAAATTTCTTCCACGTTATATTACTTCTTCGTTCAATTTCTTCTTCGTTACTCAATTTACTGAATGACACTTGCTTGCCAAGTTAAATATAATTGTTTACATATTCTATAATATTTCCAGTTAGCTTAGCTTATAGCCAACATTTACACTGGTTGTCATAGTGACCATTATATCATCCAAAAACAGTGTATAATGGGTGTACTGAATTTTTTTTTAAGATGTTGGCGTCACTCGGCTTGTTTAATAAATCACTTTCACATAGTCCTCAGTCAGTCACCGTCCATGTTGCAGTACAATCAATGGTGGTTGTACTAAAACTTTTCACGGACTTCTTGAGACAACTTGAAAAGACACGATATACATGATTCATTTCATTTCACTTCACTGGTGCACATGCATTGATCTTTATTGGATAAAATACCACCGATAATTAGCAATAAATCTCAAAATATACACGAATTTATGAAAATAAAAATGAAAACGCAATATCACTCTGCAAGTTCCAGCCAAAAAGTCTACTGAATTTCATTATGCAACTCTTTTTTTTTATTTGCTTTTCTGTCCATTCCTTACTCATCAAACGTGCATCAAACAGCCACATTCTTCTTCTTCTTCTTCTTTTTAAGTTTGGCAACCAAGCCCAAATTAGGGCTCATTTCTGCCAGTGTCGAGTTATATTATAGTTTCCAGTCACAATAAATCCCTTTCACATAAAGTCCTCAGTCAGTCACCGTCCATAAAAGTCATGTTTTACTACAATGGTGGTCATTGTACTAAAACTCTTCACGGACTTTTTGAGACAACTTGAAAAATCACGATTCACATAATTCATTTAATTTCACTTCACAGGTGCACATGGATGATCTTTATTAGGTAAAATACCACCGAAAATACATAATAAAACTCAAAATACACGAATTTATGAAAATATAAACGAAAATGCTACGTCACTCTGCAAGTTCCCGCCAAAAAGTCCAGCCACATTCTCCGTGGTATCCTTATGAATTTCAAAAAAAGAACATTTTCATGCAGGCGCGTTTCACAACCCCAGCGTCGTAATAAAAAAAAAACATATAATCGAATTCACGTCGTATCCCGCCATTTTGGTTCGATATTAGAATTGCAGAAATTTATTACTTTGTTGTTTACAAAAATCATCATGGGTGTAGATAAAGTATTGTATGTACATAATTAGTTATTAAAATCCTCATGTGATACTATTATCACATTCGCTTCGCTTCGTGTGACCCCACATTCGTGTTTTAATACCCCTTATTTATAACAGTTGCATAAATAACTATTAAGGTATAAAGAAATTACTAGTCAAAATTTTATATACTTACAAAGACTAGTTGTCAAAGATTAGCTAAGCTTGTCTATTTTTAGTATAACAGAAAAGGAAAGGTGACTTTATGTAATCAAAAACCAAGACTTTAATTTTTAATGACTTGTTTTGTTATAAGGTACTGACTGTACTTAATACCTGAGACCAAATTTTTTACCTTCTTTAAGTTATAAGATATTACGACAAGAGTCTTTATATTTGCCAAATTGTAAGCACAGAATAAATAATCGTAAAAGTCGCAAGTTAGGTAAGGGACTTACGACGAAAGGTATAAAGCCAGAATTCCAGGAGATAATTTTAAGTGATTAATATCTCCTTTCAAGCTGTTAATCTTTTCTAAAACAACATGAGGGTAACAAATTCCAGCGATTGCGTTAAATAATTTTTTCTGTTTCAGAGGCCGTCGCTACAGCGGTTGGTAATCAAGAGCTTCCTAGAACTGAAACTGTACCGTATACGCTGTAAGTGCTCACTCTAATTATTACTCGAATTATTATCTGCATTTTATACAACCAAGTCGCGAAACAAGCATATGGCCCGCATACAATAGCCATATGGACGTTTGCAACGTACAGTAGTACCCAACTGATATGGCGCGTCGTGAATCTTCGTTCGCACAGAAAAGAAAGTATGGCCGCGAAGATTAACGAAACAATGTTTAAAACTTACAATTAACCATAGATCACTACTATAAGGTTCATAATACACTGCAGCTGTTAGTTCCGCCTCACTCACAAGTCACGTCCTTACGCACGGCGCGCGCTAACATGGCGGCAGCTGCCGACCAATAGCGTTTCCCGCGCTTTGAAAATGTATCTTCTGCGCAGGTACATCGGTAAGCCATATCAGTTGGGTACTACTGTACGAGGCATCACACACGCGTTACCGACCCTTTCCCCTACCCAATGAGCTCTGGCGACCTTACTCACGCACAGGAACGCAACATAAAGTTATTTGACTACGGTATTCTATAAGGTGGAGGTAGTTCTCCAGTCGAGCTGCTCTTTGAGAGAATAAACTATACTAGCTTTCCTCTCTACATTTGAGGTTTTTAATTTAATTCCCAAGAAAAAACTTTATACACAGCTATTGATCTGTGGGAATTCGAGGTTACTTCTTTCCAAAGGTTTCCTAAAAATTAAACTGCTGAAAATATAGACTTTAGGGCTTTATATTTCCTAGTCTTATTGACTCATTACAATAGAGTTATTTCTTAGCTAGCTATATAAGGTCCTAATAAATTAGTGAACTTCCTCTTGAGGGATGAATGTATAGGTCATTAGTAATCAATCAAAGGCGATGATAGCTCAGTGGTAGAGACGTCGGATACCGAGACGAAGGTCCCGGGTTCGAATCCTACAAAGAGCTTGAGCTTTCGGTGAAGGAAAACATCGTGAGGAAACCATAGCACGGTGGTAGGGTACTTTGCAGCACCCACCTGGCTGGCTACCACCCTCAAGTTGAAAATCTGTCGCCAAACACCTTTCGGTGTGTTCCGACAGCTGCACTTGAGAGCCAGTTCCTTCTAGGCTTTGTGTGCTTACCACCTTTGGCCGCATCATCACTAACCATGGTGAGATTGCGGTCAAACACAGGCCTTTAAACAATAAAAAAGAAAACAATAATAATATTAGAAAAATAATCCGAGGGAAAAAAAAACTTCTTTGACTTGTATGGAGAGTCTCTATGCAAGTCAAATAAGTTTTTTTTTTTCTCACGTATTATTTTTCTTATATTATTTTTTGATTACTAATGAAGTAATGACTTCTCAAGAGGAAGTCTTGAGGGAGGGGATGAATATATAAGGTCACTAATTTATTAGGACCTTATATTATTCACAACATTTTATCTCAACATGACAAACTCTCCAACAAGACTGAGCTGAACTTGAGCTAAACTGCCTCTAGAATAAGCTGAACAGCATAACGCGTTCCTAACGTTCTGTGTTAGGAACGCAATTCAAAATAAACTTCTTTATAAAAAGTATAAATAATTAGCCAGTACTGTAATATTATGTCTATGGCCAGTACGCGAAATAAATAGGTGGCGCGCAAGTCGCCACAGGGACTTTTTGGCGGAAACTTACAGAGTGACGTAGCGTTTTCATTTCTATTTTCATAAATTCGTGTATTTTGATTTTTATTGCATATTATCGGTGGTTTTTATACAATAAAGATCAATCCATGTGCACCAGTGAAGTGAATTGAAATGAATCATGTGTATCGTGCCTTTTAAACTTGTCTTAAGAAGTCCGTGAAAAGTTTTAGTACAACCACCATTGTACTAAAACATGACTTTTATGGACGGTGACTGACTGAGGACTATTTAAAGGAAAGAACGAATCCTGTTCGTTCGTGGCTCGGCTCGTGCTCGGTTCGCGTAGCATGACGCACCATTAATATTGGCCAAATCACGGAAACGGCTGATAGTAGGTATTTCTGAACCTTCCCGTGAAAGTCCCATCGCAATATGATAAGGCCATTTCCGAGATTAGGCCAATGTTAACAGGTGTCAGAAACGCTTTTCTCGGCGACCGCACATTACACCATTCATCCGATTATCTTTGGTGAGTTTTATCATCTCTTTAATTGTTTCAAAATTAATTTTCTCATCGTAAACTAGGGACTACAGACAACCTTTCAACTAAAGACATAGTTCCGTAAAACTATGTGACTACCATAGAGATAGATTGTTAATAGAGAGACTGTAGTAGAGTATTTTCCGTGAGCACGGATTTTACGTTCAACGCTGCCTGGAAACGAACTGCGCGTTCATAGTTTGAACGACTAAATACATAATTATAATGAATGTAAATATTTCGTTTTTATCGATAGTTATACCGAGAAAAAATTATAAGGAACTCATATCGTAATTTTTTCTGACAGTAAATTACTTGTGTACGATATATCTATGAATGCACCTATATGCAAAATGCTCACGCTTCGCACAAGGTATTTTAACGCTATCCCTCTATTGATATTCTTACTCTATGGTGACTAACTTTTACTCATAAATAAATTTTGCTTGGACTTCCGTTACTTTTAGTTCTGGCGTAGCATCCTTTTCGAAACTAAAATTAACTTAGCAACACAACTTTTATATATTAGGTTTCGCACATAAAAACCTTTTTTTTAACTCGGGGGTCGATTTTTGGGAAACCCAAAAACACTTATTAAGTGAAATAAAATTATTATTATTATTCCACTGTTTCTTTATTTACTGTCCAAAGTATTAATACCGAGTTTTAAGTAAATCGGACCGTATTTAGGTTTCTTCCTTACAAACTTTAATACCCCCTATGTAGGGGTAGTTTTGATAAAATAATAATGAAAATTTTTAATATGTCGGAGAGTTAGATCGTTGGTCGGACTCAGTTGGATTACGATATTATCGTGGTAAAAGGGTTGGGTAAAATAGTAGCAACACTGATTTGACTTTGACGTAAATAACAGACATAATGAGGGTATGCGTAATAGTAAGAACATTGATTTGACTCAAAGATTTTCATATAGGCATCGTGCCTCTACCCAGATGGCTAGTTCGCCTTACCAAAGCATGACATTTAATATCACTCCGCTTGAGAGTCTCCTGAGCAAATCGCTCTCAGTTCGTACTGCACACGGCTGTCACTGCGTCATACTCGCTGTACTGATTTTAAATAAAAAATGCCGACTTGCGTATTAAAATACTGTCACAACACTTATAAAACCAAGGAAAAACTAAAAAAACTAACCTTCCATGTGTTAGTATTGCGATTTCGTCACTTTTAATTACGTAAACTTATTTTAGAAATATACGTTTGGGAGCGCCAGTTTTTATTTTTTTAAATCTTTTCCGGCCATGTTTTATGGAAGGTTGCCACAACATGAAAATTAATTTCCCACATTTTATTAATAGATGATATCGAGTACCTACTGATTAATTTTGCTCTAATGAGGAGTTTTCTTATGCTCAAAATACCCGTCAAACTGTTGATAATTCGAACCTCACGATTTGACAGGTATTTTGACCATAGAGGTATCATGAGAAAACTCCTCATTAAATATTATCTGCACAACCAGATTTAATAAATTAATTTAATTTTATTGGATATATAGTACAAGAGCTAACACAGATTATAAATATATTTATCATCTATTTTAGACTCAAAATGTTTTTATATTAATTTAATAGAAAATATGTTGCAAGTCTTCAAAATTTAATTAAAGTGGACATTTTATAAATTTTTTGGCGTTTCATTTCATTTCAGATAGCCAAATAATTTTAGAGTTCAGTACGGATTTTTATACTTGTCAAAGAGTAATACAAAAGCTACATAATAATGATAACATTAGTATGCATTAGTCGCACATTCGTTTATGTACTGTTGTCTGTTATAGATACATAATTTTATGTTATTTTTAGTTTTCCTAAAGATTCTATACTCGCCGAACCAAAGTTATATTTGGTCGGCACTCGACACATTTTAGTAAAAGAGACAAATATTTGACAATAGTTTTCCCAGAGATGAGATTTAGCTAGATCGATTTTTCGCCCTCAAAAATCCCCATATAGTAAATTTCATCGAAATCGTTGGAGCCGTTTTCGAGATATCTCCAAACATACAAATATTGTACATTTAATGGTATAGGATATATATTATACAGGGTGTTTTTGGTCGGCGACAGACAAGCGACCCAGGGGCGGTAGTACAAAAAATTCATTTTCCAAAAATGGCCTTAATTTAATTAAATACTATTAATACAATGAGAAATACCTTAATCAATTAGAACTAAAATTACCGCAACGTGTGATTACTAGGCTCGTATGCAGATTAGAGCTAGGTGCAAGCTGCCGTCGCCCCATCCCTTTAATCCCTCGCACTCCCGTTGAGTTACATCTACACTCTAGCTTATTATATGATTTTCCATTTTTTTTTAAATTTATATTATTATAATAAATAAAGTATTTTTTTATATTTGTTTTAGCACCAGTATCATTTGTATTATTGACCCTGAGTCGCTCGTCGCTGACCAGTTTACAAATATTGCTTATATAATAGTACTTATGTATATGTAATATTTAGTTAGTAATAATAAATATCTCCTGACCGAAATTTATAAATTCCCCCATTTAAGGGAATATATTTTTATCTGCCACCCTATGCAAACTACACAGACTGTCAAATACTGTCAATTCTGGCTTGTTTATTTCATGTTCCCATAG
Organism: Polyploca ridens; assembly: GCA_951394255.1. Taxonomy (NCBI): domain Eukaryota; kingdom Metazoa; phylum Arthropoda; class Insecta; order Lepidoptera; family Drepanidae; genus Polyploca; species Polyploca ridens. The sequence continues at coordinate 9,404,590 of OX596267.1, forward strand.
AGGCGACTATCCCTCTGGACGTTTTAAATTCTTTGGATTTGACTATAACGTGAATAACAGAATTAATAAGGGGACGCGTATTGCTTTTGCGATAGTTAGTTTATCACAAGCGCTCGAGCTGTACACATCTCAGTGCAATCATTGTTACACCCGGTTCTGAAGCCTGTAATTATTTAAGACTGTATATGTGTGAAGTGAAGTGATGTTATTTAATCATAATATTATGTCGTAATAATAATGTAATAAACACATTGGGCCCGTGAGGAGTTTGTTGCGTCGCATCTTCTCCTCATACGGGACTTTTACGAAGCGATGGTATAACGTTGTTTTATTGCCTGCACTGCGCCCACCGAATCCCGATACTACTGAACCCTAATCGTGGTGTTTGTATCGCTTGGCTGTCGCTGACTCCGACAAATATATATTTAGGTTTTTCATACAAACTAAATTCCCCCTTTTCACTCCCTTAGGGGTGGAATTTCCAAAAATCTTTCCATAGTAGTAGGATGCCTACGTTATAAAAGAAGAAAAAAGTCAGAACAAGTAATTACATAATTGTAACCTATGACATGTATACTAAGGCAGAATTTTGGCCAATCTTGTCAATTCAAAAAAAAAGCAGAAGAGTTTTAATGATTTGTTATTTTATTAACCTCCTAATCTCTGGAACTACAAGTCGGATTAGAAAACAATTATTTTACGAATGAAGCTACATTATCCCCAATTGATATAGGCTTCTTTTATATCTTTTTTTATACCACTAAGGTGGCAAACAAGCGTACGGCCCGCCTGATGGTAAGCGGTTACCGTAGCTTATGGACGCTTGCAATATCAGGAGTAATCACTCGCGCGTTGCAGACCCTGAAGAAACCTCTTCACACCCTTCTTGAAGAACCCCATGCTGTACTCCTTTGGGAAAACCACGGCGGGGAGCTCATTCCACAGTCTGAGCGTCCGCGGAAGAAAACTTCTTCGAGCCGGCACAGTTCGAAACAATTCTGGTTTCTCGGGAACGCGGGTTAAATCGCGGGGACAGCTGTCAGTTATAAGATATGACTTCCTAAGATTACCCAAACAAAAGTAAGTCTGAGGCCAACTTCAAAACTCTTTGTAGAATGTGAAATCTTCACTTGAATAGATACAGTCCTTGAAAGAGGACATTTCCCTCGTAAAAATAACAGCATAACACAAAACACATAATAACATGAGTGCGGGGAAGGGAAAGTGAGAAACACTCTGAACAAAGGCCCTCGGGGAGACATTGTGAGAGTACTAATAACTTTCAGTTCTCGATTTGTGCTCGATGTCTAAAAGCATAGAGTAAGAATATTCATAGAGTGATAGCGTTAATAACATTACTTAGTCCGGGTCTAGGAGACCTGTGCAAAGCGTGATCAGTTTTCATTTACGGGGTGGATACGACAATAAATGAACCACGTAAAGTACTCATAAATACGGACAACTTTTAGTATGGGAACAACTTCGTAATCGCAAAAAAATAGCTTTTCATAGAAACGGTTACATACATGTCTCCTTGGCAAAAATGTATGAAACGTTGTAATGAATTATTTTTTGCGATTTCGAAGTTGTGCGCATCGTAATTTTTTTTCGTATTTATGAGTTTTAATGTGGTTTAATTTATTGTCAGTTGTCAGATTCTTCTCAGTTGAAGGCCGAGTTCTGAACCGGTGGTAACTTCAGTAAATGTGACCTGCATAAGTGCCCTTCTGGGGCCGAAATTGAATAAATGGCTTTGACTTTGACTTTTGTCGTATCTACTCCGTATGCATAATGCATATGCATACGGATATATCGTACCCTAGTGATTAACTGTAACCAAAAATAAAAAGATATCAGTTCTTTGTCATTTGTTCTCGATAAATTGGTATTTGTTATAATGATAAGTATTTAGTCGCTCAAACTATGAACGCGCAGTTCGTTTCAAGGCAATGTTGCACATACCCATGCTCACGGCACATACTCTAGTACAGTCAGTCACTCTATTAATATTCTATGTCTATGTCTGAATGTTTAAAAATAGTTGTGAGACTTATTTTATTATTAGAAAACAGATTAAAATGGTGAATGATAATGAGAAGGTGGTAAGCGTACAAAATCTGAATCCCGGCAACAGTTCGCTGCAAAACACTCTAGATAGGTTATTAAAATAATAGAAGCGAAACAAATTTTGATATATTAGTCAAATTGCGTTTAATAATATATAAACGTTATTTACAACAAATATGTACAAATTACAATCTACATATTATATAGAAAATCTCCTCAAGCCTGCCGCTGCTTCCGATCATCGGCAGGGTTCCCAGAAGGCTGGCAGCGTTTCTTCTTTGGATTTCTGGTCTACGGAGGTCTCGATCAATGAATAAGGAATATGTAAAGCAATGGCAATTCGTAAAGGATTGAGTTGAAACAAGAACTAACTGAACTGCTATGGTCACAGATAAAGATCTATCTAAGAAAAAATGAAGTGAAATATAGTTTTAAATTCGTGACATCGTGGTAAAGGACAAAAGGAACCACGGAAGCTTTATCGCAACAATAAAATGAACAATGCATACAGATGTGCCTCATGATTGTTGAGACGAACTGATATACTTCACATTTATTCAGACATGTTTATTAGAAGATCAATATTTTTTTGGGGATCCAGCCCATAAAAGTTATTTTATTTTGGGAAAAGTAAATAAGAAAGTTTACGACTGCTTTTTTTTAGTACGCCCGGAACCCTAACTGGTTATTTTAAGACAACACCATCAATTTCATGCATATGTCCCAAAATAGACTTTTTTTTTAGCCTTTTGCAGTAACATTCCTCCTGCTCATATCATTCGATAATTAGTAGTCGATTGATAGTATACCTGTAGTATCATCGATATAGAATCGAAGCCTATTGAGTTCGCTTTAGAATCGAGAAAATAATTAGAGCGGTTCCGCACTACGTCCGATCCGAATCCGAGAAAATACGGTCCGGAGTAGTCGTTGAACTATTTGTATGGTAGTTTCCGCAATGGATCTTATTTCCGTCATCCGATTTCTCTCCATCATCCGTGATTGAAAGGACTCATGATCAACGACGTGAACGCTCTGCTGTGGTTTTGCGTAAAATGACTTATGAATTCCGGATTTGGATCGGATGTAGTGCGAAAATATCCGAATTCGGTCCGAGTTTTCTGAGCTCTGTATTTTCATACTCGGATTCGGATCGGATTTGGCTTGGACGTAGTGCGAAACCGCTCTTAGTGTGCCTTCTCATATCGTGAGCCATCGTTTATTACTATTTTTTTCTAATAAATAGTATCCTAGTATATCGACCCTGTAAACAGATTAGCCAGGACTATCTTCAATGCAGTAGATTTTAAGCTAAATACACATTTTCACAATATCGTGAATATTTATGTTGCTGAACCCAACAGAATAATATGGTTTCTGAATCAACGAAACGGAAAATAGGTTGGAGATACAACTTAAAATTTAAATTGATCGGTATGATGGGCTTGTTGATGAGTTGCTGAATGTTTTACGTACTAAATTGACAATTAATCGACGGCTCGCCCTCTACTTAAGAACAGGGGTAGTTTTACAAGCATTTATTTAGTTTCACCTGCCCCTATGTCTGTCTGTAATCAGACCAATAGCCGGTTTCCGATTGAGTTGAAATTTTGCATGCATATGTAAATCAGACGACAATGCAATATTATTATGACATGGAGCTGATCTGATGTTGGAGCTAAAAGGTTTCCATGGGGACTCTCTAATAAAACGACGCAACTTCATCGACTTTGGGTTCGTTTGATTGTCTTGACCAGGATTTTGGTTCTAGGGCCTGAAGATTAAGTTGGTCGACATTCACTTGCCGCTAGAGGGCGCCCTAACTGTTTACTTTGTACGTAGCTCTGTATTTAAAAAATAAAAAAAAATAGTAATCGTTAATATTACAAGTGAAATTGTGCTACAATAAGTAGATCACCTCCCTATCCTGTGAATAAACAAACGAACAGTGAATTAATCGATGTTTTAAGTGTAATACCAGTGGTTGTGACTTGTAACTGTTACAGCAATTTGAATTTCATAATTCACTATTTTAGTATCTGAGTGCTATCAAGTGTTCTAGACCTGACGTTACCAATTTATCTACTAACGTCCTAAGTATTAATTCAGTGATTAAGGTATCTGGCTTAGTATTGATATTTCGGATCAAAATTTGCATGTCATATTAAGACATCAAAATAAATACAAGCGCCATCTGCGTGTGTACTGCAGCACTACCTAATTTGTACCAACACGCCGTACTAAGAATACCGATTTTGACGCCTATGTTAAGTGATCGCCGATAGGTGGCGTTGCGAACTTGACTTGTCGATAATAATATCTTTACTTAATTATACATCATGAATTGTTGTCATGACGCACGAGCCCTAAGCGACTCAATCCTCATGTGTTGTGTATGCGGAGGAAAGTATCATTACGAATGCCTGAACCTCACACATCAGCAGTATACATCACTAAATCGAGAGTATAAGTCTACTTGGAAGTGTCCCTCCTGCAATAACGTCACAAGGCGCGCCCGGTCTAATGTAAACACGCCGGTGCGTTCTACCCAAGTCCCAATGTGTGATGCTTCTATGGACATGTCTTGTGACAACCTGGACCGCAGTACTCTGACCTCCTGCACCACTCCCAATGCTACTAAGGCAAATATAAATCATGGAAACCCCGTGAACCCCATCAGCAGTAACGATTTTGAAGCTTTTACACGAAATTTACATGATACACTGGGCTCTTGGCGCAATGAAATGAATAAAGACATGACTCATATACGTGATGACATTAGGTCTACCCTAGCCGAAGTGAAAAATGAGATGAAGTCACTTCGCACTGAGCAAACCCTTCTCAAGCAGCGCGTCTCTGGTCTCCGTGAGGACATAGTCAGCCTACAAACCACTGTCCAAAGCCAATCTGAGCAGCACGATATACTTAAAAATCGAGTTGAGGAGCTGAATTGCACTGATACTGCTGAGTTGGAATCAACAGTAAATAACCTCGAGACCAAGATTGACATCCTTGAACAACAAGCACGTCAGTGCAACGTAGAAATAGGTAACTTACCCGAGAAGCGCAATGAACACCTGCCTTCGCTTATCGAGGCAATCGGCAATGCTCTGAAGTCTCCAATCATGCTCCGCGACATCGTCTCCGTGCACAGAGTACCACACGCACATCAACAAAATAATAAGCCAAAGAATGTCATAGTAAAATTCACTTCGCGTTTACAACGAGACAACATGATAGGCGCGTACCGAAAAGCCAAAACTTTAAAGTCCGAGCAAGTTGGTATTTCCGGCACATCTACGTCCATTTACATAAACGAGCACTTAAGAGGATATAGTTGAAATAAATCGTTCCATGAAAGGCGTGGCCTAGGCGGCCGCGCGGGGGGCACTGCCCCTAGAGAACTATCAAAGTTTTAAAAAATCGCGCCACAGCAAGATACGTTCGGGCGGACTCGGGCGACGCCGGCAGAAACACGAAGGCCGAACCGCCATCGTTTAAATCACAGAGTATATTTTATTGGAGAGCAGTATAAGTTTATTTTTTTTATTAGATTTTGATGCAATGATTATATATAATGATTAGATTGCAATTAACGATTTTTTACCAAAAGCTATAATAATGAACATGAATGAAATGTACTCGTATTGACATACAAATATGAGTATATTTATAAAGCGCAAAGTGCGTTCGATACCGAATATAATAAATGAATTACCACCTATTTTGAAAAATGAACTAACGCATCTAAATATTAAATATAAACTGAAAAACTTCTTTTTGAACCGAATGGATACTTAGTAAAAAAATAAATCAACTTAAATAAAGATTAAAATGTATAAAAAAAAAGTAAGACTTCATTCATACATAGATTCATAGAAAACATTCTGTATAGTGATTCATAGATAGACTCACCGCCAGCTGTGCTGTGCATTTCTATCGAGTAACTACCTACATAAACAAAATATAATAGAATAGACTCGCTGTTCTCTCGCACTACATATTACGACGGTGCCACGCATAATGTAGGTTTGTGGTTACTAAATCTCTTACACGATGTACTACGAATTGCCATTATTATTTATGTTTTTGGAAATGTGTTATTTGTTAATTACTAAATACTTATATGTTTTTTTTTTTTGTACCGACGAATCGATGGTGTGCGTAAAAACCAAAAATGGTTTATGTCACACTTTATGTATAAGTTTTATGTATTCTTTTAATAATAATAAATAAATAAATAAAATAAATAATCCGTCATAACAGCATTCGCTCCTTTCTTATTTACATCATCTTTCTCACGATCTATCCATCTCTTTTTCCATATTCATAACTCCACCCACTTCCAAATTCAACTTTTTTACTCACGTGGCTTTCATTCCTCCTCATAACATGTCCGATGTCCATACCGCTACTTTCAAGCTCTGTATGTACTCATTATTAATCATATCCATTATTGTCACTCCATACATCCATCTCAACATTATCATCTCAACTGCATGTCTTTTATCCATCTTCTTTACCTAATGCCCAATTTTTTTTTTTTTTATAAACATTTATTAAACCCAAACATCACCAAAATTACAATGTTCAAAATCGCCAAACTGCTAATGCAGTTTGTAGGCGTAACGCTCTTGACACATATATGACCTAAACATATATCAGCATGTCCTTGCAACACAATCACTACAATGACATGATCATATACATAAGTAGGTACATTTACTCACTACCTTTCTCATTAACCATAACACAGTTTATCCTTTATTTTACACATGAATTCAAACAATTTTTGACAACAACAGTTCCCTTGTTTTCCGTTTCAATAGAAGTTTACTTTTAATATTCGCATCTCTCAATACACGGTACTTATTGTATAATCGTGGAACTACATATTGACGGGTTCTCTCACCATAACCATATATTAAGACCTATCATCACGGACTATATATTTTCCCCTTTAGCTTCAGAGATCCCATAGATCACATGTTTGTCTTTTGACCTGTCATCATTTCATCCAACCTGAGATGATACACTACTTTATATCACTGTTAGTATTACCATCGTTCTGCATTATGTGAACCGAGGTACGCACGGCTACAGATCAAGCTATAGTTTCCAATATAAGCTGACCTCTCATTGTAGGGAAATCCTATACAATGCGAGATCAGCTTATACTGGAAATGTATAGCTTGATGTGTGGCCATGTGTACCAGAAGTAGTAGAAGACTGGTATTGAAACTCCTCAATTAAAATAGGCACGAAAGTAGAGAGACCGCCAAAATCGCAGAACATGTGTTCAGTTTTAGTTCAGCTAATTTTCAAGCTCTCTCCAGTTCTTGTTGCCATTTCATCATCCTACTATGGACATTAAATCCATTTTCACGGACGAGAACAATGTTATCGGTTAAAAGCATGTACCAGGGTACCTCCTTCTTATTTCCAACGTCAAAGCATCCATTACCAGCAGGAAGAGATAAGGCATCATAGCAGACCCTTAGTGTAAGCCGACACCTAAATTGAACGTATCGGTATCTATAAGTAATCTGTTATGTTAGGTATATTTTTATTTAAAAGAACTAATAAAATCTTTTTGATGATAAATAATTAAAAAGAGCAAAAGTTTATATTGAATTAATAATGGAACCTAAAGAACCGGGTACCCAGTTCTGGATTAGATCTGGAACCGAAAAACCGGTTCACAAAATATGGCCGGTTCTCGATGCCCTAACTCGAGTATATATTATTATATTATGTGGTATCTATTAATAAAAAACGAGAAGAAGTTTTTTTTCATTATTATTATAATATGGATATCAAATAGGGGAAAGTGGGTGGGATTCGTACACCGGGCAATTAGCATATAGCATTCGTGCAATGGCCATAATTCGAATACGCAACATAGTGGCGCCTTCGTATCTGTGTGTGTAATGCCCACTCACACACATAATCTAACCGCGGAGTGGCTTGCCATTGCGGCCGCCGGCTTCGATGTGACAGGATGTTACGAGTTTTCGCTTCGCGAAAGTAATTTTTGGATGCAACTTTAAACGTGTTTATCTCTATAAGTGTATTAAACTGATTCTTTGTGCTGTTTGGGTACATATTTAAGTTTATTATTTCGACATTTACTTGAAGATAATGTCAGCAGTTATTTTTATTTTCAATATATTAGTTGAATTACGGTCAATATCGAAGTTTATGTTAAATTTAAATTACTTATTAGCCTAATATTAAGGCTAGATTGTAGTATGAATAGGGAACACTAAAGAAGGTGTAACCTAGGATAAATAAAAAAAATATTAATTGAATTTCTTGGTTGGGGTAGCTTCGTACAGGTTCGAACGGGGTGGATTCGTACTGTACGAATATACCTATAATGTACGTTAAATTTTGGTTAAGAAGCAAAGTACAGATACTGAAAGTGAAGATGAGACTGACATGAGTTTAAGAGAAATTTCCTGTCCTCCCATTGAAGAGATTGCTGAAGGATCTGATGTGGAGAACGAAACTCTAGTTATAATATAACTGAATTCGTGAAAGAGAAAGGCTTTATTCTAGTGAAGTTCGAAAGAAAAAGTCTGTCAAACATAGTGTTTGACAGACTTTTTCATGGTCATGTGATTACCAAATATAATCCTACTGAGTACAAAGTTTAATTTTTATGGTACCCCAACACATGTACGAAGCTACCCCGTGTGTGGGGGTACATACATACGTTTTTTTTTTAAATCGTCATATCTTGGCCACACAACATACAAGCAATCTAGCAATGCTCAAATTGTTTTCAAATAGCGTTTACTTTTTCTGCTATAGGGCTCGAAGTGGAAAGTGTACGAATCCCCCCCACTTTCCCCTAAAAGCTTGTAGTCATTTCCATATAAATATATACATATATATAATAACACGTCCCCGCCTGCAATACCTTATAAAACTCAAGAATATTCATAATTCTATAGGTTACAATGCTTGTTCTTCTCTTTTCAGTTAATTTTTCAATTGGTGTGAATGCTACCTAAATACCTAACTACCTGATGTAATTATCCCTTTTCGGAGAGTTATATATACCCTTTTTGTAACACGTTGTATAGATTTATGAAATAAACTATTTAGGTAAAATCTGTTAGAGGTAAATGCTATACTATAAATTTTAAATATTCAATAAATTAGCTTTCACCCTGTTCCCGAAGTTATTACTTATTGAAATAAAAGCAAATACTAGTGCAATCATCAGTGTCTGTGTCGTAGATAGGTACCTATGGATAGGATAGGAGAAAAACGAATTATGTATTTTAATTATCTTTATTTATCATCTTGGGCTGTTTTATAATTCAGTTCTGACATTAGTGTTAGATCAAGAGCAGCTGAAAATTGGTTTAATTTTACAGCTCCACAACCTGCAGTGACTACTCCAGCAACTGCCATTTTATTTAAGTTGTTGGAGGTATTTCGTATCTTAAGTCTTTTTACATAGTGAGCAACATAACGTAAAAATCGATGTAAGGCCTAATGTTTATTCTGAAATAATCACATTAGTACTGAAGCCACAATGAAGCATTGACTCATGCCTAGAAATTTTCAACAGTTCGTTGAAAAAAATTGTATTTCAACAAATCTGTGACTGAACTTACTGAAGTTTTCAATGTACTCTGAAACAAGGTTACAATATTCATTACAAATTTAAAACGAAGGCTAACTAGTCTATTAAAAATGGCGTTAAGTTCTATGTAAGGAGAAGTTCAAACCTCAGCAATGAGGATATAATATATGAGCTGTGAGGACTGGGGACATAATTTATTTTTCCACACTTGCTCGTAAAGTGACAAATATTGAACCGTTTTTAGTAACTTATGATATGAGATATAAGATATGAGGCTAATAAGATATGAGGCTAATAAGCCTCATATCGTGCTCTCTCATCACGGACAGTACTATTATAGATCGATCCCAATAGAGCGTGACGACAATTTTCGAGAACTGGCGCAGGTGCGTACTTATAGTACGGTATTTCGGACTATACAAGGCCGTATCGAAGAGCAAGTTGCTGGTGAATGATTCTGGCTACTAGGTTATGTCCGTGCATGTACTCACCGTTAGCAAGATGAGAACAGCCGGAGATAATATGCCTGAGTGAATCTCTGGGACGGTGTCCCGGAGCGGCATGCGGCATGCTCGACAGATGTCGACCGTACCGTCCTTCAGGATATATCTTCGGTAGTTATTCGTCTTGATAACTTCGTCCGCAATTGCACAGACAAAACCTTCGGTTTCCCCAAATAGGTCACCAAAGCATAGCCAGTTCACTGACGCGAGCAAATCTACATCGGGCACTGTTAGGGCCCTGTAGAACCGCCCGTGTAGCTCCTTACCATACGTCCCTGCGGTCCTCGATACTTAGCACCTTTGGTTTATGCCAGTTCTCGTTTGCCAAGGATAATGGGGTGAGGCTCCTATTCACTGCCACCACATCGCGATGCATCCCACACTCGTTGTCAAGGAAATACTTCCTAAGACTGCACACCTCGCGGTTGTGGAGGTCCTTGGCGTTTAAATAGCCACGGCCTCCACATTTACGCGGGATGTACAATCTCTTAACAGACGAGCGTGGGTGTAGCATGCGATGAGTTGTGAGCAGAAGACGGGCCCTTCTATCCAGGGCGTCTAGCTCACTTTGAGTTCACCTTAGTATGCCAAAGGAGTATGTGAGCAGGGGCGTTGAAGGCGCGCACCTTGTTGCCACCCGATAATAGACTGTTCCGTACTTTTGTCAGGTGACAGAAGAAGCGCTCTTTCACCGCCCGCTTTATGTCCCCGTCCACAATACCCAACGACTGTGACATACCAAGGTACTTATGGGTTTCTGTTTCGGAGAGAGATCTGAGAGACATTATCTCAGAAAGCTGTAAATTTTTCGAATTTACGACTTTCCCCCGCTGTACATGCATGACCGCATACTTATCTATACCAAATTCCATCTTGATGCCGCTACTAAACACTTCTGTAATCTTCAGTAGCTAGTCCTGAATCCTTCAGCAGAGTACTGAGCGGATTCAAAGCTAGGCAGAACCACAGATGACTCAAACTGTCACCCTGGAAAATATCTCGCTGAATCCTTATAAAGTCCTGCGGGCCAGAGGTGCCATCACCACCACCTGGTTGATGAAGGACTGTGATCCACTGCCTCATACATGCGCTTAAGAAGGATCTTAAAGCTGTATCAACTTTATACAGTTCCAAGATCCTCTCCAGCCATGAGTGAGGCACCGAATCAAATGCCTTCTTGTAGTCAATCCAGGCAGCCGAGACGGCTCACCTGTCCCGCGGACCTGTTGGCAAATTGTCATGTCAATGAGGAGGAGCTCTTTGGTACCACGGGACCCAACCCTACATCCATTTTGAGAGGAGGCCAAAACGTTGTTCGAAACAATGTGCGTATTAATTTTTGTTCTCAAAATGGATGTAAGGAGCTTGTATAGTGTAGGCAAGCACGCGATGGGTCGATAGTTTTTCGCTTCCGTGGTACTATCACAAGGAGGTAACACCGGTTGTAAGGAAAATTGGCAGGGAACCAAACTCAAGAGCTTGTTGGAATTGCGTTGCCAACCGTTCGTGTGAGCATCGAAACCACTTTATTCAAAAGTTGTGCAATCCATCCGGCCCAGGACTTTTCCAGTTCTGGGTCGTGCGGATTGCACAACTTATGTCATTGGGGCTGATGGTAATGGCCTCCATTGGTTCGATGGACTCACACTCACGTTTGACAACACTCATCCAATCACCCTCGGTGTGTTGGACAGGCATTGACCAGATACTACGCCAGAAATTAATCATGGCAGTAGCACTTGGCAGCTGTCCATCCAACACACGTTGGTCGGTTCCCTCCCACTTTCGGTATACCTTCCTCTGGTCACTCTGGAAGAAGTGATTCTGTTGGAATCGATCCACACGCTCTCTGTAGCGGCGAATACGGCGTACCCATGCATGAACTTTTTGCTTCAAGAAGTCAATGCGCTCTGTGACACAGGCAATGTAGTATTATTATTATTAATTATGTTAAGATTGTACCTAGGGCATCGAGAACCGGCCATATTTTGAGAACCGGTTTTTTCGGTTCTGGTTCTAATCCAGAACCGGGTACCCGGTTCTTTCGGTTCCATTAATTATTCGATATAAACTTTTGTTCTTTTAATTAATTTATGATCAAAAACATTATAGGTAGTATAATAATAACAATAAAATAGATTTCTATGTTCGAATATGTCGTAGAATGACAATCAAACAGTGATTTCTGAATCACAGCTTTTGATTAAAATAACATAAATGTAATCAAGTCTTTTAACAAACCAGTTTTTTTATTTATATTAGATTTTCTTAAATAAAAATGTACCTAACATAACAAATTACAGTATTACCCAACTGATATGTCGCGTCGTGAACGTCGTTCGCACAGAAAAGAAAGTATGGCCCCGAAGATTAACGAAAGAATGCTTAAAACTTACAATCAACCTTAGATCTCTACTATCCTTATAGTAGAGATCTAAGGTTCACAATACACTGCAGCTGTTAGTTCCGTTTCCGTTTCTCGCAAGTCACGCCTCTCCACACGGCGCGCACTAACATAGCGGCAGCTGCTGACCAATAGCGTTTCCCGCGCTTTGAAAATGTATCTTCGGCGCATGTACATCGGTAAGCCATATTAATTGGGTACTACTGTACTTATAGATAACGATACGTTAAATTTAGGTGGCGGCTTACACTAAGGGTCTGCTATGATGCCTTATCTCTTCCTGGTGGTAATGGATGATTTGTCGTTGAAAGAGTAGATGTTAAAATGGCTACAAGAGCTGGAGAGAGCTTGAAAATTAGCTGAACTAAAACTGAACATATGTTCTGCGATCATGAAGCAATATTGCTTCATGTCTGCGATTTTGGCAGTATTTCTATTTTCGCGTCTATTTTACTTGATGGAGTTTCAGTACCAGTCTTCTACGACTTCTGGTACCTCGGTTCACAAATGCAGAACGATGTAGATTGGATGAAATGACGACAGGTCACAAAGTAAACATGTGATCCAAGGTCAAACAAATATATAGTCCGTGATGACAGGTCTTAGTCTTAATATATGGTTCAGAATGTTGGGCATTAGGTATAGAAAATTAATGAAAGACATGCAGCTGAGATGATTATGTTGAGATGGATGTATGGAGTGACAAGAATGGATATGATAAATAATGAGTACATAAGAGGAAGCTTGAAAGTAGCGGTATGGTCATGTTATGAGGAGGAATGAAAGCCACGTGAGTAGGGATTGCAATCCGGATACTTCGAAATTCGAAAATGACTGAAAAATCCGGATTTTTGGGCCTATTATAAATCCGAATATTGAAAACCAAATCCGGTTTTTTCGAATTTAAATCATAATTGACAATAGTTGATGGTTAATTACTATAAACCGCTCGGCTACCACGCTGCTAGCTGCTCCCGCTAATCCATCTAGCTAGTTGCTAAGTCGGCCAGTGAGACTTAGATGGAGGCGATGCACGCGCGACGCGAGTAAAAACTCTTTGCACAACGTTATATCAAGAATTATAGTTCTAGATGGGTTAACGCTGAAAGCATTTTGTACATCGGCTGATCTCAGAAAATTGTTACTTTCGGGTCTGGCACACCAGTCTTCTAAGTAAGCTTCCTTGATATGGAGTATTTGGTGGTCTGTGCGCTTGGGTTTCCAATTTCCTGAGCGAACGGTCTATTCATGTGGTCATAGACGGTAGTTCGTCGGACCTTTTGGCAATCAATGCTTCAGGGTTCAGTTCTCTCTGCAACTTTATTTCGCTGCATATTAACGATCTGGTGAAGCCTGGTATTTTTGGATACACAGACGACAGCATCGTTGTCATATTACCAACGCGCGAGCCACCAGTGACTAGATCCAATTGTTGCGAGAGGCCATGGTAGAGCGTTTGAACGTGACCTTACAGGCAGTCTCCGATTGGGGCAATGCCAATCTGGTCACTTTTAATGCCACCAAGACGCAGGCGTGTCTTTTCACCACTAAACGGAGTCCTTTCCACCACGCTCTCGTCCTGGACTCAATAAACCGCCGAGCCAGAAAACTCATCGGAGATGAGACTTTAATTAGGACGAAACTCACGAGTCTCGACGCCCTCGTCCATCGAAAAAAAGTTGCTTGCCCTATCGGTTTTCTACAGGATATATTTTGGAGAGGGTGTGCAAGAATTGTTCAACCTTATTCCTACCACCATCCCTATTTTTCGCGCCTCAGTGGCCAAACGCAAATCCATATTTTATTTTTTTAAGAATATTTGCAGTTTTAATTATTTTTTATTCAAAAGCAATGGAAAACCTATAAAAAAGAACACCTATCTTCAAACTACTAATAGTTTAGCATAAAACTACGCGTACAATTTAAAATTAAAAAAGATAACAAAAAAAAAAACGAAATTCGAAAAATCCGGATAATCCGGATTTATATGTGATGATGATCTTGGAATCCGGATTTAAAAAAAATCTGGATTTTGCAATCCCTACACGTGAGTAATAGAGTTATGAATATGGAAGTGGTGGGATACACGGGAAGTGTAAATAAGAAAGGAGTGAATGCTATTATGTCGGATAGAAAGGCAAAATAGAAGAAGCAAACATATTGCATCGACCACAAATAGCTGGGAACAGGATATGTAGATGATGAACAATAAATTACTTATAGGTATTATTAAATTTTAGGAACATAATAGGAATTTCAATGATACATAATAATTCACATAATCAATTAATAATAGTTAATAATTATACACATAATCAATTAAAAATCGTTAAATGGCTCTTCACAAGCTGCCGTTTTGCTTTATTAACATTATTTAATCGCTACAAGTAGCTTCATGCTACGACACTAACCACCTATAGTGTGTTTTGATTGTTCTACGAAATTTACTGATCCATCCTAAACGACCTTTTAAAATTAATCGAAAGAAACCGAAAGACCCGAAATAACCGGTACTTTATATTTAAGAACCGGTTCTTATTGCAACCCTCAGAACCGGGAATTCCCGGTTCCGATGCCCTAATTGTACCTCAATGTAATTGATATGTGTGTAGACGAATCATTCTTAATTTAAACGGGTAAAATAGTTTGACAGAGCTTAGCTGTAAAAAAAAAACAAAAGCTGCGCGCCATATTTGTTAACGTTTTCATTGTGTGGTTGATTATTATCAAAAATTTACTCCAAGAAATACAAGTCTGTTTTTTCCTCTCAAGTGTGTTGAAAAACGTCGTATGATTCGCGTGTGTATTGATCGTTACACTTTCGGCTCTGTTATCGCGTTCGCCTTAATACCGCCTCGTCTGTCGTACCAACATTCCACACATTAGGGAATGCAAACCAGTTTCACCGAAAATCGAAAACCGGTTATTAGGTATGGTTTTGAACAACAAAAAAAACGGTTTCAATTTTTTTCGGTTTCTTTCTTTGTTTGGAAAAAGGAAGATTAGCCGCCGTTTTTTAAACTGACTCCAATGCAGTGAGGATTTTTGTGATGAATTGAAGTGTGTTGATGCGTATAGTGTTGAGCTGATTAGAAAATAACTTATAATATTTTTTTTTTATGATAGGTATAAAAAATGTTAAAAAAAATATACTACTTAGGCAGCAAACAAGCGTACGGCCCGCCTGATAGAGAGTATATCATTGATATGCTGGAAGGACAGTGTACGGGATAATTCAGAGCCTTGTGGAACGCCAGCATTAATGTCATGCTGTCGGAGCAACTACTGTCAACGAAAGCTCTTATGTATCTGCCAGACAGCAAGCTGACTGATTGGTGTTATTTTTTAACCGTCTGCACGACAACAAAGACTGATTAATGTTTTTTTATCTAAGGAAAGTCAAAGTCAAAGCCATTTATTCAATTTAGGCCCTGGTAGGGCACTTATGAAGGTCAAAGCTACTGAAGTTACCACCAGTTCGTAAGTCGGCCTTCAACTGAGAAGAACAGGCAAGAAAACATTCGTATAAAAATAATCACGTGTTTGTGTACACGCAAGTTATTGTGCTGCTACAATATGCTATGTAACATAATATTACGTGTGAAATGATTATTATAGCGTACGAAACATAATTTAATAAATGTTTAAATAAACATAATTTAATAAATGTTTCTTCATTACTGATCTAATTTTTATTTAACATTTTAGTTTTTAATTGCTATGAGATATAATGACTTTATCATTATATCTCATAGCAATTAAAAACCAAGCAAATATTATGTTTTTATGATGTCATTCAAAATAAAATCAAAAGCAACGAACCGCGTAGTCTATATAAAGAGAGTTAAATAAACCATGGAAATAATAGTTTATTTAACTCTGTAGATTTATCTTTATTATCAATTTGATGAAAAAGAGATGGATGGATATTGTGAAAGATGACATGAGTAAGAAAGGAGTGAATTTTGGTATAACGGATAGAAGAAACGAATGGAAAAAACGTAGATATTGCGCCGACCCCAAATGATTGGGAACAGGGCAGCCAGATGATAATGTTAATGAATTTGATGTTTATTTTATACCCACTCTATTAACTTTAACTGACAATAATTCCTATTTACGATTTTTTAATCTTTGGCGCGGTTATTATCTATAATTCGAGCTATAGAAATAACGTGGAAAAAAAACGAGTGAACATTTAAATAACCGGTTAACCGGTATTAAAACCGGTTAACCGGTTTTACCTCTAAAAAAATAATATTTGTTTTATCCGGATACTAAAAACTAACGGATAATGCTAGACCTAAGTAGGTGTACAATATACATACTCACTTGACTGCTGCTTATCCAAATTTTCGAAAAACAACGTTGATTCATTATCTGCGACAACATCATAAGCTGCCAGCGGCGCTACCAAGGAAGTCAAAAATTATTCTGTGGGTTCTACCATGATCTTTTCACGACTGTAACTTTTTTGTGGAGATTGTTCCCTGTGAATCATAAATATTTTATTTCATTTATAGCACCTACAAATATTATTAATAAAAAGATAAGACATAAAAAGAGATAGTTGTCCTAAGTACACCATATGAAATACACTGTAAACTGTAGCCTATTTTAAATACTAATTTATAGCACCTACAAAATTTATTAATAAAATTTTTAGGCATTAAAATATGTATTTGTCCACACACCATAATAAATAATTATAATAATCAAATCATGTTATATTTGGTAATAAAATGTAATGTAAAGTAAGAGAATAATAATCCGCAAATATAATAACAAATTAGTTGTTATCATAGTTTTCATGATCTCTCTGATCTCGGACTCGGACTCGAACTTATATATAAGTTCGTATAAATCTATCCGGTACGTGAACGATAAACTGATAATGATCTAACTGCAATATATAATTACTAAAATAATTAAATAAGTTATCGTTAGTTATGTTATTAACGATTAATAAAAAAATATTAATATGTATTGTTAATACTTACATTTAAATTTTTGTCATGTATCGAGCTTTTTGCTCTCATTTGCTCCAAATGCTGCTTTTTGTTTTTCCTTGGTCTTTATTCTATTACCCATGTCGTGAAATTATATTAAAATCAACTTTAACACTAAACTTGACACTATAAAAATAATAAAAACAAAACTACACAACTGACTTTATATTTACAAGCACTATTGAACTAGGTTATCACACTAAACTGAAATTAATACGATATTACAAACTATAATACTATCTTTGAAGACAATAAAGAATATGCTACGAAAATATTTAATGTTTAAAACTACGAGAGCCGGCCGCGAAAACTAGCGTAGGTCCGGCGTCGACAAAGGCCTCGGCCGAATGATCCTAGCGATGCAAGAGTAGTACAATAAATACGTTCACCGTGATTTCGTATGTGCTAAAAAGAGATGTGTATAGTGCTCTGCCCGGGCAACCCGCAGGTTTTAATAAACGACGTAAGTACCAAACCAAATATAAATTGTTTATAAAATAACCATGCAATGTATAGAAAATCTGTTCTTCACAGTATAAGAAGAATGAATTACCAATTTTATGCATTAAATTTCACTGTAAAATTCGCCTGTTTGACGGAGTTATAGTGTAAAAGAGTTTTATCTAGAGGCTACTTTGGAATTAAACTTTATCGAGAAAATTTCTATCAAACGTGTTTTCCTTCAAGGTAATACTCAATTAAGATCTCAAAAATCATATAATAAAATCTCGGATCCCCAACCCTTGTATTAATTAAGATACAGGCACACAAAGATATCATTTTTTCTGAATATAGCACCTTAACACTTAAGAAGAAACAATTATTTCGATGCACTCGCGAAGTCGCAAAGAAACACCACTTTAAATACGTGTGGATTAATAATGCAACCATACTGGTCCGCGAGCGAGATGACACTACGGCGTTTGCAATACGAGGAGAGAGCGACCTCAAGAAGGTCAGATCGACTACTAACTAATAATTTAATGTCAACAGATCTTATTGCCATCATAATAACGTACCTAATTAGCTATCAGTTGTTTTACCGTAACATTCTAAGTATTTTATCGCCTGTTAATATTGTTACTGCTTTCTTGTGTTTACTTTTTTCTCCCACCTACCTAATTTTATGTCAATCTCGAAATGTAAAATACAATAATTTAATTATTAATCTTATTATGTATAATGTTATGTATTTTGTCGTAAATATTAACTGTACAAATTTATCAATGAAATATCAATGTCTAAATGATATAAGCAATTTCAATATCATGCATCTCAATGAAAACATAACTAATTTTAATTATATTTTTTTAAATTTTCTTACCACTTATTGTGACTCAACAATTCAGCGAGGAATATTTTTGAATAGAAATTATAAAACGCGCAAAAAACATCTATGTTGTGAGTATGATACAAACTGTGTTTTTACCTACGTTTTTACGGAGATCACGACGGGCGGTCTCAGTTTATTTCTTTATATGCGAGATGGTCTGGACTATAGATGCACTCAAAGTATTGCGTTTATAAATACTCATACGATTAATATATTTAATAACTTATATGGAATTGTTACACCGTGGGTTCTTAATGGATAGTACACTTAAACAATTATCGATATACTATCAAAACTGTAGGGGTGTAAGAACCAAATTGCACACATTGTTTATGAATATATTGTCATGCTCCTACGACGTCATTATTTTGACTGAGACATGGTTGATGCCCGACATCGATAATAGTGAGTTTATTGACCAACGCTACGTGGTGTATAGATGCGATCGGGATAGATTAACCACTTGCAGACAAGACGGTGGTGGGGTCCTTATCGCTGTGTTGCGCGAACTGCGACCGGTTCTTTTTGACACCACCAAATTCTCATATAATATACCTATATCTTGCATTGAGCACCTTATGGTTGAACTACCTAGTAGGGATAAGTCAAAAATACATGTAATTAGTGCTGCGTATATTCCACCGTGGGCGTCAGCGGACGTATACACATCTCATTTCGACTCACTACAGGAAATGCTAATGGAGGCCAATATTTCAAATCTATACATCACAGGGGATTATAATCTTCCAGATGCTACATGGAGTGCTGTCTCGACTCTTAACACCAACACCGGAAATGCTGCACTGTGCACTGGATCCACGCCTGTTTGCTCTCAGCTGCAACAGCTCATGTCCTTGCTGGGTGCGCATCAGTATAATAGCACTCTTAACTGTAACGGAAGGATTCTGGACTTATTCTTATCTAATACCTTATGCACGTACATTTCTCTGAAAGACCCTTTACTGCCAGTAGACCCCCATCACCCACCTTTTCTGGTAACTGCTCCCATAAACTTAACTGTGCAAGTAATGAAAAGGAAACCCATGACTAAGTATAATTTCCGCAGAGCAAATTACACTCTGTTGAATGGATGCATCGATGAGACTGATTGGTCACTCTTACTCGATCATCTCCCGGCAGAGGAGGCTTTGGAAACTTTTTATAACATGTTAAATAATATCATAAAACCATATATACCCCTTTCCAAGTCTCGATCGTTTGACTTTCCCGTTTGGTTCTCGCCGCAATTAACTAAGATTTTTAAAAAGAAAAAACAATACTGGACCAAATGGAAAAAGTTCAATAACATTAAGGATTACAATAGATTCTGCGAGTATAGGTCCTCATTTAAACAAATGTGCAAGACTTGTTATGCGTCCTATATTAGATCTGTTGAAGACAACCTAAGATCTAATGTCAAACATTTTTGGTCATATGTTTCCAATCGTAAGGCGAAGTCTGGCATCCCATCTCTTATGCAATATCAAAATTGTAAGTCAAATGATCCAAACATAATTTGTAACATGTTCTCTAACTACTTTTTGTCTGCTTTTGAACCCAAATCGTCCACTCTGTCTGCTTGGAGTGCAATCTGGGACCCATTTTATCAAAAATATATGGATGAGATTGAGAGAGTCCAGCGCAAGTTCTTGCGATCTATGCACTATAGATGCTTTAAGTCACGGTTATCATACTCACAACTTTTAGACAAGTACAAACTTCTCCCCTTAGAAGCTAGGCGTAAATATCTGCAAGCGAACATTTTGCATGGCATTGTCCACAACAGTTTTGACTCAATAGACCTCACGAGTAAATTATGTTATGTAGTACCTCGCACTGTCAACAAGCGTAATGCTCGTGCGGGAACTCTTTTTGCCGTCAATACCTGTCGCACGAATACTGGACTGCGCTGCCCTTTGCGCCGAATGGTTGAGTCGTATAATTCAAACTTTATAGACATTGATATTTTTGTATGTTCTAAATGGAAATTTAGAAAAGATGCAATTAAATGCTTGCATGATGTTTCTAATAATTCTTGATTTTGTTTGTTGTTTTGTTCTGTTTGTTTTTTTTTTTTGTTGGTATTTAATCTAATTCAATTTCAATTTAGTTCAGAGAATGCTAATGTGATTATTTGTTATTTTTAAATTTCATTATTATTTATGCAATACTATTTTTAAATACTTATTTTATAGCCTCTAGTGGCACATTAGAATCTTATATTTTTAAAGCTATCTGCGGATGATGTAGTGGGCTGCAATATTGTTATTTTTCTATGTACAATCTCTTTGTTATATTTATATTGTAGCTGTTTTTTGTCCCATAATAAATAAATAAATAAATTATATAAAAAAGCTTGTTATTTTTTTTTTCAAATACTTACAGAATTTTCTTGTTTAGGGTTCATTCCTTTTGTCTTTATGTCACAACACAACCGTTTACCACGTAAATTATTGGGCATAAGGCCCTTGGATTTGGCCCATACTCTTACATAGATATTGAAACCATAAACTTATTATACAGTAGGCATGCATCGGGTGCAAACGGGACTCTTTCTGACAGAGGAAAACTCTGTCTTTTTAACTAATTTATAGCCTTACATTTCATAATTTTTGTTTTGCTCTATCTCAAGTACGTGACTACGCCTACGTAAGAATTAGTGATTTGGATTGTATTTATATCCTGTACCTAAACAGAATCCTTTATACGCAAGTCCAACTCGAAGGTTTTCTATTTTGTCTCGCTTTTTCACTTCCACTTTCACATATCGCAATGAAGAGTTTTCCTACGGGACATCTAAGGTCAAAATACCTGTCAAATCGTGTACTTAAGGCGGCCCTCTGTGGCCGGCGCAACTTCAACGCGAGCATAGTCTAAAAGCTTGTTGTTTCATCCAACGTAATGTTTGACTGCGAATAAAGAGAGATAGCATCAGACCCGTCGGTTATCAGTCGGTAAATTCCGCTGATCACTCGCGGCCGCTTCGCTAGGTCGTCATTCATGATTTCGCATTCATAAAACTTGTTCCAGGAGTATACTTCTTGAGAAAAAATCTTACAAGTTTGTGAAAAAAAAGTTAGTTATTTAGAATCTCCAATACATTTGCAAGCCTGGTATCTTAATGTTTTCTTTACTTTTACAATTTATAGGTATATTAGATATGGCCAAAGTTCAGGCAAAAACGCTGTTTTTCGGTAGCTTTGACTGAATTTGTTTCACACTTTTTTTAAATTACGCCAAGATACAAGGCTAGATATAGTACACAAGATACTAATTTGTTCAAAATATCTAACGAAAAATGTTTAACAACGCCATAATAAGTACAGGGGTTTTGTATGAAAAGTATGACGAATTGAGTCCTCTTAAGGTTCAAATTGGTTCGAAATATCAACAGTTTGGTAGGTATTTTGATCATAGAGGTATCCTAAGAAAAGTCCTTATTAAAACCAGACAAACCTCTCGTATTCATGTCTGGTAGCCAACCGACGCATATCACTAAATAAATGAACGTAAATGGCCTACTATTCTGTAATCTGTGGTAAATGGCTTATAAGCTCGGTGATTCTTAAATTAGGATGCTATACACTCGTTCCCAAAATATTGTAACAAGTTAGAAACCTTTCACTGATCTCTTTAAGGGCCCTTAATTGTCTTCAACCCTTATAAGTCACTTCAAAGGCCCCCAGATGTGTATTCGCGAGAAATAAGCTCTTTCGAGCCAATGAATATCTTTGATAAGGTATTTGGGAATCTGCTTTATCCCTAAATTGCGTTTATATGATTACAAGTTGTATAAATTCCTTTGATATAACGCTTGAGAGATTATAGATCTACCTTTTTATGTTCCATAACTTTTTCAGTAGGTATAATCATAATCAATATTCTATAGAAGTCCCTTACGATATATTAGTTCTCGAATAAAAAAGAGATTTTTACACAAAATAACTAACAACGTCCGAAATATGAAAATTAGCCGAACTCTCATAGGAATATTGGAAAAAATCGATATTACAAAAAAAACAACTCGTTAGAGGAAAAATCTTGATTTCCAATACCCTTGATTAATTATTTAGCAGGAAATTAGAAAGTATATTGAAAAATCTCTAATATTTTAACGTCCATTAATTAAATTCAGTTTCAGTTTACAGGTCATTAAAAATAATTGGTTGGAACATTATTTTTTGCAGATCAGCCTTTCATACCGGGGATAGCAACATTTGGTATAGAAAGTTCAACGATTGGTGGAGTCATGATTTTAATGGTAAGTCAATAATAGCAATTAATTAGAGCCATCCTTTCTAATAGGACTTTGCAATAATGTATGGATTTTAACTCTTTTGAAAGGACTCATTAAGGTGCATTTTCATACATCAGTCATAGTACACCACGTGACGGATTGGAGACGTGACGGCGACATGATTGATTTAAGGGAATGAAGGTGCATTCCCTTAAATCACCTGTTTCCAAATATGAAATTTCATCAAAATCATTATTTTGATTTTTGAGGAACTTTAGAATACATTCAAAATTATTAAAAAGTTTCCTGGCCGGTTTCATATGTTTAGTTCAATTTTTGACTCAATTAGAAAATCCCTTCCTCCCATTATCGAAGTGGCCACAGAGCAAGGAGTCCCACTCGTGGCCCGTGAATTGTGAATATCACATAACCGACTGCGAACTGCCGTCAGTCTAATATCGACTCTATATACACTCCATACAAGAACTAAGTGTCAACAGTACCATCTAAATGATAAGACAATACCTATATATTATTATGTAATGTCATCTGTCGGTAAAACGGTGCCGCCCAATGACACGCTTGAATAGTATAGCATCTGTTGGGCAAGGAGTCTCTAGTAGGGGGCAATTTGTTTTTTTTTATGCTCTGTGGAAAAGGTAGACTGTAAAACACCCACTCTGAAAACGAGGCCAGCAAATTATTGTAAATTATTTTAAGTACTTAATAAAATTATTGTGTACATTTACCCCAAACCTTGATAGCTATAACATACATATTATTATGATACTCCCGCGGCATTTTATTGATGTTACTGATTTGATTTCAGACTCACAAGCTAGCATTCTTCGCAACAAAAGGAACTTACAAATGATCATATCACAACATTTCACCGAGACTGCCGTTATGCCTGGTGTGGATGTAAGTATAGTAAGAGGCACGAGTCGTGAGCACAGATTGACACCTGCGCAGTAGTTAATTTTTCAGTTTGTTTGGCGGAATAAAGAAGGGGGGAGCGCCGAGCTGCACACGATTGGTTCATCAGTCGACGCTCGTCGTCTATTGGATTCTCGCGTGTCATTTGGCTACTCTGATTTGGCCAAAAGTGTACATGCGCGAGCTTGCCCCCACTACTGCCTATCTGTGCTCACCACTCGTGCCTCATACAGTAGTATCACGTGTCTTATGTTAGGGTTCCGTACGTAAAAAGGAACCCTATATACGTTGTTCACATCAGCTACTATGGGCTTAAAATTATGCACAGTTGTTAAAACTTGCTCGCAGTTTTGCTGAAAGTAAAATTTTGTAGTCATTGGAAATGGGTGTTCTAAATACGAAATTTCAATGTTATTTCTAGAAACCATAAGGAGTCATTTAATCCTTTGACTGTTTGATGCATAGATTTAGAATTTTCTCTTCATCTAAGGTTTGATGGTCCGCGCGGGCGAGGAAAACAATAAAAATCAATTGTTATTTTTTAACCGCAAGCCAAGGGATTAAATGGGCTTAATTTGCAAAAATCTTTTTTTTTTTATACAACTAAGTCGGTAAACAAGCATACGGCCCGCCTGATGGTAAGCGGTTACCGTAGCCTTGATTGTAACACTAGGTATATCATTTGCACGTTGCCGACCCAATTATTACCCAAAAAAGTACATTTTCTCTTTACCTACAAAGCTTGTCAGGTGAACAATATGATTTTCAAGGATAGGCTACTAAAAAGGTTTTCAGTGGGAAAAGTTGCTCCATCTTAGGCTTCGTCATCGTCTTTTATGTGTGGGTCAGTAGCCACACCCAAGCCCATTTTATGTCAAAGAAATCATTCGGTTTACTTCATTCTTTATGTGGCGGTAGTGTCTCATATGAACACCATAAATATTCTCGATTTTTTTGTTTATTAAATTTAATAGAATCTATATCTAATCAAATTAATCAAATCTAGACTAAAACTGCAAAGAAGGTTTCAAAAAGCTGTAGAGAACTGTAAATTTCTACTTAATGACCTGTAAATCTACAGCTTTTCTTATTTTGTATTATTTAATAGCAGTAATAAAACAATGTAATAAAGTAAAAAAATATACTTTTATTCGTTAATCAACTTTAAATCTTAACAAACGCATTCAACAAATTTTCATCTTTATTTAATTTTTTTTTAATCTCTTTAAATGGTCATTGGTAGCATTGAACTCGATTTTTTTTTTAATTTTTGATTTTGTATGTAAAGTGCCTTTTATGGTAGGTAAACAGCTAATACGGGTTACGAATTGAATAAAATAGATGCCGCTACCATTATAAAGAAAAAACTGTAGATTTGGAAGTCTGAACTAAAAACTGTGATGATATAAATAAACTGTAAATCTACAGTTAAAACTGTAGAGTTGGCTACACTGTCTATTGTACCCATGGGATGATGAAAATGTCTACTTTGTTTCAAAATAAATATAAAACAAGAAAAGCGAAAAGAGATTTCATTCTACTCAGATATGCAAAACATATCATGTAGCAGAATTTAAAGCAAAAGATATCAGCATCTAGAAATAGACATCGTAGACCAAAAAGGACGAAATTCGCTTACGACGAAAATAACATTTATATTCTCGAGTACTTGTCGAATGTATATAGAACTGGCTACTTTGCATTCAAATAAAACTGTGTTTTATTGCCCATATAATATAGTCCCTTTCGTTTCATGTTACTGAAATTATTGCCTGACGGAGACTTGCGTAGAATAAAGAACTCTGTGCAAGAGTTTTACAAGTGAGTTTTGTTTGTACAGGTGAGTCTTCAGTGTACGGTAAATGGACCACATCCAGCCAGATTCATTTGGGAAAGGGATGGTATAGTTATATCTTCCAACACAGATTCGAGGTGGGTATAGTATTAATTTTCATTTGGTAGAATTCCTGAGTTCTCCCTCCTGAATTAGTTACGCTAATTGACTTATTAAACAGTTTCTGAATATTTTAACGTAGAATAGTGAATAATAGTTGTACGTAGTATTTATATACTCTGAGATAATAGGGATGTTGCCTGGGTAAAAATATAATAATTCTAATTAGTCCATCAGTCAGATTATCAAAGAATATTGGACACGTATTTTTTGCTTTACCAAATCATTAACAATTTACGAAGATAAAGCGCGACTAAGTTCGGGAGTGGGGGCTCGTGACGTCACTTGTTCCTAAAAAGTGTACTACACCGTGACGTCACGCGGAACTTCAACACGCGATATCTTTTTAGGTGTCTAATATTTTTTGATAATGTAAATGACGGACTAATTAGTTTTTTTCAGGAAAGTAGCCTATTATGTATTACTGAAGATTTTTCTACATTTATTTATCTTTCTTTTACCAAAATCAAATAACAAATAACAACAATTTCCTAGAGTTACAGCCAGTTTCTGAAAGCCAAATCAAAGTTAATCTCTTTGTTATTTTCATTGACGGTAAACCTTGTCAATGTGACGTCTGACTGAAATGATAAAGACCACAATAGTTTAATAAACGAGTGAAACACCGAAATGCTTCTATGGTGTATATGTATACATGGCCTCACGTATACATATACACCATAAGAAGCCGATCGGTTGTCATTCTACATTGAGTCGTTGATAATGACAATAAGGCTCAGTATCACTTGTGCCTGTTTGTGCCAGTTCTGATTTTACTCACGCAAACATTGGAAATATTCGGCTTCACTTTCGTAAAAGGCGAGTTTCTTTTTATACATCTATGTAGATTAACTTTGATTTGGTTTTCAGAAACTGATAGTACTGTTTCACAATTTTACTGAGTACAATAATTGAAATTGGAATGTATATATAGCATTGTTTTTACATACTTACAAGCGTCCTCTGTGTATACTAAATCAAAGGTTTTGACAAACAACTTTGACAGCCCATGTACAGTCAGCGTCAAAAGTAACTGGTAATTCACAGTTTTCATAGAAACTGTCAAGAAATAGCAATAGATTATTATGAAAGAGTACTAAAATGCCGATCTACTTTTGACGCTGTACATCCAAGTACAGACAAATATACTCCATAGCATTGTCTTGCTTTAACCTTGAATTACATGAAAAGACAAGATCTATATCCCCAGGTATGCAATAGGCCAAACCATGGCTCCTGATGGTGGAGTGAACACCCAACTAAACATATCTCATCTAAGGGTAGATGATGGAGGTTTATTCTCATGTATCGCACACCATGGGGAAACAACTATCGCACATTATGATAGATTAAATGTCTATGGTAAGTGTCTACGTATTATGGCATCATAGTCAGGCTTAGATTAAGGATATGCGTAGTATAAAATGTCGATGTCTTTTATATGAGATAAGATAGTTTGTTAGCGAATATAGTAAATTGGTTGATTTTTCCGTCCGATAGAACTTATACGAGATAAATTAGCTGTTTGACAGAAGTTCTATAGCGGAAGTTTAAATTTCGACATTGGTAAATATTATACACTTACCCCCTTATTCATAATCGCTTTATAACTAAATCAGTATAATAGTGTGCCCCGTCTCACTCTTTCGATCACCAAATGTCACCTGTCAGATAAAGACTTCGGAATTTTAGCTAATCAACGTTTGATAACTTTATTATGAATGAGGGGGTAAGTGTCCAAACTAAATTTAATTACATTCAAAGTAATAAAATCTAGTATTGTAATTGAGTCTGAAATCGCAAACATGGAGCTGTGCGCCTGTGCCGCAACGGCAATGCAAAAAGAAGTCTATTTTTTAATAATATTCAATTAAAATAAATATAAAATTTGTCACAGAATATCGAACTCACCGCCCAAAAAGTGGCAGCGTTATAAAATAATATGTTAAATGTAAATAGAAAAGTTTCCTCTGTATAGTAAACTCCACGAGTCGTGAGCACAGATTGACAGCTGCGCAGTAATTAATTTTTCGGTCTGTTTGGCGGAATGAAGAAGGGGGGAGCGTCGAGCTGCACACGATTGGTTCGTCAGTCGATGCTCGTCGTCTATTGGATTCTCGCGCGTCATTTGGCTACTGTGATTTGGCCAAAAGTGTACATGCGCGAACTTGCCCCCACTACTGCCTATCTGTGCTCATCATTCGTGGAGTTTACTGTACCTTCAGTAAAGATAGACGTCCCACAAAGTCCCATCCTTGGACCATTTGTTTTTCCTGTTTACATCAATGACTTACTGTAAGGTAGTCATAGTTCTTATCATCATATAAATACAGTTTCAATTATTAAATCAGTTAGTTTAATCTGGTTACAGTACCTACTTACATTAAAGTTATTCACTTTGTAAATTTTCGCTTTCGGAGACAGACAGCATACTGAGGCAAACTAGAATCCTATCGTTTTACAAGCAGTATTTTACTATATTTTTCAATCTAGCCAGACTGTACGGTGCAGAATGTATCTAACATGAACTTACGACCTCACAAGAGAATATTGCCCTAGAATGCAGTGATTTTTATACACTTTATATGGAAGATTTTAGATAATCCTGGTATAGGGCGAACAAAACTGGGATATTGTCTACTATGCAGTTGCAATCAGTTCCTATTTGATATGTACTTATTTTTATAAATAAAGTAATAAAGAACAATTAAGAGATATGAAACAACAAAATCGCCATATTCAGTCGATCACAAACCAAAACTGATAGCGACAAAGTTACTAAACCCAACACACCGTTTCATAAGTCTAGAATTAAACTGACAAACATCGTCAAACATATATGTAGATAAATTTAAAGAACGTTTTATTGCAAACAGGTTCGCCCTACATTCGGACACTTCCTCCGATCAAAGTGCAAAGCGGTCAAAGTGTCACCCTCAGGTGTCCGTACTACGGGTTCCCAATAAGGTACGATTTTATAGCCTTTCAACTTTACCACTTCTCTTTCAAAATGGACTTTAGGAACAATATTTTTGATAGAAATATATTTACTTTTATGTTAGCAAGAAGTCTATGGAAAATATTATGCAATAACAAGTATTACAACTATTCTTTAAAAAAGTTATTTTTATTATAAAATAAAAGACAATAATACAGCTCTTACAATTATTATCGCTTACAGTAACTTTTGTTTGAATAACAATCTCGGGTTCAAAAGTAAAATTTTAATAAAGCTCGTGATAAAATTCGCAGAGAAATAACTTGGGAATACAAAGGAAAAGAAATAAGCTTAGATAAATCTACACAGACAACTCGATATAAGAGATTTATAAACAACACAGCTTTAAGTATAGAAATATTTGGACGTAAGCCTAAGTTAAGAGAAAGGAGAGATATCACTATTATGGCAAATGATGGTATACTAAACGTACCTAAAGTGACGAAGAGTGACAATGGGGCTCCATATTCTTGTATAGTGAGAAGTCCATCTGGTGAAATGGCTAAGAGGTCATTTGAATTGCATGTCGTAGAGGCTCCGCAATTAGAGGAAATACTATTAGCTTCAGATTTACAAGAAGGGCAGATGGTACAAATACATTGTAACCTTAAGAGTGGAGATTCGCCTGTTTATTATTCATGGTTGAAAGATGGTAAGAAAATACCAACTCATCTCAAAGTGAGTATCGAACAAATTGTTATGACTTTATTTTTCTCATTCTCCAATATTATTTTCACTATTTGGCTATAAATAAATCATGTATCGGTTCTTATATGTCATAGTAATTTTACTTGTGAACTATATCTAAGTATTATAGGAGAATTAAAAGAACACCATTGATCTCATTATTACTGTTTATGAAATATAAACTTGTAACTTCTACAGCTAAAACTGTAGACATAAAAAACTGAAAAAATCTACAGAGATCAAGGACTGAAGTTACTTGGAAAACAATTAAGTTCAAAAGCTATAGTCAAATTAAACAAAAAAAAACATATCCACGCCTTTTGGTATGCATGGAGTCCTTCTTGTACACGGCCGCTTTTTTAAGACTTAAGTAGGAAGGAAAACTATTTTTAATTTCACTGGCATTCATTAAACGGGCTTTGATCATCCTAAGTATTCAGAATACCGTGAAATCCTTAATGTTTTCAGAATACCGTGAAATAATTAATGTTTTCAGATTGTTGAGAGGAGCTTGGAAGTATTTAGTGTCCTCATCATAAAGAATGTATCTTTGGATCACTGTGGGACGTACACATGTGTCGCGGCCAATCACGTGGCCAAAGTTAATCGTACAGTCAACTTGTACATTAAAGGTATTTTCTGAATCATTAGCTTTATTAGAAGCTTCAGTAACAAATTCATCAATAACACCAATGATGGTGTCAAAAAAAATTGGCTAGTCACAGACTAAGACAAAATCAAAGTCATTTATTCAGTTGAGTCCCTGCATGAGGCACTTATGAACGTTAGAAATTACTCAACCATCGGTTCGGAATACACTTCAAAAGAGAAGAAACTCGTTAAGGCATTTTTTGTGAATCTTTCTTTTAATATTACAGTTTTGTTCCAAATACTTACATCGAGAAGTTAAGATACACAGGGCCACTTAAAAGTTTTCGCTGATATACAAAAACAGGTCAAAGAAAATATGAAAGTGAAAATAATTTAATAAAAAAGTTTTTATGTAATACCAATTCAGTCGAGGATATACACAAAAGATCTATATAAAGAGAGACTAATATTAACATTATTTACAGTTCTTATTATGTGTTCTGTGTGAGCTAGGAAAAGTGCAACAGGTTCGGTTGGATGATGATCTATATTCCTTTGTACTAAAGTAGTTTTTGGTTCACGTAAATTTCGGATAAATAACAATACAGTTTCAATTCAATATCAGAATGAAGTATTGATTTCACAGTATTTTCCAAAGCGGGAAAGAGATATACAATTATGCTATTATTTGTTTTCAATCAAATATATCAAGCAACAGGTTCAGCGATTCGCATGAATTGGGTCAGATATGCAATGAAAATTTCACTAAACTATTCTTGTAATATCTAGTATCATTTAATAATGCATTACTTAGTAAGTACATAACATACACTGGTAATAAGTAATAGAGAAAAGAACATAGCGAGATAATTTTTTACAAAATCCTAACTAATAAAAATGCGAAGTGAGTTTGTTTGTGATATTATAAATGCGAAAGTGAGTTTGTTTGTTACGCCTTCACG
The DNA here is from genome assembly GCA_951394255.1 of Polyploca ridens. NCBI lineage: Eukaryota > Metazoa > Arthropoda > Insecta > Lepidoptera > Drepanidae > Polyploca > Polyploca ridens. The sequence continues at coordinate 9,435,871 of OX596267.1, forward strand.
CCTCAACTACTGAATGGATCATCATGAAATTTGGCATGCAGATAGCCTATGGTATGGAGAAGGACATACTTTTCCCGGGACCGCGGGTGAAACCGCGGTAACAGCTATAAGTGCAGACAAAACCTATAAAGGACTAACAATACTGTTTAATACTTTGACTTGTGTTGGACTACACTTTTTTATGGAAAATAATGATAAAGCCTTAAATTACAAACACATAAAACCTAAAAGAAAATTGGCTCTACAAAATAAGGTGATTGACGGGGACCCAACTAAAGCAGAGAATGTTATTGGATCTAAAAATTTTTGTGAATCTACTAACGGTCATGGTACATTTGATAACTAGTTCATCGTAGACTCCATGTATTTACGACCTTCGGTTACACTATTACTTACCATGAACATCACCATATTAAAAGATAGAAACTATTTACCGCGTCAAAGTAAAAAAGTTCAAGGAATTTATTAAGAAATACCAATTTATAGAAACAAAACATCAGCTCGCTTGATATTGGATACTGTTGTTGTTAACTTTTCGTCACTATTTCTTATTAGTTCATAACTTTTTTGTTGTTTCTACTTTAAAATCGTATTGAAAATTCACGTACCAAAAGGCTCTGAGTTTGGTTATAGAGTTATCTAGCCTAATTGATCAACAGCTGACCAAAGAGTTGGCGCTTATCTCGATCATTAGCTGAGGTAACGTCGCTCGCCAACTTTTTGGGAACCCTGACTGCGGACGGCGATCAAAACGCAGTTTTTACGTATATAGGGTGACTGGTAATTAATAAACGATACTTAGACACATGATTGTACTCATGATAACAAACAACTTTCCCAAAGAAACAAATAGGGATAAATAACTAAATTATAATAAATAAAAGCTGATGGTGTATTCTTATTCTTGTTAGGTACTAAATATTAAGCTAAGTATATTAAAAAAAGTTTCTTTGGGATTGTTTGTTATCATGAGTACAATAATGAGTATAAGTATCGTTTACTAATTACCAGTCATCCTATAGTTAGTTACCTGCTATATATGTAAAAAAAAAGGTTTTAGTTTAGTTTTAAATTTAAGATTGTCAGAATACACTTTAATAAATAGGTATGTAACTCAATTTAATCCTAAGTGGTAATTGTTTTTCACCAGTTGCCCCTAAATGGAGCGAGGAACCGCAAAATACATCTTTACTGCTCGGGAGAAGTGGTCACATATCATGTAAAGCAAATGGATACCCACAACCACAAACACACTGGCTAAAGAAAGATGGTAAGGCTTAAGATGGATGCTCAGCAGTCGGGTAAAAAACAGTAAGTTTTTACTGTTTTTTACCCAACTGACCCGAAAGGAGGGTTATGTTTTTCGAGTGTATGTATGTATGTATGTATGTATGTATGTATGTATGTCTATTTCTTTGTGCCGCTCTGCAGCCTAAACGGCTTGATGGATTTAAGCATATGAGGTGTCGTTAGATTCGTCTTAACTGTGGGAGTGTCATAGGGTATATTATTTTTATATAGCGTCTACGAATAAAAAAAGAGGTGGGTATTAAAAACAAAAATTTCGTTATTATAACAATATGGGTATCAAATGAAAGCCTGTATACAACCCTTTCCATATATGTATATTATAATACTTTTATGCTACCATTTTGACGTAAACTGCAAAAAACACGTTTAATGCAAGGACAGAAGTGACAGAAGTTTCTGAACGGTGACCGTAGGGAACAGACTTGCGATAGTTGTTAGCGTTACTTTGCTTTGTTTATCCCCGACTTCAATACCTTATAAAATTCAAGTTATATTCAAAATTCTGTAGATTAAAGAGCTTGTTTTTCTCTTTTCAGTTATTTTTTGTTTTACCCAGTCGGGTTTTTTGTTTTTTTTATTAATTACCTTCGTAGAACAATGTGGCTAAATATTTCAGTGATTAGCGAACGTAGCAGTTCATTAGGTATAAATCGTCCTAAACAGAAACTTTTATTTCGGTGGTGCTATCTAATCTATCCACGTTTTAGTTGTTTCAGATAGTTGGAGACCAGTTTTAGAAGTGGCAGGAGGTGGAGTGCTCAGTTTATCGAACGGATCATTAATATTTGATTCGGTCGCGCTGTCTGATGCTGGACAGTATACTTGTCACGTAGAGAACGGAGTCGGCGAAGCGCTCAGTAAAAGTGTATGGATTACTGTCAATAGTAAGTACGAGAAGTAGTTCATAATGAATTTTTGTAATCTGGTACCAAAAAGTTATAAAGATACTCTTGTAGTGAGACTCCATTGTATGTCTGTCTGTATTTCACGCTTGTTCTGCGATGATAATAATTCTTAATCGACAATTACAGTAGTACCCAACTTATATGGCGCGTCGTGAATCTTCGTTCGCAAAGAAAATAATGGCCCCGAAGATTAACGATAGAATGCTTAAATCTACCTTACAACAACCTTAGATCACTACTATAAGGTTCATAATACACTGCAGCTGTTAGTTCCGTCTCACTCGCGCGTGAGGCCGCTCCGCTCCGCACGGCGCGCGCTAACATGGCGGCAGCTGCCGAACAATAGCGTTTCCCGCGCTTTGAAAATGTATCTTCTGCGCAGGTACATCGGTAAGCCATATTAGTTGGGTACTACTGTACCTACTGCTCTTTAAAAGCTAATATAAGTAAAAAAAAACTATGTCCTCAAATAAAATCAAAAAATAACTGTGCCTGAAACTTACAGAACCAGTAACTTTTGACATAGTATCAAGGAACTTAACAGCAAAACTGGGGCAACACGTAACGATAGAATGCCAAGCAAAGGGCGATGATCCTATAAGGATGCTGTGGACTCGAAATGGAAAACCTATCAATCCATTAACACAAAGGTGAGCGCTTAAAAGTTGTCGGAAATTGTAAGTACACGGTTTTTTTTACTATAGACAGGCTTACGTTAGATCAATATCTAACCATAGCAAGTGATGATATGGTCGATGGTGATAAGCTTACAAAGCTTAGAAGGCTTTCTCTAAGTTCAGCTACGGGAATACACCGATAGATGCTTTGCGACAAACTTCTCTATGGCATCCTCACATTGCAAGATTATAGATTTTAAACCCATGATCTTCTCCTAGGTATTGACTAAATTCCTATTGTCTTCTAATAGGGTTAAAATATCAGAAGCACATACAGACGAAGGCATGACAAATATTCTAGAACTATTGCAGACTGAAGCCAGTGACGGTGCTTTATATCAGTGCAGAGCTGGAAATCCATATGGAGCTGATGTTTTTAGTGTCCACCTTACTATATTAGGTGAGAATTTATCCTTCACAAACTATTATAGCACAAATAATATACTTCAAATTTTAACAGAACATATTTGTATAAATCTTCTCTAAAATAATTTCACAGACTTTAGTTTGTGAAATTTTGAATGTTGAAATTTAAAGTAGTTACTGTTTAAACCCTGTTCAAATTTGTTTTGATCCGTGTCAATTTTACGATGAAACAAAGTACAAGAATCTTCAAATAATTTATCAACCATTCAACACTACTACAAGGGCTATTATTATAGTCAAAAACCACCGTTAGTATTTTATTTTCTTCAAACTTTGTCATTATCGGTTGTAAGCGTCTTTTAACGTAATTTTAGGTTGTTAAGTTAATAATTCATAAATTTTTAGAGCCACCATCACCACCGACTGATTTATCAGTAGATTCCATAAAGAGTCGATCAGTGAAAGTCTCATGGAGAGATTTGGCAAGATCTTTAGCTCATTACTACAGTTTACAAATAACAAATAGTCTGAGATTATCCTGGAGTAGTGCTAGAACTATTAACGTTACCAGGTAAAGTTCCTTTTAGTATTTCATGCACTTGTATAAAATTCTCCTAGACATAAGGCCGATTTTTAAGTCCTCTCTGTTTGCATATTCATTGATTTTACCATGAGATTATATGTTTTACTCTAAGCTAAGAAATATTAATCCACGACCATAGGTTAGATGACATAAGACATATAATTGAGATAGAAGAATTGCAACCATCAACAAGTTACTCAGTAAGAGTAGCTGGAGGTAACCAAGCTGATCTCAGTCATTACTCCACTCCTGTGAGATTTACTACCACTGAAGAAGGTACGTTTACATATTTTATCATTTCCATTTCTGTGATGAGTATAAGTTCTAAGCTTTTTAAGTATGTACGCAATCATTGTATCTGCATTTTACTTTAATTTTGCCTTGCTTTGTTTTTTCTTTCCATTTATTTCAGCAGCATTTATATAAGTTCCTACCTCATCATTACTAATTCATGAATCTAATATAAGAGTTATGCCCCTAGCACCTTCATCTCCGCCACTCGGAGTACAATTAGAACAAACTGAGACACCAGGAGAACTAAGAGTTAGATGGTTACCCCCACCAGCTGATGCCCATAACGGCCTGATAATAGGATATCGAATAAGAGCTGTACCTCAATTGTCTGGAGTCAAAGGTGAGACACAACATTCTCTCAACGGTCTCAAGTTTAATTAATACTCATGGCTCTTTTAAAACACATTATATTTTATTCACACAGAAACTGAAGAAACAAGTGATAAAACAATTAAAACAGCATCTCTTTACGCGAAACAAGAAACTATTATTTCTGGACTTTTAAAAGGTGTCAGGTAAACTAATCAAAAAGTACTTTATCTTTTAGGATATATGCTTATTGTCAGGTTAATAAATAGCTACTCAGCAAATACATACTCAGGTTTTTCGAGTCAATCCATTAATTCCACAAAGTACCTAATTCATTTATACCGAAATATCTGTTAAATTACTCGTAAATGTATTCTTTATGTATCATTGTTGGTCACAGGTATGCAGTTTCAATTGCGGCTTTTAATAGCGCCGGTACAGGACCATTTTCAGTACCATTGTTTCAAGATACCCGGGAAGGAGGTACGTTAAAGTGTTTATAGTAAAGGGCACGAGCCGTGAGCACAAATTGACACATGCGCAGTAGTTAATTTTTCGGTCTGTTTGGCGAAATGAGGAAGGGGGGAGCGCCGAGCTGCTCACGATTGGTTCGACAGTCGATGCTCGTTGTCTATTGGATTCTCGCGTGTCATTTGGCTACTGTGATTTGGCCAAAAGTATACATGCGCGAGCTTGCCCCCACTACTGCTTATCTGTGCTCACCACTCGTGCCTCATACTGTACCCATCAAACCTCTTTTTTTTACCACTTTTTTAAATTTCTTATATTTTCAGCGATTAATCAAATCTTACTCTCTTTGAATATATAAAATCGGAAAAGTATAATAACTCCAATATCAGAACGATGACGAAACACAAATCAAATTATCTATAAATTATTTGGTGTCATTTGAAAACGTTTGCACTCCGTTCACGTAAAGTTCTAAATTAGATCAAGTGCTTTATATAACTGCGTCCTCACAGCGGTTAACTGAACAAACTTTTGCTCGTAAACCTTTATTGCCTTCATTAACATTCACTACAACTTCTTCACCGTTGTTACATAAACTCTCCTCGCTTAACACCTTTTTAATTTTAAGTGATTCATCAAGCATAGCAGTAAATCATGAGTCAAACAAAACGAAGTTTTAGCTTTATTTTTGTTGGCAAAACTCAGCGTAGAAATTTCCATTTAGTAAAATTCAAAGTGTCGTAAATTCACAATGTTTTATGCCGGCGAAGTTTGTATTTGTTCTGGGAAATTGTGACTAATTATCATTTTAGACGTGTTGTTTTGAAGTTAAACCGCGTGGTTAATTATAATTATCAGAAATGGTGAAGCTAAATCCACTGAAACATTTTAGTTTTACACGTTCATCTAATTGACACCTTGTGATTTCCTCATAACTTCATTTCCTCATAAGTTTGTGTTTAAATTGACAATATGGTTAGGTAATGTAAAAATTATCAGTAACTATCAATTTAAAATCTAGGTGGTAAATTCACTCTCCTAAAGCAAATACCTGTAAGGCGCCGATCCCACAGAGAAGAGTTCTAGAGTTCTGCGTTCCGAGTTCTGCATTCCGCGTTGACTGGAAAGCTTTGAAAGAAAAAAAAGTGTATGATGTGCGATTAGTAGCGAATATTGCAGAACTCTGGAATTCTAGACTGCTTGCTGTGTGCACTTTGTGGGATCGGCGCCTTACTCTATAATCTACCTTGTCTTCTTTTGACAGCATCATTGTAACACACCAAATCAGGTTTCGTACAGCGCGTACTTAAAACGTACGCGTACGCAGTGTCTCATATCTTGAAAAAATTGGGATATCAAATTATTTTGTCATTTATGCATTCCACATCCTTAAATCGGCTGTAACACTTACCCCCTTATTCATAATCGCTTTTTAACTAAATTAATGGGCTTTATACTTCTTGAATCAATGTAATAGTGTGCCCCGTCTCACTCTTTCGATCACCAAATGTCACCTGTCAGATAAAGACTTCGGAATTTTAGCTAATCAACGTTTGATAACTTTATTATGAATAAAGTGGTTAATGTTTCTACCGTGTATAGTGTATATACTTAAAATATATTTGTTCAGAAATAAGCAAATACATATTTCTATTACTGTAGCACCTGAAGAAGGGCCATCATCGGTAGAGTGTGGAGGAGTGACGTCGACGGCTCTGCGAGTGAGCTGGCAGCCAATACCACCTCACAAGCAAGCTGGAGCTCTTATTGGATACACCGTGTTATACGCAGCTCAAGGTCTTTCTAAGATATTTATGATTCTACATCCCGTCTTAAGCCCTCACTTGTTATATCACTAGTCCTAGGATCTCTATCATAAACAATGGGTTACTACAGGCACATAGGAATATTTTATAGATAAAATTAAGGATTGTGTATTTAAACCACAGATATAAATCTAAATAGATAACGCAAGTCCATACGTATAAAAACCAAGCGTGTCACTCTTTTTTTACCTACCATAATGTCACAATATTGATTTTGTTAGGTTGGCATTTGATTTTTAACATGAAAATGAAGCTATCCCATTTGTCAGCTAAACATATCCCTCGCTACACATCTCTGGTGGACATGCAGCCTTATGCAAGTTCCCTGCCCGCGCGAAACTGTTTCAAACGAAGAACATTGTTCTCCCTTTTTGCATAGATTTTGACACGCGAAGTACATACATTCGCGTCATCTATTTAGATATATATCTGTAATCTAAACACTAGTAAGAGCTCAGTTTCGGCCTCAAAATAGGTATATTTGTATACAAATTATTTTAAAATTGGTTTGATTTAATTTAGCAGATACAAAAATCTGCTCCATATCGAATAAAGCGAAACATTGTAAGGTGTTTCAAATTATTATTTCTGCCAGATATTCTCCATAAAAACTTCTGTAGTTGTTTTTGTATGGTTACTTTGCTAGATTTGTTCAAGCCAATTACGAGTTTAATTCATAATGTTCCAAAGTTTATTACATCGTTATACAAGAGCCAAAATAATATTAAAATTAATTTTATAAACCAAACTAGTATCATTAAACACTCAAAAAACACATCATCTACAAGGATTACCTGCACCTTAAAGATCATATTGTTAAAGTTATAACCTATAACAAGCAATTTCACTTCAAACCAACTACCGACTTCAATCTCATCGTTATGTAAATCGTCAGGTCGACAGTGGTTGAACTCCACATCACTAGTGACAGAACTTCGACTTCAAGGCCTCTTCAAGTATACTAACTACACAATCAAAGTGGCTGGATTCTCTAACTACGGATTGGGTCCTTTCTCCTTTCCTATTGTTTGCGCTACACTGCAAGATGGTAAGTTCTCGTTGCTTTGTTCAATTGACGAGTTAGTTTGTTATGTAGGTACAGCTAATAAGCTTAGATTTTTATCTATATCGGGTGGAGACTTCGATGTTTTTTTTTTTGAGAATTTTTTGTTGGTCCTATAGTAAAAATTGTTCAGCATGACTAACACAATATAGGTTTTGAAAATGTGGCACCTTGAAATCTCCATCCGGTATATGTAAATAATAATTTCATGCTGGATCGATTTGGCTTTTTTAAAGTCGTAATAGTCTGAATAAAGTTTAACGGAATGAAAAGTTAGAAATGTTGCCCGGAATCGGGGAGCAGGTAAACACAGAGCGGGAACTAAATTAAATCTGGTTTCAAAATAAATATTTTGCGATATTCGAGATGGTGCTTAAACTCAAAAGAGTATATACAACTACAAATGTAATATACAAAATATCAAAATACAAAATATAGATATCAGAATATTTTACAATCCACAAATTAATTAATATTTACATTCAACAGAGAGTTAATTAAAAATGTACAAATTTTATAGTGCAACTAAAATCAAAACAGTAAATTATAGACTTACCACGAAATAATTAACAAACGTATGTCTAGTAACCGAGGGATTTATGCATGAATAATAATACAAATAGACGAATATTTTAGTAATCTAGCTATATAGTATGTTTTTAGGATAGATAGAGAACATAAAAATGTATTAAAAGCCCTAACAAACCATGTATTAACACACATGTGTGATAACCTAAAAATTTTAGTCCTCATTTTTTTAAAATGACATTCGTCTCAAGATTTTGAACCTTTTATCATGACCTTAGAATTTGAAAACATTAATTTGATCAAAATAGATATTGTTTCATTATTGGTAAAGGATTAACCACATTAAAAGACAATATTATGAGTTGAATGATTCAAGCAGACAGTTATGCCAAGGGATTCTTACAACAATGTCTTGCTAAAACTCATTCGCGGCTATTGATACATATTTTATGCATTTGAATGAATTGTTCGCTTCGCAGGCTATTGTTATATATATTTTGTAATTGTAATACTTCTATTTACATTCTTAAAAAAAAAAACACTTGCTGAGTTTCTTGCCGGAGTCTTCTCAGTTCAAGTTGTATTTGGAACCGGTGTAGAGCCATTTGTCAACGCTCATAAGTGCCTTATCAGGGCCTAAATTGAATAAATGCTTTTTGAATTTGAATTTGAATTTATGCATTACTATGCGAATTGTATTGCATAGTACCGTGGAACCCCGACGGCGTGCGAGCCAAACTCGTATCTGTTCAGTTTATTAATTTACCTACTTCACAATACATTCGAAAACGAATGTTTGTTCATATATTTTACTTCCTGCTCCAATTAGATCGAACCAATGAAATAATAATTGGTATCGTAAACACGCACTAGTTTTCCCTAATAAAAACTAATTTTATCTATTATAATTGTTTAACAGGAAATTCTAAAAGGCGTACCATCGATATATTATCTTCTGTCGAAAACTAGTTTAAACGAGAAGCGGATTTATAACCTTTTTCAGTTCCACAAAAAAGTATATACAAAGATTTAAAAAAAACAACACAGATAATATGCAATATAAAAAACTTTTAATCAAAAATGAACTCTTAAACCTACCCGAGCGTATCGTATAGAATTTCAATTTATAGTATTAATAATAGATTTTATAACACTCCAACAGTGCCCGAAGCACCGGCGGAGATAAAACTACTTTCGCAATCTTCCAATACACTACTACTGAGCTGGAAGAAGCCGAGACAGCCGAATGGAAGACTATTGCACTACACGGTATATTCCAAGCCAACAGCGAGGTAAGAAACATTTATTTTTATGGAACTGCAGCGAGATTTTTATTAAAGAACTTAGCTGTGTATAACAGCGACAAGATTGTCCTATTACCTAGTTGTTACTTGGAATAACTTTTCATTTATTTGTTCTTTTACGAATGTACAAATTTTCAACAAGGGAACTTCTATTGTTATTAAAATTTTAAAGCATATACCAGGGGTTCCCAAACTGTGCGTCGCCTCATATATCGTAATATCGTTCCATCAGCACTGAAGCATTGAAGGATTTATTACCGTTTGCGACATCATACTTGTGCGAGACAGGTTTCTCTGCGGTCGCAGTAATTAAGAAAAAGTATAGATCGCAAATAAATTTAGAGACAGAGACGAGATTGGCAATTTCGAAACTTGAGTCTCATTTTAAGAAACTATACTCAGAAAAGCAAGCACATCCTTCTCATTAATACCAAACGAAAAGAGATAAAAAAGGGTGTGCTTGCTTTTTATCCTTTTTGTTTGCTTTCATTTTTATTTTTATATTTTTTAATAAAGAATGTAGATGCTATTTGGAGTTTTTCTGACAAATTATTTGTTTTTAGGCTAGAACTGCAACTAGTAGGTAAACGTATGGCTAGAAGGCCACGGCGTCGCAAAAATATGGCAAACTTACCAAGGACGTCACAGTTAAAATAAATTTGGGAACCCCTGGCATATACTATAAAATAGAATGTAATGGTATACCATTATACTTTACGAAGACCACTTTCTCTTAATAGAATTCAAGTTGTCCCAGCTGCGTAACCCACTAATAATTAGAAATAACTTTGATTCTTGAAGGTCTAGTTAGTTTACCAATAATACGATTAGTACAGAGATTCTATCTCACAAATTCCGTTTATCTATCAAATGAGTGAGTGTACGAGAGCCTTGAGCAGATATACAAATTGATTTGTGTACGTAAGTGCGTAAGACTTGTCCCTCTCCCGATGAATAATAGAATTTAATAGCCAGGAAATTTGCAGCTGCCATATAATTCCGGGTCCTTGCGTTATTGATATATCATTTATCTATCAGCACTATGATCCACTTTATCCAGGGATCGTCGTAGTTATAGTACAGTAGTACCCAACTGATATGGCTTACCGATGTACCTGCGCAGAAGATACATTTTCAAAGCGCGGAAAACGCTATTGGTCGGCAGCTGCCTTGGGAGTAAGACGGAACTAACAGCTACAGTGTATTATGAAGTTTATAGTAGTGATCTAAGGTTGATTGTAAGTTTTAAGCATTCTTTCGTTAATCTTCGGGTCCATACTTTCTTTTCTGTGCGAACGAAGATTCACGACGCGCCATATTCAATTAACATTCTGGAAGGGACCAGTCACAGGGAATCCTAGTGTGGGGACTGGAGACCGCATCTATTTGTAAAATTATTTTGAAACTAATAAATATTATTATTATTATTATTATTATATCAGTTGGGTACTACTGTACATGTTATACCTTTAATCAATATAGTAACGATGGACCTCAAGCGCTGCGAGTAGACGCGCAGCCAATCACGGACGCGTATGAAAGATGCCAGACCATGGAACTAAAGGGACTGAACGAAGGTCGACAATACGATGTGTGGGTGACAGCTAATACAGCGGTTGGTGAAGGTCCTGAAAGCAGAAGAGTTACAAATACTCCTTCGCAAAGAGGTAAGCGATGAGAGCGAGGTAGTAACGTCGAATGTGGAGACAAAAGAGTTCTACAATTAGCTCGAGCTTTCGGCGACGGCAAACATCCTGAAAATATCATAGCAAATTTTGCTTTTATATAACTTTTGCATAACAAAAGAAAGTAATTCAAGATTTCCACGAGTCTTTTGTGAAATTATTCTATTCACAAATTAGGTTTTGAGTCTTTTATTAAAATGAGTTAGGTAGATGTTCTAATTTTGCTTTCAATACGTATTGAAATTATTGTGTCAAAATAAGCTTGTCAAATAATTACTATTTAATTTTATTCATCTTTAGTTGTAGCAGGAGTAGCATCACTAAGTGGTGAGATAACAGTAGCTGTGAGAAACTCCTTACTATTAGAATGTAGAAGTGTGGGATCACCACCACCACGCACCGTGTGGTACCACAACCAGAACATTATCACTCATCATCCACGGTTCACCAGAAACAGAGATGATAGCCTGTTGATTAAAAGTAAGTATTACAGTATGCTTGTATAAGGATCAAATTTAAATTATTCTCTCTATTCCAAGCAAATGGATTAAAAAACGGGATGTATTATAGAAATTGATAAAATAGTTTCCATGTCTGTGCGCTATTTCAGAGGAACTCTAATAAATTTATGAGTAATTTATTTAGAGATGAAACTTTTTATAGAAAGTCTATACCTGATGAAGTCTTCACCCCTTTTGGAGTTTCAAGAATTTACGTTAGTTCCAATAATTTAAAAAGCTCTGTGGTAAGAGCTAAATGTAAAATTCCTTTTATTTTATTATATCTAAATCAAGTTATTGTCCCACCGCGTTCTCCTCACCTCATACACCGGAGGATTTCACGTTTTCCCGGGAAAAAAGTATCCTATGTGATAATTTCCAGGTTACGATCTATCCGTGTACCAAATTTCACCACTATTGGTTGTCAAGAGTAGTCAAGAGGTAACAAACAAACTCAATCTCGCATATATTATATTGGTAGGGTAGTCGAAATCTCAATATACATAAATGTACTGTAAATTAGCTTACAAACGTCATTTTCATTGAAGCAATTTAATATTAAAGCAGAAATTTCATATTTGGAGATGAATTACAAACTTTTCAATGTTCTGTAACTGTTCCCCGGGAGGATTCCCCGAAATTGTCAACCCACTGTGGTAATTTTGTCTGTTACTTTTGTTCCCTGAGGGAAAACCTATTTTCACAAGTAGACAAAATTATTATTGTAGCCATTAACTTCGGGAGTTCGAAAATTATTGTAATAACTAAGCTTAGCAAGTTTTGATTTTGTTCTTATTCTGTTCATTAGTTAACTGCAACCCCAAATTCAGATTTCCTGTTCACATTTCGTAATGAATGTTCAAAAGAAGAAATTTTCCATATATTTCTTGTAGGAAAAAATCAACATAATCGTATACAGTTACAATCCCCTTGTGTAATAAGATACCTTTTGGGCTTACTGTTCTCCTCTCGGTCCTGTTTATTTTGAAGCATCATTGATATTCAAAATGTATTCTTTGAGGTTGTATATCGTGAATAAAACTTACTTTTAGGTATAGATCAATCACTCAGCGGGAACTACACGTGTCTGGCAAAGAATCTCTACGGATCCGACTCAGTTATTTATTCAGTGAAAGTGCTACCTTTGCCCGATCCGCCTACATTACGGGCCACCCCCTATAAAGACTACGTCGTGATCGAATGGGATGAGATCAGACCGCATACCAACGATTCTTTGACATATGGAATAAGTAAGTCAGGTTCTAATTTTTATTTATCAAGATTCAAGTTTGATCGAACTCTCAGGGATTCGAAAAATCCTAAAGCCGAAAAGTTCCGTAGCCAAATGGCAAAAAACGGAACACTTATAGATTCGTCATGTCTGTCTGTCTGTCTGTCTGTCTGTCTGTCTATCTGTCTGTCCGTCCGTATGTAACAGCCACTTTTTTCCGAATCTATAAGAAGTACTGTTGAAACTTGGTAAGTAGATGTGTTCTGTGGATTTTCACACAAAAATAGAAAAAAAACAATAAATTTTGGGGATTCCCCATACTTAGAACTGAAACTCAACATTTTTTTTTTCATCAAACCCATAGGTATGGGATATGTGATATTGGTGATATTGAGGTTTCTAATATAATTTTTTTTAAACTGAGTAGTTTGCTCGAGAGACACTTCCAAAGTGGTAAAAAGTGTGTCCCCCCTCCCCCCCGTAACTTCTAAAATAAGAGAATGATAAAAGTAAAAAAAATATATGATGTACATTAATAACCATGCAAACTTCCACCGAAAATTGGTTTGAACGAGATCTAGTAAGTAGTTTTTTATTTTAATACGTCATAAATCGTAAACCGCAGTTTACCTTTCATTCAATATTTTTGGCGTATTTTTTCAGCAAAGCAAAGTTGAGTTATTCAATATTACACGGAACCCTCCGTGTGCGAGTCCGACTCGCACTTGGCCGTTTTTATTTTTGTTTTATAGAAATCATTTTCATCTAATTGAAGTGAACATATTTTTGAATACTTTGTTGGTGTCCAGTTCGGTTTCTTTATTATACGTATCATGCATTTCTAATATCTATATTAAAACAGGAAACCTAAAATGATAAAAAAAATTAGTTACCATTAAGAAAAAAATTACACGACGATAAATTCGCTAAAATAGTGTCTTGCTGGCATGGTGCACACATTTTTATTTACCGACAGATGGTGCACTTTTATTATTTTAAATTCTTCTTGTTTTATGTATCCTGTTTTATGAAATTAGTTTTAATACCGAAACAAAAACAATCCTCAAAGGCTACAACTTAACCTGGCGAGAAGGAGACGGTCCTTGGCAAGAAGCTTGGCCAGTAGCTCGAGAGACACGCCTGCCTGGCATGCAGCAACACACATTAGCTGGTCTGAAGTGTGGGACGAAATACTCAGTAAGAGTAACAGCTACAGATACCGTTGGGACATCAGCTCCGGCACATATTGATATTACTACATTGGGTGGAGGTCAGTTCAAAAATCACTTATTCAATTAAGGTCCTGATATAACACTTATGAACGTTCGGAAAATGCTTTAAATAGAGGAGCAAGCAAAATACTCGGCAAGTCATTTTTCAACCGTTGCAACTTTTGTTTCAATTTCCTCATTATACAGCGTGTAAGGGACATCGCCGCACAAACGGATACCATGGGTCCAGGACATGATTCTGGACCCCCCCCCCATGTTGGAATTTATCGTCGGTATTTCCCAAATTTTTTAATTATTTTTTTGAGTTTTTTTACTTTAGACTGTTCATAATCGTTATTCTTACCTAACCCAAAGAGATAAGAGAGAAAGAGAAAGTTATTAATTCATTACTTTCACTAAAAGTAGCAATGTAAATAAAACTAGAAACGGTGTCTTATGGCGATATTCGCCTGCAGTCAGCGACATACTACGTAGGCACAACGTTATCGCGCGTTTAAATCGCGGTGTTCACAATACATTGCGCGCTCGAAAATGACAATTTCTATAACCGATCATTAGCGAGGTGAATGACTTTCACAATTTGATTAGTGGCATTAGCTGTAGCCTTTACGCGAAGTTTGCGTTACCATGCGAAATACACCCTGTATACAGGGGTCTACTGCACGTATATTACGAAAATTATGGTCTTAGGCCACAAATTCTGCGACTATAACCGGGTCATCGGTCCATTTTTTGGTCGCTCTCGCCACTCGAGCATTTCTTTCCCATCGGTTATTGACTATGCGAGTAATGTGGTCTTCCTATTGATCACTTCAGCTAATAATAAAATATGCACTAACAGTAATCCTAAACTGCACTTAGATCACATTGTTGAGCCTCTACTATTAGTTAGGGCTTCAATGGAGTATTAAAGTTTTTGTAACTTTTCCCCTAGCTCCAGTATCACCACCATCAACCGACTGGCTCTGGAGCAATGCCACTCATATTTATATTCAGCTCAGTGGTTGGGACGATGGGGGCTGTGACGTCACTAAATGGGATGTCGACTACAGACTTCTTGGATCAAACGTTTGGCATCGGGCAGAAAATAGAGCCGTGAGTATTGCTTTGTTATTGGTGATCCAAATTTTATTCCTAAAAGAACTTAAGCCTTGTGTATTTGAAACAAATTCCGAGTTACGAGTTCCGTGAATGCGATATTTATTACTAGAGAGGCAGAAAGGTAACTGATAATATCCTCATTTGTGGATAGCAAATGTCAAATAATTGCTCGCTAATGAGAAGCTTCTCATGGTTGCCATGGTGATATAGCGCTTAGTTCTCGAGCATTCTACAAAATTCTTTATAAGCATATCATTACTCATATCTTACTAACATTTCTGGAATAAATTACTTAATAAAAAGAACTAAAACTACATCAATATTCGTTATAGAATTTAGAAGCAATCATGCAAGTAAGAAAAGTAGACTTGCTAATAATATTGCTAAGGCAGGTTACAAGCCGCCTGATGGTAAGCGAATAACATCTCCTATTGAAAGTATGATGGCTATTTATTTTACTGCTACTTCTAACGATTGATTGACACTCACTTGCAATGAATTTGGCCCGTGCTCGAAATTTCATACTAGCTTTTTGCATTACAATTGATATAGTTTCAAAGCTAAAAGAGCTTGCAGAAGGTTTTGTAATTTTAAATGTGGAAATGTAATGTTTGCCATTTTAATTGTTAAAAAAATTTATTGAAATTTTCATTTTAATAATTAACAAATTTGCACTGTCCATGCTAATTACCATTTAATGGCGTATACAAAGATTTTCATATAGGCATCGTGACGTTTTAAATTCTTTGGGCGTATATGAGAGACGGCAAAGTAAATTCTATTAAAGTTTCCAAATGCTAACTTTTCTATATTTTAAATGATACCAAATACAGTGCCTTAAATCAGCATTAAAGAAGAGGAAATCTTTTCTGATAGCACCCATTTTTTTATGAAATTCCGCTTTGGCCAAATGATGAGTGTATCATAATCTTGGTGAACAATTTATGTAGCCCATGGACCAAAACCTTGGCTGGAGTTACGTAGAAGGACACTACCAGGCTCCACCTCTTCGATCCATACCGACATCATATGCTGTTGGATCTCTCGCTCCAGCCAATTGGTATCAGTTAAGAGTGACTGCGATGAACGATGCTGGTACCGCTTCAACTATTTACACATATGCTACTAAAACAATTGAAGGAGGTAAGTTAACATTTATAACATTTTGACCGTTATTTGCGATTTGAGTTCTTTAGTTTGTAAATTGAGATATTTTAAGAACCAATATAATTATATTATATTAGATATTTTGCTCATGAACCGGACTGAAAAGTTGCCATCGAATTAAAATTTTCCCATTTACATAATAAATCTCATGAAATTGATCACGAAAATTACTTTAAAACAATTCAAAAGACATTAGACTTATCTTGTATTTTCTGAACTACACAAAATGAATATTGTGTAAAGTCGATCAAGTTCTATTATTGCTTAAACTGGATAACAATCTCCTTGATGTTTTGCCTATCAAAAGTTTCGTTATCGCGACACTGACAAAGGTTCTTGTTACGACGAAATTATGTCATTTATGTACACAAAGTTACCGGAATGTTTTGAGGGTACGACATAAATTATTCCATTGTTAAATTTTGCTGTAAGATCAGCTTTTGCAAGTTCAGTGTGAGAATTATAATTTCATTTCGTTGAAAATTATATTTTGGAGAAGACGTATACGGCTTTGCTCATAAGCTATTTATCTAAAGGTGCCATCGAGGAAAAATCCCTTTAGAGTAGTATAAAGGTCATCGCCCACTATGACAGCACCGCTCCATCGCAGCAACGCCTCGGCATCTACCTTGCCATGCAAGTGAGGCCTTTACAATGACTGTGAGAATTTTACAATGACTAGATAGAATAGTGGACGCCTCGCGGCGCACGCGCTTGCCGCTACAAGCCACTAGTCCTGCTGACCACTCGCTTAAAGCGAACGGTCCGCTCCCTTGCTGCGTGACGCCAGCAAGAGGTATCTTGCCAAAGCCGCGCCACCAATTTCACCGGCTCCGCGCCGCCCGCAAACTGCCACCTCGCAGGCGGCACCTCGCGCGCTGGCTGCTAGTGGTTGGATTGAGTTGAGGCGGTGCCGGGCCGTTGCTGCGATGGAGCGGTGCTGACAAAGTGAGCGATGAGCTTTACAGAACAATCAAATTCCGAAATTATAGGCAGTGATTTGTCACTGATTTTGAACAGTAAGGACCGATCACTGCATCGTGTATTATTGACATGGCCGATCAGAGTGCATGTGTCCATGACCTAGCCAATCAGAGATCTTCCATAAAAAAAGCCTTGCTGAGTTTCTTGCCGAATTCTTCTCAGTTTATGTGTACCGGTGGTACCGAACCGGTGGTAAATTCAACTATATGTACCTATTTAACATTCATAAGTGCCTCACCAGGGCCTAAACTGAATAAATTACTTCTTGATTTTGATTTTGAGAGCGTAGCGTAGACGGACTTACGAGCCTCGAACGAGCGTTGGGCTGGCGCTCGACTGTGCTCCGCCAATTGTTAGTTTTTGACGAACACAGGGATTTGCATCGCACTCGTATTGTATGTCCACTTGACATTCGCAAGCGATGAACGAAGAGCGGCTCGGTTCGCGTAGCGTAGATGCACCATGGATGTATAAAAAATCAGAACGGAGCGTCGCCTTATACGAAATGCCAAGTATACCGGGCCGTCTTGTAAATACAAGCCTCACGCACACATGTACACCATAGTATTCCGATCGGTAGTCATTCCGCATTGAGATGTTGATAGTGATAATATCACTTGTGCCTGCTTTGGCCAGTACTGATTTTACCTACGCATATATTGGAAACATTGTGCTACTCTTATAAGACAACGCTCTGTCCTGATTTTTTATACCTTCATGATTCTGTTTAAATGGTCATGTAAATACCGTCACATTGTTTGTCAGTAATATTCAAGTGATCGATAAATATGTGACTTTACAGTGTTTAATAAAATAGCGATAGGCCCCGTATAAGTTTTGGTAGCATATAAAAGAAATAAGGTATATTCCTATGTTCAGAAATGAATACGTTCTGAATGCACAACTAAGATTAATATTCACTAGCATCCTCCCTCGGTTTTACTCCCGTATCCGACGATGTAATGCTTTCCTTAATTGTCTTATAAATTATTTCAGGCTAAGTAATCTGTGTGCTTAATTTCATCCAAGCCTTTTCATACACAAACAAGTTTTATACACACATTGCATTTAAAATTTAATATTTTGATAAGAACTACCTTTATTTAGAAATGCACACTATTATAGTACATTATGATACATGTGTGCAAAGTTGGTCATTACAGACGAGGCGGTATTAAGCGATAAGGAAGCCGAGAGTGTAATGATCAATGCACACGCGTGTCATACGACGTTTTTCAACACACTTGCGAGGAAAAAACAAACTTGTATTTCTTGAACTAGATTTTTTGATAATCTTAATATATAAAATGATAAACTGATTGTTGATATATCAGCCCACAGCCCAAACCGCTGGACCTAGAGATTTGAAATTTTGCACAAAGATACCTTATACATTGGAGGCATCCACTAAGGAAGGATTTTTGGAAATTCCACCCCTAAGAGGGTAAAATAGGGGATGACAGTTTGTATGCAAGTCCGTCAGTTTTTAAGTTAGGATTTTCAAATTTTGTGTTTAGGCTGATGATTGAAAATTAATGTGTAGTTATCTCAGCGTTTGTGATAATTCCAACACCGAAGGGAGGAAAAGGGGGATGAAGTTGAGTATGCAAGTCCTTCAATTTCAAAGTAAACTTCACTAAATGTATTATTATACGGTGTAGACATCCACTTAAGAAGGATTTTTGGAAATTCCACCCCTAAGATGGTAAAATAGGGGATGACAGTTTGTATGCAAGTCCATCAGTTTTTAAGTTAGGATCTTCAAATTTTGTGTTTAGGCTGACGATTAAAAATTAATGTATAGTTATCTCAGCGTTTGTAATAATCCCACCACCGAAGGGAGGAAAAGGGGGATGAAGTTGTGTATGCAAGTCCTTCAATTTCAAAGTAAACTTCACTGAATGTACTATTATACGGTGTAGGCATCCAATAAGGAAGGATTTTTGGAAATTCCACCCCTAACAGGGTAAACTAAGGGATGAAAGTTTGTATGCACGTCCGTCAGTTTTGAAGATAGGATCTTCAAATTCTGTGTTTAGGCTGACGATTAAAAATTAATGTATAGTTATCTCAGCGTTTGTAATAATCCCACCACCGAAGGGAGGAAAAGGGGGATGAAGTTGTGTATACAAGTCCTTCAATTTCAAAGTAAACTTCACTAAATGTATTATTATACGGTGTAGGCATCCACTAAGGAAGGATTTTTGGAAACTCCACCCCTAAGAGGGTAAAATAAGGGATGAAAGTTTGTATGCAAGTCCGTCAGTTTTGAAGTTAGGATCTTCAAATTTGGTGTTTAGGCTGATGATTGAAAATTAATATATAGTTATCTCAGCGTTTGTGATTATTCCACCGCCGAAGGGAGGAAAAGGGGGATGAAGTTGTGTTTGCAAGTCCTTCAATTTCAAAGTAAAGTTCACTAAATTTAATATTATACAGTGGAGGCATCTACTAAGGAAGGATTTTTGGAAATTCCACCCCTAAGAGGGTAAAATAGGGGATGACAGTTTGTATGCAAGTCCGTCAGTTTTAAAGTTAGGATCTTCAAATTTTGTGTTTATTAACTTAATATATTATTACACAGTGTAGGCAACCACTAAGGATTTTTGGATATTCCATCCTTAAGGGGGTAAAATAGGGGATGCAAGTTTATATGACAGTCCATCAGTTTCGAAGTTAATATTAATTTATATGTGCCTCAACGTTTTTGATAATTCCGATCCCGAAAGGGTAAAAAGGGGGATGAATTTGTGTATGGAAGTACACTAAATTTATTATTTAAGCTTATGGTTATAAACTAACGCAACGAATATCGGTGTTGTTGGAATTTGAACCCTTAAGGAGTGGGGGATTAAATTTAGTATATGAAGTTCTTTATTTTAGGAGTGAAAATTTCAAAATTTATTATTTCGGCTTATGGTATTGGCGTATTGATATGACTCGCCTAAACAACATCAGGAAAAAGAGAGGAATCGGTATTAAAACAAAGATCCGGTTAATACGAGCATTGGTATTCCTCATTTTCATGTATGGAGTGGAAGCGTTGACTATACTGGCCCGAGAAAGAAAAAGGATTGATGCATTCGAGATGTGGTGCTGGAGACGGATGTTGGAAATACCTTGGACCGCTAAACGCAACAATTCATGAATCCTATCGCAGCTCCAAATTAAAACACCACCATATGCCACCAACGTATTTTTTCGTATTTCGGCCACATGGTGCGCAAAGATTCATAAGTGCCTTACTAGGGCCTAAACTGAATAAATGACTTTTTGATTTTGATTTTGAAAGGCGATGAAAGTTTGGAAATCTGATCATAATGGAACACGGAAGGAAAACGACTACGTGGTCGTTCACCAAAAAGATGGTCCGATCAAGTAAAAGTCTCATCGTCCTCCAAGTTTTACAGAAACCAGAAGACAGAAACCATGCATGGAGGTAGATCATTCGCTCTAGAAGCAAACCCGATGTTGACCACGATCCTCAGACATGAGGGAAAGAGAGATAATGCCTCCAAAATTGTGCTGTGGAACTAGACTACAAGTAACAGCTCTCCGCCGCAATGTTATTGAGGCCCAAATATTTACTGGTTCTGCCAGAGGAGAAACAGTCTTCTTGCTGCGTATACCATTGATCCCAAATCACCTTCCGTTTGAATTTAAAAGATAACAGTTCCTAATTAAGTTTTGTAGTCACAGGGAAAAACTCTGAAATTTGCTAGAGTTGATTTGCGGCAGGACTGTTTCATTTTAATGTAGCATCCTCGCATATGAGCTCTTAATCTAGGTGAACTTTTATCAATATCACACGTAGTGGCGGACAATAGCCATGAACAAAGCTCTATATTGTTACAATGATTCATATCTAGAAAAAAGAAATAATCTACGCGGACGAAGTCGCGGGCTATAAAGCTAGTAATCAATAACACAATGAGAACGTTAACAAATATGGCGCGTAGGGTTTTTTTTTGACATCGATGCGTTGTCAAACTGTTTTACCCATTTAAATTAAGAATGCTTCATCTACTTATACAGGAAAAAATTTTTCACAGTACGGATATTTTTTTTGGTGGTTCAGTATCCGCTCAGAGTATATAAATACTACGTACAACAGAGAGACAGCGCCCATACTTCAAAAGTTACCACCATAACTCGCGCAAGTACAGCGCCGGTGGCGAGATTGGGGTACTAATTCCTATTCTGGGTTTGTAAGTGACTACAGCAATGTTTGTTTTTCAGTAAATGACAACAG
The DNA here is from genome assembly GCA_951394255.1 of Polyploca ridens. Taxonomy (NCBI): domain Eukaryota; kingdom Metazoa; phylum Arthropoda; class Insecta; order Lepidoptera; family Drepanidae; genus Polyploca; species Polyploca ridens. Next base: position 9,457,660 of record OX596267.1, read on the forward strand.
ATGACACTGTTGAAAGAATTTAATTTTAAAGAACAATGGGCACATTTGTATTTTTTTTTGTTTTTGTGTAAGAGAGGTAGAGCGTAGAATTTACTATATACTTTTGTTCAAAAAAGATAAGAATTCCATACATTAAGTCCTAAACTAATCCAAAGAATTATTATTATGTTATTCAATTCTAAAAATACTGATTTTAAGTTGCATCTTACCCCACGGTTAATTGAGACAATTCCCAAAATACTCTAGCTATTGTTCATCAACAATGAAGAATGTTCACTAATTCTGAATGTTAGCTCATCGTATTTTCTGTAGAAAATAAAAAATATATGTGAAAGAATTATTTCAATACGACAATTACATTCCGAGATATAGAATTTTTAAATGAGCGCGCGACGCGGGATTCAACCGCTCGGTACTCGATGCGTGTGACGTCATGTTCCAACGCTCGCTCAGTACGTCGCGCTCTTTTTCTCTTGAAAAATCTCATTCCTTGGGTTTATAAATTTGAAACTTAGCACTATTACTTATCTAATCAAATCTAATGCTGCTTCTCATTATTAGATTTTTAAAACTACCCCTAAAAGGGGGTTTAGGGGGCGTTAAAGTTTGTATGGAAGAAACCTATTGCGCGGTCAGATTAACTTGAAACACGGTTTTAATACATCGTATAAAAAATAAAGAAACACGTGTTTTTGGGTTTCGCGAAAATCGAACCCTAGTAGGGCAAAAAGGGGTAATAATGTTTTAAGGGGAGGATTTTACTGTCTCTATTAACTAAAAAATTGGAATATTGGTTCCTTTTGTAGTCGAAGATAGGATTTTAGAAATTCCATCCCTACATCCAGTGGGTAAAGCGGGTAGAGGGCGCAGGTAAAACGGCGGGGCGGAGTGTTAGTTTAGAGATAAAATCAAAGCTTATTGTTTTGAAGATCGTCAGTATAGTGAGAGTCTGCTATCTATACATTATTCATTTATAGTGTGCATTATTTTGGTACCCCACAGTTTCACCCGCGCGTACCTACAGTTTGAATTTGTTGCGTGGAACCCCTTATTATTATTTTTCTAAAATAAAAGTAGCCTAAGTTCCTTCTTATAATATACGCTATCTACCTGTGATAGTCTCCTTAAAATCGGTCCAGCCGTTCCGGAGGTTAGGACACAGATTACTACGTAAGTTAGGAGGCCGGAACAAACTGTGTCAAATGTTTAACCCGCGTGCGACGACGGTTATTTTTATTTTATAAATTTTTATTTTTATTGGAAAGCTTACGGCGGTATAACAAGAGTATAAATAGGTACAGCTAAAACATTACTACTTATTTGTTATTGATAACGTAAAACTTACCGTCTTATTGATAAATAAGGTGTAAGTCAAGTATAGTTAAGCCCATCACAGACGTAGCTATAATATATATTAATATGCCATCTCGAAATCTCCACCTGTTATAGGCATAATTATTAATTAGAATTGAGCCTTGAATGAACTGCCAAGGGAAGCAAGTGCAGACAGGCTACTTCAATACATCCTTGTCGTCAATGTAGTTGCTGAGTAAGCTCCCCAACTAGCAAACAGTCGAATAGTGAATGAGTTATTCGGCTACAGATCGAATAAATGTTGAGTAGTTGCTACGTAGTACCCACAATGTAGTGTAAAAGCTTTTATTACGACTTTTTAGCATTTTTTGCTTTAAGTGCTTTGACCGTGTTGTGTAAACGTTTACTCGATATTCTTATAGTGCATTTATTCAATAGTCGTATAGTAGCTACCATTTCTCGTTTATACCACACATGAGTGCAGTAATAGAGTTGTCCATTCCCAAGTTTCATGTTTAAGAAGCTACTATATAGCTGCTATTCGACATTACTATATTAGAGCAAATTCGCCGAGTAAAAGCTGTCTATTTACTGAAAAGTATCTTAATATCTGTAATTGTAATCTAAGCTATTTTGTTGAACAAATTAAACCACTATATCTTTTTCCTTGCACGCGATACATACTTAAGTATGCCCATACTATCAAATGTAATACTCATGGAGACCTTTCATATGACATAGATTTCATTTGATATGATAAGGTTTACAACACAAAGTACGACACCGCCCATTATCCTTTACAAAATTTCGTAAATTGACGCGCGACGCTTAGGCCATCTATGTAAGGTCGTAAGATTTGAGTAAAATTACATAAATTGCAAATATTTAAGATACGAGTTTTACATATGAATTTAATAAATTATTAAACCTCAAATTATATTCCCTTGCAACAAAGCTTTATCAAAAGTGATTTAGTAGCGTTTTGACTAAGAATTAATTCTCAATCAGTCCAAACGATGTTTGTAGCGACATCTATACGTGTAAATTCTACACTAATTATAAAATGTATGTGATTGACCAGACATGGTATCCGTAATAGAACACATTTCCATTATTTATTCAATACTTTATTTTTTCTTTTTGACTTTACTTGAAAACAGACAAATATGGACATTCTATTCGTAATCATATCAATGAGAGCGTGTAGCGGCCGCCGGCTGCGCGGCGGGTGTCGGAGGGGGTGAAACTCCCTCCCGGCCTTCCTGGCCGGCCGGTGCTCGACCGACAGTCTGCGCATGCCCACGCGCCGCGTAAGTCGTCACGTGTTTCGTTTCCGCGCAAGGACCGCGCCGCGCGTGTTTCGTACATACCTACATCGTCCGATCACGACACGATGTCTTAATGGTGCGAGTTTATTACGACGAATGTATGTCAGTGAGAGCATACCTCGTATGCAAGCCCATGGGATCCGTAGCCCCGCGGTCCCTAATGAAAATACCATTTTAGCAGCCACTGAAGGCTGCTTGATCACGGGTAGTTCAAGACCCCGAATCACGCACAAGGGTCTGGCAGACTGCGACTGGCGCTCGAAGTCCAAGAAACAATTTTTGATTTCTTTGGGCGAGATCCAAGAGCCGGTAGCTACGATGCGGTACGTGTACGTCCTAGACGAACGAATTTAAACGACTTAAAGTTAAAAATAATGAACGCCTTTCGTGAAGTGAAAAGTTACACTAGTGTTCTGAACAAAAAGGCCATTTATTCAAACGTGCACGTTTATGCCTACAAAGAGGAGGCTTGATTTTGAACAATTATTACAATACAGTGATTAGTGGGGGTAAGCAATTATTTTTAATTAACAAGTTTAGTGATAGGTTATTTTTGACTGATAATAATACTTAGTTGATTCCTAAGTACCTACCTAAGTAGTAGTATGCATACCATACCATTAAGTAGTTTACAATTTATTATTTTTTTATGTTTTTTTTATAAGTGCCTTAATTTAATTGATAATACTTAATTTTTTGCATTTTGATGGTCTAAAGCCCATGAAATTATGAAGGAATAATTGGAATTACTCTTCAAATAACTACAGGTCACAGCCAAAACTTTAAAGTGCTAGAGATTTTCGAAACTGATAAATAACCCGCGCACAGCTGATAGTAGGGGCCACGTTCCGCTGCCCCCGCCGCGGCCGCCCGCTGCGCGTTCACCATAAAAAAAGTTTCAATTTAGACATCTTTCGGTACCGATAACTTTATTTTTTTGTACTAAGACATATAAAAATAAAAAATAGGTTTTTCATAAAACTCGTTTAAGTTTAATTTGGCAAAATTTCCGTACTGGATAAATTTTTTTCCTGTATACATATCAATTGCATTGAGGTACAAACTTAACATAATCGGGATTATACTTATCATAAAACTGTGCGGTAATGTAAAGTAAAAAGCACTAGTGCGTAATAAGCTGCATTAAGATACTAAAAACGGTGCAATAAATGTCACTTTACGAGCAAGTGTGTTGAAAAAGTAATTGTGCTTTTTTTAACTGACTATAGGTGATCGATCTGAGAAACTTGTTACCCATACGTGGGCAAAAGATATTTTGAAAAATGTACGTATTTTATTTGTTTCAGAGGAAATTGGACCTCCGTCAGATATATTTGATTTGAATATGCTGGTCATTGTTTGCAGTTCGATTCTATTAGTAGTTTGTCTAATGGCGTTCTTCTGTATATTGTTTAGGAGGCATAGGTAAGTCAATATTACCATGTAGATTCTCATTCATATTTTAAATTATCAGCGGTAATTATAATAGACTGTACTTGTACTTATAAAATACTATACATTAAAGAATATGACAAAAAGGAGGAGTGAAGTCGAATTCAGTGACAGTTACAGTTTCGAATCCTACAATGAGCCTTCTGTAAAGGAAAACAGAAAATATAGCCAATATAATACATTAATGATTACAGTATAAGGCACGAGTGGTGAGCACAGATAGGCAGTAGTGGGGGCAAGCTCGCGCATGTACAGTTTCGGCCAAATCACAGTAGCCAAATGACACACGAGAATCCAATAGACGACGAGCGTCGACTGATGAACCAATCGTGTGCAGCTCGACGCTCGCCCTTCTTCATTCCGCCAAACAGACCGAAAAATTAACTACTGCGCCGGTGTCAATTTGTGCTCACGACTCGTGCCGGTTACTGTACCTGTGCTAAAAGAGCCGTTGTCAAAATTATCAAGAGGCCACGAAATACATATAGATAAACGTTAAGCCTATTACAGTAAATAAGACCAGGCAAGTGCAAGTCGGAATCGCACTGAATGGTGAAGACTTCAATTTTTCATTTTATTTCATTAGGAGGCAATGGTATAACACGTTCTGTGACACCTATTACGGTTCATGAGATACAGCCCACTGATAGACAGACGGACGGGCGGAGGCTTAGTAGTACCTGTTGATACCTTTTTGTACGGAACCCTAAAAAAGAAGATTTTTATGAACAGTCAGTGAATGGGGCTTTTAATATATACGCTTTTTAAAGCGGTATGTTTTATTCTTATAAACTAAAAATTACTTCTGAGTTTTATACAGCAATAGGAAGATAACCTTAGTTTTCGATACTAATTGCAACTTGATACCTGAGTACAGTAGTATCCAATTGATATGGCTTACCGATGTACCTGCGCAGAAGATACATTTTCAAAGCGCGGGAAACCGCTATTGGTCGGCAGCTGCCGCCATGTTAGCGCGCGCCGTGCGGAGGGGCGAGACTTGCGAGTGAGACGAAACTTACAGCTGCAGTGTATTATGAACCTTATTGTAGTGATCTAAGGTTGATTGTAAGTTTTAAGCATTCTTTCGTTAATCATCGGTGCCATACTTTCTTTTCTGTGCGAACGAAGATTCACGACGCGCCATATAAGTTGGGTAATACTGTAAAAAGTGACTCTTGAGATCCATAAAGTCTCTTTTGAAGCTGCATAAAGTTCAATATCTCCTATATATTATTGTATTTAGACAAAACTACACGTCACAATACCGTCACTCCATCGCTGAAGAGGTGAAGTCTCGTGACGAGAGCGCGGCCTCGCAGTCGGAACACAAGGAGCGGTACGCGCACGCGCCCAGGATCTACACATCTCCCGTACATCCTAGAAAGAGCAGTAAGAATGGTGAGAATATCGCAACTTAGCAATTAGTTTCAAAATAACATTTTACCAAATGCGGTAAAAAACGGTTAACCGTGCGCGATAAGTCATCCATAGATTGCCAATAAAATATTTAAAAAATGTAATCTCGCTGAGTTTCTTGCCGGATTCATTTCAATTGACGGCTGAGTTTCTTGCCGGATTCTTTTCAGTTGACGGCCGAGTTCCGAACCGGTGGTAAAATTGAGGTGGTGGTGGGGCTTAAATTGAATAGCTTTGACTTTGACATTGAGACCTGGCGCGGTGACGTGTCAGTTACGTGCTTTTATACTTACTACACATCATAAAATGTAGCATGTCTCCCGTATTGTACGTGTAGCGGGATGATACAGGCAAATACCAATTTATCTGAACGCAATGACTTGGTGAGGCTGGAATAAAAGTTTCTGTCAAAAACTGGAATAAAAGAGTCTGAGCATCAGCTAGTAAAACAAACATGCAAACACTGCACTTTAAAAAGTTAACAAACTTGTTTGTTTCCATAGAAATGTTCGAGATAAGTCCATACGCAGAGTTTGCGCTCGGATTTAGAACATTCGACCATGTGGAGAATCAGGACTTGCCAAGCAGATTGCCAAGCAGACCCAGGTTTGACACAGGTAAGTTATGTGTACTTACTAAGTTACTACTTTGTTAGATTTTCAGGCAAATTAAAAAACAAATAAAATACGGAACTGGTACATAAAGAAACCCAACATTTTTATTCTGATTTTTTTATAAAAAAAAAAACTGAAATACGTCTTTCATCAATCGTCATAATACTTTGCATTGCAAAATTTTTGGTATATGTACCCAAAATAAGTTATGGGATGAATTTCCCATGGTCCAAATATCATGTTTTATTATCTTCAATAATTTCAGTACTACGGTGAAAATTTAAACTATACCTACTTAATATTCATTTATATGTTTCCAATCACAATCTTTTTTTGTTCACCGGTCTGAAATAAGCCACATGTTTCTTTAATATTATAGATACATAATTCAACATTATTGTACCTATTCGAATAAAATATGTAGTATATGCCATACATAACAGAACTAAAGGAAATGACATCATAATCTAGAATGGAGTGGGAGTGTCATTCAAATATGACATGAGTATGACATCTCGAAACCTCTGATTAAAGGACTAACTAATCCCGTAACAATGTGTCAGAATTAATTCCCAATCTGGTCGATTTCAACACATGTAGTCCAAAAATACTGGATAGTCTATCGTAATGCATAAAAAAAATAGTTTGAAGAAAAAAATGGTTTAGACACTCCTTTTCGATGTAAGCTTTAACAATGCAAAATCTCACTCTCCTCAGTGCCACAGACTAGATACCTACTAATGTAATGCAAAACTCAAAAAATGCGTACAAAATCAGCTTGATCTTTCAAAATTTCGTACAAATCGATCAACCCACCTGTGAGAATAGTGCGGGATAAAAGATTTGCATAGTCACTGCCAAGGAAAATACAAGTTTCGTGGATATTTGTAACTCAATCACACTGTATGGCTAAATGGAGGCACGTAGATATACGTCAGGCCTTAGAAAGGAAAAGCTAGATTAATGCCTATATTTACGGACTGAAGAAAATAATGCAGAAGAAGAATAATGTGGGACATTATTAATTCCCTAATCTTGTTTTTAAAAGATTACAGTAAGTTTATAACCGGCTCGGCCAAGCCACATATTTTTACTACGGTGTGTAGAGTTTGTGAAGTTAGGGCTTGTAAAGTAAGTGCATGTAGAGTTATAAGCTTGGCTCTACATGAGATCTGATAACTTTTTGACAGTGCGAGCCATATGTCTTAAAAACATTTTACATAAAAATGTTTTTGGTGGGATTTCACTTCTTTTTGTAAGTTGTTTTTTTTTGTGTTTGATATTTCCAAGTTTTATAATTTTTTTGTTGATTGTGAACTAATACAAGCTTACATACCAAATTCAGCTTGCTGGGACTTCAGGAAGTACCCGATGAGTTTTGATGATCATCAGTGAGTCAGTGACGAAATCGGGGTTTTTTAGATATCAATAAAATCTAAAGTATAAGAGCTATGTTATTGAAACTTAATATGTTTAATAAGTTCACTATTGACACCATATCCTGAGAATTTTGTTTATCTGGTATAATCCAAACCCAAGTTATGAGGGTTCAAAAAATCGACGAAGCGCTTCGAGAAAAGGTAGGTAGTGCCCTTTCGCTTCGCTCGGCTGTCTTGGCGGGGGGCACTTCTGTGCCCCCAGATTTACACATTGATTTTCTGCCTCTTTTGCTAAATTGAGTTGCGAATACCACTTTACTGTAAAAGTGTATAGGTTACAGGTACGCGCCATCAGAATATATCACATCAAAAATATTTTACCAGTTAAAATATGATGTCTCAATTGTTCATAGGATATCAATCATTGTTTATTTTCAAACATTGAAATGATTAATGTTTTCTGTTAGAATAGTAGAGAAAAATTTATTTTTGCATTAAAAGCTGTCAAATATCACGAAATTGATAAAAAATCATTTGGATCACATCGAGTTTTTAATGCTATGAACCTATAAAAGTCCAATATTAAATTTCAGTAATCGAAATATACGACCACTATAGAATGTAACTACATATGTGACTCTATGGCACATATTAAAACGATATCTCATCTTGTTACTTCATTTTCAAGTCAGCACCAACTCCTAGACGTCTAACTGCTTCCACTAGTGATCGTCTTTGAATTATATGACAGTTCTTGCTCGTATTTCATCGTGACATTTCAAATAATGGGGTATTCAAAATCTAGTTGTTAGTTGTTAATTGAATTCGACTGGATTCGGTGCGAGTTGAAATATTGTTAACAACAATGTTTTGACTTTGAACTGTGGGAAGATGATAATTTAGAAATGTGGGGTTAACCCTTGTTTATCTTCTTAAAGTAAGATCCATCTATTAATTGGCTTGCTTGGTGCAATCAATTGGCTTATTCTTTGCATTTTTTTTTATAATTTCGAGGTAGAGCCTAAAACTTCGCCATAGTCAATGCAGGTTTAAGTAAGTAACTAACTAGCATTTGCGCGCGGCTTCTCCCGAATGGGTGTTATTATCCCTTACTTATTACTTACAGCGAAGTGTGATAAGGTAACTGTGAAACTTAAAAATCCTATGACTATGTGAGGATACGCAGACATATTCCAATTTCCTACATAAAATAATGTAACTACGGCATATTTGAACAAATAATACTTACATTATAAATTTTCTTGTGCCAAGAAATTGAAAACTCGCCCGACAGCCAGTTAAAAGTTTTAATCTTGAGACCTTAGTTTTTATGAGTTCTCGAAATACTCATTGGTTTATTTCCCGTCTTTATTGTGACCAGGCTGCCTTGGTTGGACGATTATGCAAATTGATTGTTCAAGTTTTCCGAATTATCTTTTTTAATTGGTCGAAAGATCAAGTTATATTACTTTGAGAAATAAGCGAAGTTTCTTGAGTACTTTCTACGTTGGTATTAAAAATATTGAGCATACTTGTCAAATTCTTCAATTCTAACTTTCAGTCGGTATTTACGAGTATAAATTATAATTGGAGTTCATATTTTAAACGCAGTACAGTTTTAATCGACTTAAAAAAAGTGGATAAAAAAAGGAGATTATCAATTCGACACGTATGCATGTAATATTATTGGAACTGCAATATATTCACATAATTATGATAATCTATTAGGGCTTGCAAACAATTATACAAAATTTCATAGGCGTAAGTGTGTATGTTTGACCACGCATATCACCGAAGATCGGATTAATCGGATTGTAACCATTCTGTCCGTACTGTACTGTCTGTACGAATCAAACGAGCCGAAACTCGATGGGGTTGCGTCATTTTATTACAGAGTTTCCTTGGCCACCTTCCGGCTCCACAATCAAATCAGCTCCATATCATAATAATATTGCATTGTTATCCTCAATCGGAATCCGGGTAGTGGGTCAAATTTTACTTGCAATATTTGATTACAGACACTCAGACACCGGGGCAGGTGAAACTAAATAAAAGCTTGTGAAAAATATTATTCATTTAAACGTTTAGTGTGATAAATATTATATTCGCAGACCTCAATTATTGTTCACAAAACACAGAGTTTCACTTTGCTATAATTCATCTTACTCTTTCTGTAGACGTGCTTCTGTAGGCCACGAAACACGCGACTTAGTTTTCTGTATCTACTCTTTATATGTGCTAATAAACTAGTGATATACTATGACTTATGGCCGTTTTAACATGAGAGTGCCTCTCTTTCTCTCAGTACGCGTGGCTCTTTTTGACTCTTTCCTTCACTTATTTCCTTACCATTCACCCTTTGTGAAAGGAGGCCCGTGCTCAGTAGTGGGATATTATTGGTTGATGATGATGATGATTGTTTTATCTGCACACGCTTAGCTCAACAAAATATGTTTGGCAAAAGGTTCTATCAATAGATGGCGTAAATTATGACGTTCGTAAGTGCCTTATCAGGGGTTTAATAATAGATGCGGAACTGAGTTCGTTTGTTTGTTACCTCTTGACGCCTCAGTAGTACAGCCAACCGTGAAATTTGGTACGCAGATACTTAGAATAACGTATAGGATATTTTTTATCGAAGAAATTACTTAGATTCCTCGGGAAAGCGTGTACAATAGCAGGGCGAAAACTAATATTATTTTAAGATTAAATAAAGATTAATATCCCATCGTCATCATCATCAGGACGGACGGCCTAAAAAGGCAAACAATACTGGAAGGAGTGGTGCACTCTGGGAGAGACCTATGTCCAGCAGTGGACTTAAAAAAGGACTGATGATGATAGAATAATAATATATTAGATTCTTGATACCAAAATGTTTTTCTCAATTTTCTAAATTAATGTACAATCGCTAAACGAATGGCCCGACGGTACTCCGCCGTTTCGTATCGCCATTAATCTTGATCTAATTTAATAAAATTAATGAGTTTGTTCTTCCATTTAGTTTGGCTTTTCGGCTGGATGCTCGAGGGATATCGTTCTTAGTCTGTTAGTGAATAGATGACCGGCGGTGACTTATAAGGGGAGTTGTTTTAATTGATTGATCACAATTTGACCTGTGAATTGTTGTATGGACTAGTTCGAAGATTTTCCTTAGGAAGACAGAAAGATTAATTTATCAGACATAAACTTTTAATTGAAGAAATAAGATCTCTCTGAAGGAGGGTGAAAGTGCGGGTGGAAGAATTAAAATATAAATGTATGTGTTTTAATTGTTGCAGAAACGAGTTTTCAAAATCGTTCAGAATCTGATGACAGTGATAGCACATCAAAAGCCACAGTATCTGCAATGCCGAGGCGTAAGTTATGAAATAAATAATACGTATATAATTTTTTTATTTCAAATGGATAATCCACAGAATATAAATGAAGACTTACATTTACATTAAAGAAAGTACACAGTAGAAGTAGAAGTAAGTGGAACAGTATTATGGTTATAGTAATCTGTGACCAATGTTATTATAATAAGAAGAGGTAGATATCGCATTAACGCACGCTAATTGTTGCAGAAAAATTCAGACAATTGTCGTAATTTTGCTTAGTGACTACATATCGTTCGGTAGTGTCCTTTAGATAATTACCTACGGAAGCTCGAAAGGCAAACGCGCAATAGGGCTACCTGCCTACTGACTGTCGGTCTTGTGTTTACGTAGTAACTATTTAGTAATCTGTGCTTGTGTTATTTATTTATTGATTCATTATTTAATATTCCCCTAACTTCTACTGTGCCACTGCCCCGATGCGGCGCACTGGGCACAAATACTTAATACATTCAATATTAAACTTATCGATAAACTTACGTAACTTGTACATACTAATATTACACCCTAGGCACTTCATACAAGCGAAATAATTTGATTAACTACGCTTTCAATCACAAGCAGCGAGTCAGTGAGGTGTTTCATGTCATGCATACATTAGCGACACATTAGCGAAGATGAATACCAGTATATCTGCTAACTTGTCTTTTGATATTAAATAAGTTTTTATTAAAAAAAAAAAAACATTTTTTATAAATAAAAAATTGTGACTGTACTTTTTGTTGACTGTTCTTGCTGTCTTCCAATATACTAATGTAAACCAAGTATCAAGTCAATCCGACCACTGGAAGTGGGTGAAATTTGACTTGCAAGATTTGTCCCGGAAATACATACACCCAACATTGCGAGTTAAATTAAATTTAAAAAATAAAGGCATATTTTATGCAAGATTCATATTTTTTTGAGTTACATTACTGCAAACTTATTTCAAAAAGTTAATTTGCAATATCACATTTCATATTTTAAAAATGACTGACTTCAATATTTAAACTCAAGTGAGATTGAAGTGAAATGTCTGTGAAATGCGAGATGAATTACTTACGTATTCAGAATACCCTAGAGTTAGAATATTATAGAGTGACAGCGTTAACAACGTGCGAAGCGTGGGCCAGTTTCCATATAGAATTCACAGATATATCGTACATTAGTTGATTTACTGTCAGATAAAATGTCGATATAGATTCCTTGTCATTTGTGGTCGGTATATGGTCATTATTATGTATTTTAGTCGTTGAAACTATATACGCGCACTTCGTTTCAAGGCATTTAGACCGTACCTACCCGTGCTTACGGACCGTACAGTATTACCCAACTAATAAGGCGCGTCGTGAATCTTCGTTCGCACAGAAAAGAAAGTATGACCCGAAAGAATGCTTAAAATTTACAATCAACCTTAGATCACTACTGTAAGGTTCATAATACAGTGCAGCTGTTAGTTCCGTCTCACTCGCAAGTCATGCCCCTCCGCACGGCGTGCGCTAACATGGCGGTAGCTGCCGACCAATAGCATTTCCCGCGCTTTGAAAATGTATCTTCTGCGCAGGTACATCGGTAAGCCATATCAGTTGGGTACTACTGTACTCTATTACAGATGGACGCTCTAAACTCTATTTTATGGGTATAACTGTATGCCTTTGACATCCACACTGCAATGATACTTGCTATATGGACATATTTTACTGTACCACATAAACTGTATGTATTCCAGCGCAGTGCCAAAGTTGGCAATGGTGCCAAATCTCAACCAGCGATTATGGTTGTTGGCAAATTTGTCTATGATTACCACTAATATGTAATTTATAGTTTTGGCAAGCGTTGAATGTAAATAAATTTATTACTCGTTGTTTGTACATGAAATTCTTATCCCTAAATCCGTCCATCTGCAAATACAATTAACTATTACTTAATCTGTGGTAGTAGTTGTGCTTGACGTACGCTTGACAGATGACCTCATTCGCTCGCTGCTATAATACGAATAAATGAAAGTGTCAACTTTTTCTTCGCCGTTTATTGCGGGTTAAATTACCTCTGTTATTAAACTGGGTATAAACTTGGGGAGACAGACCCATTTGCAGAAAACATATTTAGTTGAAAGACTCCTTGTTACCTTATTATATGGTTGAGTTTCTTGACGTCTCATTTCCTTTGTAAATTATGAGTTTTTGTACTAAAACTCTATTCTTTAATTATGAGACCATTATGAATTAGTAGAGTGCGCACATCGGCTCAATGATAATGGAATTGCAATAGTATCGTATCAGTATGATATTTTAGCAGACTTGGCCCCCTGAAGGTATATCTATACTTCTATAGGTTTAGTACAAATACTTGGAAGGGCCTACGTTTGAGGCCTAGTGTGTATTTTCTCCAATGTTATAATGGGCCCGACTGACTTGTATAAAAAAAAATATTCTTGCAAACTTTTATTAATATGTCTCAAATTAATCTTCTTACTATATAAAAATAAGTCGGGTTTTCCTTCCTGACGCTATAACTCCAGAACGCACGAACCGATTTCCACGGTTTTGCATTCGTTGGAAAGGTCTCGGGCTCCGTGAGGTTTATAGCGTTTATAGTTTTTATCTCGGGAACGCCAGTGAAACCGCGGGGAACAGCTAGTTTTATTATAAAAATACTTTTCTCTTTTTTACAGGTCACTGTCGTACGCCCCACCATAGATAACAACAAAAATAAAATGTTGATATTTTATTAATTATTTAGCTATTTTTATGCATATCAATATTTATTGTGTGTTTATTTAAGATTAAGATACTTTCTGTGCAAAAAATACTACATAAAAGATTTTTTAGTAAGTGTATAAATAATATTTATTAAATATGTATGCGATTTAACAAAAAAAAACTATAATTTATCGCATCATTCATAGTTTAATTTAATGTTATACAGTTAAGGCGCTACCTTGATAATCGACAAAGGCTATGGCCAATCAAATCTTTCGACGCAAGAGTATAAGGCGCCGATCCCACAGAAAGAGTTCTAGAGTTCCGCGTTCCAAGTTCTACATTCCGTGTTGACTATTGTGCACACAGCAAGCAGTCTAGAGTTCTAAAGTTCTACAATATTCGCTACTGATCAAACATCATACACTTTTTTACTTTCAAAGGCGCCACATAGCTTACAATCAACGCGGAATGCAGAACTCGGAACTCGGAACTCTAGAACTCTTGTCAGCGGTATCGGCGCCTTAATAAATGCGTTCTGTCGTTCACCGCGATTTCGTATATGTAAGAATGAGATGCGTATTATTATGTATAGTGCTCATACACCCACTGGAGCAAGCGTCAGCTTGAAATGAACGACGTAACCAAACCAAATATAAAATTTTAAAAACACGGTTTGGTTTTAAATCTGTACTACACATTATAAGAAGAATGAATAAAGATTATTGTTCACTAATTTTCATGGTAAAATATCGTCTGCTTAACAGAATTACAGTGAAAAAGATTTACAGGTTATTTTGGAATATAACTATGGAGAAAATTTCCATCAAACGTGTTTTCTTTTCGTTAGGACTCTCGATTACGATCACAAAAATTATATAATAAAAGCTCGTATCCTAACCTTGTACCAATTAAGATTTCCTAGCACACAAAAATCTCTTTTTTTTCAAGGTAGCGCCTTAATCTATAATTTATTGATATTTAATGGTTATTTATGAGACATGAATTAAAATAGGTAGTTGATTAATATAAAAATTCAATCATTTAACTCATAATGTATCTTTTAAAAGACTGATGTTTTATCGTAGAATTTAAGTTAAGTTTTGAACTTAAAAGTTTGTGTCAAAGTTAAAATAAGTAGAAATAAACTGCCAAAGTAATTTTAACTTATTAACTTCGATATTTATGGAAAGCTATTGCTAATACTGCATATCGTAATAGTTTGTAAATGACCTACTTTAGTTACCTTTGACAAAGTTTTGAATGCAATTGTGAATTTACAATGTAACTATTCCGGAAATATGTATTAATAGTGTTCTGTTATTATAATAATCTTCTAGGGAATAATTGTCGAGAATAAATGTTTTACCTATAAGAATCTATTATTTTTTTGATCGTAATAACTTTACCCGTAAACGATATTATCAATGAGTTTGCCTGACGTTTTATAGACTGGACCAAATTTTTGACGATATTATAAACGAGGTTGCATGACGTTTTACAGACTGGACCAAATTTTTGACGATATTATAAACGAGGTTGCATGACGTTTTATAGACTGGACCAAATTGTTGGGTATAATTGACACGTAACAATGATGAATATGAAAGTACGAAATACGGGAAGAGGAAGACCGAAAAGAGATGGAGGGATTGTGTGAAAGATGATATGAGTTAGAAAGGAGTGAATTCTGGTATGGCGGTTGGAAGAAGCGTACCTACATAAAATTGTGCTGACCCCAAATGATTGGAAACAGAGCAGGAAGATACTGACGAACTGCCTAATATCAAGATTGAAGATTGCTTTGTCAGTGTACTTAGTAGGGCTACTATAAACAACAAACTTACTAATAATACTTAAACAAATAAATAGTTACCTGGTAGTCCCTGGGTAACCGAGCTTTGCTCGAAAACTCAGGGAAGCAGCTTTTTTCAGAGATGATCGAAAAAGCAAATTTCATCAAAATCGTTATAGTTATTTTCAAGTTCTTAAAACAGATACAATATTGCTCGTTTAATAGTATAGGATTTAAGAAATATAGCAGAGTAAAATCTGTCCGACATAATGGTTTAACGTTTTATGGAGAGTATTAGAGTTTGACTATTCACAAGTGCCTGTGAAGGCCTATTTGAATTTGAATGAAAATTATTTCATTTCATTTCATGGTGAATATTTACCTAACGCATATAAATAAAACAAGGCCTCACAAACTTTATTTCGAACTCATTCTCCCAAAGCGTAATGCAAAAAAAAGTTTCAGTCAGAGTACACTAAATCATTCTCTGAACAACAAACAAACAAGAGTGGAGTGGGTAAATGCCCTCAGATGATATCCAAAACGAGGTCAGAATATTTAATTATACGGATCATTATCAGATGGTAAAAAGACTTGACAAATGGGCATTGAGATAAGAAATAAAAGAAGCCTCCATCCAGGCGTTGAATCCTATAAAGTACTGGTAGCCAGTAATGTAGAACAGTATAACCATAATCAGACTATCAAAAACGCTTCAAGCTATTTTCGGACCCGTGCATGTATAACGTTATTTTGTACTAATTACCTATCCATTAGATTAGTTTAGATAGACAACTCTTTATTGTACACCAAAAAGAAGATAAAAAATGTAAATGTTATCCTTATTGTTGAGAATGTTTTCTCGTGACAAAAAGTATTTTTATGGTATTTTTTTTATACGACTAAGTCCGTAAACAAGCATACGGCCCGCCTGATGGTAATTGGATACCGTAGCCGTATGGATGCTGGTAACACACGAAGCATCGCTCACGCTTTACCGTTTCCCACCTCTCCTATGAGCTCTGGCGACCTAACTCACGCGCAGTAACACAACTTTACACAACATAAAGTTATCTGGCTGCGGTATTCTGTAAGGTGGAGGTACTTCCCCAGACGAGCTGCTCTTTGAGCGAATAAACGCTATGCTCTACCTCTCTCTCTATTTCTCTCAAATATTTAAATCTGTCAAATATCACGATTGGATGTGTCGTTGATACTAGTAGGATTTCTTGGTCTCCTTACTCGCTAAGAAGGAGTTTGTCCTAGGCAAACCTTTCGATGGAGACGAATTAATTCAAAATCAAAATCAAAAGTCATTTATCCAGCCGGGCTATTGCGTATCTTTGGTGGTAATCGTAAGGAACACCATTAATTATTTCATATAATGCCACGGTACGACGCGTCGATGACCATTCGTGGGTCCTAATTGGATGAAATTCAAATGGTTTTCGTTACGATTACCACCAAAGTTACACGGTAGAGCCCTTTAGGCCCTGGTAAGGCACTTATGAACGTTAAGTTGGTACATTTAATTGAATTAAGAAAGACAAGCTCTCCACAATGTATGAATTGCATCCAATCCAAAGTGCACTTTTTATACTAAAACATTATCCAATTAACGCATTTCCATATCTGCTGAAGTTTGACTCCAATCACATTAAAATTTCACTCTGCAACATTTGCAGAGTACTCGAAATCCCGCGCGATTCCATTTTGCTAACTCTCGCTTTGTTTAAATAGTATCTACGCTTTTAGTCGATCCCTGAATGTTATATTATTAGTAAACAATCGAATGGAATTTTCATTGTAATTTGTTCAGGTATTGTTTGCGTACCACTTTATTCTGATTGTAACTTATACAGATACCTTTTATATTATTAATGTATAAGAATTTAATCATGGTATTTATGTCTTTACTGGATTTTTGCCAATCGGTTTCACTCACGATCGTACGGCTCTCAAGTCCAACTATCGGTACAAACCATTAGGTGAATGGTGACATATTTCCAACTTTAGGGTGGTAGCCAGCCAGGTGGGTATCCTACCACCATGCTATGATTTCCTCACGATGTTTTCCTTCTCCGAAAGCTCAAAGCTCAGTGTAGGATTCGAACCCGCGACCTCCGTCTTGGCATTCGACGTCACTACCACTGAGCTATCATTGCCTTTCTTTCATTCTATCCAACATAGACTTGAGTTTAAACTGGCTCTTAAGTGCCTTCCATCACTACCATAAACAAAGATACTGAAACACCGGCAACCAACTTCTAGCATTTTTTCAGCTATCCAAAGACACTTGTAAACAACCGATGTTAACAAAAAAAAGTACCTTACGCAAAACATATTATTTCAATAAAGGTACATAAAATAGCATTGAAAATTACATTGCCTTGCATTGTATAAAAAAGTAAAGTTTATTACAGCAATTGCGAACTCGTGTTACTATGGCTGGGCACCGCAACACTGGCGTAAATCTTATGTGTTTGTTTGTATTGGGAGACCAGGGAAGCTCGGTTGCTGTATATAAGTCGACGCCTGCATTTAATGTTACTAAAGTTAATAGCAGTCTGTAAATTAATAAATAAATACCCTGGGACATTTCTGTACTATGGAAACTAGATAACTCATATACTACTTTTTGTTTGTAAGTACATACTTAATACATAATTACACCCAGACTCAGGACATACAGACATGTTCATACAAGTGCATGTCCTGGGTGGGAATTTTACTCACGAACTGGAACGTGATAGGTAAAGGGACTCCCACCAGTCCCACCACGCCGACTGGCCTGTCGAGCGTCGTCGTAGGTCCGTGTAAACATAGTTTTACTGTGTATAGGCTTGTGTTGTTTGACCACAATCTTACCATAGTAAGTGATAATGTGGCCGTAGAAGTTGATCCATATTTTATAACACAGATGGTTGTTTTCCTAAAGGTTCTTTAAAAAGGATGTGAAAAGATTTTAGTAGACAACGCGCAAGTGTTACCCCTGGCGTATGAAGCGTCTATAGCATTGAGTAAAAATTCATATAGAGTAGTAATACCGACCAATCCAATTCCACAGCTGGTAAGTGTTTTGCACTGATTAATAACAGGACCGACCAATTACTGCATTTAAATCTAGTGTGTCCTTGACTTAGCCAATTCTGAGCGCATTGTCTGTGGTGGGGAATTAGCGAAATAGATTTCAAACAAAATGAACATCATTGCGTTCTTTGGGTTAATTGTTCGATGATCTATTTTTTTATTAAATGGGTTTGCGTATGG
Organism: Polyploca ridens; assembly: GCA_951394255.1. Taxonomy (NCBI): domain Eukaryota; kingdom Metazoa; phylum Arthropoda; class Insecta; order Lepidoptera; family Drepanidae; genus Polyploca; species Polyploca ridens. Next base: position 9,476,292 of record OX596267.1, read on the forward strand.
CCAATGCCCCGCCCATAAGGGACGAAGACGAAGCTTAGGATGGAACACGCTTACCCAGAAGAAACCTATTCACTCCGGCCTTGAAAGTCTAGATTTTATGAGTCACGAAACACATACGCCAAATATATCCTGTAGAAAACCGATAGACAAGCAACCTTTCTTCGATGGTCAAGGCTAGTGAGTTTCGCCCCGATGAGTCTCCTGGCTCGGCACCACTCGGCGGTCTATTGAGTCGAGGGCGTCAAGCTGGTACTGAGCGGTTCCATCCCAAATATGGCAGCAGTACTCCATGTATGACCGGTCTTGTGCTTTATAAAGTTGGAGCAACTGCCCAGGCGTGAAGTACCGCTTGATCTTAGAGAGGTAACTGTTTAACGTCAGGTGGGTCGTGTGCTTGTTTGCTTTACTAGTGAAGATCGGAAACTGACTTGTTTTGTGTCCTACTTTCACATCCGATGTCAAAAAAGGACAGAAGATAAGTATGTTTAAAATATTATTGTTATGAAATGGTGTTTGATCCGCAGCAAAGAAACTCGAGGCCATTATGGTAAGCTAGTTACCTACTTGTTGGACCCAAAATGGCCTTAGAGAAAGTTATTTCTGATTTTACCCGAATAGAACAGTGACCCGAATAACACAGTGAGAATCAATACATACGAAATAGCAGGTTGATTTATTTACCGTTGACATATCCAACAAATGTGGAGGGTTCCACCTGCCAGAATGCCTATCAACTACACTGAAAAAAAAAAACGTGACTTCCAACTGTTTTTAGACAGTTTTTTTTGTCCAGTACCTAAACGTATTTCTAAGTAATAATAAATGAGTTCTTAGTAATAATAAATGATTGCTCAGCGAAATGAACTGAACTTCTCAGTTAATTGTTAATTCAATTGACTCCATTTTAACCGACTTCAAAAAAAGGAGGAGGTATCTATTATCAATTTTTCAGTTAGTTTTACTGATTATTTTGTTCAGTATATAATATTATAAATTAATATGTAGGTGTTTTTGTTGGTAGTCCTTCTTTCACACAGCAACGAATCGACGTTTTTTCCAAATAGAAGGTTTATGGGCCGGAGAATAGATAACATACATTTTATCCCTTACGGAAACGCAGGAGCAACCGCGGGGACAGTTAGTTTAATAATTAATTATTATTTTGATGTAAAATGTTCCATAAAAAAACGTAAGATAAATAAAATAATTTTATTCGTTTCTTCGTATTTCAATAAATTGTAACACTTTTTCATACTTTTATAACAGTTATTTTCGAACAACAATTTAAGGTATTAAAACCCTACCCCTACCTTCTTTACGGAAAATATTTATACCCCTTGCAATACAAAAGTATCTTTTGATCCAAATTGTAAAGGGAATGACAACAATCATAACCTCAAAGAAATACAGACAACAATACCGTTTCTTCGACTCTCGATAGCTATTCCGATCTCGACTAATATTAATTTATCTAGTCCAAGTACCCTCTTTATCGAGCAATGAAATGACTTAGCACTGATTACATTCCCTTCCCATTGCCTCATCCCAATTCACCCTGGTCGTATTGAAAACGTTCTTTAATTACCGAAAACTCTTGATTGCAAATCGTATTCGACATACATTGCTGCATTGAGAGAAACTCTGTATTCTAACGTTTCATTATAAGAGGCAATGGAGACTGAACAATTATCTTGATCCGTTTCAGCAGACGATCGTGGTGGAGGCTTAAGCGGATTAACTTAATAGCTCTTACAGCTCTCTCTATTGAATGGTGAAACAAATCTTTCTTTTTTCACTTATATTAATGGGATAAGGATTTTTCTCCTAATGTACGTAGGATGTTTGGGATTTGAACTCAATTAGGGAACGTCTTTACGCAATTACAGTACAAATAAGAATGGGCACGGGAGGATTAACAAAAGTTTAGCTAGTAGCTAAGAAGGATAATTAAGTAAGTAATTAATTATGTAGAATTTGTTGCTGAGGAATCATTCTACTGAACTGGGAAAACATACGTTTTTTTTTAAATTAAGAGATTCCTTAAGCCGTTCGCTACCACCGTCGTGGTTGGTACCTGGATGGTTGACCGCCTAGTGGTATTTCAAATCGAGCGTTTCCGTGCTTCGGAAGGCACGTAAAGCCGGTGGTCCCGGTTATCACATAATCGTGATAGTCGTTAAGCTAGTTGGATGCGTGAGAAATTCCAACAGTAGGTTGACCCCTAGCCTACCTCCACCGATCCGCAGTAGGCATGCGTGGTAGAGTATTGCCTATTCCCTTTCACCCTCATTTGTGAAAGGAGGCCTGTGCTCAGCAGTGGGACATTATAGGCTGATGATGATGATGAAGAGATTCCTTTGATATAACCAGTGCCTTAAATATGAAGATAGGCCCTGAAAATATATTTTAATTTGTTCTTATACCAATAATAAAGGCGATGATACCTCAGTGGTGGTGACGGATACCGAGAAAAGGTCCCGGGTTAGAATCCTACAAGGAGCTGCCACCTCGCAGGCGGCACGCTGGCAGCTAGTGGTTGGATTGATTTGCGGCGGCGCCGCGCCGTCCCGTTGCTGCGGTGGTGCTGTGCTGATATAGTAGATTCATTCATCTGAAAAACTAAACTAACAAGTACGTACCTATTACTTTAGCTCCGTTGATAGAAAACAGCAGAACACAACTTTACCGTCGTAACATTTTTATTACGTACTATTTACTCAGTAAAAAGTACAATAACAAAGTAAAAAGAACAAAAAAAAATAACATAAAAATAACGTGGAATGAATAAACGGTTCCCTTCGATTTATTGTTGGAAGTAGCTCGGGAGTAATGAAACTGAATAATGCATGCCAGTGAATATTGCCAGGGGAATAGGGTTGCCACTGGCACTGATTTAACTAAAAAATATTTGTTTTTGTAAAGTTTGCACGTGCCTTGGAAGGCTCAATAAGGCTTTGCCGATTCTATGTTGCTGTAATGGTTTTTATTTAGTGATTCATTATAAATGACTGAATTGTTATATATATTTTGTAATTGTAATACTTCTATTTACATATTTAAAAAAAAGACTTGCTGAGTTTCTTGCTGGAGTCTTCTCAGTTCAAGTTGTATTTGGAACCGGTGTAGAGCCATTTGTTAACGTTCATAAGTGCCTTATCAGGGCCTAAATTGAATAAATGCTTTTTGAATTTGAATTTTTGAATATGAATTTGACTAATATGATACATTTTATTCATAGTCGTATACATTTCATCTAACTTAAATGAGCTAGTATCATATTTCGATTTATTTTGAGTACGATATTGACTTAAAGAAAATTCAGCAGTTATTCCATAATGCCGTTAAACAGTTCAGCCTAAGCTATTTTGTAAAGCAAAACTCATCCATAGTCAGCGCAGCGCTGCAGCGGACAACGGCTTTCTCACGTGATTACTTAACGATAGAGACAGAGATATAGAAAACTTTACAAGATGTCTATGAATGCATTTACTGGGTGGAGAGTTCGAGATGGCATATTTTCAAAACCTATGTTGGATCATGCTGAACAACTTTTACTATGGGACCAACACTGAATAGGTACTCAAAAATTTTTTTTTACTTTTCATACATTATGCTCGAGCAAGGTTGACATTTACTATGGATTTTGAGAATTCACTAGTTTTTCCATAGTAAAAGTCGTTCAGCATGACTAACCCAACATAAGTTTTTAAAATATACCATCTCGAAATCTCCACCTGTTATATGCAAACTGCTCAAGCTTCTCAAAATGTAATATTGTTAACACTATCACTCTTTTCATATTTTTACTCTATTGTAGAGCAGGGTAGTGACACCGCTGCGTATATCGTCGATTGTAACATTTACAGAATTACCCGCGCTGGTTTCAACTGTGGACAACCCTGCTCCGAATCCATAAGAGATTCCCGTGTGATCACACAGCGATTAGATTTTCATGAAGCTTTGACGGTGTAGATGCGCTTTTTCAACTTATCGATGAATAATCAAGATGGATGCGATGGATGCCCGTTTTTATTCAACATCCACCGAACATAATGATTCCCAGGTGGATTACTTAGGATTTACGTTCTATTATATTTTTATCTTAGCATTATGATTGGAAAAAATAAAAGTGTTGGAAGGACAAACAGATCCCACCAAAAACATTTTTATGTAAAATGTTGCCAAGACATATGGCTTGCACTATCAAAAAGTTATCAGATCTCATGTAGAGCCAAGCTTATAACTCTACATGCACTTACTCTACAAGCCCTTACTTCACAAACCCTACACCTTAGTCAACATATGTGGCTTGGCCGTTTCGCTACCGTTACATGGGAGTAAGGTGAGGTTTATACAAGAGAAAATAATTTTACTGTAAATTAAATCTGGGGGCATGGGAGTGCCCCCGCCAAGACAGCAAAGCGAAGTGCAAGAGCACTACCTACCTTTTCTCGAAGCGCTTCGTCGTTTTTTTTTTGAACTCTCGCTCGCTTCAAATCTCATGTAGAGCCAAGCTTAACTCTACACGCCCTAACTTTACAAGCCCTACCTTCACAAACTCTACACCTTAGTCAGAATATGTAGCTTCTCTTAAAAATATATAATCGGAATTGGCTATGTAATGAGGTACAACCATAGAGTAGAACCTTGTGCGAAGAGTGAGCAGTTTCCATAGATGCATTGACATATATGTATATATCGGCGGACAATCGCCGTTTGTATTGAAAACACTGATATTCATATTAACCGTATCTATTTATGAAACGGGTACTGTAAATAATTAAATTAGAACACGCACACACATAAAATATTGCAACAATATAGCAAATATAACAATTAAATATTAAAAAGCTTGTACTTAACTCAAGGTTGTTACTTGTTACTCCTTCACGTCTGAGTACGGAATGAATTTGCAAGCTTTTTTTTTTTTTTTTTTGAATGGACATGAAGGTACTGGCCCAAAGCTAGCCTAAGTACCCTTACGCTAACTTACTACTATTGCTTTTATAGTTTTTATACGCCTGGAATCTACCCTCAACGATCAACACTTTTATTTTGAATAAAATGAACGACTTCCGGTTGATTTAAAATCATAGAGTGAGCGGTCAATTAAAATACTGAATTGTTTGTAAAAATTAAATAATTATTATAAAATATGAAAAGGTAAATCCCACCAAAAACATTTGTATGTAAAATGTTGCCAAGACATGGCTCGCACTGTCAAAAAGTTATCAGATTTCATGTAGAGCCAAGCTTATAACTCTACATGCACTTACTCTACAAGCCCTAACTTCACAAACTCTACACACCGTAGCCAAAATATGTGGCTTGGCCGTTTCGCTACCGTCACATGGGAGTAAGGTGAAAAATGTATTCACTGTTCATTACTTTTTTGTTATTCAATCGTTTTTGTAGTAGTGAAACGGCCAAGCCACATATTTTAACTACGGTGTGTAGAGTTTGTGATGTTAGGGCTTGTAGAGTAAGTGCATGTAGAGTTATAAGCTTGGCTCTACATGAAATCTGATAACTTTTTGACAGTGCGAGCCATGTCTTGGCAACATTTTACATACAAATGTTTTTGGTGGGATATCACTTCTTTTTGTAAGTTGCAAAAGTTTTTTTTTATTTTTTTTTATTTCCAAGTTTTATAATTTTTTTGTTGTTTGTGTACTAATACAAGCTCACATACCAAATTTCAGCTTTCTAGGACTTCAGGAAGTACCCTATGAGTTTTGATGATCATCAGTGAGTCAGTGACGAAATCGGGGTTTTTTAGATATCAATAAAATCTAAAGTATAAGAGCTATGTTATTGAAACTTAATATGTTTAATAAGTTCACTATTGACATCATATCCTGAGAATTTTGTTTATCTGGTATAAACCAAACCCAAGTTATGAGGGTTCAAAAAATCTACGAAGCGCTTCGAGAAAAGGTAGGTAGTGCCCTTTCGCTTCGCTTGGCTGTCTTGGCGGGGGCACTCCCGTGCCCCCAGATAAATATAGCCTGAAATAATTCAAGAAATCACAATCATTTGAACAATAAAATAATAATAAACATATTCTTGCCTATTTGAAATCTTTAAAATAGCATTAAATAAGTCAGTTTTAAATATTCATTATATGAATTTTGGTCGTTCAAACTATTTACGCGCATTCGTTTCAAGGCATTATTGGACCGTACCGGTTTTCACGGACCGTACTATAGTCAGCAGAAACTATCATAAGTGAAGGTTATGTCCCATTTTTTTACAGTACTAAATATAGAGATCGATGCATCTAAAGTTAATAAATTGCCTAAGCAGACAGTAGAAACACATCAGAACGTTTTTGAGAGTATTCTTCACGCAAACACCGTGATCTTACACGGCGCTTACACGTTTCGTTCATCGTTTTACAACAACAAGTGTGGCCGGATGGCCTCACTTGAACAGAACATAGTTGTGATATGTGGCGTCTTCTCTTACGTAGTAATAATAGCTCAATGACTATAGTGCAGTCGCTCTACTCTATGGTACATACCCCCTCTTTCTCTACTGAGATTTTCTATAGTGGCCACCTTCACCAACCTCTCGGTCATAAAAGACGGCACACTATACCAGGAAACCCCTTACGAGGCGTCTGGGACCATCTGCGGTAGGTCACGCCGCCAGAGTACTCGCCCCTGGTACTCAAGAGAAAATGTGAGTCGTACCGTGATCACTCACTACCATTTGTCCAGAATGGTACCGGAGCAGTCAAAGTCGCTCACCACACGCACCCCAGCACGCCAGCGCTAGCATGAGCACAAACGTATAAATACGCAGCGCAAACACCGGCACCAGCGCACCTTGTTTGTGCTAGCGGATTCAATCCCCGCTAGGGACGCCAGAGAAGCTGGCTCCCATTTCTCCAGAATGGTCCCGGAGCTGTCATGCACGCTCACCTCCCGAATACGAATCCACGCATCTACCCAATGCCTACAGCTGGGTTTCCGGAAAACTAATCCAACGGGTAGTCCTCTACTTTCTATCCAGGAAAGTGCCGGAGATGCAGTTCACTCACAGGAGCTCACTTGCTTGAGGGTTACTCACGAACCCCGCGTCTGACCACCAGGTGGCCCTTTGCCTTAGGCCGGTAACTTCAGACACTTGTTGCGCGCGAGGAATGACGCACGACCAACACATAGTCGAGCAGACAACATGCCACTCCTCTGCAACCACCACATAGACCAACGCGAGTCCATACCCAATGTCAGGTTCCACCTTTGCGCTTGCAATGGTGGAGGGCCTACCTGACCCCGCGTACCCTTATCCAAACAGCCGGACCCGTAGTTCCAGCTGCGAACCCCATCTGTTCGGGTCGTACAGACGTGGGCGTTGCTCATTTAGCACCACCCGGAGGACACGTGTACGGTGTTTAAGGCAGAACGTACGGACGCGAGTAACATTATACTCTATGGTACAGTAGTACCCAACTAATATGGCTTACCGATGTACCTGCGCAGAAGATACATTTTCAAAGCGCGGGAAACGCTATTGGTCGGCAGCTGCCGCCATATTAGCGCACGCCGTGCGGAGGGGCGTGACTTGCGAGTGAGACGGAACTAACAGCTGCAGTGTATTATGAACCTTATAGTAGTGATCTAAGGTTGATTGTAAGTTTTAAGCATTCTTTCGTTAATCGTCGGGGCCATACTTTCTTTTCTGTGCGAACGAAGATTCACGACGCGCCATATCAGTTGGGTAATACTGTAACAACATTGTTCTAAATAGTGCCGTCATCCCACAGAAACTAATTAAATACTGTTTTCCTTCCACTTTCCTCGCAAATGAAAAGTGTTTTACTTAGAAGTTCTATTACTAGGGTAAGCCTATTAAAGTATGCGTAGGCAGAAAGATCGTACTGTGTGAAAAGGAAGGGCGAGCCAGATGTGAAAGAAGTAATGGAGGTTATATTTTTTATATAAATTAAAGCCTTACTTACTTAATATTAGGGTTCTGAACCAAGAAGATAAAAAATCCGGCCAAGTACTAGTCGGACTCACACACGGAGAGTTCCATACAATATTGACTATATATTGCTATAAAAAATAATCGTCAAAAAAAAAGACGTTTCTTGTATGGGGCCCCCTTTAATTTTTAAATAGAAATACATATTCTGTGAAAAATTCCGCTGTCTAGGTACCTATTACGGTCCATGAGATACAGCTCACTGACAGACGGACGGACAGCGGAAGCTTATGAATAGGTTCCCGTTGGACACCCTTCAGGTACCTATAGAACCCAAAAAAATGCTTACCCAATCTTATTTCAAATGAAAAAAAATTGTCAAGTATTCTTTGCAAAGTGGGATGAAATGGTGGAACGAATTTTCAAAGGAAGGCTACAAGTTCAAATGGAAATTTATTTGTACATTTCAAAATGGGTTTTAATTTTCTTTTATGATGCGTAGTTTTTGACTTATAATGAAAAATTATGAAATATACTATTCCCCCATTACCTTCGAAGTACAAAATCATCAAAATTCCTTCATAAACAAACTTAGTTTAGCGATCAAGTTTTTAACTACATTGATGGTCCAAACTAATAAACACGTCCTAGGATGGTTGGAATCCTCGAGTCAGATTCAGACACGCAAATGTCAGCTTTATTATTATTTTTTAAAACGAGAATGAACCGTTTTGTCATTTTGTAATGTTTTAATTTCTAAACAACCTTTTTTTATGAAAATCGCAATATGGTAGTTTTAACCCCGGAGGTTAACAGGTACTAATACTTCGGAAAAGCGGTTCGATCCACGAGGGACTGCTGCATATTCCAAATGCAAAAGTGTATGTTTATGCATCGAGGAAAATTGCCTCTAGAGTTGTAATAACGAGCGATCCAGAGGGCCTACTACGAAAAACGATACATGATAGTCCGATCATCGTTGTCAATCAATTAGCCAATAGAATTGGTCATTTACGTCTCGTCGGTTTTGCTGCAATTCTATTGGTTAATATTTGACAACGATGATCGGACTATCGTGTATCGTTTTTTGTAGTAGGCCCTCTGTGCCGCGACTAGTAAGAGTTTAGTGCGTCCTTGACTAAGGCCCGGTTTCAATAATTTACCGACCGGTATCGGTTAAGATTTATTAAAATTAAGACTCTTATATCTTTACTAATAATGAAGCAAAGACCCTCCCATATGGAAGTAGCTATCAAAGGTAAAATTAGCTTACGAAATGATCTATATGCCCAGTTTGGCAATAAAAAAACCTACCATTGGTAAGCAAAACGATTCGTTTTTGTTTATTGAAACCGGACATTAGCCAATCAGAGCGCATTACCGGTGATGGGGCATTGACAACATTCAACAACATTTAGATGCAGTGATTGGTCGGTAGGTACTGTTATTAATCAGTGCAAAAGCACTTACTATTTGCGGAATCAGATTGGTCGATATTACTACTCTAATTGTTTTTTTTTTTTTTTTCGATGTGTTTCGTCTCTTATGGTCACGGGATTTTAGACAATTTCTGAGGCTTAAAATATGACTAGTAAATTATCTCAATATCTAATGCTAAAAGTGGATATAATTTGTAATTTCATACAGAAGGTTCAGGAACACTCAGGATCTCATAAATTACATATCATGGACCTACTTTCAATGAAAAGAGTGCACTACCCACTTAAAATTTAAATTTAGCTTTCAACGTAAAATTTTAATATCTATATAAAGACAGAGCGAAAAAACCGAGAAACTGTCATGGTATGGTAGATAGACGTTAATGATATATCTTGACTACCACCGGTCTTGGGTTTGATTACGACATAAGACAAATATTTTTGTGTATTACATGTCTATTAATTTGTTGCGAGTCTGGATGTATATGAATATCAATTATTAGGGGTAGTTTAATGAATATATTTACAGCAGATCGATCTGTTTGTATAAATAATAATATTTCTCTACATTCCAGCATGACATTTATTTATAAATATTCTAGCGACCCGCCCCGGCTTCGCACGGGTGCAATGTCATAATTTGGTGTCAGTGGAGTGATTTGCGCGCCCTGCCAGCGCCGCCCAGTCACGGTATCGCGAATACTGCTAATCATATTATTATTTTTTGCTGTATTTAAATGTAATGTAATAATTGTTTTATTGTGTTTATTTATTAATATCTTTGTTTTATTTTGTATGCCATTTTGGTGTGGATATAGTGATCCTCATTTAGAATAACACCATTGTATGTACCTATATACTAAAAATAAATATTTTTGATTGATTTATTGAATATTTAGAGATTATTCCTATTATACAATGTTGACTGGTTGGGTAACTATTAAATAAATTAACACAAATTTCGTATTACATTTTAGGGTTCCGAACCAAAAAGTTATAAAGGAACCCTGATGGCTGATGGCCACTCCATCCGTCTGTTACAGCGTTATATTTCAGAAACCACTGATGATATGGAGACATGATATAACAGTAAAAGGATTAATATCATAAAATAGAAGAAAATATAGATAATTAGTGAAATAAGTCTAAAAGCTAATTAAAAATGTAATAAGTTATAATTAAATCACTGCAAAATTTAAATACAGACTTCTGTGTACGCTAGTACATAGAAGTCATGTACATAAATAATTATTGTTTAATATACATTATGTACTACATGCGTACATTACATCAAAGCGTAATTAATTCAGTATAGTATGGTACGGTAATCAATTATCGTATGTTATTCAATTTGGTCAAATGCGGAATTAATAAGCTCTCTATTTTATACAAATCTGAAAGTCGCAGATAGATATAGACGCGATAGATAAAACTATATATTATCTGGTCTATCACAATTTACAGAATGTGTACCCAACGAAGAATTAACGAGAACCTACCTGTGCCAAAAGTCTCTGTCTATCTGTCACAGTGCTAGGTCTTTAAATAGCCAGTATATATTTCACGGAATACGTAAGAGGTCAATATTTTCGGTGAAAATGTGATAATTACCATTCTTAGTAGAGAGCTGGCTACTTCTTCAGGATTGTTTTTTTTTATACCAAATTGACGTTGATTGCTAAAATGTCATACTGACACCCCAAGTAGCATAAAAAGCTGTATACAGGCTGTATTAAAGTTCATTCTTATACTAAAAGCTGAATATTCAGGCTGTATAAGCACTTATACAGACCTTATAAGTTACAGCTTATTGACTTATTGGAGCTGTATGGTAGCTGATGAATGTCCAAAAACTATGAATTTTAGTTCAAAAACTGACAACTAAAAGATCATTGTGGCACGATTTTAGTTTCAGTGAAAAATCATCGGAAAGCTATTATGGCGCCATTATGACGCTATTGTGTTAGTAGACTACCAAAACTGTAAAATGTGTAAGTTTTGACACCACTCATAGTTCATTGGAACACAATTGTAATAGCAGACTTGAACCATAATGCACGACATAATAATACACTTACTACTTTTTGTTTCGTAAATATATACTTCTTACATTATTACACCCAGACTCAGGACATACAGACATGTTCATGTACTGGATGGGAATTAACCCGCGACCTGCGGCGTGATAGGTGGAATCACGCCAACTGACCCGTCCGTATTTTTAGTAAGTAAACTCAATATTGAATATCAAAATTGCTTGAAGCCTTTTCTCAAAATTCATTAAGAGCTATAAAGTACATTAGCACAGCCTATTCAAACACAATAACAATGAAACATAATGAACACAAAAGTTTTAACATTTAAATCAATCAAAGCAGACGAAAATATAATAAATTCAAAGCATTGAGCTATTATTACTACGTATAGAGAAGACGCCGCACATCACAACTATGTTCCGTTCAAGTGCGGCCATCCGGCCACACTTGTGGTGTTGTAGAACGATGACTGAAAAACGTAAGAGCCGTGATAATCACGGTGTTTGCGAGAAAAATACTCCTTAAGGTGGCCCTCTGTGGCCGGCGCAACTTCAACGCAAGCATAGTCTAAAAGCTCGTTTGTTCATCCAACGTAATGTTTGACTGCGAAAAAAGAGAGACAGCATCAGAGCCGTCGGTTATCAGTTGGTATATTCCGCTGATCACTCGCGGCTGCTTCGCTAGGTCGTCATTCATGATTTCGAATTCATAAAACTTGTTCCAGGCGTGTACTTCTAGTGAAAAAATCTTACAAGTTTGTGAAAAAAAAGTTAGTTATTTAGAATCTCCAATACATTTGCAAGCCTGGTATCTAAATGTTTTCTTTATTTTTACAATTTAAAGGTACATTAAATATGGCCAAAGTTCAGGCAAAAACGCAGTTTTTTGGAGGCTTTGACTGCATTTGTTTCACACTTTTTTTAAATTACGCCTAGATACACGGCTAGATATAGTGCACAAGATACTAATTTATTCAAAACATCTAACGAAAAATGTTTAACAACGCCATAATGAGTACAGGGGTTTTGTATAAAAAGTATGACGAATTGAGTCCTCTTAAAGCGTTCCGATAGCGCTACGTGTTTTTATACTGTATGATAAATTATTGTTTTTTTTTATGTCAAAATGTTGTTCGAGCTCAAAAGAACTTTAGTTGACTCTAAAAAATTGGGACATAACCTTTGCTTATGATGGCTTCTCTAATGCTCAATGATTCAAAATGAAAATTGGTAAACTTTCTCAAAAGGAATTGCTTTGTGAGCATAGCTTAGTTACAAACTTTTAACGAACCACTATTGTTACATAAAGAAAAATAAACTATAAATACTGGACCGGAGAGCTGAAAATACTACTGCTTGGAAAAAATAGGGACGCAAGAGACCAACAACGTGATCAAAATAGTACCTAATTAATTTACTTGAATAGTAAAACTTGAAAAATTTGTCAAATGTTTTGAAAAAAAGAAAAATAACAGATTTAAAATTTAAAAAACCGCGAGTCTGACTCGCTCACTGAGGGTTCCGACCTTCCTTTTGTTTTGTGTTCTTTTTAAAAAACTTTCTATTTTCCGTTTAGATTTTTCGTTTTGCGATCTTTGAAGATAAGGAATGGTATTTTATATTTTTACATATTTTATCATAAGTCACAAACAACGCACTATAAAAGAAAACAAAAACCTGTTTTTGAATAATCAAATGAAGCCTTTTCATATGGTACCCCATTTCAACTTGTAACTCTACGTTGAAATTTCGATCGCCCTTTTTGGCGTCTTTTGCAAAATGTATTTTATTTTATTTTTCATTTGTTCTTTCAAGAAAAAGAGCGGGTAAGCAAGTCGTTTCCAAATTTCAAATCGATAGCATAAGTAGTTGCTGACATATAGCGCTGTAATAGACGGACGGAGTGGCACCATAACGGTGCAACCTTTTTGATTGAGAGCCCTAGAAAAGGCTGTATTATCGCAAAGCCGCTTATAAAGTCTAAACTAGTCATTATGAATGCAACTGTTGATCTAGTTTCTGTCCTAATTAGTACTGATTCTGGGTACTCCAATTATACACACTTCATTCGATAATGTTTAGATTTTGGTCTATTTTAGTGAGGAAAATCTGGCAATTCAGTACAATATAATTTTGGCACTAATTTATAGCACGTTACAATAAAACAATATAACGTCTATATAAATTACAACCACAAAAATTTAATTAAAAATTATAGTCTAAAATGTTAATTATTCCTACCAAATAGTTTCTTCGCTAAGAAAAATAAACATAAAATTCAGCTGAAAACTTTTACTAGATGGTGCTGAAACAAAGGTCATTTCAGAGCAATTAAGTAAGCTTTCCCGAAAAAAAAACGGCAAATTTGTTCCCGGTGGCACTCCGTAAGCAGCACTTTAGAATGGCTCGCATTGCTGCTCAAATATTCAATCTAAAGTTTTTCCACATTCATTAAATAAAAGTACTTAAACTCAAACTGTAAGTTGTATAACTTGAGAATTTTCTGGGACGATAGCATCAATTCAGTATGGTAGTTAAGAACGCTAAAAAAATACTCTACTACCACCGGCTTGATTAGATGATGATGATGATTAGCACTACCCTCAGCCAGTACAACGACCGACCCATGTCCTATACAACCATTCAAGCATCAGCCACCATGTAACTAGCTTAGTTTATAATGACTGGTACCTGAATAGTTGTATCGGAGTAACCGTGGATAAACCAAGGGGTGCGTGGTATATAGGAGTGACACGCTCTGGGATGGGAGAGGACGGCCAGCCAACCGCAGCCAGCTGACCACAATCGACCGACTGTTCAGCCTATAGCCAATATTGGAGAATGGGAAGACGGGTATCATAGAGAGGGATGAGCGTTGGTGTATGTTGAGCGCTGGGCTATTATTTTCATCTTTCGTATTTTGGTTTTTTGTTCCTGGGTTGATTTTCGTTATTTCTTTGTTGTTCGTTTGATTAACTTCCTCCATTCATGACCTCGATCTCAGTGAGTATAGCTTCTGTGGTTGAGAGGCTCCGTCCGTGTCGCTTCTATGTAGCTTCGGTATGTGCTTGTGTGTTTCTTGTTCTTCGTTATTATTCTCGATTCAATTTGGTTTCCTCAGGCACAACATTCAGCGAGGTTATTAGTATAGTAATCAAAATAATCCATATCAGGCGCCGATTGGTCTCTCTCGTAAATATCTATTTTCTGGGTTTAGTTTTTGGTGTGCATTTTGTGTTTCCGAAAGTAGGAGTATTTTTGATTTCCTATCGCTGTCTATCAAGCTGTGTGTATGAATTTTCGTGTTGTTAATCTGGTCGCAGGTGAGCATTTTGTCCTGGTTTAATTAATGTTCAGCCCCATTGTTTTCATCGTGCATATGATTTATTTTTATATATAGCCTATTTTTGTGTTTAGTTGATACTGTGATGACGTCGTCGTCCATAAATATTGTATTACTAGTAAATTCCTATAAAGGCCGTTAGATTATTTCGTCGTGGATTAAATGCAGGTCGTCTCTCTTGACAAACACGTGGTTGATTGATTCCACCTATCAAGCCGCAGGTCGTGAGTTTGGTTGCCATCTAGGACATGCATTTGTATGTGTTCATGAAAGTGTTTGTATGTCCTGAGTCTGGGTATAATTATATATATTTAGTATCTATCTATAAACAGAATAGTAGTATATGTTATATACCAGTAATCTGGTTTCCATAACGCAAGCTCCGCCCAGTTCGGGTTAGGTATTTCTTCGTCCAGTGTATTTTACACTGCGTACATCAGGAGTGTAGTGAGGCATGGCGAAGGAGCTCAGTTTCCTTTTTCCCGCGGGTCCATGCTTTTTTTCCGGGTCCATGTTTTATGTTTGCATGGAACTGTTTGTCCTTATAGTGTATTGTATCTTTAAGTACTGAGATGTCACGCGTCGAGATGCTTCTTCAATGTCAGAAGCTAGAGCGTATATTGGAGATAAAAATCTTCGATTTTCATCCATTATTCTAACAAGTGAAATGCTACTGATTTTCCTGGTTCCTGATTAATGCCATTCAGTTGAAAGAGTGTATGGTGTTTTCAGACATGCCGGCTTATTCTTGTGGTTTGCTATTTCTTCTGGGAGTGCGATGACGATGCTTTGAATAGTTTACTGCAGTGCTGTTTTATTTACTCCGCATTATATCCGCAATAAGTAGATATCCTAATGGGCTTTTGTTTCTCCTTTTTGATTTGTGGTTTGTTTAAGTTTGAAGTAGTGTCCTCCCTTTTCAAGTTTTTTACACTTTAATGTCAGAATTAATTCTTTGAATAACAGTTCTTGTGGTGTTTTATACGTTGTTATGGGGCGCCTGTCCCATCGGTGAGCTAACTAACAGATTTAGTACCCGTTTCCGGATACCATCACATTTCCCATGAGTTTCATGCATTGAAAGCGAGTATATTTTGTGAATATATAAATTATTTAAATAACATTTTCGCTTTGCTTTTGCTTATTGGATTCTTGTTTCTTTGATTTTTTCCGGTTTGCCAGAACTTCTTGAAGCTTTGCGTTCGGGTGCCGTTACTTGCTTCTTCTACGTGACGTTGCCAGGATTTGTTTCGCATTTGTACAGGGTAATGTACCGGTTTTGCGATATTGCAGTGAATTATTATGAATTTTCTTCTTGGATTCTTCTACTGTCTTATTGGATTCTTGTTTCTTTATTGAGTTTAATGGGGTTGATTTTCTACCATTCTTATTTACGATCAGTGAATTTACGTAATTAGGTATTAGATATTCTAAATGATTATGGAATGGGTTAGTGAAAATTGCCAACACCTATATGATCCAGTTGGGATGATTTTGTTTCCGGTTTGCCAGAACTTCTTGAAGCTTGTGCATTCGAGTGCCGTATCTTGTTCCGTCTATTTAACGTTGTCAGGATTTGTGTTGCGTGATAGTGTACATATACCATATTTCAGTGCTGTAGCGTGGGTATCTCTCTCGTATTGTTTGTCCTGGGCATTGAGATCGCCAAGATATTTTTTTTGCCATTTTTGATGTTTTCGGATAGTTCTATAAATGCCGTGACGCGAACATGAAGGTTTTATTGGGTATATATGTATACCTTTCAAAGTATGTTTGTTTTTTGCACTTGTTGGGTCACTAGAGGGTGGTTATTCTGGTAAGAACCATGAGTCCGCGATGTTACAATCTTCATCTAAGAGTAATGCCTTTGTCATTGCCTTTTCTTGCAGGTATATTCTTTTTTTATTATTCGTGTCTTGCTAAATTCCACGTTTGTGATTCTTATTGGTATGTTTTGGAGCTGTGAGTATGTGCGTTAGACTTTGCGCTTCGGCTCAGAATACCGGCTAGTGCCGTCGGGGCAGTTTATTCTAATTACGGTATGTTGAGTTGTCTGCATATTCTGCTTTTGTATGGCAATCAGCTCGGCAGTATCTTCAGATGCTCCATCTTGCATTCCGGTGGTAGTCATCAAGCTAGGTGTTTGTACTTGCTTGTAGGAAAGAGCTTATAGGCTAAACTGAAATAAAATGATCTATTGAACCTCTTTAGTGGATCTAACATGCTATGGTTACGCAAGTAGGTATGTGTTATATTATAGAGTAACTTCAATATTATACATATTGGAAGGATACATTTTAAGAATCGCACCGATACTAAAGCAGCCCCATTGACCTTTTTTTTTTGTTTCAACTACCTACTTGAAATGTTTACGACTTTCTTGAGAGTTTTTGTTTGGCGTCAGTCGCATATTGCACGTGTTCTTGGCGTTTCCCGCCGCGATTGTCAAGTAATAATTATTCTTTTGTTTGAGTGGTGTTTTAGGGCTCCGTACCTCAAAAGGAAAAAAATAACCCTTATAGGATCACCCGTGCGTCTGTACGTCCTTTACAGCCGATTTGCTAAGAATCCAATGGACCGATCGAACTAAAACCTGGTACACGTATGAGTTTCTATGACCCCAACACTGACGGGTAAATCTGTCAACAATGCGCATACAAACCCAGTTGGAGTCAATGGGAGAACACGTATTTCAACCGCAATGTCAAGCTTGTGCGGATCCCTCTCCATGTGAGTTCAACTCGCACTTGTCCGGTTGTTTTTTTTTTTATGGTGTTAGTGGGCTTTTTTGTGTTACAGAAAGTTAAATTATTAGTTAATAACCAGATGGCTAAGCGATCCGCCAGAGATCATTTGTGTAGAAAATAGATACTTAAAGTTATGGTTGGATTGGTGTTCAGTTTTTGTCGTAATTTTAAATCAAATGTTTTCCTCACCGAAGCGTCTATTCTAGTTACTTGATAAGAGATTTAAGCAGAATATGCTCTGATTTTGATAGCTATGCTAGAGTCAACAAACGCATCAATTTAAAAATCATAATATGAAGTCGTGTTTTACGTAGGTATATGCATTTTATGACGTTCTTGGGATAACACTTTAACGGCTAAGCTGACACTAATCAAATCTCCAACAAATTTTACACAGACGCTGTGTTGTCTTTACGTCCACTGCTTCCGAAGGCCAAACCCGAGGGTGACAGTCAAGGCCGAACACTTAATTTGGCTTCTATATCGATCCCGTCGTAGATCTTTTGTTATGCGATGTCGAGAAAAACGTCCATGACAGACGGACGCCGGACGTTTCTATTACTATAGTACATACAAACAAAACATGTTAGGAAATCTGTAACCGTCCATCCTTCTGCTGATTAAATCTAGACTAGGTAGACTGAGCGAATCAGTTTCCCGTATATTAAAGGCCAAGCAATTAGTTCCTTAACGTCGGAAAGCTGACGGTCTGAGCGCCAGCATAAGCGGTCAACTTCTTGGAGATAAACACCAAGACCCCTGCAAGACCTAAAGGTAACCCACTGATACACTTACGATATCAGCCACTGTAAATACTGCGATACACTGGCAGCTACCTGACGACAGGCCGTTATTCGGCGTTCAGGGCAGAGCGCCTTCGTAGGTACTTGTGGCCGATACCATGATGCTGCTTATATGCCACAGTCTCAGCTGCGAGGCAACCTAAGCTTTATCTAGTAGAGGATTTATAAGGAAAGATCTCACCAAATCGCCTCGATGCTCGCCAAACTTGACACTCACTACACGGCACTCAGGGCGATACGCGCGAAAAAAGAAAAAAAAAAAAAAATGTGCTCCCCGGGGTGCACCGTCTAGGGACCGAGCGACCACGTGTAGGCGACCGCTGTCGACCGAGGTTCGAACCGAACTCTACTACCACCGGCTTGATTAACACACAAAATCTTTCATCCCAGCAATACACCGAGGTGTGTGTGGGTAAGAAGGATAATAATTGTATGCTTTTAGTTCCGTACCCGAAGTGTGCCCAACGGGTCCGTCCGTCTGTCTGTCAGTGGGCTGTATCTCATAAACCATAGGTAGACAGCTGAAATTTTCACAGAATATATTTCTATTGCCGCTATAACAATAAATAATAAAATTCACTTAAATTAAAAATAAAAGTGGGTTCCCATATTTTTTTTTGGTATTTTTCGTAGCAAAGTTAAGTTAGTTTTATACTTACTACTACGTATGTGAGTCTCGCATTTGGCCGTTTTTTATTATCATTATTATCAGCAGCTTTGACATATTATATCATCGTCATCTGCTCACCCTGTTATTAATTATTCCTGGTCAAAATTGCGTTTTAGCAAGCATAATATACCACTGCTAAGCATAATATACCATTTTGTCCACCCAACAATATCCACTGCTTAATTAAATTAAAGTTAATATATATTAGGTATTATGTATATTTAGGTTAGGTTCTAAGCTTTGAAGATGGTCCTCCCGATGAGATGTGTCTTGCTGATTATAATTTCAGATCAAGTAAATAAATATAATAATACTGTTCACCTAGCAGAACAGTAAACTTAAAACAACATGCTTCTTTATTTATTTCTATATATATCTTCGACTTTTTCCTTACCTATAAGTCATGGGCGTATTTGCCTTAGAGCCACCAATTTGATTGCATACAACTAACGCCATCTAGTGATGAACCAGCCACTCCTAAATATATAGTATCAAATTCACCCGTCATAAATCAGAGTGTAGTACATACTAATGACCGAATTCACTGAGTGCCGTTTCCATATTCATGCGGTCCACGTGACCGCGCATTAGGTAATTGATAGTGAGCCGGCTCGATGCAGATGGTAGCCTAGTTTACCGCCCACCATCAGAACATATTTGAGTAAATACTGTTGACCTACTGCGCACATATTAAGCGTTGACACGTTTATGGTAATGCTAGTTTCGTGCAGATTAGTTGTAAGATGAGTTGAAAGATTTATTGCGGAATACTAGACTGGATGGGCTGGTTTTATTTTATTATTCATATTTGTTTTCAAAATTCTACCGCCAAGAGTGGTAAAAGAGGGGTAAAACCGCGGGGTGGAAGCTTGTAAAAGATATAAAAGTGACTACGACAACTGCAATAACGCTACATTTTACTACACATTTTGCTACGCCGTAGCACGTGCTACGATACCGTAGGTTGGTAACCGCGTGAGGTAAGCTTTACGGGTTGTGCGTATCTCCTACATATTACTACGGGTAACAGACTAGGGTAGTAAACGGGCTATAAATTGGATTTAGATTTAGGATCCTACGCATACTCGTTTCTACAATCAGAATCATTGTAAGGTTTTCTTTTAAAACGGGGTAGCCTTCTTAAGCTTATGCTAAAGCTTACTGTTTTACTAGAATAAGGGGTTTTCTCCGGTTTTTTAGATCTTTAATAAAGCGCTTCATTCTTACAGTCAACGAACTTTGATTTTATGATCACTTTTTTTTCTTATGCTTTCTCTAATTATTCAAGACAAAAATACAAAAAACAACGCTTTCCCCACCTATTGTTCTTCAAGTCTAGAGGAGGAAGCCAATGAATGGGCTCGTTCCATTCAAAATAAGAACGTCAAGTTCGAGTTGTGTTTATCTAGGAATGTGGGGTTCTGTAGGTGCAAAGTACCATAAGCAATAACTGTCGTAATCTAATCTAATAATATATATAAAATGCTTTTGTGGGTACGTAAATACGCAGTTTTCTCAATCACCACCAACCCCAATCAACTTCCCGTTGGGGTGGTAAATACCCCTTGGTCTCCAGGTGGTAGTAAGGGAGTTTGGTTGCGGTGGATGGAAGGAGGTGGTTGTGGGTGGCGAAAATGTTAAAACAAATATTGCTGTCCTTTTCTAACGCATGAGGACTTCTGAAAAGATCTAAAAATTTCTGGAATGGAAAGTTCCAAAATGTGTAAAACGGTTATAATCGATCTGGAATGTTCTAGAAAGTTCAACAAATATCTGGAATGATCTGAAACTATTATAATCGATATAGCATGTTTTGAGAAAGTTCTACAAATTTCTGGCTTCATCTAGAAAGTTCCAAAATGTCAAAAACTGTTATTATCGAGTTAGAATGTTCGAGAACGTTCTAGAAATTTCCAGAATGATCTGGAAAGTTCCAAAATGAGTGCAATTTATTATGATCGATTTAGAATGATCGAGAATGTTCTAGAAATTTTCCGAATGATCTGGAAAGTTCCAAAATGAGTGCAATTGATTATGATCGATATAGAATGTTCGAGAAATTTCTTGAATGATCTAGAAAGTTCCAAAATGAGTAAAACGGTTATAATTGATCTGGCTTCATCTAGAAAGTTCCAAAATGTCCAAAACTGTTATTATCGAGTTAGAATGTTCAAGAACGTTCTAGAAATTTTCCGAATAATCTGGAAAGTTACAAAATTAGTGCAATTGATTATGATCGATTTAGAATGTTCGAGAAATTTCATGAATGATCTAGAAAGTTCCAAAATGAGTAAAACGGTTATAATTTATCTAGAGTGTTCTAGAAAGTTCAACAAATATCTGGAATGATCTAGAAAATTCTAGAATAAATGCAAACTATTATAATCGATATAGAATGTTTGAGAAAGTTCTACAAATTTCTGGCTTCATCTAGAAAGTCCCAAAATGTCCAAAACTGTTATTATCGAGTTAGAATGTTCAAGAACGTTCTAGAAATTTTCCGAATGATCTGGAAAGTTACAAAATTAGTGCAATTGATTATGATCGATTTAGAATGTTCGAGAAATTTCTTGAATGATCTAGAAAGTTCCAAAATGAGTAAAACGGTTACAATTTATCTGGAGTATTCTAGAAAGTTCAACAAATATCTGGAATGATCTAGAAAATTCTAGAATGAATGCAAACTTATAATAGTTTGCATTCGATATAGAATGTTTGAGAAAGTTCTACTAATTTCTGGCTTCATCTAGAAAGTTCCAAAATGTCCCAAAACTGTTATTATCGAGTTAGAATGTTCGAGAACGTTCTAGAAATTTTCCGAATTATCTGGGAAGTTCATAAATGAGTGTAATTTATTATGATCGAGAATTTTTGGATTGGTCTGGAAAGTTCCAAAATGTGTACGAGTGTTATTATTGATCTATAAAAACCAAATCGAAGTGATGTACGTCTAAATATTCTAGAGTGATCTGGTACTGGAAATTTCGGTATATAAATCGAAATTTAGTGACTTTTCGTCAGTTCAATTGTGATTGCAGTCGAGTAAAAAAAAGAACTATTTGAATGTTCTGAAAAGTCTCTCAATATCGAAAATAGAAATCTATAATATGTTAAAAAATGTATCCTTATATATTTTTAATACCATTAAACATGCGATGTATTTTAACCCGAGCAACGCCTGGTTTCGCTGCTAGTTGTGATATACAAGTAAAATGTCCTTAAACATTTCTCAAATGGTTATCTGATCCCAAACTAAGCAAAGCTTGTACTAAATAAATCAAATAACTTATATACTACATACATACATATCGGTTACCGAAAGCTGGCACCTTCACACACACATACGCAATTTCACGATACAGTATGTTTTATTACATTATTACTTCTAATCAGTCAGTCAATTCTAATGGACGAATGCAAAAAAGACCACTCTACATTTATGAGCAGTAGCTAAAGCAAAACAATAACTGTCTCCTTCATACTCATAACCTTGACCGCGCGCGAGAGAGACGGAGAGACTTTTCATGATGCGTATGCAGTGACAGTAGTGACACGTTACGCCGCGCGCTTATTCAGAGACACTACACAAGCGCAACGTGTAAATGTGTTGCACGTGCCAGATTTAGTTAACCGACATTCTTATTAGGATACTAACATCCAGATTCAGAACAAACACACACTATATTTTGTCTTAGGCAGAAATTGAACCTATGACCTTGCGTAGCAGTCAATGTACGAAACCCTACGTCAATAACTAGCACTTATAACAATACGAATAAAGGTCATAATCTACCTTCACTATACTCTATACTCACTGTATGAATTATTTATATTAGTGTCCTGTCCTGGTTTAAAAACATTCTACAGCCTGCATTCTGTTTATTTTTATCAAAATCAATTGGCCTCATTTTGCTTAATAAAATATTGCATAGAATTTTCTTTACATAAATAGTAAATATGTATCTGTTATAAACAGAAATAATTATTTTTCTGATAACAAAATATGTACGAATCGGGTGAAGGGTCCAATATTTTACGTGTCAACTTTTGTGTCATGGAATACATAATAGTACTACGCAGTAGAATGTTAATGTGGCCTTAGACATACGTTATTCCTATTGTTACTGATCTTTAATGTCTATTTTTTATATTACTTAGGTGGAAAACTAGCGTATACGACCTACCGTGGCAAGCGGTTAGCGTAGCTTAGATTGTTGCAACACCAGAATTTGAATACGGGTTTAAAGGAGTCGCCATGTCGACAGTAGAAGAGTCAAAGTGTAGTCAATTGGTGATACATGACTTATGACAATGATGAACTACATGACTGATCCCCTGCCGTGACAGTGTCTCCTTAAGGCGCCTTTACTCAATACAGGAACACAACACTACAGCGTAGGGTTTCCGTTTCAGCTTGGAAAAAAAATCTTACGTTTCTCCGGCTATTCTCCTTTACATTTGTCAACTGATTCTAATGTAATTATATATAATTTTTTTGTCGAGCCGACATCGACGACATCGAGCTCATCGAATTTTTGGAGATCACAGAACCACTCGTGCGATCTTCTGTAACGGGTACTTCCCCAGTTGGGCCGCTCCCAATTTGAACGAGAGAACCCGATATGCCTTTCTGCATATTATTTGGTTCTTGTATTGAACCCTAAACTGTACCCGCTCGGCCACCAGCAATTATTATTGTAGAAGGCCAACAATGAAAGTATTGTGCCCCGCATTAAAAGCTTCGGAATTAGCAAACTTTTGTGAGTTTGCTTACTGTTTGTTGCAAATTTGCTAACTCTTACTTAATGGTTCAGTTGAAATATTCAGTTGTGGGGGAGTTTCGTTTACGCGCACGGAATTATTATTTTATGGACTTTATACGCCTAAATTACGAACTGTATTAAATTATTATATACCTAGCAAAGGCGACATGGCTTCAAGTATAATGTAACATCGTTTTTTGTGAACACTAAAATTATTATTAATTAATTATTAATAAAAAAGACGCTCAGGTTTGCACAGTTATACTAAGTATAGTAAAATATTTATTAGAATCAAGCGCACATAATACCATGGTGGTTACAAAGTTGACCCAAAGAGGTTACAAATGTTTTTTATTTTTTTATTATAATATATAGTAATTAATATGCTCAAACCCAAGAACAATACATCCTTCGCCATAACAAACCCAACATACTTAAGTTATGAATTTTAATTATCTTTCATCGAATACGCGAAAAGCAAATTTTACCATAACAATAATTTCATACCTAAATTGAGAAACTCTTAAGTTTCAAATGCGGGAAAATAAAGAAGATAAAGCTTTATGAATATTTTAACATAATTAGATAGAATATAATTTCAAATTATTGGACTGGTAGAGTCTTTGCGTAACTAGAGAGTAAGCGGCTTTAAAGATTTGCGTTTGGAATCACTTTTTACGCAAGAAATTAGTTTAAAAAGGTCAGATTCAAAGAAGGTTACGAATATTATAATAACAAGCATTGAGAGAGGCCTTCGTTCATCAGAGGACATTATCATATTAACTTGAAAGCCGTAATCACATGAATAGCAGTTCCTGGAATATTTTTTAACTGCGTATATACAGACTTACTCACTGATAGCCTGAAAAAATGGACTACAAGTGACTACAAAATTTTATTTAACAGTAACACAAAATTTGACGACCAATAACCTAAACAGAGTGACTTGCGAACTAAACTTACCAGTAACAAAACTAGTTTTTGTTCGTTACTAAATTATTTTATTAAATGTAACTAAAGTTGGTTTCCCGACAACTAAAGTTAGTTTCCCGACAACAAAACGTCAACTTACATAACTAGTTTTGTAGATTATTTTTTTCAGTGCGGTGGGCTTAAATTGAGCGTAGCGATAAGTCAGTCATCGAATGTCAGATAGAGAGAAGTAGTTGATTCAACTTCTACATTACTTTTAGCTTTCGATAACGATGATGATTAGCACTACTCTCAGCCAGTACAACGACTGACCCATGTCCTATACAACCATTTAAGGATAGATACCTGAATAGTTATATCGGAAAAACTCTGGATAAGCCAAGGAGTGCGTGGTATATATTAGGGACATGCTCTGGGATGAAGGAGGATGGCCAGCCAACTGACCACAATCGACCGACTGTTCAGCCTATAGCCAATATTGGAAGGTCAGAGAGATGTTAATGCAGATTTCGATATAGGCAAAAATCGTGAGGAAACCATACTGCATTATTATTACAGTGCTGTGGTAGGGTACTTTGTAGTACCTGTCTGGAAAATACCTTCATGTTGAAAATTACCTGCTAGTGTATTCAGCGGATGCACTTGAAAGCCTCCACAAAATATTATCATCATTGAGGGATAAATCACTCCTTGTCAACATTACCTTATAACGAGCGAAATGAATATAATTATGTGAGACGATAAATCGATAGGTTTATGAGCAACATAAATTATGTCCCAGATGTATGTTTTTATGACGTACATTAATTTACCATTTAATCACATACCGTGTATTTTATAAGTACACTAATTTCACCAAGTGATTTCACCCGTCTTTGGCTCATAAATAATTCCATTTCTAAAATATCTAACTATTACATGTAAATAAAAAAAAACTGTTCGTAGTTAAGAGCATCACTTGAGAATGGCTGAACCTACATGGCATTTTTTTAACAAGTTCGTAGTCTGGTAAAGTTTTTACGGAAAGAAAAATTGCTAAAGTTGCCCGGTAAATTGTAAAATTCTGAAATAATTGAAAGTGCTTTTTCCAGTTTTACAGCACAACGTCTGTAGCGTCAGCTAAATAAATAATAATCTAAAATACTATTCTTAAAATTAATCTCATTGTAAAATTTTAATTTATTTTAATAAATAATCAAGATTATTTCCTAAATAATCTTAATTATTTCACTTACTTCAATTATTATTGTAATGTTGCAGGGCTTGTGTATTTTATGATTTAAAAAAATACTTCATGATGCAAATAAACTTCGTAAATATTATGAAGGTATACTCGGATTTGAAGTAAAATTCTCAAGAAAAATCGCGTGGAGCGCATAAAATAGGTCAAAAGTTAATGGATTAATGGAAGACCAGAAATCAACTAATTAACAAGAAACCTCCCTGAGCGCTACTATGAGAATTCGATTGTAATTCGCTATAGCAGAGGTGATGACAATTACATTTTCTTCCTATGTTTTTGATATTTTATCCTTCTAAGGTAGCATATAGCCGCGTACAACCGTAGCCTACTTGAAACACCAGGGGTAACACTCAGGCTTAGCCAAACCTTCAAACTTAAAAGGGATTGAGAAAAGTCGCTGCACCGGTAGCGTAAAGGACAAAACGCAGAATTATTTGCTACTACACAGCTATTCTCCACACACTGCCAGTACAGCTCCTCCATATGGAGCTCTGGCGACCTTCGTTAGCGCAGGAACAGAACACCACATTATATTTATGTTATCCAACATACGTATAAAGTAGAAGTGCTTGCTTGAATAATTTAATTTTTATGATTATGAAATTGAGTATATAAATCTATTTTGTTTGGTTAAAAAACGGATAAAATCAATGATCCAGGTCGATTAACTAAAGCTGGCACGTTCAACACATTAACACGTTGCGCTTGTGTAGTGTCTGTGAATAAGCGCGCGGCGTCACGTCGCACTGCATGCGCATCATGAAAAGGCTCTCCATCTCTCTCGCGCGCGGTCATGCTTATGAGTATGAAGGATACAGATATTGTTTTGCTTTTGTTACTTCTCATAAATATTGAGTGTTATTTTTTTTGCATTCGTTCATTAGAATTGATTGACTAATTAGAAGCAATAATTTTATAAAACATACTGTATCATGAAATTGCATATGTGTGAGTGTGAACGTGCCAGCTTTTGTTAACCGACCTTTAACGATTCTTTTAATATTTCACTTTTAGAAAATCATAAAGAAAATAATTCCCATAGTAGGTTCCTCCATGAGGCACCTTCATCCAATTTATTAAGAGCAGGCTCGAAAGAAGCTTGCTAAGGAATTTGTCTGGGTTTATCCGATGAAAGGCGGAAAAAATGAACTTAACCTTTTAGTGGTTATTAGAACTTGGCTATTTACAAGGTTATCTTGTTACTTTCTAATTCAATCCACTGAAGTATCAAGTTCAACCGACCAATCACTGCATCTAAATCTTTAGTGTATCCTTGATTTAGCCAATCAGAACGCATAGTCGGTGGTGGAGAATAGATGTAATAGATTTCAAACCAAATGAACGTCATTGCGCTTCTTTGAGTTGATGGTTCGATGTATCATAGCCTCGAATGAGTTCAAACGCGGGTAAAGCGTGCGGCAGTAGGTAGTATATAATAATTTATGAGCGTATTAAGATCGGGTGACCATTTTGAGGCATGAAAACAGTGTAATGACTTTTTTTAAACGTCGTTGGTTATGACAAAAAATTATAATTTTAGAGAATTTTTTTTGACACATCGCCATTTACTCCCAAATCAAGGAGAGCTTCAAACATGGAAACCTGATTACCTATTTATTATATTCCAACGCTTTACTAGCTCAGCGAGCGGTCTAGAGTTTTGCGGTCCGAGTTCTAAGCACGTTCTCTTTGACCGCCGCGGTCACTGTATTCAATTATCAAAAGCGTTCGCGCCCATCATGTCGCATAGATTACAGTGATCGCGGAACGCAAAACTCTAGACCGCTAGCTGTGGGATAGGTGCGTTAGAGGTGCTTTAAATTACATTTTAGTTGTCATACTAAAATGTACTACTCTTTCCACTAATAAAAAAAATACTTATCGAAAATATAGGTATATCTAGGTGCAAAACCTGCTCAAAACTGACTGAAAAGATTCTATATAACAAAGAGTCTGGAATAAACCATTTTGACTCACAGGATATAAACCCAGATAAAAATATATATATTTACATCCCCAGGGAGCATATTGCTACATTAATTACACAAGGCAATCGGGTTTGCAGTCACGGCCCGTTAGTCGCGTCGCAAAGATACGCAAATACCGCGCGGTCCCATCGCAATCAGCCTGTGTACGGTCCTTATATAAACAGAACCACTGTATATAGTTTCAAACTTATATAAGGCTTCCATCTATAATCTTAATACATTAAATTAAATATGCTGGTTATTCTTCACACATAGCTATGTGAAAACCTAAAAACTACTGGTTTTTAAATAGAATAAATTGGAAATACTACTTTATAAAACCGGGGAAACTCAGAGAACTTTACATTCACATCTCGAAGTCGTTTTGTGTACTTTATTCTACTTTACAAAAGTTTCGAGGAAGTGCGTCGAATGCTCCGTCGTGTGAAGAAAATCTTCCATTCAGCGTTTGAAAATTCACTTCTATTGTTACAAAGTTATAAGTATGTTTTGTATGTCATGGAAGTTTTTTATAATACTAAGACATCAAAAAAGCGTACGGATCACCTGGTGGTAAGCGGATACCGTAGCCATGTGGACCCCGGAGCATCATTCACCAATCCTTCCCCCATTCCAAGGAGCTCTGATGCAGGAACACAACTTAAAGTTATTTGGCTGCGGTATTCTGCAAAGTACTTCCCCAGTCGAGCTGCTCTTTGTGTGAAAAACGCTATGCTCTTCTTCCATTAAGTAATAGAAATAAAAAAGTAGCTATATAAAATCTAAAAGTCGTTGTCAGCATTGTTGCTGGTATCGCAACGGTGGATGGCAATGCTAATTCGTTTTCTGAGAAATGCGCCAGCCGTCTGATCACAACAACCGGTTGAGAAATTTATTATAAGTGATACAAATAATAATGTGATTCAGGACATGCATTTGTGTGCATGAACATGTCTGTATGTCCTCAGTCTGAGTGTAATTTTGTATAATTAATTATGTATTTATAAACAAAAAGTAGTATATGTATTATATCAGTTATCTGGTTTCCATAGTACAAGCTCTGCTTAGTTTGGGATCAGATGACCGTGTGTGAGGAATGTCTCAGGATATTTATTTATTTACCTTAAAAGATCTTAAACACAATTTTGTGAGCTCCTTTTTCAAAGCAATGTCTTTTTTCGTTCCAGGTTACCACTTAATTTCCACCAAACTTACCACTTACTAAATTACTAAAATGCAATAACATATTGGACTATAACAACTTCACACAACAACCAACCAAAACCGTATAAAATCAAACAAAAAACCCAAACAACATATATATAGTGAAACATCTGTCAGTATGTAAATAGCCGAGCGTTCTAATGTTTGCCTGCAATCATAAAGTGCTGTACCAACGCTGTTTGTAGCTAGCGTATGACGTAATTGACTGTGAAAATATATGGAAATATCGCTTCAGCTATTTATTTGGAGCCGTAAAATAAGCTTCATGTAACGTTGATAGTTTAGAGGTATTTACATCGATTGCTGATGGGCGTGAGTTGCAACTTATTACGGTTAATGAGATACAGCCTTCAGCTGACGGCGTAGTATTTTCGCGTCACGTAGTACTTGAAGATATATAACAAACTTCCCATAGAAATAAAGCTAAGGGATGATTACAATTCTTTTAAAAAAACATTAAGGTGGCCCTCTGCGGCCGGCGCAACTTCAACGCAAGCATAGTCTAAAAGCTTGTTGTTTCATCCAACGTAATGTTTGACTGCGAAAAAAGAGAGACAGCATCAGAGCCGTCGGTTATCAGTCGGTAAATTCCGCTGATCACTCGCAGTCGCTTCGCTAGGTCGTCATTCATGATTTCGCATTCATAAAACTTGTTCCAGGAGTATACTTCTTGTGAAAAAATCTTACAAGTTTGTGAAAAAAAAGTTAGTTATTTAGAATCTCCAATACATTTGCAAGCCTGGTATCTAAATGTTTTCTTTACTTTTACAATTTATAGGTACATTAGATATGGCCAAAGTTCAGGCAAAAACGCTGTTTTTCGGAGGCTTTGACTGAATTTGTTACACACTTTTTTTTAATTACGCCTAGATACACGGCTAGATATAGTGCACAAGGTACTAATTTGTTCAAAACATCTAACGAAAAATGTTTAACAACGCCATAATAAGTACAGAGGTTTTGTATGAAAAGTATGACGAATTGAGTCCTCTTAAACAATTTTCTTATAGGTGGGGCATATGAGTACCTCACAGAGGGTGAAAAATTTTCTGACATTGCATTTCTTGTTGTCGTTAATCTTATTTCATTGTAATTATATTGATAGTATTTTTTATTTTAAATTGTTTTTCTCATAATTAATTTATATTCAGTGTACCAATTTTATTGTCGGCAGCGACAACTTGCACGCCACACATGTCGAATACAGTGAAACCTACCTTTTAACTTGTACCACCTTTTATATGTACCTGTATTGCAAATAAAGAATTTGAATTTGAATTGTCGTCAGTATGCACTGCTGGTAATTTGGTACGTAAGTATTACACCCAATGCACCAAGGATGGTGGGTTGATGTAGTCACGACAACACAGCGAGAATGCTAGGGAGAAGTATCACAGTTCCTCCGGGACGGGCTATCAAAGCGCCGTGCGTAGACGGGTGATCTTCTGCACGAGAACCGTCTATAGCGGAAATGGCGACCACTGTAGGATTTGAGCCGGAGCCACTTCTCCTGGGGCAGTCAAGTTCAATGTTCTTATTCCACTCTCAAGCAAACGCTGTCGCAGATACATGAGAAAGAAGTACACGTTTGTGCTGTTTCCCGACTTCCATGCTGTCGAAGTCGCGAAAAACTAAA
Source organism: Polyploca ridens (assembly GCA_951394255.1). Taxonomy (NCBI): domain Eukaryota; kingdom Metazoa; phylum Arthropoda; class Insecta; order Lepidoptera; family Drepanidae; genus Polyploca; species Polyploca ridens. Next base: position 9,507,027 of record OX596267.1, read on the forward strand.
TATAAAATAAATATACTTCTACTATATTATTTTACAACTCGGGATATACAGACATTGATTTTATTGAAATTAAAAGTAAATGTATAAATGATAAATAACAGACACAGCATTGATCCTTGTATAAATCAGTAATATACAGGGTATCAAAAAATCCCCGACATAACCGTAACGAAAGCATATTAGACACCAATCAAAGTAACTTTTCATTGAAAATATTGTTGAGAAATATTTTGCATTTTTTACACATTTGAGTGAGCGTGTGGGAATAACTGTGTACTTTGCTTGTTTTTATTTTAGCGTCCTGTTTATAATGAAATAATAATAAGGTAACTTTGGACAAAATATCGTAACATGATAAATAATACATGTATACAAAAAAAAAATATAATTGCAACTTTGAACCTCAATATCTCCGAAACCCGTAACTTCCCAAGCATGGCTCCATATACAAAAATGATAGTATTTATTTGGGTATTATGTGGGTTTCGGTAATGTCGGAGAAAAAAAAACATCCAGCATAAGGAATATTATATTAAATCTGTAAAAATACTAAAGTCATTGTGTGTGAAGAATCGTAAGAAAACGACTTCCTTTGTCGTTAACAAAACCTATAAAATCAAAGAACTCATAGCAACGCTATGAATAAAACATTGTTACCAAAATAAAGATAGTACCGTAGCACAATATAAAATCCTAAGCAACAAACACGAAGATGGCTGTATAAAAATTCAATATATGAAATTATTCATTGGAAACGGAGCAGGTAGCTCATGTATTATTCGGTACTGTCTTGTTATTTGGGCCCGCAAGAATTGGGTCCACCGATAAATCCGATAGACACTCCGCCGCATTACCTTAGAAGTGTCCTCCTGTTACATAGTACTGTAACATACCTGTTATTATTTGGGATTTACAATTAGGAATCGGAATTGAATTCTCAACAGAGAGCGGTTGTTAGGTTAGTTTTACTTGTTTCACGCGTCACCTAGTCTTCCCCCTTCCCCGATGAGCTCTGGCGAACCTATTTACATGCAAGAACACAACATTGTTATTTGATTGCAGCATATGTAAGGTTATCGGCTCTTCGAGCGATGTGGCCTGCCCTTTGCCACTTCAGCTTACTAACTCTACGAGCTATATCCATCGTTTTCGTTCTCCTACGAATTTCCTCATGTCGGACCTTGTCACGTAGAGAAATTCCGTGAATAGCTCTTTCCATAGCTCGCTCAGTGACTGAGCTTATTTATGCGGCCAGCAGTGAAAGACCACGTCTCTGTCCCGTATGTCATCACTGGTAACACGCACTGATTGAAGACATTTGTGGTATTTTGAACGCGCTGGAACTGGAAAGCGCTGAGTGGGACGACCTCCCACCATGTGGACCGACGACCTGGTCAGAGTCGCTGGGCGCCGCTGGATGCTAGCGGCCAAGAACCGTTCGAAGTGAAACTCAATGGGGCAGGCCTATGTTCAGCAGTGGACATCCATGGGCTGATATGTAAGGTGGAGGGAGGTATTTCCCCAGTCGAGCTACTCTTTGAGGGAAAAAACGCCATGCCGAGTTTCAGCCAAATTCTTGTGAGTATTAAAATCCAGTTTTTTTTTTTTGAGTTAATAATTAATAGGAATATAAGTAAGATTAAAATTACCTATACAAGCCGATAAAAACATTATTTAGCAAATAATACGAACTCGTATTCGTATTGTTACAAAGATATTCGAAAATCCTAACTAAATTATCACTTCAAATACATTTTTTTTATTGGTTTAAAAAATCACATTCCTTTCTTGGTCACAAATGTATCGCATATACAAAACAAAAACTAGGTTGTTTTCGATTGTTATCTCAATTATTCGCAACGTAAATCGTATCGATACTGTGTAACACTAACAAGCAGTCCATTTGACTTGTAGAAAAACCTCTCCGGGGATATTCCACTTTCCGAGGACGCAGAGGAATAGGAAATACAACCCAATGTTGTTCCGATTTAATTAGATTCCGAACGTTTAAATGATTTTGGGCCATGAGCGTGTAAGCTATAAAATGAATTGGTTAATAAACTTTAGTATCGTCTATTTAGTTTACTATAAAAATGGAGTCGTAGTATTCAGGTAATCCACGTTAAGGTTTTTCGTCCCAATGTTTTAAAGATACCATACCCAATCCCTTTGGATCAGACATTTCGATAGATCAGTAAATAAGTCAATATCTAAGTATCAATAACAATCAATAACTTAATAACACTTTGTGATAATATCAAATACATAAGAAGCATTGGAGCACATTCACAAAGAAACTATTCCTAAAGTAGTTTGGAAAAAAAACGTCCTTTTGTTTGAAATCTATTTTGCCAATTCTCCACCACCAACCGACAATGTGCTCTGATTTGCTAAAAGGATCAAGGAATCCCTAAAGGGATTTATCCTCGATGACGTAAGATAACAAACGTGGCAATGAAACGCGTCGGATAAAGTATCTAACAAACCAAAACCTGTCCAACCAATCAACACGATCACCATTATTTACAACCCGCCAAAAACCTCTCACAGCCTCGCACATCCCATAAACCAAACACGTGAATTTTCATTTTTCAGCAGTGATGCTGAATATAGTCGCATGTAGTTCCCACTCGTGTGAGTTGCGCGTTCAGTGTACGTGTATAAATTAAGCTACATTGCACCGAATGGAATCGGAGCGTGCAAGATATATGGCGACAGAGAATGGTCCATTTGGACTGCTAGTGCCAGGGAGCCACTTGGTCACGTAACTGTGTTATCTAGTATATGTATTGTTGTATTTAAATGTTTCTTATTTGCTGGGAATGAGAAGGAAAGTATTGTCAATATAGGTAGGGGCACAATGAAAGACAAAAACTAAAGCGTCTATATAAGCTTTCATACACAATAGTAACATTTCAGATTTTGTAGAGCTATATTCGATATTATATTGAATGCTGAAGTAATGAAGCAATTTGGCAAAAATATGGTAAGGTCTATAAGCGCAAAAATTGCACTTAATACTGTGTTTTATCATTTTTTTAAAATAGCATGTCATGAAAGTCTTGGGATCGTTTCTTCTTCGATGCTGAGCAAAATTATTTCTGAAATATGGTTTTCATTGGATCCTCAATTCGTCTGTATCTATGCTTAGGTATATTTTTTTTTATTGTTAATCATTTGGAAAAAAAAAACTAACATAGATTGTCCAAAAAAAAATTTTAAAAATGTAACCTTGCTGAGTTTCTTGCCGGATTCATCTCAGTTGAAGGCCGAGTTCCGAACCAGTGGTATATAACTTCAGTAAAATTAAATATGACTTTCATAAGTATCCTTCTGAGGCCTAAATTGAATAAATGACCTTGACTTTAAGTCATGATCCTATACTAGAGTTTCAACACAAAATATGAACTTTGTCTAAACAAGCAGTCATGAACAGTACCTAAGTCAAGAAATCCTCAAACTTTTAAATACAGCCTGAAGAAGTTCCTCTGTTCGTTCCTCCGGTAATGACCGATGTCTCTTCCAACTTATAATGATCAGCTCCGTTAACTTGTAGAACTTGTACAAGTTACTTGAAAACATCCGCCAGTCGAATAGCGAGTAGCGAAAGAATCTTGTAACTACTGCTTGGTTGGCGGCTTGTAAGACCTTTTAGGAAAATTTCAAAGCAGATTGATTGAGTAATTAATCTTTTAGAGCTCCCGGAACCCATGAATTTCAGGGTTTGCCTGTCCATCGTGTAACAGGCATTTTACTCAAGAACTATTGATATAAATGTATATGACTGGAATTTAACACGGGACGTGAAGCTAAACATAGGAAACGTGAAATTATCTCTCACAATATTTGCCGTGGTAACTGTATTTTTTTTATTTTATATGTGCTCTATAGAATTAGTTATTTATAATAATTATCAGTATTTTCAACAACAGAAGTAACTGCCACATCAAATTACTAATATAGCTCCCTCGAAAACACTAAACTTAGTCTATTATTTCAGAAATACCATAAGTCTTCAGATTACATCATCAGAATTTAAATTCTAAGTTTGCGGCGTAGAGTTTACTTCCAATGAACACAATGTATTCTTGACTTTGATTGTATTATACTTTAGATAGTTGCCAAAGACAGTTCGCCTCATAAACGCAGACCCATCCTCCTGTATCACTCTTATAGCGTGCTCTAGACGTTAAAAGGGTCTCATTTGATGGACGACCCACCAATAATCACATTCGCCGATACAATTTCATACCCAAACCTAATTTTGGTGACAATATACTTTAGCATCTACAAAATAAGGGTGATATGAATAGATGGTGTAAAGTTGTGAAAATGAGAAGTTGCTGGGTGATAATGGATTGGATGTCGTTGTCACATCATTGTATAAGCTTTAGATAGACTTTGTTGGATTTATAAGGTTTATCGTATCAGTTGTATAGTTACATAGAGTATTTATAGTTACTTGAATATTGCGGAAAATACATTTATTTAGGCGCCGGTCCTACAGTGAGGTCTAAAGTTCTACGGTCAGAGTTTTGCGTACTCCTTGACCGCTGCGGTTGCTATGTACAGTAATGAAGAACGCGGGACGCAGAACTCTTAAAACTCTAGACTGCTTGCTTTGGGATCGGCGCCTATAGACCATATATATTTATGTAAATTGATCGTGACGGTCTGAGGGTCTACCATCAACTCTTACAGTGATTCTTGAGTTCGACCATCAAACATTTGTTAAACATGTCTGAAGTCTGGTTGTACTTATATTTGGCGCGCTTGGCTATCACGCCGCAGATCGTGGTTTCGATTCCCATCCAGGACATGCATTTGTGTGCATGAACATGCCTGCATGTCCTGAGTCTGGGTGTATTTATCTTCTCTTCTCTAAATAGTATATTATAATGAAGTCGCTTTCCGCGTTTGTCTGTCTATATATTTTGTTTACGAGATACATCAAAATGATGTATCACAGATTTAAAATGAGCAAGAAACAGTATTCGCGATACCATGACCGGACGGGGAACGGGAAAATCCGGAATCGTATCAGTATAGTTCCGGAGATTACCTCCTACATCCGAACTTAGAATCTTTACCTCACCTGAATATTAATGTAGATATTAGATTATCTCATCATTATGCTCATTTATTAAAAGCTTTTACTTAGTTTCACCTGTCCCGGTGTTGCGTGTCGCGGCGCGAATATGTTTCCATAGAGCGATTGGTAATGCAGGGTAGATGGCACCAGTGCACGTGAGAGATCACCCATGCGATGGACCGACCAAGTTAAGGCCGCAATAGGCGGTCTCATCAATGACTGCACCAGAAGGGCAGCGGTTAGGGTCGAATGGCTGCGTGTTGTGAAGCGCGCCGCAAATCACACGTCATGACGACCACGACCACTCTGTCATGAGTGGCACGCGCAGCGTTGCCAGATATTTTTTCGGGCAAAGCGGGATTTTGTCGCCTCTTAAGCAAAAAAAGCGGGATTCTATCGCCGAAAGCGGGACATCCTAAAAAACGGCCAAGTGCGAAACGGACTCGCGCACTGAGGGTTCCGTAGAAACTTGTAGAGGTAAATAGTTCATTCATCACGGGAATCGAATCTCGAAGATTTTTTCCCTTTTTTTCGATTATGCTGTACCTACGATAATCGCAAACGTGTTTGTGATGTAACTACAAAATCTTATATACGGCCGTATCTTTTGATTGCCTTGACTAGAAGTTTGATTTTTGTATGTCACTGTGACAAATAGCGCACTTTGGCGCGGTTCTCCTTACATCACTGCTATACCTTACGGGAAAGCTGGTGTTATTTCTGTGCAGTGGTGTCTATAATTTGCCACTTCTACGTCCAACGATGATTTCATCGTCGAGTAATCCTCGAAAAGCGGGACTGAGCCTGTCCCGCGCGGGACATTTAATTTTGGGCTAAAAATCGGGACGTCCCGCCAAAATCGGGACGTCTGGTAACGCTGGCCACGCATGACAAGAAGTCCCGGTGTCTATGTGTCTGTAATCAAATCTTGCAAATGATATTTGTACAACTACCCGGTTTCCGATTGAGCTAAAATTTTGCATACATATGTAAGATGACAGTGCAATATTATTCTGACATGGAGGTAATATAATACTTGTTTCATATTTAATTGAGTTAAATATGTAACCATGCACACTTGTACAAACAATCAACACAATAAAATAACAAACTAGCAATATTCTATCACATAACGATGCTTTAGTTTCCAGCATTGTGCAACTACCTGCAATATGACGTCTATCTAAATGTATACAATGAAAGAATGGATTCCAAATTCAATCGCTCCAAAACTGTGACGTAATATAAAAAAACCGGGCAAGTGTGACTCGAACTCGCATACGGAGGGTTCCGTACAATCAAAATAATATTAACTAACTCAACTTTGCTATGAAATTAATAGTAACCGTAACAAAAACAACCGGCCAAGTGCAAGTCCGACTCGCGCACCGAGGGTTCCGTACAGACTTGTAGGTACATAAATAGTTCGTTCATGACGGGAATCGAGTCTCGAAGATTTTTCCCCTTTATTCCGATTGTTATTTTTTTTGTGAATTTTGATTTTTTCGCTGCTCCAATCATAGAGGTATCAGTTAAGGTATTTGATATTAATTTCAGCTTGTTACCTCTACGCGTTCCTGAGAAAAAGGGTCCTGACAGACGGACAACAAGGTGATCCTTCTCACCGGATTCTTCTCAGTTGAAAGCCGAGTTCCGAACCGGTGGTAACTTCAGTAAATGTGACCTTCATAAGTGCCCTTCTGGGGCGTAAATTAAATAAATGGCTTTGACTTTGACTTTGACTCTAATCCTACAAGGGTTCTGTTTTTTTATTTTGAGGTACGCGAACCCTAAAAACCATTTTTCCGTTCAACCTCTGTTAATACCAGAGATAGCATATTGGTAGCCAATCGATACGCATAATTTCAATATACTCGAATGTTGAATCGTAAAAATGACCTCGCGGCGGAAGCATTCGATACATCTGTTTCACAATGGCGCCGATAATTTACGGTTCAAATTCCGGTTCCGAACGACAATTTGCGATACTGCAAAGTTTGGTATTGAAATGAAGTCGGTATTGATTCAGATTCTTGTTGAAATGTGCCGTAATTAAAAGTGATTCATGGTTTTCATCCATTAAGAAGTTTTGCAGAGAGTGAGAAAAGCAATAGTCTTATTTTGTTCGTAAATCATGTTCATCAAAGTTATCAGATCTCATGTAGAGCCAAGCTTATAACTCTACATGCACTTACTCTACAAGCCCTAACTTCACAAACTCTACACACCGTAGTCAAAATATGTGGCTTGGCCGTTTCACTACTACAAGAGTTATTGAATAATAATAATTAACTTTTTAACAAAAAAATAAACCGCCTTCAAAGTACACTAAAAAGTATAAAATAACTCTTATCTGACACTGTTTTGAAGTGAGCGAAATCGCATGACGTGTTCTATAGAAAATATTTCGCTGACTTCAAAACAGTGTCAGATAAGAGTTATTTTATACTTTTTAGTGTACTTTGAAGGCGGTTTATTTTTTTGTTAAAAAGTTAATTATTTTTGAATTTTTAGTTTCATTATATACTGAATACATCTGCGTAACCCTTTCGAGTGTACAGGCCTGATGTTTTGTTGTGTGATTGCGTAAACAATGCATATTTATGCGATAGTAGCAATCGCGGCTGATTTACTGTAATTTTTTTAAGTGTTCCGTTGTCTATCTCCGAAACTCATCATCAGATCTATATGAAATTTATATGGGACCATTTCGGAATATACCCCTTTCGAACAAAAAAAGAATTTTGCAAATCCGTCTATATATGACGGAGTCATGCCCGAACATACATAAAAAAAAAAAAAATATAAACATCCGAATTGAGAACCTCCTCCTTTTCTTGAAGTCGGTTAAAAAAGTTATGAAAGGTGAATACATTTTTCACCTTACTCCCATGTGACGGTAGCGAAACGGCCAAGCCACATATTTTGACTAAGGTGTAGAGTTTGTGAAGTTAGGGCTTGTAGAGTAAGTGCACGTAGAGTTATAAGCTTGGCTCTACATGAGATCTGATAACTTTTTGACAGTGCGAGCCATGTGCGAGTCTTGGCAACATTTTACATAAAAATGTTTTTGGTGGGATACTGTTTTTCCTGAACATACAATTTCTTTGGTGAAAATCAGGTGTAGACTCTCTGTAAAAAGTTTCAGCTCAGAATATACAGGTCGTTGTTTTGGTCAGCGAATGATCAGCGACGAGCGACTCAGGGTCGATTATACAAATGATACTGTTGCTAAAAAAAATATAAAAAAAATACTTTATTTTTTTTTAATAAGAAAAATAAAAAAATTAAAATTTTGAAAATCATGTAATAAGCTAAAGTGTAGACATAATACTCAACAGGAGTACGAGGGAGTAAAGGGGTGGGGCGATGGCGGCTTGCGCCTAGCTCTAGTCTGTGCACGTGCCTAGTAACCATACTTTGCGGTAATTTTATTTCAAATTGAATACGGTATTTCTCAACATATTTACAGTATTTAATGGAATTAAGTCCATTTTTGGGGAATATATGTTATCTACTACCGCTCCTGGGTCACTTGTCGCCGACCAAAACAACACCCTGTATAATAGAATATCATGTATTTGTTTGAAACATGTACAAAATACGTGTAGTACAATAATAATGTGGCTCAACGTGTTTCACCAATTACTGGCATACAAAATAATATTTACAATATCAAAATTTTGAATTTTGATGATACATTAAATCAATAAAAAAAATATTATCAATTTTTTCAACACACTCGTTCCTAAGGTGACATTTATTCCAAAATACAAGTCTGTTTTTTCCTTGCAAGTGTGTTGAAAAACGTCGTATGATACGCATGTGCATTGATTATTACACTCTCGGCTTTGAGTTTCAGTTCTAAGTATGGGGAACCCCCAAAATTTATTGTTTTTTTTTCTATTTTTGTGTGAAAATCTTAATGTGGTTCACAGAATACATGTACTTACAGTAGTACCCAACTGATATGGCTTACCGATGTACCTGCGCAGAAGATACATTTTCAATGCGCGGGAAATACTATTGGTCGGCAGCTGCCGCCATGTTAGCGCGCGCCGTGCGGAGGGACGTGACTTGCGAGTGAGACGGAACTAACAGCTACAGTGTATTATGAACCTTATAGTAGTGATCTAAGGTTGATTTTAAGTTTTAAGCATTCTTTCGTTAATCTTCGGGGCCATACTTTATTTTCTGTGCGAACGAAGATTCACGACGCGCCTTATCAGTTGGATAATACTGTACCAAGTTTCAACAGTGGCCCTGATTCTGTTGTACACAACTAAACTAATTTTAATGTCACTATGTCTCTTTCTAACAAAGAACATAAGAAAAGGATGTAAGAAATTTAGTCCTGTCAAATTCGTCCAATGCTTGTTTTCAATATAAATTTAGTCGCCATCTATCGTGGTTACGCCTAAATACACGCAAAATAAGACGGCAAAGATAAATTTTACAACTTAAAATATGTTCTATCCTTTTTCAATAATGTTCGTAAGAAAGAGATGAGATGTGTCTAAAATTAGTTTAGTGCGATTTACAACAAAATCGGCACCAGTATAGTTCTTATAGTTTCGGAAAAATGTGGCTGTGACATACGGACGGACAGACAGACAAACAGACATGACGAATTCATAAGGGTTCCGTATTATGCCATTTGGCTACGGAACCCTAAAAAGTCAGTTGGCAATGACGTAATATTTTCTTAAGATTCGATAGTAATTAATTCCTTAATCTCAACACAGCACAAGAGTTCCCAGTACGAGCCCCGTTTTATAATGAACGACTTTACTTAATGCCTCCCCGAATTTTAATTATACTAAGAAATTAAGGATTATGTTGTAAAATCCATGCTGATCTCAGTACTTGAGAGTTGAAGGTTTTAATAAAATATATGCGTGCTCTAAAGCCATGTATTTAAGCCCCTTCGTCTTGATGGGATGAATTCGTCAGACGTCGAGCAATCCATTACTAAATGAATGACGTTTTCAGCGATAGAAATGTTACTGGAATGATCATAATGTTGAGCGTACCTTTTTACATGTTTTGGTAGACCAAGCAATATCTTATCAAATCATAGAAGCTAAATTTGTTTGACCCACAGATATAGAGAGATGGGCCACCGCTTGGATTTAGATTAGACCTGCAGGGCTATTTTAAAACGTCGGGTTCGATATCGGAAACGGATTCAAAAATTTCCGAGGCGAATTTAAGTAATTGCTATTTTAATTTAATCGAATTGATATTTCCGTAAAGAAACATCAAAAATATTCGAATTCGGAAATCAAAATAGTAATTGCGGAAAATCGCCTCGGTCGTTTTTTGAATCCGTTTCCGATATCGAATCCGATCGTTTTAAAATACCCCTGCTGATGTTCCACGAAACTCCCCACTTAACATCACAACTACACGTAAACGAACGCCAATAGTAGAATTTTTTACTCACACAGCCCAAGAACTCACTTGTTCGTAAGCGCTTGTAAATACGCACTAACGTGCTCTCGGAGCTACACACAAACATGCGTGTATAGAGATAGATGGACGAATCGCATGACACGATTTTCATTGCATGTTCGAAACGAAGTTAGCCTTACGCTCCTGTAAAACTAAACAGCAATGTATGCACTTTATGGTCTTTGTTCACTTGGTAATGACCTAGATAAAACCATTTAAGGTATTTTTGGGATTTATACTTTAAATATGTGAAAAAATTAAAAGTGATAAGTGATATCATGATTCTTGTAGTTCACATGTAGGCTTTGATTTTTGCAGTCGATCACTTAACAATACGGCATTTAAATAAATATCGTCCGCTCGCGCTCTTACCTCGAATCGACTGACGCGATTTTTGCGGTGTACGCTGAGAACGCTGCATATAACTGTCTCGCGTTCCGCTTTAGACAACCTCTCTCTCGATCTCTGTGGTTTGACCTCTTTATGATATTACCAGAGATCATTAAGAGGTCATTTTTCTTTGGCATTCTTATAATGGACACGGTATAAGGCTAATTCTTCACGATGCTATGTACAAATCTCTCTTCAGAAAGAAAAAATGATATCATTTAAGATTAAGGATATTGGTTCAAATAAAAAACCTTCTTGAAACGCCTACACATTATTGCGTACAGCTAAAAGCAACAATTTATATCAAATGATCCGCCTCCAACATGTACTGTCAACATAAATAACCCACATAAACCTTTTAAGGGCCTACTCTATACAAAATTAAAATGGTACCATTAAATGAGCATAGGAATTAAATATTAAAGCTGCGTGATACATTAGCCTAGAGCCCAATGTCCCGAATACAAATTGCTCGCTTTTATCTCTTATTGGAATGAAGTAAATTGGTCAATATGTCACGCTGAGACATCGACCTGTCTTGACGTTGACAAAGGAGTCATGGCGAAACATGTTTTTTGGCATATAAAAGAATTAAACAGATAAACGCGTTTTTTTTTTTTTTTTACTGTTTATAGGCCTGTGTTTGACCGCAATCTCACCATGGTAAGTGATGATGTGGCCGAAGGTGGTAAGCACACAAAGCCTAGAAGGAACTGGCTCTCAAGTGCAGCTATCGGAACACACCGAAAGGTGCTTGGCGATAGATTTTCAACATGAGGGTGGTAGCCAGCCAGGCGGGTACTACAAAGTACCCTACCACCGTGCTATGGTTTCCTCACGATGTTTTCCTTCACCGAAAGCTCAAGCTCATTGTAGGATTCGAACCCGGGACCTTCGTCTCGGTATCCGACGTCACAACCACTAAGCTATCATCGCCTTAAAACAGGATTCCAAAAAAAAATTGATAATACTTCTTTGGCAAAAAAAGTTGTATTAGATAATATACCCCTTTATTTTGGGGTTATATAATTACCCCCCTTATTCATAATCGCTTTTTAACTAAATCAGTGTAATAGTGTGCCCCGTCTCGCTCTTTCGATCACCAAATGTCACCTGTCAGATAAAGACTTCGGAATTTCAGCTAATCAACGTTTGATAACTTTATCGTGAATAAGGGGGTTAGACTATCGCAATATTAAAGGGTTTTATTAATTTGCTATGAATTCTTCAGAAATTAACTCTCCGTCACTTTTGCCACTACGAAATTGAATTCCATCTTTTTCATATCAGTGAGGTTAAAGTAACCTTTTCACTTAAATATTTAAGTGAAATGGTTACTTTAAAAATGGGTCGAAAATCTGCTCTTCCCTAATATTCTTAACGTCAACGATACGGATAGAACTACAGTCAATCCTACAGTCAATAGACCGCGATCGAAAATTTTCCTCCTACCCGCATTTTCCCTGAAGAATCAAACTCTTCTACCGAATTATAAGTGTAACTTTGTTATAGTTTTTTCCCCACTAAACATGCTTAATTGTATTTTCCCGGAGTTTTTGTTGTGAAAGAAGCTCCGGCAAGTTTCCACACAATCTATATAGTAATAGTCAGCCCCTACAAACCTCCTTACGGTCTTCGCCCCGGTAAATCAATAAGGGGAACCCACTTTCCTGGAACTTGGTAAACTCTTTCAAGCAACTGAATAGCGACTACTATATTGTGAACTTAACCTTATTAATTAATTAAGACACGTTATAGTTTTGAGTTTACGACACGTGTAGTTATAAAATACGTAGACGCATGTCAAAATACTTCACGATCGCTAAGACGGCATATAATGCAGCCGCAAACTACAATATAGTCACTGTGAGGTCGCAAACTCGATAATCCGACATCCGACAAATCCGATTAACTGATCATTTTAAGAGTGCGTACCAAGCCAGAAAAATATGGCAATGTCAGATGAAACCAACTTATATCTAATCTTCGCGTGCAGATGAGATGGAGATAGCGTGTTCCGCGGAACAAAAATGAACTAAGCGCTTTTTATCTAAATAACTCGTAAAGTATAGAATATTTAAAAAAATCGTTAGTAGCAGCCCTAGGTCATATGTTAGTGATATTATTTATCGAATTCTTGCCTTAATTAGATACACCATGAACGAATAAAACCGAAAATTCATTATTATTAGAGGTAGCTTTGTGATTTTTTTCTATCGAGGAAATTTCATTCCATTATGTTTTTGCTCAGATAGAACCCTCGCGTATATAATGAAAATACCCATATAAAAATATTTATATTGAAAACAAGCATTGGACTAATTTGACAGGACTAAATTTCTTACATCCTTTTCTTATGTTCTTTGTTAGAAAGAAACATAGTGACATTAAAATTAGTTTAGTTGTGAACAACAGAATCAGGGTCAATATCGGACGGAGACTCAAGCACACATAGCAAAATATTAAAAGTACGTCTACGACAAAACAACTGTAGAATAATTGAAAACTGTTTTACAAAAAAAAAACTGAAGCTGACTTCAAAGTACACTAAAAAGTCATCAAAGCCTGGCTTGGTGACAATGGTCACAAAGAACAAAAAAATATTTTCCAAATCTGTTAATAAATGACGGAGTTACGAGATAACAAACATAAAAAAAAACAACCGAGTTGAGAACCTCCTCCTTTTTTTGAAGTCGGTTAAAAAGTAGAATTGCTGTAATCGGTCGTACTATATACCACTTTGTTCCTTACTAATGTCATATAAGTGAAAGTGAGTCTATTAGCATGTCTGTTTATTACACTTTCAAGTCTAATTTTCGCAGAGACGTGGCTCAACCGATGAATTAATTACAAAGCAAATTGTTATCCCAGAAACGAGAAAAAAAACGCGAAGCACGGCTAGTATTTGGATATACCGATACATATTATATTATACGTAAAACTAAGCTAAATAAGCAATGAAAATTTCAATTCCATCCATACTTATTAACAGAGACAATATAAAAGTTTTCCGTAGTCCCAACACTACGTAGTGTTTTACTTTACTCAATTAATCTGTCTGCCGTCACGTAGATACACAAACTTGGCAAATCGCGACTCACAATAATCAAATTGGCTCTGCGCACTTGATTTGATTTGACGTCTTCATCCAATTCAATCATTTACTGGAAAAACAAACGGATATTGAGGTGGGTATTCTTATTGTTATTCGATAATAATATCCATTTAACGAGCAATATTTGTTTCTATAGAACCGTTTTTGCTATGTGGCGGTTTTGTCTCGACTCCATATTTTTCATTATTTTACCTAAAAATAACTTAAATTATACAGGACGAGTCGAGACCATGGGACCGTGAGGGTCCGAAGCTCGCCGTTTTGCTCGCACTTTGTCATCAAAATTGATCGAAACGTTTTTTTTTTTTTTTTTTTTTTTTACTGTTTATAGGCCTGTGTTTGACCGCAATCTCACCATGGTAAGTGACGATGCGGCTGAAGGTGGTAAGCACACAAAGCCTAGAAGGAACTGGCTCTCAAGTGCAGCTATCGGAACACACCGAAAGGTGCTTGACGACAGATTTTCAACTTGAGGGTGGTAGCCAGCCAGGCGGGTACTACAAAGTACCCTACCACCGTGCTATGGTTTCCTCACGATGTTTTCCTTCTCCGAAAGCTCAAGCTCATTGTAGGATTCGAACCCGGGACCTTCATCTCGGTATCCGACGTCAATACCACTGAGCTATCATCGACGTCCGGAGACCAGCGGGCGGGGAGCTTTTCCCGCCAACGCGTCAGCTTGGTTATCCAAAGAGGAAACGCTGCCAGCCCTCTGGGAACCTTGCCGTTAATCGGAAGCAGCGGCAGATTTGAGGAAATTTACTATTTATAGATTATATTTTGTACAATTATACAAGTGGGTATATTTCATCCCGATAGATCTTTCAGTATTTGTCCATAATTTACTAGAAAGCTGCTTCTACAAAATGTTCAATGTGAATCAATCGTTGAGAATTAGAAGCGCAAAGGAAAACTACATCTCGAATTCAGCACGAATACCGCAACCACTTTGGCAACAGCTTAGAGAAAAATATACAGTGCTTCTGTCTGCAATTTAGTAAAACGAAATGTTTGACTTATTTAGTTTTGTGACAATCTTCTGATTATAAAAATGTTGTCAACTCTACTATAACTGAGAATAAGAGAATTATTTAGACAAATTATACAACGTTTGAAGGGAGCCAGAAACGAGTGTTAAATATAAAATAATATTAAATTATGTTTATATAATTATAGATCGTGCCATCCACGAAGATGCGCCACTCTTTTTCCTAATAGTTTTGCAAGTGTATTTTTCGCTAGTGTTGTAGCATAGATTACTAAATACTACTACCACTACGTAAGTTTTACATTAGCGAAAGGATACACACTTGCACTGTAAGCTATTAGGAAAAAGAGTGGGGCGCGTCTTCGTGGATGGCACGATATATAACTGAAGTTGTTTAGCAATTGAAGACCTTAACGCACCACGCAGCGTAGCGCGTGAATGCGTGTTTGTATAGAAAACACGCACAGTTCAACACACAGAAAATGCATCCACGCGCGTTCATTCGGATCACGCGCCTGCAAGCGGAGAAACATGCGCACACGCGCGTGCTTGCGCGGCAAGACGCAAGGTATGGCACACCGAGTCTCGCAGTGCCGTGCGTGATTTTGGATGGGCTCTGCACTGCACTATCACCACAGCGAACGGTTTTGAATGAAATGAGTCAGAGCCGCCGTGAATCCACAAAACGCAACTACGCGCGTGTGTGCGTAAAAAACCCGCACGATGATGCAGATCTGCACTCCCGCAAGTACGCGCGTAGGTGAGTTGACACGCAACATACAGCGTGATGCGTGGCAGTGCGATAACCGCCTTTGACCATTTGACGTCAAAACAGTCCGAGTGTTCCAGTATGTGTGTGAACTGAAAAATATAAACATCCAGTGAACATCAACCTAATGAAGCAAAATTGTTATTTAGCTGTGCCAGATTCCGTAGTGTTTGCATTCTGTACATAAGACTTGAAAATTCTGTTGCATTGTTTGTTGTTTTGTTTTAACTAATGTATTGCTGTTGTCGGATAATTTTCACCTTGAAATACCTAAGAATCTTATGTTAGGGAAAATGTGGGTACAATAATAGGGATAACGAAAAGGCCAAGCCACATATTTTGACTACGGTGTGTAGAGTTAGGGCGTGTAGAGTTATAAGCTTGGCTCTACATGAGATCTGATAATTTTTTGACAGTGCGAGCCATATGGTCTTGGCACCATTTTACATGAAAATATTTTTGGTGAGATAACTCTTATCTGACACTGTTTTGAATTCAGCGAATGAGCATGACGTGTTCTAAAGATAATATTTCGCTGATTTCAATCAAAACATCAGATAATTTTTGGTGTATTTTAAAGGTTTTTTTTATGTTACCTCTTCTCTTATATCCCTACATATTCATTTTCGGAACTCTTAATATAATAAATACAAAGTATAAAATAAACTCTCACGGAACGCTAAAAAGAGTTCGCCCCCACGCTGGGTTTATTTGCTTTCATGCTTTAAGAACGCTGCCGAGTGGAAAATTGTACCCACGCTTATGCCATAAGGACCTTCCTATTGGAATCTGATTTAATTCCAAGCTGTGACGTATTCTAGAACGTATGTTTATTTGAAGTTACATTATGGAGGAAGTTTCTGTTGATTTATACTCTGTCTTACTGATTGTGATTTCCTGGCGTATGTGAAGGCAAAAGCGTATTTGGAGGGTTGGTACTAATCATGCCTTGAGGCTTATTTACTGTACGCAGAAGGTTTATATTATATAGTTCGCCGGTGTATGGGAATTGCAAGAAATTGATGATAAATAATTATACATAAACATATATAGATATTGTATATAGAACTAGCTTCTGCTTGCGGCTTCGCCCGCGTGGCCTACAGGAATCAAATGTCATATTTTTCTACAACAATAAAACAAAACAACTTCATTCCGCTTCGAGGGTGGAATTATTAAAAACGCTGAGACACGTATAAATTAATTTTCAATCTTCAGTCTAAACACAATATCTGAAGATCCTAACTTCAAAACTGACGGACTTTCATACAAACTTTCATCCCCTATTTTACCCCCTTAGGGGTGGAATTTCGAAAAACCCTTTCTTAGTGGATACCTACTCTTCACAAAGAATATACCCTCTAAATTTCACGTCTCTAGAACCAGCGGTTTAGGCTGTGTATTGATATATCAGTCAGTCAGTCAGGACTTTGAATTTTATATATATAGACTAGCTTTATAGCCCGCGACTTCGTCCGCGTAGATTATTTCTTTTTTCTAGATATGAATCATTGTAACAATATAGAGCTTTGTTCATGGCTATTGTCCGCCACTACGTGTGATATTGACAAAAGTTCAGGTAGATTAAGAGCTCATATGCGAGGATGCCACATAAAATTAGGAACTGTTATCTTTTAAATTCAAACGGAAGGTGATTTGGGATCAATGGTATACGCGGCAAGAAGACTGTTTCTCCTCTGGCAGAACCAGTAATTATTTTGACCCCAATAATATTGCGACGGAGAGCTGTTACTTGTAGTCTAGTTCCACAGCACAATTTTGGAGGCCTTATCCTTTCCCTCATGTCTGAGGATCGTGGTCAACATCGGGTTTGCTTCTAGAGCGAATGATCTGCCTCTACTGGTTTCTGTAAAACTTGGAGGACGATGAGTCTTTTACTTGATTGGACCATCTTGTTGGTGAACGACCACGTAGTCGTTTTCCTTCCGTGTTCCCAACTATGATCAGATTTCCATAATGTCATCGCCTTTGCGCACCATGTGGCCGAAATACGAAAAAATACGTTGGTGGCATATCGTGGACAATCGTGTTTTAATTTGGAGCTGCGATAGGATTGATGCATTGTTGCGTTTAGCGGTACAAGGTATTTCCAACATCCGTCTCCAGAACCACATCTCAAATGGATCAATCCTTTTCTTTCTCGGGCCAGTATAGTCCACGCTTCCTATATATGAAAATGAGGAATACCAATGCTCGTATTAACCGGATTTTGGTTTTAATACCGATTCCTTTCTTTTTCTTGATGTTGTTTAGGCAAGTCATTTCAATACGCCATTACTATACAATAAGCCGAAATAATAAATTGTAAAATTTTCACTCCGAAAATAAAGAACTTCATATACTAAATTTAATCCCCCTTTTCACTACTTAAGGGTTCAAATTCCAACAACACCGATATTCGTTGCGTTCGTTTATAACCATAAGCTTAAATAATAAAAGTGTACTTCCATACACAACTTCATCCCCCTTTTCCTCCCTTCGGTGGTGGAATTATAACAAACGCTGAGATAACTATATATTAATTTTCAATCGTCAGCCTAAACACAGAATTTGAAGATCCTACCTCCAAAACTGACGGACTTGCATACAAACTTTCATCCCTTAGTTTACCCTGTTAGGGGTAGAATTTCCAAAAATCCTTCCTTAGTAGATGCCTACACCGTATAATAGTACATTTAGTGAAGTTTACTTTGAAATTGAAGGACTTGCATACACAACTTCATCCCCCTTTTCCTCCCTTCGGTGGTGGGATTATTACAAACGCTGAGATAACTATACATTAATTTTTAATCTTCAGCCTAAACACAAAATTTGAAGATCCTAACTTCAAAACTGACGAACTTGCATACAAACTTTCATCCCTTATTTGACCCCCTTAGGGGTGGAATTTCTAAAAATCCTTCCTTAGTGGATGCCTACACCATATAACAATACATTTAGTGAAGTTTACTTTGAAATTGAAGGACTTGCATACACAACTTCATCCCCCCTTTCCTCCCTTCGATGGTGGAATTATCACAAATGCTGAGATAACTATATATTATTTTTCATTCGTCAGCCTAAACACAAAATTTTAAGATCCTAACTTCAAAACTGACGAACTTGCATACAAACTTTCATCCCTTATTTTATCCCCTTAGGGGTGGAATTTCCAAAAATCCTTCCTTAGTGGATGCCTACACTATATAATAATACATTTAGTGACGTTTACTTTGAAATTGAAGGACTTGCATACCCAACTTCATCCCCCTTTTCCTCCCGTCGGTGGTGGAATTATCACAAACGCTGAGATAACTACACATTAATTTTCAATCGTCAGCCTAAACACAAAATTTGAAGATCCTAACTTCAAAACTGACGGACTTGCATACAAACTGTCATCCCCTATTTTACCCTCTTAGGGGTGGAATTTCCAAAAATTCTTCCTTAGTGGATGCCTCCACTGTATAAGGTATCTTTGTGCAAAATTTCAAATCTCTAGATCCAGCGGTTTGGGCTGTAGGCTGATATATCAACAATCAGTTTATCATTTTATATATTAAGATATATTACAGATATTATTTGAATTACGGATATTACGTGTATATGAAAAAAAAACAGCTCTTTTTGTAAATCATTTTATAAGCTAAATAAAATTGTCTACCCATCTGTGAACCCAGAGTAACACGTCTACTAAGTCGTGAGCGCCAAGAGTTTACCGAGTAAAATAATCGACTTAAGTCCCCTTCCTCGAACAAATACATTTATTTAATTAAGACCAACAAGTTCCCGAAGAGTTGGCAAGAAAGGATTAATCTTACGTATTGTGTGGCTGCCCATTTATTATAATTAATTATTGTAGCTAGGCCGCTATGGAGATTTAGAAGCTCAGTAAAGATATCAGCGTTATATGCTGAATATAATTTTCTTTAAGGTGGCCCTCTGTGGCCGGCGCAACTTCAATGCAAGCATAGTCTGTCTAAAAGCTTGTTGTTTCATCCAACGTAATGTTTGACTGCGAAAAAAGAGGGACAGCATCAGAGCCGTCGGTTATCAGTCGGTAAATTCCGCTGATCACTCGCGGCCGCTTCGCTAGGTCGTCCTTCATGATTTCGCATTCATAAAACTTGTTCCAGGAGTATACTTCTTGTGAAAAAATCTTACAAGTTTGTGAAAAAAACGTTAGTTATTTAGAATCTCCAATATATTTGCAAGCCTGGTATCTAAATGTTTTCTTTACTTTTACAATTTATAGGTACATTAGATATGGCCAAAGTTAAGGCAAAAACGCTGTTTTTCGGAGGCTTTCACTAAATTTGTTTCTCACTTTTTTTTAATTATGCCTAGATACACGGCTAGATATAGTGCTCAAGATACTAATTTGTTCAAAACATCTAACGAAAAATGTTTAACAACGCCATGATAAGTACAGAGGTTTTATATGAAAAGTATGACGAATTGAGTCCTCTTAAATTAATGTAAGAATAGTTTTCTGTCATATGAAGCAGTTTCTGTATATTTTTGTTTCAAAACATGAATGGGATTAAACTCTCGTCATGTTCATGTTTTTTTATACTAATTCGGTAAACAAGCATACGACCGGTCTGATGGTAAGCGGTTACCGTAGCCATATGGACGCTTGCAACACACGAAACATCACTCACGCGTTACCGACCTTTCCCCACTCCCCAGTGAGCTCTGGCGACCTTACTCACGCGCAGGAACACAACTTTACACAACATAAAGTTATTTGGCTGCGGTATTCTGTGAGTGTATGTCTGGAGGTACTTCCCCAGTCGAGCTGCTCTTTGAGCGAATAAACGCTACGCTCTACCTCCCTGATAAACATACACCATGTGACATAACACGACTAAATTAAAAAGCTTACGATTTTATATGTTTAGTTTTAACTTTCTGATCATAATGTAGCTAGTGGTCATGTATAACAAATGAGAATAAATAGCAGTATAAATGTACAAGAGAGAGAATTAGCTTAAAATATCAGGTTTAGTTGTTTAGTTTAACTTGGACAAAACAAAAGTCATGTTCAATGAACATGTTGTGCCGAGACCGACATGTACGATTGGGAACGGCACTCAAAGTTGTCCAAGAATATGTTTATCTGGGTCAAACTATCCAGGTAGGGAGAAACAACTTCGAGAAAGAAGCCGACCGCAGGAAATACATAAGCCCCCAGTCATCATCATCATCATCAAAAGCCTATACCACTGCTGAACATAGGCCTCCCACATTAACTTCCACTTCGAACGGTTTTGGGCGGCTTGAAACCAGCGGCGCCTAGCGACTCATGGTACTGTACAGTCTATCTATCTGTCTATATATCTATCTGTATCCCCTGTTCTCCGCTTTTATTTTGCTAATTACGGGTTTGTTATTTTCATAAGTTAAACTTAAAGTTGCCTTTTGGGTCTCCTATAGTTATTTGTACTTTCAAACATATACGCTGAACAAATATAAATTTACAAAACAACCTGTACAATATAACTACTCATAAAGATAAATAATACTGTGTTTTGTAAATATAGACATAGACATAGTTTAAAAAGCATATCGTCATCCATTCGCGACACGTGCTATGAATTTTAATTCAAAATTCACACACCAATTAAATTATAACCGTATTCATTCCTGATTCCACTAAGTAGAACTTAATTTCTCAAGGACTTTTCCAATTTCGAATTTATACGAGTTCCTACGAACAATTGCTCAATTAAACAACTTAATAAGGTCACAAATATTTAGCCTAATGGGATCCTTGATTTATTATTCAAATGATATTACGTGACTTCGCATCACATAGGCTAATATTTATGAGAACAAATCTGAATACGGCTGGAAACTTTTTGATAACATTAATGTTTGATCCTTAATCCCTGTTAAAAGCTTTTCGATATGTTATCAAATGCGGTATTTGGTTTTATTAGATTTTAAATAGCAAGAGTTCGGTAAAAATGGTGTTGTATAAGTTGATCAAATCAGTTAGTGATTATTTCGATATCGGGAATATTTTAATAGAGCAATGGTTCATGAAACATTTTGTATGGTTTCTCGGAGTAATCAAGTGGAATTTCGTATATGAGTAATAAAAACTTGCATTTACTATTATACTATGCACAGCGTAATTTCTCTCAAAGAGCAGTTCGACTGGGAAAATAAATCCGCTTTACCGAATACCATAGTCAAATAACTTTCATTCGTCCATATGGCTACGGTAACCGCTTATCATCAGGCGAGCTGTACGCTTGTTTACCGACTTCTTCATATAAAAAACCGGCCAAGTGCGAGTCGGACTTGCAAACGGAGGGTTCCGTACAATATTAACTAACTCATTGTGCTATGAAAACAAAATACCAAAAAAAGACGTCTGTTATATGGGCGCCCCCTTTAATTTTTAATAATATTTCATTTTTATTTATTTTTATAGCGGCAATAGAAATACATATTCTCTGATTTCAGCTGTTTACCTATTATGGTTCATGAGATACAGCTTACTAACAGACAGACGGACGGACGACCGGACAGCGGAGTCTTAGTAATAGGGTCCCGTTTGGCACCCTTTGGGTAGAGAACCCTAAAAATGACTGTATGTAGGGGTATATACTCACTTTTTCACAATTATAATCCACTAGTTCGCAATGTAACAACCGAATAATCATTTAGACAGCTTCAGTAAAACCAATCAAATCTGATCCCAATAACTATCCCCACCAATCACTCACAAAGAAATAATCTCAGTTAAAACTATTAAAGGTCCCAGTTCAATGGCAGCATCACAAATCTAATTCCAAGTCCAGACGGTTCCGCTCGTCCGGTCCGTTTCGCTCGTCCGTCCGTCCGCATCGGCATAAATCCAGGCCAAGGCGGAAAACCGGCCCTAATAAATCTCATAGTGTACCAGAATATTCATGAGACCACATGTAGGTACCTACTACATACAGGAGGTTTTATTTCCGACAGAAATTTTTATGCAGTTTCGTTCTGTTCTCATGGGAAATGGACTACTGTTAGGCGGTTCACAAGATGTTTGCAGATGTTGGAATGGTTGTTACTCTCTTGTGTATTTTATTTCAAGTTGAACTTGAAACGTTCCGGTTTATAAATCGTGTAGGTGCCACAGTTATTTACATAGGAACGATGTACTTTGTTCTGAAATATTGTTCTAAGATTCCAGTGAAACGGAAACATTACATTTGAACGATGAGTCTCGCACGTGCTAATTAATATTATATACTTAATTTTAACTTTGTGGTAGATACCTACTTCTACTACTACTTTCTATCAGGGAGGTTAGGCGGGGGCTCAGAGTATATAAATACTACGTACAAGCGGGGGGTAAGTGAGCGAAATCGCATGACGTGTTCTATAGAAAATATTTTGCTGACTTCAAAACCGAGTCAGATAAGGGTTATTTAATACTTTTTATTGTACTTTGAAGGCGGTTTATTTTTTGTTAAAAAGTTAATTTATTGTTTGTTTGTTTGTTCGAGATAATCTCTGGAACTACCAGTTGGATTAAAAAAATCATTTCACTAATAGGAAGCTACATTATCCCCGAGTGTTATAGGTTACTTTTTATTCCGGAAACGCAGGTGAAACCGCGGGGTACAGCTAATATAAAATAAACATGCAATGCTTCAAAAAACATTAGCAATAAAAACATATTTAGTACTATAATTTAGATTCAATACATCGCTGCAACCTGTATACAATTTTACGGGAATCCTGAAATATTCTCTACGAACTTAAAATGTAATTACTTTATTGCGGTTGAGTTTATCCTCAAATAGTTTAAAAGGGCTTCCACTAAATTATTCTGACGTACTTAAATCTGTTTGTTTAGAAAATCTGCTTATAAATTATACTAAAGCGCCTGGCTTTATCCGCTTCATAGTGGGAATTGATCTCCGAACTTAGCTCCTGATTATTTTATTTAGTAACTCAATGCACAGAGTTAATACTACGTCCCAAAGGAAAAATAAAAATTATGTTTTCACCTGACCGTAAAATGAAAACATGACTCAGCTTTAGATTTCAAATCATTTAAAGCGAGGAGAGCTTGGCTGTTTGTTTACAGACACAGAAGACACACAATGTTCATGAACTCATAGGTAAGTTCTTCTAGGTAGGTTCGGTGAGGGCATATTGTAGGGGGCGCGACCCTTGTGGTACGACTGATGAATAGACTTTTAGGTAACACTTCAATAAATGTTTATTTCGTCTAATATTATGCTAGGTGGAGAAGCTAAATGAATGCGACCGCGTTGCTGACCGGAAAAGTACGCACTGAGGTAAATGCACACTTGGTGCGGCCTCGCTATATTAGTTGTTGGCACAGCAACACGGTGTTCGATAGAATTGCATCGAACACACGCTTCGAACGTTTGCAACACATGAAGCATCGCTCACGCGTTACCGACCTTTCCGCCCTCCCCAATGAGCTCTGGCGATCTTACTCACGCGCAAGAACTTTACACAACATAAAGTTATTTGGCTGCGGTATTCTGTAAGGTCCAGTCGAGCTGCTTTTTGAGCGGATAATCGCTACGCCTACATCTCTGATACACGTTTTTTTTTTTTTTTTATACAACTAAGTCGGTAAACAAGCATACGGCCCGCCTGATGGTAAGCGGTTACCGTAGCCATATGGACGCTTGCAACACACGAAGCATCGCTCACGCGTTACCGACCTTTCCGCCCTCCCCAATGAGCTCTGGCGATCTTACTCACGCGCAAGAACTTTACACAACATAAAGTTATTTGGCTGCGGTATTCTGTAAGGTCCAGTCGAGCTGCTTTTTGAGCGGATAATCGCTACGCCTACATCTCTGATACACGTTTTTTTTTTTTTTTTTATACAACTAAGTCGGTAAACAAGCATACGGCCCGCCTGATGGTAAGCGGTTACCGTAGCCATATGGACGCTTGCAACACATGAAGCATCGCTCACGCGTTACCGACCTTTCCCCCCTCCCCTATGAGCCCTGGCGACCATACTCACGGGCAGGAACACAACTTTACAGAACATAAAGTTATTTGGCTGCGGTATTCTGTAAGGTGGAGGTACTTCCCCAGTCGAGCTGCCCTTTGAGCGAATATTACGCTATGCTCTACCTCTCTCAAAAACGTGTCTTGCTACCGCCCTCAAATCTGTCACCACACCATACACTATCGAACAGTTCGGAACAAATAACACAAAGACGCACAATGACGTTCATTTCGTTGGAAATCTATTCAGCCAAGTCCCCACCACCGACATTGCGCTCAAATTGGCTAAGTTAAGGACACAAGCACTCTGATTGGCTTATGCCCGGTTTCTATAAACAAAAACGAATCGTTTTGCTTACCAATGGTAGGTTTTTTTTATTGCCAAACTAGGCATAGCTAATTTTACCTGTGTTATCTACTTCCATACGGGAGGGTCTGCTATGCAAAGCTTTGAGGTATTTGCTTCATTATTAGTAAAGATATAAGAGTCTTAATTTTAACCGATAACGGTGCGTAAATTATAGGAACCGGCCATTAGTCAAGAACACTACTGGACGGGACTGGTAAGGACAGGTACTGTCATCAATCAGTGCAAAAACACTAGTTGCGGAATTATATTTTTCCTCGATGCTATACACCTACTGATGTGGTCCGGAGGCGACTGTGGCTACATATGATCATTTTGACCGTCTATCTGTCTGGCTGTCAATTTTCTGACATAAAATGCGATTTTTTATAAGTTGTAAGAGTAATAAGTGATAAAAATATAGCTGCCAGCTAACACTAACCCACTTAACACGCATACGTGCTCTTGAATTTATAACCGGTAACCACTGGCGCTATAAATCTCTCTCCCTCGCTCCAGTGGAGTGTTTACCATATAGACACCTACTGGAAGTGATTACGATATTTTCTCAAGGTAGAAAATATTTCAGAGCTCATAGATGCTCATAGGTAGGGTTGCTATCTCTAAAACTTAGCAACCAGGACAAGACGCGTGGAAACCCCGGATTTTGGAGCCCAGAACCCGGACTTATCAACCATTTTTTTAAAGTCAGTATATTAAAAAACAGTTAAAAATTTCATAAATCAACTTGTTACTTATTTTCAAAGACATTTAAATTAAATTTTATCATCATTTTAAACGTAACAAAACAGAATCTTCAGACTTGACATTTTTAAACCCGGACTACAAATGAAACCCCTCCCGGACGCTCCCCGGACGCCCTCTAAACTAGGACACATCCGGGGAAACCCCGACAGATAGCAACCCTACTCGTAGGTAAAGAATTAAGCTTACACAAAAAATGAATTAGAAACAATGTCGAAAGAAACAAAATCTAGAAAAGATATATTAGACCAGGCAACAGATTTTTATAAGAAACTATACAGGAAAAAAGACCACGAGAACAATATAGACGAAATAATAAATTACACTCCTAACACAGAAAATATTCCCCCAATAAATGAAGTCGAAATATACGAACACAACAAACTGTTAAAAACTGCGAAAAGTCCAGGTCCTGGTGGGATAAGTAATGAAATACTCAAACACGCTGCACCTATTTTACCTATTTTATTATTATTTATATAAAAAAGGTAACCATCTTGACATAGGCAACTACAGGCACATAAGTCTATTGGCATGTTTATTAAATAACACCAGAGATTGACGATGCGCAACCAATAGAACAGGCAGGATTTCGAGCAGGCTTTAGCACGACAGACCATTTACATTCACTAGGACAAGTAATGGAGAAGTACAAAGAGTTCAAGAGACCAATGTACATAGCCTTCATAGACTATAGTAAAAAATAATGTATTATTATATCTTCAAAATACTTATTTGGACTACTATTCCTGTCGGGAAGTTTAGTAGTAAAATAAAGCGCGACAATTGGCGTACCGCGCAAATTTTTCATGGGACGCATCCTCTCTGAAACGCGCGTCCCGACTCTCGCGGGACAATTGGCAACCCTAGTCGTCACTTCCTATTTACCAATTCCGCAACTAGTCAGTAATTTTGAACAGTAAGAACCAATCACTGCATTAGATCACACGATCGCACAAAGACATAGTGTTTTAGTTTAGTGTTTTTATTAACATAGGCTTAAGTGTTTATACTAACAAAACATGTTTTTCTATAATATTTATGTTAGTTTGTAAGGTATATATCTATGGGCCAGTAGCCTAAAATAAATGAATTATTATTATTATTGTATCTTTCCTTTTGGAATTTCACGGTCCGAGGACCGGTCCTTTTGGAAGGCGTGCATGGGGATACAGATCCAACACGTAGAGGCTCCTTTAAGATACTTTAATGTGGTGGGATATGTACACTAAGCGGGTTCTATCTTTGCCCGCACTATTGAAAAGATACAGCCAAAGACAGCACCCGCGAAGTGCAAGGACTATTGCAGAAAAGAAGGGAACTATACTGGATCTATGGAAGGAGCTTGCTGGACTGGTTGCTGGGCTATTGATTGAGACAACGGGACGCCTGCCAAATCAAACGTCTCAATCTCGATATCCTGGCAGACGGTGACTCGCCGCTAACTAAATGGGCCCCCCAAAAACAGTCACCGAAACAAAGGTGACAAAGGGAGCAACATTGGTGTCAGCAGCTAAGGGTGTCGAGAGGTGTGCACCGATTTCACCATCGCGAGTAATCTCGGAGCGGGTTTCCCCGCTATTACGCAGATTGAGCACTTCCACCCTTTCGAGCATATAGCTCTCGCGCTCCACTCAGGCCGGCCAGTGAAGGCAAGCCAGAGGCGGGGGCATAGGTGCCGCCTGCCCTGCGGCTTTATTATTATTATTAGAGCGCATTGTGGTGGTGAGGAATTGGTGGAATATATTTCATGGAAAATGAACATCATCGCGCTTCTTTGGGTGCTGGGGTGTGACTGCACTTTCCATACAAGCAACATCTACGTTTTGAACGACAAGCAATAATTCCCGAAACGCGGTAACATCCTCGCGCGTCACAGTAGGCACGGTATCGCACACTTCATAGTAACGATAACGTTTTCGCACGCGTTTAAGTTCACTGAACACGGAATATGGACGTTTAGACATTATATCATAGAATTCTTTATTCATCAAATTAATGAAAATCTATGGAGTATTAGATCCCAAAGCTGAGTACTGATGATGACGAGTATTTTAATAATAAATATCAAATATATACTCATTACGTTAAAAAAATATGAGCTTGTTATAAGTCTAAAACTTGTTAAAAATGGCCTATCATTTGCATAGCAGTTCCTGGAATTTTATGTATTTGTGAGACGTGCGTTCCATTAGCGAGCCAAAGGGTTGAAAAGTTGTAAGATCATAATGCGAATTCTATAAAATTCGATGCGATTTGCGAATGCGATCAATCCTAATACAGGCCAGGAGGCGACCCACCATCTCACACATAAAACAAATTATAACCTTCATTATTTGTTTTTTGTCTTTTTTAACGTTTTTTTATGTTTAATAAGTTTTGTTAAGTTATGACGAGGCCGAGGATGTAGCACGCTTACCCAAAAAAAGCCTATTCACTCTGGCTTTGAATACAATATTTTTTTAATATATAGGTTAAAGGTGTCGGGAAACACAGACCCGGAAGAGAGTTCCACTCCTTTGCTGTTCGTATAAGAAACAATGAAGCGAAGCATTGTCCGGTTGGATGCGGGATGTCAACAACGTATGGGTGGAAATTCTCCCGGCGTCTTGTGATTCAAAGTCAAAGTCAAAGCCATTGATTCAATTAAGGTCCTAGAAATTATGAAGGTCAAGGCTTCTGAAGTTACCAACAGTTCGTAAGTCGGCCTTCAACTGAGAAGAACAGGCAAGAAACTCAGCAAGGTTACATTTTTTAAGTATATTTTTTTGGACAATCAGACTATATTGGCAATTTTTTCCAAAACGCAGGTTCTTACATTCGATGGAGAAATGGGCCTTAATTGAATAAATTTACTTTGACTTTGAACGGATAAGAAACTGTTGTTAGTTGAGTTGATTTGCTAGTTGTCTTAAAAACTAAACTGTCTAATGCCCGGTTTCAATAAACAAAAACGAATCGTTTTGCTTACCAATGGTAGGTTTTTTTATTGCCAAACTGGGCATATAGATAATTTCGTAAGCTAATTTTACCTGTGATAGCTACTTTCATATTGGAGGGTCTGCTATGCAAAGCTTTGAGGTCTTTGCTTCATTATTAGTAAAGATATAAGAGTCTTAATTTTAATAAATCTTAACCGATACCGGTCCGTCAATTATTGAAACTGGGCAAATCAAGCAATATCAATGCTTTGTCTTCCTCGTCGTTTCGGCGAAGACGACTTTGTATAGTTGTTTGCATTGCAACAAAGTTAATCCACGTACTAGTCTCTATTAAATAGAGACTAGTAATAGAGTCTATTTGAACGACTCTTGACTCGCACAATTACAGTTCATCGGCAAGGTACATAAAAGTACATATACCACATCTAAACGTAAAGATTTCTATGGAGATTCTGTGAGGCAGTTTTTTCGTGAGAGTAAGGCAAAGTTCAGTGGAATGAGGCGTAAACTTCGCGGTTGAACTGGCATGGAAGCCCCTTAAGTTTTATGGGTTGTGATTTTTTTCCTTAGATTTGTGTTGGGTTGTATAAAAGAATTTCTGTTTCAGAAATGAATAAAAAAGTTATTTTTAAAGTACCACGGACTAAGTGAATGTATTTATTGTATTTCTAAATAAATAAAATTGAAGTGTCTGACTATATAAAAATAAAGCTTTTTTTATAAGGTCATTTGCATGTTACAGGAATATTACAAATATTGCCGAACTTGAAGAAATCTTTTTACGCATTTTTTCGAAATCCCCATTTCGGAGCGCAGTGAGAACTGCACAGTTCGCAATTTAAAATCCACCAATATATTTTTAATTTTATTATTGCGTTTAATAATTTTTTTAAAGGCCGCAGGATCATTACCCGTGTCATAACTTCATCCGTATCATGTAACAAAATTTCAAGCAACACTTTCAAAATTCACAGTCACGTTCTGTGCTGGAAACCATTTGAAACGTGCTTTTAGTCGCAAACAGACGCTTTGACGCTGTCCATTAAAGGCATAGCGGTGTATAGCTTTGTATAGATGTGTATCTACGTGGGACATAGAGTTCATAACTTATAGACATGCATTGAGTTGTCAAGTTTTACATTTAAACGTTATTTCCCATTGCGATAAGTTGAGAGAGTCTGTATGTATAAAAAAAAACATACAACCGAATTGAGAACCCCCTCCTTTTTTTGAAGTCGGTTAAAAATGAATGTCATTGCGCTTCTTTGGCTTAATTTTAATAAAATTATTTTGCATAATATGCTAGAAAGAAAGGGAGCACAGATGTTATACTTTTATTCCCGGAAAACATAAGATCGCTCGGTTTTTTCGGGTAAAAACCGCGGACGAAAGCTCATATTGTAATAACAATAAGAATGTTTTTATAAAAGTAATGTATAAATAATATTTTGCCTATGAATTTTCCTGTAACGTAAAAGTTTCCTCATTCATTTTCCTTTACCGCGTAGTCAATAATAAAATATTACGAAGTTGGTGTTGACTTCTATCAGATATCACGAGAAACTTATTTTGGAGGCTTTTCTACTAAATATTCTTACAAACTGTATAACAAAGTAATATAGAAATGTTTATGGTAAAGAAAACGCTTTTTAGAAAGGGCCAAGTGGGTGTAATGAGTAAAACAAAGCTACTGGAAGGGATTAAAAAAAAAAAAAAAAAAACGACGAGCCTGTTGGTGTGGTTTTTAAGACTCCTATCACACTGCAGGTCATGGATTCGATTACCAAGACAAAAAGTAAATAAATAAGTAAATGTATTATATCAATTATCTGGTATCCAGAGTAGGTATATGTTTATGCCGTGTGTAAAGAACGTCCAATGATATTATATAAATAGAATATGAACAATTTCATTTATCAAGTAGGCATGTCTATATTTTACACAGTCTATGCCACGTATGCAAGGACATGCATTAAGCGGAGTATACACTATGCAGAGGTATGTTGCAAAATTTCACCGTATGGACAAGACTTGAGTGCGGTGTAGTTTACCTATTTATGTTTGGGAGAATTTAGCTTGTGAGAGACGGAAAAATCTAAAAAAAAGTATGTTCGAATGCGCTAATTTCAGGAACTACTAGACCGAATTTAATAGTTTCGTATGTGTGTTTATGTTTAATGAGGAGGCCATATAACAAAAACCGGGGAGCTTAGCTAGTTCGCAAAAATCGCATAATGTTATCAAGTACTCCTAAAAGGCACCAAAACGTTGAGGGACGAGTGCGAGGGATTCCCCTGCTATTCCTAGCGACTATCCTACGGTAACCGCTTACCATCAGACAGGCCGAATGCTTGTTCGCAACCTTAGTAGTATCCTACTATCCTATCCTACTCTATATATATAATATTATAAATGCGAAAGTTTGTGAGTATGTATGTATGTTTGTTACTCTTTTACGCAAAAACCACTGAACGGATTTGGATGAAATTTGGCACACAGATAGAATATGTTCTGGATTAACAAATAGGACTTTTTATCCCGGGAAAACATACGATCCCTCGGGAATGCGGGTGAAACCACGCGAGACAGCTAGTAAAAACATATATTGAGTAGGTAATTAGCTATTCAGTGCATTTCACTGATATAATTTTAATCAATCTCAGCCATCAGAAAAAAAATGTAAGAAATATATTTTTTCACTTAAAATCAACCTCGAGGAAAAGACACCACAAAAATAAACTCGAAATGGTTTCGTTTATAACAAACTAAAATAAGCACGTCAATCAAAAACACCCTTTCGTTCCCACCATGTACGATGTCGCAGAGATTGAAAAGAACCTCCCTTACACCCCCGCCCGCTTGTGGGACGAGCACAACCACTTTGTAAAGAGCCCTTCGTAATATTGCTTTTATCATACAGATTTCAGGACATTTATCTTGACGTGACAAATTGTATGAAAGCGGAGGTATGTAAGTGACGCTGCGTGTAATTTTTATCTTGGGATCTATGCTGGTGAAAATCTTATGTACAGTATTACCCAACTTATATTGCGCGTCGTGAATCTTCGTTCGCACAGAAAAGAAAGTATGGCCCCGAAGATTAATGAAAGAATGCTTAAAACTTACAATCAACCTTAGATCACTACTATAAGGTTCATAATACACTGCAGCTGTTAGTTCCGTCTCACTCGCAAGTAACGCCCATCCGCACGGCGCGCGCTAACATGGCGGCAGCTGCCGACCAATAGCGTTTCCCTCGCTTTGAAAATGTATCTTCTGCGCAGGTACATCGGTAAGCCATATTAGTTGGGTACTACTGTAAGCCATATTAATTGGGTACTACTGTAATGTTTTGGATTTCGTACCTAAAAAGTGCCAACAGGGTCCTATTACAGTAGTACCCAACTAATATGGCTTACCGATGTACCTGCGCAGAAGATACATTTTTAAAGCGCGGGAAACGCTATTGGTCGGCAGCTGCCGCCATGTTAGCGCGCGCTGTGCGGAGTGGCGTGACTTGCGAGTGAGACGGAACTAACAGCTGCAGTGTATTATGAACTTTATAGTAGTGATCTAAGGTTGATTGTAAGTTTTAAACATTCTTTCGTTAATCTTCGGGGCCATACTCTCTTTTCTGTGCGAAAGAAGATTCACGACGCGCCATATAAGTTGGGTAATACTGTACTATCCGCTGTCCGTCCGTCCGTCTATCAGTGGGCAGTAATAAATAGGCTATTGAAATTTTCACAGGATGTATATTTCTATTGCTCTATAATAATAAATTAATAAAATTCAATATTAAAGGCTTTCTTAGTTTCTGGTTCAAAATTCGGAGCACCCGACTAGGGAAGAACCTCTACCTCACAGAAGATCGCAGCCTTATTGCGCGGTGAGTAAGTTCGCCAGAGCTCCATGTGGAGGTGCTATGCTGGCAGTGTGTGGGGGACCAACCAAATGATACTGCGTTTTGGCTCTTCTGTTGCTGGCCCAGCAACTTCTCTCAACTCCTCTTCAAAGTCTTATGCTTGTTTACCACCTAAGTAGTATAAAAAAACTGTGCTATCTGTCTGTGCGTCCTTAATGAACTAGCTGTTCGTGTCCGGCGTCGCCCAGGTGAAAATTATATATATAGTCTATGCTACTCTGTGATAAATTAGCTATCTCCTGGTGAAAGAATTTTTAAAATTGAGCGAGTAGTTGTTGAGTTTATTCATTACAAACAAAAATACAAAAATGCAAATCTCTCTTTATTATTAGTGAGAAATAAAATATAATATTTTTTCACCACCGTTTTTTCGATTTTTGTAACTATTGGATTTAAAATAGTTTTTATCGACGGCCTTTGAATCTATGGATTTATTTGGCCTCCGACTATTTGTTTAACGAAGCATGAATTATTATTAAATCATAGTACCTACCTATTGGCTGCTCTCTGCTGCTCGGTTTGGCTTTCACTCACTCCATTTTAAAAAACTTTTTGCAATTTTACATTTCCCTAGCTGTCCCTGAAAGCTCATGTTCATTGTAGGATTCGAACCCGGGATCTTCGTCTCGGTATCCGACGTCACTTCCATTATCGTCTTAAAACGTAGTATAAACAAGACCCCTTCTACAAACTATAGTTACAAACTCGGCACTCCAATTGTCTCATACTAAAACCTGACCATAAACAAGAAGTACTTGATGTAAACAAGAAGTACTTCAAGCAAATCACTGGAGAAGCACAAATTTTATTGTCTCATATCACAGCCCAAGTTACAGTTGATATAATAATATAATAAAAGGATGGAGTAAGGATTTTCCAAGTTATCTCTTCGCGCCGCCGCCGCCGCTTTGCTAAGGTTATTAGACTTATGCGACTTTATTTGGCATATTAAGGAGGCTTATTGAGATATATAAGTCGGTATATATAATAATAATGTATATAGTTATATCGCAATAATATTATCCTTCTGGTCCTTATGGCGCATCTACGCTACGCGAACCAAGCACGAGCCGAGCCTCTATTCGTTCGTTGCTTGCGATGTCAAGTGTACAACGAGCCTACAACACGAGCGTAATGCGAATCCCTGTGTTCGTCAAGAGGTTTGCAAGTGTGTCCACACTTTGCGAATTTATACTCCACGTGTGCTCGGTTCGCGTGGCGTGGACGCACCATAATATAATTTAATTGGCGTTATATATGGGAAAAGCAAAACGAATGAAAATTTATGACATTAGATATTTCAGGAATGTATCATTGTTATCTATGCACGCCATTGTATACGTAGTTCATTGATTCCTTTGCTGACAAAATTGTGGGACAGAGAATCAATAAAATCTTTAAAGGTGGTTTTGACTGCCTCATCGGAATTGATTTTTTTACCTTGTAAGAATTTCTCTAAATTCAGGAAAGGTTATCTGTTGAAGCATGGGCCAGGGAATATGGTGGGTGTCGGAGACATTCTAATCGCAGCTGCTCTAATTTAGCGACCGTCTGTTGTGCACTGTGTGGTATAGCTAAAATGTATGTCTCTAAAAATTGGTACTGTTGAAATTCAACCAATGATTTTAATCAATGTTATGTAGACTGTCTGTTTGACTGAGATTGTATGTTTCGTATTTGATTCTTGCTTCACTACACTATATTGTAGACAAACTTCCTCAGTCTCTGAAACTGACTCACTCAAACAGATTAACTTAGTTATAGAGCTATGACAACCAAGACGTATCTCGCTTTAACCACATTAAAGCGTAAATTAATCAAGACACTTCCTTCCGCGACAAAACTCGAAAGAAAAACGAAATGTAACTAAAAACATTTCAAATGCACCTGCTACCCGAAGAGTTTCCTTCATTAAGTTAAAAAATCCCGCTGTAGTTGCCGTCCCTCGCAGAATCCAGGAAAAAAATGGAACACTCGAAAAACCCAGGGAAGTGCAACTTCAATTAAGTTTCAAGTTAGCATTTCAGTCCACTGTAAGTTAGAACTTATACTGAAGTGTACTTAAATCTTCAGGTTCAGTTCAGGCTCAAAGAAATCCAGGTCGCGAGGATGTAATGAGCTTTTAAGGTGCGGAAAATTACGTGTGTCAGATACAGAAACGGAACTCTTTAACACGCTTTTTTTAGGATTACTTTGATGTTCATCCATTCGTCTATCCATCTATCAAGATCCATTTCCTCAGAAATGGGTATCAAGTTGAAATTAATAAAAAATACTATTTCAGGAGGCTGAATTTAGCTAAAACATAATTTAAAGCTCGAATTATATCACATATTTTTCAAGACTACATAAATGTTGAAAAAAATAACATTTCCTAATTAAAATTTCAGAAAAGCCAGCTTTTTTAAATGCGCTCTGAAACTTAGGTACTTTCAGTGGGGGACATAAGTTGTTCCAGATCCTTGTTTTTCCAGTCTCAATCTGTTTAATGGCAGTGGAAATGAAATGCGGGCTCGGTGGAGTATTTTGAAAACTGTGCGACTTTGCAATTTGAAACGAGGAATTCTGTATCGAGTGATAAAAATATTAGTATGTACACTCAATAAATAAAATTATTAACAACAGATTAGTTAAGTTTAGTAGTTGTTTTAGTTTTTATAAACCAATATATTTATGAAGTTACTATAATAAATAAACAAAATTCAATTAGGATTAAAAAAAAAAAAAAAAAAAAAAAAAAAAAAGTTAAGTTTAGTTAAGTTTTCCAATTTTAGTTTCACTACATTCAATCTTTCGGATGTGAAAATATTTGAATAAATATTAGTTTAAGCGATCAATTATAGAAACCTGAGGGTAGGGAGGGATTTAAAGAAACAAATCACTTTGCTCTCGTGTGACGCATACAGCTTTTCACCTGATTAACGAGAAAATATAAGACGTAAGAGAAACAAACAGTAACTAAATTGCACAATACACGTACGTTTAAGACTTAAACACAAATTAATCGAAAACATCGATAGTTTTTTTTTAAACAGCATATAATAATGCTTATGAAATAAAATGTGATTATGTGGATTTCTGAACGCTTCATGAGGCAATGTAATTAGAAATGCCAATTAGCATCGTTCTAAATTTGAAACACTCTTGCCATCGGTTTGAAGGACAAAAGGACTGAGCTGAGTGGTGAAAAGATTATACTATATTTTGTATTACTATAATATCGAATGATTTTTAAAATACGCTCCGTAATTTTTTTCCATCTGACGGCGCAAAATCGGAGCGAGCGCTTACATTAATGTATCGGCAGAAATAATATTTACGGTACAGAAAATATTTTGACAAAGTAAAAATGTTAGTATGAAAATTTTGCGGCTCTACCACGACCACGAGGCCGCTCGTCGGCTTTAATTTTTTTAACAAATTCAGCGCGATTTTCACCTGTGAATATTAAGAGTAAACAGTTATAAAAACAAACGCGCGACGTTAAATTCTTTAGGTATGAATAAAATACATGCATTACATGACCTTTTGGAAATTGGTGATGTAACGAATACAAATTTAACTAATTATATTCACTGTATTTTTGAACATTATTTTTATTTTATAAATATTTTTTGTTAATATATCTGAAATTGTGAAAGGTCACAGTGAAAAAATGTGTGTATCTATTAGTGTTCCTTTAGTTTATTTGTGTACATGCTCACTTTAATGCCTTTGCTTGCAGGCGGCGTCGTGGGATGTTTCTCCCACTTCCCTGCAATACTTATGTCGAGGAGGGCGATGGCTGCCACACGCGTCATACTTGTGAACAGGTGCTGCTTGTGGGGGCTGGTCTGATATCAACTTATTAAATATCGATTGAGTCTACTTCGTATTTTTCGCCGCCGAGACACGCTATTGTTGTCCGTGAGATTATTGTAATGATTCTAAACTTGTTTTGAAAAGAGTAATTGCTGATTTTATTGCCGGCCCTTGTCGGCCCTTCTCCACAAATGCAACCTTCCGAACCGGTGTTAGAGACACCGGGTCCGACTTCTCAATACTGGCTGCGAAGGTATATAGTAATAAATATATTTGGTGCTGCTAAAAAGTACTCTGTGGCTTCACTAATTATATTAGTAGTGACTTTTTTTTTACTCTGGATACATTTATTTGTGGACCTCAATAATACTTTTCTACCTTTTTAAACGACTTAAAAAAAGAGGAGATTCTCAATTCACTTGTAAGGTTTTTTTGTGTTTTGTACCTCAATAACTCCGTCATTTATTAACCGATTTGGAAAATTCTTTTTTTGTTTGGAAGGGAATACTTCCCGTTTGGAACCATTCCCATCCGCCGGGCTATTTTGTATCTTTGGTGGTAATCGTAACGAACACCATTAATTATTTCATCTAATGACGCGCACGCGATATGACGCGACGATGACCATTCGCGGGCCCTGATTGGATGAAATTTATTAATGGTGTTCGTTACGATTACCACCAAAGATACAAAATAGCCCGGCAGGGCCATTGACTAACTAGCAGATGAAACAAACGCATGTCTAATATTCACGTGACATGAGACGGGCGATAGCGTGTTTCGCCTTGAACAAAAATGAACTAAGCGCCAAAAGCTTCTAATCTAAATAACTCGTAAAATATAGAATATTTAAAAAAATCGTTAGTATCAGCCCTAGGTCATACGTTAGTGATATTATTTATTGTTTTTTTTTTCTTAATTAGATACACCATGAACGAATAAAAACGAAAAATAATTAATATTAGAGGTAGCTTTGTCATTCTATCAAGGAATTTTCATTCTATTATGTTTTTGCTCAGAGTGAACCCTTGCGTATATAATGAAAATACCCATATAAACATATTTTTTCATTTATATATTATTTCCTTTGGTAAATTTCAATTTTAAGATATATTATTTTGCTTTAGACCCACTCTTAAACCGAAGATTTATGAGGCTACTGAAAATAGCTCAGTTTCGGAAGCCTTCATGCGGAATTGAAGCCATTTGCAATACCAGCTGATAGACAGAGAGGTGTACATCCACGATAACAGAATACCAGATTGCCAGAGCCCATTGGGAAGGGTCGATAACGCGTGACTGATGCCCCGGGCGTTGCAACACCCGTCGCATCACAAGTGCTACGGGCTACGGTAACTGCTTACCACCAAGCGGGCCAATCGCTTATTTGCCGACTTCTGTCCTAAAAAAAGAATTCAGAATGTAAGATTGTCTGCATACAAACATCGGCAGCTTATAGACCTGAGCCTTCCCATCCTCAGTAAATTAAAGATATCTCGTTTGATGATGTATTGGACTTTCCAAAATAGGAGAACTAGCCGTTCGTTTTTGAGTATAATCTACTAACTTCTGCCCCGTGGTTTTACCCGCGTACCAGAGGGATACCTACCTTAACGGTAAGTTTTCTTAAATTTTCTACGCTTATTTTTTTTCCGTAAGAACCTTCTCCAGACTATTAGAACACTTTAAAAAAAAGATAGAAAAAATCGGTAGAGTCGTTCTCAAGTTATGGCGTGACTAAGGGAAATAGGGATTCATTTTTATATATATAGATTACTAGCTGTCCCGCGCGGTTTCACCCGCGTTTCCGGGATAAGAAGTAGCCTATGTCTTTCTCCATACCATAGGCTACCTATATGCCAAGTTTCATGAGTTGAATAGAAAGTGTTACAAACAAAAAAAACTCATATTCGCAGTTATAATATTAGTTGAGACTAGAAGGAAGTAGGACGTTCTGGATTTATTCTAAAACTGGAAGTATATTATTTCATCAGTCCTACTTTTAGTAATGAAGAAATTAAAACTCCTTTCATTTTTCATCACACATTTGTTGATCAAAAACATGACTTGATACTTGAAAGGGAAATTAAGGCGCGGACTAACTACGATTTTGACAGCACTCGATCTTCACTGGAATAGGGTTGAAAATGGTAAATCATAAATGTGTCGACTCTACGAAATGGACTGTTATTTACGGGTTTTCTTTAGATTATACAGAATATACACATTAAATTGAATAAGTGTCCGGTTAACATTCTAATATAATTCTGTATCTTATATATTCTTAAAAATAAAATTGTTGTTATCGCTGAAAATACGGAGAATTTCGACGCGAAAGATTTTTTTAGACGTAACTTAAGAATTTTTTATTGGGAATATTTTGGAATTGGGAATAAAGCACTTTTTAATATTCTATTCGGTTAAAATATTTCTCAAAACCCTCTTCTATCCACAGTATTTTTTTGTGTTAGGTATTTCATTGCGTTACGTCATACTCGACTCTCAAAGAAACCCGTTTTTGTGAATTTGAGCTTAGACCTCCCTGTTGGCGACCTAACTGTAGAGCTAACCTTTTTTGGCTTTAAATATTCAAATTTTCAGTGTGATTTTCGATGTCATTTTTTTGTTTCAGTTTTCGACTTTGTGTGATAAAATATACGCTAGTGAGCGGACGTGTTTTTATTTTTTAGCTCGGTCTGACCTGGAAAGTTCATGAGGATAGGCTTCATTTCATAAAAACTCTACCACAGTTTCCAGTCAAAGTCTCCAAGCGCTCCATTCTATCTTTGCTGATGTCCGTCTACGATCCCTTGGGTTTCTTGACCCCTATTATTATGAAAGGTCGTGTATTATTTCAGAGAACTTGGAAACTAGGCATTGATTGGGATCAAATCTTACCTTGTGCCTTAATTGATGACTGGAAGATATGGTTTTTGGAAATTCAAAGTATATCTAATAGTGCTATTCCTCGTTGCTATATAGACAGTTCTATTAGTAGTATTAAGGACGTTCAACTTCATGTCTTTGCTGACGCAAGTGAACGAGCTTACGCTTGCGTAGCTTATTGGCGTTTCGTTTGCGTCAGTGACAGCGTGAGTTTGGCGTTAATTGGGGGAAAAGGCCGATTAGCACCACTGAAACCAGTTTCAATTCCCAGATTGGAACTGCAAGCGGCCCTTATCGCGTCTCGTTTTGGTACATATGCTATTGAAGCACACAGGCGAAAGCCTAGTCAAACATTTTACTGGACGGATTCCCTAACCGTTTTAAAGTGGCTCCGTAGCGACGCCTGTGCATTTAAAGCCTTCGTTTCGTTTCGGGTTGGTGAGATAGCAGAATCAACCAATATTCAAAATTGGAGGTATGTTCCCACAGCTTTAAATGTCGCGGACGACGCTACTCGGGATAGTTACGATTTTTCAACGTCGTCACGATGGTTCACTGGCCCAGCATTTCTTTTGTCTCCATACTCGGAATGGCCACTTGAACCACCGTGCAATATCCCTCCGGTGACTGAAGAGGTTAAACGTCATTCGGCATCGGTGGGACTCCTAGTTGCCAATTTGCATCAATTACCTTCACCGGTAGTTGCGGAGCACCAACGTTTTAGTAGTTGGTTGCGATTACTTCGTGCTACAGCTCGAATACATCAGTGTATAAGAGTTTTTCTGTCAATTATACGCCTAAATTCAAAATTTTCTTCCGATTCGCTTCGAGACAATTCCAATTTTCCGTTGCTAACTGTTCAAGACCTCAACGTTGCAGAGGTTTATTTATTTCAGAAGGTTCAATTAGAGTCATTTACTGATGAGTTTAATGCAGTTCTAGCAGCACGTCCTGTTTCGAGTGACAGTAGGCTAAGAAATGTTTCACTCAGTTTAGGTGAAGATAAGTTACTTCGTCTTAATGGGCGTACTGCCGCTGCTGGAAGCATAGAATCCCATCCGATAGTACTGGACGGAAAGCATCAGATTACCAGATTGTTGATCCACTACTACCACGTCACATTTGCGCATGGAAATAATGAGTTGGTGGTTAATGAGCTACGTCAAAGGTTTTA
Source organism: Polyploca ridens (assembly GCA_951394255.1). Classification (NCBI taxonomy): domain Eukaryota; kingdom Metazoa; phylum Arthropoda; class Insecta; order Lepidoptera; family Drepanidae; genus Polyploca; species Polyploca ridens. The sequence continues at coordinate 9,547,680 of OX596267.1, forward strand.
TATCCTCAGCCTGAGACCAACAGTGAGAGCAATGTCACAGAAATGTCAGTTTTGCCGTAATCGTAAGGCCAAGCCTGTAACACCACCGATTGGAGATTTACCAGATGCCAGACTCGCACATCATCAGCGTCCATTTACTCACGTGGGTCTAGATTATTTCGGACCTGTGAACGTCACCATTCTCAGACGCACTGTGAAGAGGTGGGTAGCTCTATTCACATGTATGACCGTAAGAGCAGTACATCTCGAGGTAGTTCAGAACCTTTCCTCAGATTCTGCCATAATGGCTATTCGGCGTTTTATTGCAAGAAGAGGTTCCGCAACTTTCATTTACTCCGATAACGGTACTGCTTTTGTTGGTGCTGCGAAGATGTTACCGGATCTATTTGACTTCTGCTCCAACAAGAGAATTGAATGGCGATTTATACCACCCTCTGCACCATTTATGGGAGGATGCTGGGAGCGGTTGGTGAGGTCAATTAAGACTGAAATTTCGGTAACTTTAAAAGAACGGTCACCCAGAGAAGAGGTTTTGCTCACGCTGCTGCTTGAAGCCGAATGTATTGTAAATTCAAGACCTCTCACCCATGTGTCTGTAGACGTAGACTCGGAGCATACAATCACACCATTCACCTTTTTAATCGGAAACTCTAGCTACGAACCGGTGGTAAAACTTTTTGATGACGCTGATCTTCACAGGCGTGCCGACTGGAAGAAAGCCCAGAGACTTGCCGATCACTTCTGGCAGCGATTCGTGAAGGAATATTTGCCTACACTTACCCCACGCGAACAGTTACCACAGATGGGTCAACTAAAGATTGGTGATGTAGTTTTCATTGGTGATGGGACGCTTCCTAGAACCTGTTGGCCTCGTGGAAGAATAGTGGCAGTATATCCAGGCAAGGATGGCATAGTGAGAGTTGTAGATGTCGCAACCAAAGGGCACCTAACTGTAGAGCTAACCTTTTTTGGCTTTAAATATTCAAATTTTCAGTGTGATTTTAGTGAGCGGACGTGTTTTTATTTTTTAGCTCGTCTAAAGTTCTAATCATTGCTCATCCTCAATACTCCCCTTAAAAGGAAAACGTTTATGTGAGCTATAGTGTGATATTTATATTATGTAGTTGTAAGCTTCACTTCGCCCACACAACTTTTTATTACATTGTCAGGCTGTGAAATATTTATGTCTAGATAACGCCCACTAAAAGACATTGCCTTTTCAGAATTCATATATATTAATACGTGGTTTTCCAAAGGTCATGGGGTTCATCAAGAAAGGTATGAAGATATTTTGGCAAAGTCGCCAAGACTCGAGTAATACCCCTGGTGTTGCTAGCGTAAATAGGCTACGGAAACCGCTTATCATCAGGTGAGCCATAGGGCGCTTCTTCATTGGGGTGACACGACACGACATGCCGTTGCCGGCGGCGACATGTGGTCGGGCGACTCCGGCAGCTATGTTCTTCATTAGAACGACACGCACGACACGACGCGGTAATAATGACAGCCGCGGGGGCGCGAGCGGCGCGTCCACTCGCACGCCCACTTGGAAGCTTGCGTGTGTACACAACACATGCATAAAGAGCCACGGAGCAACCACGACAGCAGCGGAAGACATGCTGCTGTTGACATGTCGTTGCCGTGCAGGCCCAGTGAGACAGTGTGCAGTACAATCTCATAGAAATATGCATCCACTGATGTGGACGGCTGCTGTTGCCGTGCGGTGTCGCTCATACGCTCATACGCTGGTACCTTGGAAGTATAATTTTTTTTTCGTAGTGAAAATATCAGAACTTGTTACTTCTAGTAGAGATTTTATTTTCTTGTTCTATCTCGTCTATTATGATTTTAACTTGCGCCTCATTGAATTCGCGAGACAAAAGATTTATTCGCTACATCATATTGCGCAAGACAATACTCTCTCAACCTAAAAGTAATGTAATTTAAATTCTTATTCATGTAGAATTTATATATTTTATTAGAAATTAGACTATAAAAAATGCAAACGAGAAATAAATATCCTTGGACACCTATCCTCATACGGCCTACTATTGAAGCAGACAACAGACGTAGTTATAATATACTTATAATATATTTACATGTGACAATAGAGGCAACCTCTAGCATTAGTCATAAGAATAATAACTATGAAATTACAAGTGTATCCTGCCCATTATCATTAGATATAAAGAGTAATAAAAAGTATAATAATAACTGTAACAAAAGTAATATTAACCTGGTACACCAGAATATACAAGGAATTAAGGGCAAGGAATTATAATAATGTTAATGAACTTTATAACTCAATTTTTAATTTAACCAAAAATGAGTATAATTCAATGTTTTCTTCAAAAACGGTAAAACGGCACTGCACTTGATCTTTTGATTTCTTACTTATGTGACAGAATTCAAAAGGTTGATGTTAATGGTAAAGTATCCCCTGGGTCATCAGTAACCATGGGTGTACCACAAGGTTCTATCCTTGGACCTTTTCTATTTCTCATTTACATCAACGACTTACCATATCTTGTAGAAAAAAAACATGAGATAGTATTGTTTGCTGATGACACTTCACTTCTTTACAAAGTGAATAGACATGATTTTAATTCTGACGATGTGAACAATGCTCTTTCTGAAGTCGTTGATTGGTTTACTATTAATAATTTATTGCTAAATGAGAAAAAAACAAAATGTATCAGATTCAGTCTACCCAATGTGAGACATTCGGACACAAATATTGTAATTAAGGGGACTCAATTCGTCATACTTTTCATACAAAACCTCTGTACTTATTATGGCGTTGTTAAACATTTTTCGTTAAATGTTTTGAACAAATTAATATCTTGTGCACTATATCTAGCCGTGTATCTAGGCGAAATTTAAAAAAAGTGTGAAACAAATTCAGTCAAAGCCTCCGAAAAACAGCGTTTTTGCCTGAACTTTGGCCATATCTAATGTACCTATAAATTGTAAAATTAAAAAAAACATTTAGATACCAGGCTTGCAAATGTATTGGAAATTCTAAATAACAAATTTTTTTTTCACAAACTTGTAAGATTTTTTCACAAGAAGTATACTCCTGGAACAAGTTTTATGAATGCGAAATCATGAATGACGACCTAGCGAAGCGGCCGCGAGTGATCAGCAGAATTTACCGACTGATAACCGACGACTCTGATGCTGTCTCTCTTTTTTCTCAGTCAAACATCACGTTGGATGAAACAACAAGCTTTTAGACTATGCTTGCGTTGAAGTTGCGCCGGTCACAGAGGGCCGCCTTAAAGGCGAAAAACTGGATCTTGTTGAAACAACTGTATTTTTAGGTATCACTTTAGATAATAAGATACAATGGAGCCCTCACATTTGTAAATTGGTGGATAGACTTAGTTCTGCAGCTTATGCAGTGAGAAAAATTCGCGCTCTCACTGACGAATCTACGGCAAAATTAGTTTATTTCAGTTACTTTCACAGTTTGATGTCTTACGGTATCCTCCTCTGGGGTAGTGGTGCCGAAATCAATAGAATTTTTATACTGCAGAAGAAGGCTGTCCGCGCAATATATAAAATAAGGCCTAGAGATTCTTTGAGAGACAAGTTTAAATCTATTAATATAATGACAGTGTCGTCACAGTACATATATGAAAATCTTATTCATGTGAGGAAAAACTTAAATAACTTTTCTAAGAATAGTGACACTCATAGTTTGAACACTAGAAATAAGCACAAACTTGCTGTACCTTTAACTCGGCTCAGCAAAGTCCTTAACTCTTTCAAGGGGCAATGTATACGTTTCTATAATAAAGTACCCAAAGAAATCCAAGAGCTACCTATACATAGATTCAAAAAGATAGTTAAACAAAAGTTATGCACGAAAGGGTACTATAAAGTTTCTGATTTTGTAGATGACAAGAATGCATTTGAATGAATTGTTCGCTTCGCAGGCTATTGTTATATATATTTTGTAATTGTAATACTTCTATTTAAATATTCAAAAAAAAAGACTTGCTGAGTTTCTTGCCGGAGTCTTCTCAGTTCAAGTTGTATTTGGAACCGGTGTAGAGCCATTTGTTAACGTTCACAAGTGCCTTATCAGGGCCTAAATTGAATAAATGCTTTTTGAATTTGAATATATCTATAGATTTGCTAATATAATAAAGCGGAAGAGTTTTTTGTTTGTTTGTTTGTTTGTTTAAACGGGCTAATCTCTGGAACTACCAGTCGAATTCGAAAAATTATTTCGCTAATAGGAAACTAACTACATTATTCCAGAATACTATAGGCTTCTTTTTATCCCGGGAACGCGAGTGAAACCGCAGGAAACAGCTAGTAAATTAAGACGAAACGATGGCTGCAAGAAATTTGAACGATAGGTATTTAACAAATCTATTGCTGTCGCGCTGTGGCCAATGTGTGAGTGAACAGACTGTGCATGGTGCAAGTGTGCGTGCCGTAGCTCGCACCGCTCCCACCGACCGCCCGCCCCTCGATGCCTCACTTCGCATCAACTTCGCATTTACTTGTAATATTATATTTCTGTGATTCGGCCGGCGACTGGCGAGTTGATATACCTTTCAGCGCTTGCAGTTCTGTTGTTCCAAGTGACATTAGGGATTTTGAAATTAGAACAAATACCTAACCATAAGTTATTTGTATTTTGAAGTCGATATAAAAAAAAGAGTATCTATACGACACGTATGTATGTAATATTATTGGAACTGCATTATATTCACATATGATAATCTATTAGGGCTTCCAAACAAATACCTATACAACATTTTATTGATATATATTTGTCCACAGTCCACGCATTTCTTTGAAACTATTTATCAAATTGTGACCATTCTTTTTTTAATGCCTTATATTTACTTCAACATAGGGAACAGTGCGAAAGAGGACGTCGTATTCCATTGAAAATATTTCGCTGACTTCAAGACAGTATCAGATTAGAGTTATTCCACACTTTTTACCCGACTGACCCGGAAGGAGGGTTATGTTTTTCGAGTGTATGTATGTATGTATGTATGTATGTATGTATGTATGTATGTATGTATGTATGTATGTATGTATGTATGTATGTATGTATGTATGTATGTCTATTTCTTTGTGCCGCTCTGCAGCCTAAACGGCTTGATGGATTTAAGCATATGAGGTGTCATTAGATTCGTCTTGACTGGGGGAGTGTCATAGGGTATATTATTTTTATATAGCGTCTAAGAATAAAAAATTAGGGGGGGTATTAAAAATAAAAGTTTCGATATTATAACAATATGGGTATCAAATGAAAGCTTGTAATTAGACCGTTCCATATATGTATATATTGTAATACTTTTATGCTACCATTTTGATGTAAACTGCAAAAAACCACGTTTAATGCAAGGACAGTAGGTCTGAGCTGTTACCATACGTAAATCACAGATTTGCGATGGTTGTTAGCGTTCCTTAACCGTACCGCTCATTTACTTACATTAGTAAGTACATACAACTCTTTCTGTATAAAACTAAAAAGTCTGAAATAAATTAAATTATTAAATGAAACAAAAAACCCGACTGCGTAAAACATAAATTAACTGAAAAGAGAAAAACAAGCTCTTAAATCTATAAAATTTTGAATATAACTTGAAAAAAAGCAGTCGGGGATAAACAAATATTACAAAAAAATACATACTTAGGTTATTGGTTGTCCCCGATTGCAATACCTTATAAAATTCAAGTTATATTCAAAATTCTATAGATTTAAGAGCATGTTTTTCTCTTTTCAGTTAATTTATGTTTTACGCAGTCGGGTTTTTTGTTTTTTTTAATAATTTAATTTATTAATTACGTAATTTTTGAAATCTTGTGAAAAAGTTTCATCAAAATCGGTTCAGTTTTTTTCAAGATATGGACTAATACGTGTGACGGCCTAGCTTGATACGACGTTTTTATATGATTCTATAATATTATTTCAAGGGCTTGTTTTATACGTATAAATAAGCTCTTTCACTAGTAAAAAAAACTACTTCATAATACACAAAAAAAAATGAAATAACTATAAACTGAAAATATCTTGAAGTCAGCGAAAGAGCACGTCGTATATATTAAAATTAAAAATATTATACCTAGCTGACATCAAGACAGTGTCAGATTAGAGTTATTTCATACTTTTTAGTGTATTTTGAAGTCGATTTAGTATTTTTAAATTCCTTTTTTTATTTCAATTACCAATTTTTTTATTTCGTAATTTTTAGTTTTTCTTATATGCACTAGAATTTGACCAAGCTCAAGCCAAGCCATCGCAGGAATTCCTTAGTCCATATCTTGAAAACAACTGAAACGATTTTAATAAAACTCTCACTGAGTTGAAGTAAATGTAAACCAATAAAAAAAATTCACAATCCGATTAATAGTTTCAGAGAAATGCGTGGACAAACATACACCTATGAAATTTTGTATATTAGTTTGGAAGTCTGACATTTTGTGAGGAAGTTTCATCAAAATCAGTTCAGTAGTTTTCAAGATATGGAATAATTAGTGGTCGGGCTAGCTTATTGATACGAGCTATGGGTGTTGGTTGTGTCAAAGGGAAAATATCTGAAAACTGGCCAAATTCACGAATATTTCAGAAAAAAAAACCAAGTCGATTTTAAATAAATATACCGGCCAAGTGCGAGTCAGACTCACACACGGAGGGTTCCGTACAATGTTAAATAACTCATCCTAGCTATGACAAAAAAAAGACGTTTCTTGTATTTTAATTTTTTTTTTTCATTTTTATTATTTGTTGTTATAGCGGTCATAGAAATACATATTCTCTGAAAATTTCAGCTGTCTACCTATTACCGTTCATGAGATACAGCCCACTGATAGACACGAACGGACGGACAGCGGAGTCTTTTTTGGCACCCTTCGGGTACGAAACCCTAAAAAGTATAGTCACAAGCCGATTAATAGTTTCGGAGAAATGCGTGGATAAACATACATACTTACTAACATACATACACCTATAAAATTTCGTATATTTGTTTGGAATTCCTAATAGATTATCATTTGAATATATTGCAGTCCAATAATACACACATACGAGTCGATTTGATAATCTCATTTTGTTAAGTCAATTTAAAATAGATATTTTTGTCCATTTATGTTGAAAAAGGTTACTAAATATTAGATATTATGATAACCTTTGAACGATAACATTTTATGTTCTTTAATCGTTCATCACTCAAAAGTAAAAAAAGAACAATCTTGGTTAGGGCACACTATACCTTACATGTAAGTTACCAAAGACATTATACTATATCGATATCGACGAACAACACTAGGACAGGTATCGATAATATATTATCGACTACTGCGCGACACTTCTTTGACTGTATATGTATTTGTCCAACCCTCTCCTCCCTCAACCCTGCCCCAATACAGGCGATAGAGACAACTGCAGCTTGGATCGATTATACCTATTTAAAATAGACGAAATCCCCAGTTTCCTCCTCCAATACTGGATCGATTTGATTTTTTTTTTGAGAATAATAATAAGAAGGGCTTTGGCTATGTCGGTCGGTTTTCCTTTTAATTATTATATTCGTCAAATTTGTTGTCTGGACGTCTGATAAGGGCAGTTAAAAATGGTACGTTTTTGTGATTTTAGAATATTTTTAGTTTTTATAATAATTAATTTATGGAGAAAAACAAAACCGAGGGACATACAGTGGCACCTACAGATTGCATGGTAAAATAATCATTGCTCTAGGGTCATTAACCAGAGAGGAAACTGAGGATTACTTTTGTATGGAACAAACGCCATCAGCGTTTCCTCTTAATATAAATCATAGCTAGGCACTTATGTATACTCAAAGCTAGGCACATTACGATATTCGAGTATTTTCTTTGAGTGACTGCACACGCGGCTATATATAATATTTAATATACAGGGTGTTGTTTTGGTCGGCGACAAGCGACCCAGGAGCGGTAGTACGAAATATATATTCCCCAAAAATGGACTTAATTCCATTAAATACTGTAAATATGTCGAGAAATACCTTATTCAATTTGAAATAAAATTACCGCAAAGTATGGTTACTAGGCTCGTGCACAGACTAGAGCCAGGCGCAAGCCCCCATCGCCCCACCCCTTCACTCCCTCGTACTCCCGTTGAGTATTATGTCTACACTTTAGCTTATTACATGATTTTCAAAATTTTATTTTTTTTATTTTTGTTATGAAAAAAAAATAAAGTATTTTTTTTATATTTTTTTAGCACCAGTATCATTTGTATTATCGACCCTGAGTCGCTCGTCGCTGACCAAAACAACGACCTGTATATTGCTATTTTTTTCTTCTTAATTTTGTTGAATTTAATTGGATTTTTGTATTTAATTATATGTTGATTATTATGATTAATTTAATTAATTAATTATATGTTGATTATATCCGCTTTCTAACGTCAAACCAAAAAAAATAACATGAAGTGGGAGGCATATACATACATATAGGTACATAGTGGTCTCATACAGACAGAGTATTGAGACAGACAACGGTTACTCCCAGTTATCGTTGTTGTGACACGTCATGTAGGCAATTACTCTTGTTTACGATAGTTCTAAATATGGATCACAGCCGCGTCATATGCGATACGGTACCCGCCAAGAAGAAAAAAAACAGCGCACTACCTACCTTTTCCGAATTCCAAATGTAGCGCAAGTAGACAGTCAGGTATTAATATATGGTAGCTATTTGGAACTAGTTGACGAAACTGTATTTTTGAGTACATTAGATAATATATTAAAATGGGGTCCTCTAGTAGAATCTTTATCTAGTAAATTAAGTTCTGCTGCATTTGCTGTTAGAAAAATCAAACAATTGACGAATGTAGAGACGGCCAAATAAATTTATTTGCATATTTTTAGCCTTTTACGTGGGGCGAATTAGATTTTATGGCAAGCTGCAGCAAATATTGAGACTATTTTTATATTACAAAAAAGTGCAATTCGTGCAATGTATAGTATGGTTGCTCGTGAATCATGAAAGGAATTTATGTAAGGAAATAAATGTCATGACTACCTTCACTTTACATTTATGAAAATATAATGTTCGTACGTAACAGCATAGACACAAAAAATTGCGAATAAACCTAGTCAGATTGTCCAAAAAACATTTTAAAAAATGTTACCTTGCTGAGTTTCTTGCCTGTTCTTCTCAGTTGAAGGCCGACTTACGAACTGGTGGTAACATAAACACAGCTTTAATGTTACATATGGCCTAAATTGAATGGGCTTGTTGACTACACATCTATAACTTCAAATTAGTCCATCTTTTACATGAGGTATCAAAAAATATTAGACGCGTATTTTTTACCTAGGAATCATCCCTTTTGTAGTCGTATCACACATTTATTTTTTACATTATTTATGGCATTAACCAAGGACTCTCGGTACACGATACAGTCTCGCACTTGGCCGGTTGATATTTCAACAATATTCCTTTTTCCTTTTGAGGTACGGATCCCTAAATATTTATATTTATGTAATTACTACTTTTCTACATTCTAGGTTAAGGGAAGTTACCGCCAACCCCCCTACCCCAAGCAGTTACATAATTATTAGACTCCACAACAAACAGTAGTTCATTAATTACAAAGTACTGATGTAGAGGTCAGATAGAGTTCAGTTGATTTAAACTTATCAGTCGCAGAGGGGAATCCTTTTTACCAGACTAACAAAGAGCTAAAGATATTCGTACAAGATGTGCTTATTTGAATGATAGTGTAGATCTGAGAAAGAATAGATAAAATAAAGGAAAACTTTCTTGAAATGGCCTTTTTTTGGGATATCAATCATGGCATTACTACTGTTTTTTTGTCAAACAACTTTTTATAAAAATTTAAGGTATTGTTTTATTGTTTATAGGCCTGGGTTTGATCACAATCTAACCATGGTAAGTGGTGATGTGGCCGAAGGTGGTAAACACACAAAGCCTAGAAGTAACTGGCTCTCAAGTGCAGCTGTCGAAACACACCGAAAGGTGCTTGGCGACAGATTTTCAACTTGAGGGTGGTAGCCAGTCAAATAGGTAACTACAAAGTCTCCTACCACCGGGCTATTGTTTCCTCACGATGATTTCCTTCACCGAAAGCTCAAGCTCTTTATAGAATTCGAACCCCGGACCATCGTCTCGGTATCCGAAGTCACTGAGCTGTCATCACCTTCAAATTACAAAAAATTATATGTTCATTAAAATATCACAAATTATTTAATTTTAATAATTTGCGAGCATAACAGTGACAGATCCACTTATAAACAATAATAATCATTATCCAAGTCACATAACTATTATATTAACACACGTCATAACTCATAATTCATTGAGAATATTATGTAAATAAACTGTTATCGAAACCACAATTAATAAAGTTAAAACTAACTACACATCCAGTCAACACTGATATCAATTACGGGCTCGGGGATTTTTTTAACGAACCTTAGACCATATATAAGGAGCAAACTGATCTCCTACAGCATTCCAAATTCGTGTCCACAGCTGCACACATCATCATGTTCGCATCACAGTTATTCCTGGCGATCGTGTTGTTTGTCGGCGTCAACTGCAGATATGTGGTCCGAGAAGACTTGGAGGGTCCTCGTTTTTATATAGACGACAGCGGCTACATACTGCAGGATGATCTGGAAGACGCGCTTTCGGAGCAAACCTACGAGTCTGTGTACCCGGGACACGTGCAGCACCGCGCGCGCCGCCAGGCGCAGGGCAGCGTCACGCTCAACAACGACATGACCTCCAGCGCCAACGTGAAGGTACCAATCGCCGGCAACGACAAGAACATCCTCAGCGCCATCGGTGGAGTAGGTCTGAATGACCAGTTTCGTCTTAATTCTGCTACTGCTGGATTGGCACTCGATAATGTGTGAGTATTTAGTTGTTAACGACAGAGACATTAGTACAGAATGCAATGTCAGCTCAGGCGATGATAGATCAGTGGTAGTAACATTGGATGCCAAGACGAAGGTCCCGGGTTCAAATTCTACAATGAGCTTGTGCTTGAGCTGAACTGAAAACATCGTGAGGATAGCATAGCACGGTGGTAGGGAACTTTATAGTACCCACCTGGCTGGCTACCAGCCTCAAATTAAAAATCTGTCACCAAGCATCTATCATCTGCACTTGAGAGCTAGTTCCTTCTAGGCTTTGTGAACTTACCACCTTCGGCCACACCATCACTCACAATGGTGAGATTGTGGTCAATAAAGGCACCTACACAGTAAAAAAATTAATGTTTCTTCTCAGCAACGGACACGGGCTGACCCTGACGAAGACCCACATACCTGACTTCGGCAGCCAGCTCACTGCCGCGGGAAAGCTGAACCTGGTGCATAATAACAACCATGATCTGAACGCCAATGCATTTGTGACTAGGAACATGCCGAACATGCCAATGGCTCCCAACTTCAACACTGTCGGAGGAGGCCTTGACTACATGTACAAGTGAGTACCTATATATTAGTTTTGCCCACAGCCTCATCCGAAGGTTAAGAGGTGTTAAGTCCAGCTAGTGGAATTCACCAGTAAGTTGTTATATAGCAGATCATCGAGCAGAGCAAACTCACCTTTATGGTTAGAGCATGATATTCTCTTTTATCAAGCTGGTTTATATTAGTGCCTGACCTCATTACTACTGGGTATTCTTTTTGTTTTTTATTAAATGGGCTTGCGTTTGGCCACTGACCCGCCCATAAGGGGCGATGACGAAGCCTAAGATGAAACACGCTTACGCAGAAGAAACCTATTCACTCTGGCCTTGTAGGAGTCAGGAAACACAGACGCCGGAAGCAAGTTCCACTCCCTTGCTGTCCGCATTATAAATGAGGATGCAAAACGCTGTGTCCGTATTTTCGGTATGTCAACAACGTACGGGTGAAATTTTTCCCGGCGTCTTGTGTCATTCATACATTAAAATCTGCTGTTGTTGTCCTTTTTTCAGAAACAAGGTGGGAGCGTCACTTGGTGCGTCGCACACAGATTTGTTCAAACGTACTGATCTCTCTGCGATGGGCAATCTCAACCTGATGCGCACCCCCACCTCGTCGCTGGACTTCAAGGCCGGTGTCACCAAGTCCATGTCGCCTTACATGCCGCGGTCCTCCTGGGAACCCAGTGCTGGTTTCTCCTTTACCAAATACTTCGGCGGATAAGATAGTTTTTGTAAAATAAGTTAGTATTAGAACTAAATGTATCGCAGTGCCAGTTCATAATTTTAATGTTTTGTAAAACCTCTGAGTATTACTTTCACAATAATTTATGTATTACATAAGCATTGATTATTTCTGAAAATAAATTTCAATATGCTCAATATTTATGCTTCTTTCTGTTTATTTATTACTAGCTGTCTCCTGCGGTTTTACCCGCGTTCCTGATATGAAATGTATCCAGTTAATGCCGTGCAATTTAGACTACCATTGATTGCATGTTGATGAATAAGCCAGGACCCATTTTCGGCGGTGAAGAAATTTCCTGAAATTGTTTTGTCAAACATAAAAACACCTTTTGTATATTTGTTTGGAAGCCCTAATAGATTATCAGATGTAAATATATTGCAGTTCTAATAATATTACATAGGTACATACGTGTCGAATTAATAATCTCCTTTTTTTTAAGTCGTTTAAAAAGGTTTGCCCTTAGGGTAAAAGGTAGGTACAAGGCACCCGGGCTTTTCTGTAGACATTTTAAAGACCTACAATTCTTTACTGCATTATTTTGTTCTATCATCAATGGTTTTCGCAGCGCACGCAATATTAGGATTTTTTTACACCTTGGGTCTGTAATGGTTTTACTTTGGGTTATTGAACCTCCGGAGACCAGCGGGCGGGGAGCTTTTACGCCAACGCGTCAGCTTGGCTATCCAAAGAGGAAACGCAGCCAGCCTCTGAGAACCTTGTTGTTTATCGGAAGCAGCAGCGGCAGGCTTTAGGAAATTTTCTATAGTATATAGATTGTATTTTGTACATATTTGTTGTAAATAAAGAACCCACCAAAAACATTTTTATGTAAAATGTTGTCGCCAAGACATATAGCTCGTACATAAAAATGTTTTTGGTGGGATTTCACTTCTTTTTGTAAGTTGCTTATGTTTTCTTTTTTTGTTTTAAATTTCCATGTTTTATAATTTTTTTGTTGTTTGTGTACTAATACAAGCTTACATACCAAATTTCAGCTTTTTAGGACTTCAGTACCCTATGAGTTTTGATGATCATCAGTGAGTCAGTGACGAAATCGGGGTTTTTTAGATATCAATAAAATCTAAAGTATAAGAGTTATGTTATTTAAACTTAATATGTTTAATAAGTTTACTATTGACATCATGTCCTGAGAATTTTATTTATCTGGTATAATCCAAACCCAAGTTATGAGGCTTCAAAAAAACGACGAAGCGCTTCGAGAAAGGGTAGGTAGTGCCCTAGCGCTTCGCTTGGCTGTCTTGGCAGATACTAGATCAAACTTTGCATTGAACTCCAAAGGAAAAATACAACGGTAGATTTCCTATGTCCTAACATATCGCACTAAATAAAATACCTCTAACGTCGCAGTAAAAATCCGCAACAAAGCCTAAAAATGGCCTCGCTCAACCGAATGATAAATTTTCAAATATAAACCCTATTTCTTGGTAATAGGAGCGAAGAAAACCAGTTACGTAAGTTCAAATGGTAGTACCGAGATGTCCGATAAAGCAAGCTCTATTGAAATCGACGAAAGGGTCCAAAAAGGTTGCCGCTTTCCAATGTAAAGCACCATTTATATTGATCTCAAGTGACATTCACAGAAATGTTTGGAAAAACGTAATGGAAAAAAGAGAAAGAAACATTTTTTTTTTACTGTTTATAGGCCTGTGTTTGACCGCAATCTCACCATGGTAAGTGATGATGCGGCCGAAGGTGGTAAGCACACAAAGCCTAGAAGGAACTGGCTCTCTGGAAGGTGCTTGGCGACAGATTTTCAACTTGAGGGTGGTAGCCAGCCAGGCGGGTACTACAAGGTACCCTACCACCGTGCTATGGTTACCTCACGATGTTTTCCTTCACCGAAAGCTCAAGCTCATTGTAGGATTCGAACCCGGGACCTTCATCTCGATATCCGACGTTACTACCACTGAGCTGTCATCGCGAAATAGCGAAACGGCCAAGCCACATATTTTGACTACGGTGTGTAGAGTTTGTGAAGTTAGGGCTTGTAGAGTAAGGGCAAGTAGATTATAAGCTTGGCTCTACATGAGATCTGATAACTTTTTCACAGTGCAAGCTATATGTCTTGGCGGCAACATTTTACATAAAAATGTTTTTGGTGGGATTCATTTATTTCAGGCTACTAGTGGCCCATAGATATATACCTTACAAACTAACATAAATATTATAGTAAAACATTTTTTGTTAGTATAAACACTAACACTAAACTAAAACACTATGTCTTTGTGCGATCGTGTGGCTCTTGTCCTCGAAAGCGACGGAACACCACGTCCTGCGGCCAAAAGTCCTCTTCCATGACGAGGTGCAGAAAACATGTTGGAACTCGCACCACGAATGCCTTAAAGTTGACGTTGCGGCTTGATTCCAGCAGCTGCACCCTCAGCGTGTACTTGATTTTTTGGCGCACGTACTCCACGATATCCTCCGCCGTAGTGGTGTAGTGAAGGCGGGATATGTACACCGGAGTGTTCGGCTTCGCGGCACGTATGGTTGAGTTTGACTCCACCGGTCGCGTGCCGCAACGGTTCTTGTTGGTTGACCGGCGCTTTCTTTGCACCTTCACGAAACCGTTATCATCAGCCCTTTCAGGCGTGGGCTTCACAGAAGGCGCCAATACTGTAGATGGCGGCGGCGGTAGCGCCGGCGGGTCAGCGGATCAGGTAGGTGGTGCGGCGCGAGCGCGGGCGGTGCGTAGAGGAGCCGCAGGAGCGGGAGCGGGGCAGCGGGGCGCGCTCAGTGTGCGCTCTGCTGACTCAGCGATCGATGGTGACGGCGAAGCCAAAACTGCTGACGCGAAGCTTGCCCCGATAAATCGAGGCCCGCTCTGCGACGCGTATTGATGTTCGATGCATTGGATGGTGACCCAGTTACCGATACTGTCTTACGCAACTCTAATACTTCATTGCGCAAATCAGCGACGGTAATTTGGGATGCATCCAACCTCTTCTGCACATCCACGAGGCTTGCCTTTAGAAAAACGATGTCTTTCAGCAGGCACGTTACGTCGACGTGGTCGAAAGTGACGGGAGGGAGCTTGTTCAGATCCTTCGCCACAAACGTAGGCACGTCGTCAGGATCGGTCTCCTTTAGCAGCGTGATGATGTCTTGGATGCTTTTCTTCGTCCCGTCACGCCGGCGGGACACCATCTTGTCTGTCTTGTTCAGCAGTTTGAACAAAAGCAGCTTAGAAGCTGCGATATCCTCTTCGCTGAAGTTCGTTGAACAGATCTGGATTGCGGAAACCTCGTCCATCACATCCAGCTTCTGCTGCAGGAACGCCAGTAACTCGTCCGCAACAAGTTGACTCATCGCGATTAAATATTACGAGCGACGGCTTGCGCCGCGCTACACGGTTTATAAGAGTCAGCAACACGTTCGCATCGAAACGCAGCCAATGCGAGACTAACATTGTATAACTGTAAGGTTAGTCTACTCGTACTGTAAGGTTAGATAAAATAAGTTCTTTGTTAAAAAATCATTTTTATACAAACTTTTTTTGAGTGACTGTACTTTTTGTTAACTGTACTTGCATTGTCATCCAATATACTAATGTATACCAAATTTCAAGTCAATCCGACCACTGGAAGTGGGTGAAATTCGACATGCAAGATTCCATCCGAACAAACATACATACATACATTGCAAGTTAAATAAAAGCTTGTAATAAAATACGAAAAGACAGTAGCTAGATGCCAGATTGTGGAAATTCAGTCCCTTGCTTAGGGGCTGAATTTCCCACTGAATCTCAAGGCACTTCATTGGTAACGGTACCAAAAATTAAATTATCTACCTACTACTAATAAACCTTTTAACCGTTCCATACAACGAGACCCTATTACTAAGCCTCCCCTGTCCGTCCGTCCGTCCATCCGATTGTCTGTCAGTGGGCTGTATCTCATGAATCGTAATAGGTAGACAGCTGAAATTTGAGAATATGCATTTTTTTTACCGCTAAAACATCAAATAATACAAGAAACTTCTTTTTCGGAACCCTTTGTGTTCGAGTCCGACTCGCACTTGGCCAATTATTTCTTATTTGCGATGCGATTGTTTTATAAATAAAAACAAATTATTGGGTCACTTAAAAGGGTCTTGAATTATAATTTATCATTAGAAATACACACAAAATACATTTATTCACATTTTATTAAGAAAGTCACTTTTTACCATAATCGTAAATGAAATTAAAACAGAGACTAACAAAACTAAAAAAGAAGTACCATTATTTCGTTACTTCATCCTGCATGTCAAATTTAATACGACCAAATTTCTAAGTATAAACATGACAAAAAATAATATCTTATCTAAAATGCAGTCCCAAGTTTGACCATAAACCGAACTTAATTCTAATAATTTCTATTGCCGAAAAACTTTGTGAAGGAGAAGCCAACGTTAGGTTCCCAGGAAGAGCGCGGCATGAAAGGCGACATGGACTTAGTGACGCCGGCCTTGAAATCCAGAGACGTGGAAGGGGTGCGCAGCAAGTTGAGGTTCCCCATTGCAGAGAGGTCCGTTTGCTTGTTGAACGGAGTGTGCTGCGCACTCAGAGATGCACCTATCTTATTTCTGGAGACAAAAAAACACATTAGTGACCAGCCATTTCCTTCACCATAAAAGTCAATTTGCAATTTACTCTGGATATTATGTTAATGTATTGTGTGCTGATGTGCAGTTGCAGGAGCACTCTACCTGGCAATACATTTTCAATACGATGGCAGTGCAGGGTGGTGATTTGGGTGCTCAAACGCCTGTATACGTCGACAGACTTCTACTGACCGCTTTGCGCAATTTTTTCACATTTGAACTGACTTGCCCACGCCCGGTCGTTGATCGATTCAGAGGTTTAGCCTTGAAAAGGTAACAGACAGACAGATAGTAGGATTTTATGAGTTGAGTAGTAGCCAGTTACAGGGGGCCTACCACAAGCTCTTAAAACAAGGTTAAAATAACCTTATTTGTCTTTTGTCCCGTTTTGACGTCGGATGTCAAAGAAAGACAAAAGTCATATAAGGTTATTTTAACCTTGTTTTAAGAGCTTGTGGGTCGCCCTCAGTGCTGTTTTTCTTTTCCTAAAGCTCAACCTCAGTGCAGGATTCAACAAACCCACCATGCAAGGCATGGTATTCGACGTTACTACTCAGCTATAATCGTCATAAAATCCTTCTTGCTTTAACACTTTCACCATACCTTCAGGTGGGACTATGGGCAACGCAAACCTATCGATTATAATACACAGGTACTCACTTGTACATGTAGTCAAGGCCTCCTCCGACGGTGTTATAGTTGGGAGCCATTGGCTGGCTCGGCATGTTCCTTGTCACAAAAGCGTTGGCGCTCAGATCGTGGTTGTTGTTGTGCATCAGGTTCAGCTTCCCCGCGGCGGTGAGCTGGCTGCCGGAGTCAGGGATGTGGGTATTCGTCAGCGTCAGCTGGTGCCCTTTGCTGAAAATAAAGCGTTTATTCGCTCTAAGAGCAGCTTGACTGGGGAGCACCTCCACCTTACAGAATACCGCAACCAAATAACTTTGTTGTATTCCTGCGCATGAGTAAGCTCGCCAGAGCTTATTGGGGAGGGGAAATGGTCGGTAACACGTGAGTGATGGCTCGTGTGTGGTAGCCGCTCACCATCAGGCAGGCCGTAAGCTTATTTACCAACGTCGTCATCTAAAAAAATACATTGTGGACTATTGTACAGGCTTTTGTCGATAGAAGTTAAATACTTACGCATTTTCGAGTGCCAATCCAGCAGTAGCAGAACTTAGACGAAACTGGTCATTGAGACCTACTCCACCGATAGCGCTGAGCATGTTCTTGTCGTTGCCGTCGACCGGCACCATCACGTTGGCGCTGGAGGTCATGTCGTTGTTGAGCGTGACGCTGCCCTGCGCCTGGCGGCGCGCGCGGTGCTGCACGTGTCCCGGGTACACAGACTCGTAGGTTTGCTCCGAGAGCGGGTCTTCCAGGTCATCCTGCAGTATGTAGCCGCTGTCGTCTATAAAAAAACGAGGACCCTCCAAGTCTTCTCGGACCACATATCTGCAGTTGACGCCGACAAACAAAACGAACGCCAGGAATAACTGTGATACGAACATGATGCGAACAGTTGTGGACACAAATGTGGAATGCTGTAGAAAATCTGTTGTCTCCTTATATATGGAAATAATTGTAGATAACATACATACAATATGTGAAGAAAATCCCCGAATCCCAATGATAGCATTTTTTTAGGTATATTCATTGTTAGGGACTCGTTATTGTCATCAGTTTATTATCTTAGTTACCTATTTGGCTATTTAAGAATAACAGAAACAGCCTGGAACTATTTTTAACAATGTATGGACATCATTTCCTTTTTTTTCACGAAATATAAAAGGCTAAAGTGGACGTTTTACATGAGTTCGTGCCCCTACCATCTATAGCTAAAATTATAGTTCTAAAGATTCTCCAGGTCTACAAGGACGTTACAAGGAAGTCAGGTATGTAGCCAGCGCCGATTTTCTTCCTAGGCCAACATATTTTCGAATTAAAAGTGCTAGGGACCATATGATACACGGTTTGTCCCACAAATGTATACTTGTTAACTTAATATCAAAATCGGAATGGAAACTCTATTTTTATTAGAAACTAGCTGTCCCCAAAGGTCTCACGCGTTCCCGGGATAAAAGTAGCCGTTAATACTTGGGGATAATGTAGCTCCCTATCAGTGACACAATTTTTCGAATACGACTGGTAGTTCCAGAGTGTAGCCCGTTTAAATAAACAAAAAACTCTTACGCTTTGTCTATATATATAAAATTCAAAGTCCTGACTGACTGACTGATATATCAACGCACAGCCTAAACCGCCGGTCTTAGAGACATGAAATTTAGAGGGTAGGTATATGCTTTGTGAAGAGAAGGTATCCACTAAGAAAGGGTGGTGGGTTTTTGCGTGCAAATATAAATATGGAAAACGAGGAGCCTCCTAGGATAAAGGTAAGGACTTACCAGGAACTCCTATGGCAATCCACTGCACACAGCAACTATCACCACTATCTCACATCAAAATCACAAGTCACTGAGTTTCACTGAGTTCAATTTACAAATCAACGCCTCCCGGTCGGCAGCGGTTTTCGTACTGTTTATTTATAAATCACAAATTTAGATGTTTCCCTGACGGTAGCGGATCTCGTACTGCCTTTTTACGGCGTTGCGGGGCGCGCTCCTTACGTTTTGTGATGCGTCGCCGAAGTATGTAGAATATTCCCGAAGCTCTTGTCTCGCTTACACATATGAGGTGGGAAAAGGAGAGGAATCGGGAAGTAGAGGCTCGTCATTGATACTCAATATGAGTAGGTTTTACTATAGATATTATTATAGGTATTTTGGCCTAAACATCCTCCGCCGCCTTGAGAATACGTAGTGTTCTCAAAAGAAAGAAAAAATAATTAATTATAAGAACTAATTACAGATTATAATAATTACTAAAGTACTGAATATAAGATGCGGTATGATTAATTTTTATTGTGAGGGTAATGGACATAACTTGACAATGGGTCTTTTGAATGATCCATTTGAAGTTTTTACTAAAGCGACGCGGATATTTCCATCCTTGCCAGGATAAACTTGTGATATTATGCCCAACGGCCAACGTAAAGGGGGAATATCATCTTGATGTATAAGAACCACAGTACCAATCTTAATGTTATCTTTATCAATGAGCCATTTCTGTCTAACTTGAAGATTATGTAAATATTCTATACGCCATCTTTTCCAATAGCTACACACCATCTGATCTAATAATTGTTTCCGACAACGTAAAGATATGGTTTCCTCGGATACATTCTGAAGCGGCAATGAAGTCAATGGTGAAGCCATTATAAAGTGAGCGGGAGTAAGAGGCTCCGGGTAGGGATCCTCAGATAAAATGCAAAGCGGTCCAGAATTTAAGACTGTTTCAATTTGGGTAAGAACAGTGAGGAGCTCTTCATATGTGAGGAGCTGCGAACCGATAACACGGTGAAAATAGTCTATAATAAGATGAGTAACGTGGTCATGTTTAGGTAAAAGAGCGGGATGCTGAGCTTCATACGGAAGATTTGCATTTGAAAGTCTACCTCCAATTCTAATAATTTTATCTTGATCTATAAAGAGGTCAAGTTTTTTAAGCGGGGAAGATACTTTAACGTTTTGAATATTATTAAATAAATTTTGAAAATGAACTTGTTGTACAGAGCGTATTAAATAGACTTCAGCTTTATTTAGCTCAGAAGCTGTGATGCGGCTGTGACCTTGATCACGAGAAAGAATGCGGGAAAATCTAAGTATATATACTATTATACGTAATATTTTATTCCATGATGAGTATTTCAGAGCAAGCTCGTAAATTAAATTAGGCTCAACAGAAGCGGACGCGGTACAAGTAACAAGCGTTTTACTATTAAATTCAGGTAGGTCCTCACAGCATTCGGGACTAAATGGAGTGATAGGCCATTCTGAAACTGGATCTTTTAACCATTTCGGGCCGTGCCACCATAAGTGATGTGACACTAGCTGCTCAGGTAAAATACCTCTAGAGAGACAGTCGCTAGGATTTTCTATACCACTAACGTGGTAGAAATGTTTTGGGTCAAGATTTTCTTGACATTTAGCAATACGGTTACTAACGAAAACATTCCATCTATGTGGAGATGAATGTATCCATGACAGAGTAATTTTAGAATCGGAGAATGCGAATATATTATCAATAGCGGTTCGAGCACTATAAGTCTCATTAATTAATTTAATAAGTTTTGACAGAAGAACAGCGGCGCATAACTCTAAACGAGCAAGCGAAACTACCTTTACAGGTGCAACCTTTGATTTCGCACACACCAACCGTACGTGTATGTTACCATCAGGATCGGTCACATGTAAATATATGACGCAGCCATATGCTTTAAGACTGGCATCAGCAAAACCAACAATATTTGTTTTGCAGCCCATAGAAACGGCTAAATGACGCGGTATTTTTAATGTAGAAAGAAGAGGCAATTGCTCTTTGAATTTATTAAAGAGAGAAACGATAGAGTCTGGGGGTGTTTCATCCCAATCAATATGAAGATTCCATAAATCTTTAATTAATAATTTGGCAAACAATACCACTGGGGCAGCAAATCCGAGTACATCCCACAAGCGGGCAATTGTTGACAGTATGAATCTTTTGGTGCACTTGTCGTGTAAATCAGATGTAGTAAAAGTGAAGCTATCATCTGCAGGAATCCATTTGAGGCCTAGAATTTTGAGGTTATCATTGTCTGAAAAATCTATAGCAGCCCGATTGGATTGCGGCACAGAGATCAGCAACTCCTGTGAGTTACTCGCCCATTTGGTGAGATCAAAACCACCAGCTTTAAAAAGAGAGATGAGCTCTTGAGATAAGACTTTAGCTTCTTCTAAAGAAGGAATGGAAGTGGCTAAGTCATCCATATATAGTTCACGCGAAGCTACTTCAGCAGCGCGAGGGAATAGGTTTTTCTCATCCGAGCATAACTGGCGCACAGTGCGCATGGCTAAAAACGGACTGGACTTAAGACCGAATGCAACTCGGTTAAATTGAAATACGCGGATCGGATCATTGGGATCAAAGCGGAATAATATTTTTTGATATTTTCTATGCTCATCAATAACAGCAATTTGTAGGTACATTTGTTTTATATCTGCTGTAATAGCAATGGGAAATAAGCGGAAGTTCAGTAATACAATAAACAAGTCAGATTGTAAATTGGGTCCCGTATGTAAAATATCGTTTAATGATATGCCATTGTGACATTTAGCACTAGCATCGAGTACTATACGAACTTTTGTTGTTTCTTTGTCTTGCCGTACGACGGGATGGTGTGGTATGAAGTACCCTTTATCATGGTCGTCAGAATCGGAAGGCAATATTTCAGATAAGTATTTTTTATCTAAGTACTCCTGTATAACCTCATTATAACTAGCGCGTAGCTGTGGATCGCGTAGCTTGATACGCTCCAAAGCAAGTAAACGGCGGTGAGCAACGGAACGGGAATCACCTAACACGTCAGGATCCTCACGAAAAGGTAACGCGGTGCAATATCTGCCTGCGGAGTCCCGTGAGAAGTTACGAGAGAACAGCTGTTCACACTCCTTTTCGGCCGAGCTCATAAATTTTTGCGCGGGAATTTCTTCGAGCTCCCAAAACTTAAGTAGGGAATCATCTAAAGAAATAGTAAGGTCATTGGGACCAGAAATGAAAAAAGTCGCGGTATTAAAATAAGTGGATGCATTTTTATTAATATTAGAGTTAGCGGGAACGTCACCCATAAGAATATAACCGAACACGGTTTCAAGGGCAGAAGGAGCGGGAGGTGCAATAATTTTTTGACCTAATAATAAAAATGGGAACAATTGTGCCCCGAGAACTACTTCGACCTCTCCGGGGATGTGCCACAGAGGGTCAGCGAGCGGTAAGTTACCTAAATGTTGCACTATAGAAGTCTCAACATATTCAGTCGGTAACCTGTCAGTAATGCAATCAACGACAAGAGCGGTAATATTATAAAAATATTTTTTATTTTTCGCGGTTATTTTAAGTTGAACGTAGCCGTGAATAGGACGCGAAGTGGATCCTACACCCTTTATAAAAGAATTGCTAAGCGGTATTATATTTAAATTTAGTTGTTTACAACAGGCAGTTGTAATTATGTTGTTTTGAGACGCGTTATCTATTAAACATCTAACTGAAATATATTTATTGTCCTTATTAGACGCATAAACTTGAGCGGTTGATAAAAGTACAGTAGTATGGGAAGGATTTAATTTATTAAAAGAATCGCGTTCGTTATCATTATTCTTATCAACTCGCGCTCGGGTGCATAGCGACACCGGTTGAGGAGCGTCCGTAGCGTTAGAAGGAGACGCGGTCAGATGCGCGGGCGAGGCTGCGCACGGGAGCGGTCGCGACGCGGCGCGGGCGGCGGCGGACGTCTGCGCACAAAGCTCCTGCGCGTGTGGAGACGGCGCGATGAGGTTATCGCACTTATCAAGACGCGCCGAGTGAGAGGGACGCGAGTCGGAAACTATTTGTTGCGATTGTGAATTACTATCCAAATGCAAAAGAGAATGATGGTGTTTATTACAAGTTTTACAACTATACGACGACTTACACTGAGAAGCAGTATGCGTAAGGCTGAGGCAGTTTACACAGCCTCTTTTAGATTTAACAAAATCTAAACGATCTTTAGTATTAAGTGCTTTAAAAGAGGAACAATTAAAAATCTGATAGTGATCAGATTTATTACAAAATAAGCAAGTGCTTTTATTATTATTATCGCGTGCAAGGAAAGCATGGTGGACTGTGTTTGAATTACGCGGTTGAGAACGAGAAGCGGGCGGATTATTAAGGTTGCTACCGACTGGGGCGGTTCGCGCGGAGCCAGCAATTGGCGTAGAAGTGCGGTCTAATATTTTTACTTGCGATTTAATAAAATCAACAAAATCCTTATAAGAAGGAAATTCTTTATTCCTCATAAACATTTCAAAGGAATTAGCGGTTGCGGGATCTAACTTCTTTAAAGCTAAAGAAAGTAAGATAAAATCTTTCATATCTTCAATACCTAACTGTTCCAAAGCAGATACAGAAGCGTGGAAAGTTTCAATGAACGTATTTAAAGACGCGGAATTATTTAATGCGGGTTTAATATTGAATAAATTAGACATGTAGTGTGAGCCTAATGCTCTTTTATCTTGATATTTTTGAACTAAGCTGTCCCAAATAGAATTATAATTATCACCGGACGGTATAATACCTGCCGTGATTTTTAAAGCATTTCCTGTTAATTTACCTACAAGATATTGTACTCTTTGAGAATTCGAAAGATCAGGATTTGAATGTATATTAGATTTAAAAGATTCAAAGAAGACGGGCCAATTTTCTATTTTTCCATCAAATGACGGAATTTGAATTGGTGGTAGTTTGATACGACCTTTATATTGGGACGGAATAGTATTCTGCGCGGACACATTCGACGTAATATTTGTCTTACTGACGATAAGAGAACGAACCCTTTCTATTCGGGTGTACACTGTATCAAAGGAAATCATTTTTTTATAATCAATCTTATATTCTGGATCAAGTTGCATATTTAACGCGTTAATTCTAAATTGGCACTAAATTCATGACGAATTGTACTAATAATTTCAGTGTCCGCCATGAATGTCTCTGAGGAACGAAGGTCTGCACTCACGGACGTGGAAATATTCTTAGAAGAATCATATAAGAACGATAATTGTTCAAAAATAGCTTCATTTTTAGCTTCCAATATTTTAATTTTAGTTTCAATAGCTTCCATTGTGAAAGATTGCGTAATAATAAATTGCAAAATTACCTAATTAAAGTAAAATGACGTAGGTAAGTAGGTAGGTATATCCAACAGTTTAGGCACCTACCTATATAGGTATGAAAGTTTATTTCAAGTCGACAGACAAGGCTCATAGAATGCAATTATATGCGTAGTAATAGTACAAATAGTAAGTACGTATTGCGGTTATTAGTACACCATATGATTTCGTATAATAAGATACGAATCGGTACCTATAAAATCTAAGTCCTAAAAATATGGAGGAGCGGCGGCGGTATTGAATACCTAACTACTTTTTATCACGATTGGCGTGGTAAAAATGGCGGGAGTACGAAATATCGTATTTATATAGTCTAAAACCTATTTATGAGGTATAAGACTTGCGTATTATGAGGTATATACCTATTTAGAGGCATAAAACCTATAGAAAGCGGGAAATTATACGTGATTTGATATGAAATTAAATTACTGTAATGGCTGACTCAAAATGAATCCGCTCGAAGGCGTACCAGAAAAAATGGTGGGTTTTTGCGTGCAAATATCAATATGGAAAACGAGGAGCCTCCTAGGATAAAGGTAAGGACTTACCAGGAACTCCTATGGCAATCCACTGCACACAGCAACTATCACCACTATCTCACATCAAAATCACAAGTCACTGAGTTTCACTGAGTTCAATTTACAAATCAACGCCTCCCGGTCGGCAGCGGTTTTCGTACTGTTTATTTATAAATCACAAATTTAGATGTTTCCCTGACGGTAGCGGATCTCGTACTGCCTTTTTACGGCGTTGCGGGGCGCGCTCCTTACGTTTTGTGATGCGTCGCCGAAGTATGTAGAATATTCCCGAAGCTCTTGTCTCGCTTACACATATGAGGTGGGAAAAGGAGAGGAATCGGGAAGTAGAGGCTCGTCATTGATACTCAATATGAGTAGGTTTTACTATAGATATTATTATAGGTATTTTGGCCTAAACAAAGGGTTTTTGAAATTCCACCCCTAAGGGGGTAAAATAGGTGATGAAAGTTTGTATGAAAGTCCGTCAGTTACGAAGTTTGGATCTTCAGCTTTTGTGTTAAGGCTTAAGATTGAAAATTAATTTATACGTGTCTCAGCGTTAATAATTCCCCCCTTGAAGCGGGATGAAGTTGTTTTGTTTTATTTTCTTTTATTGTTGTAGAAAAATATATCATTTTTGTTTCTTGTTGCAACGCGGGCGAAGCCGCGAACAGGTGCTAGTATTAGTATAGAAATACAAGCTATATCCTGTCTTTTTCTATTTCATTGCGACAGATGTATTTAAAGGCTCTGTATTTATATATTTAGTACCTCGGGGGATAACATACCGCAGTATGTTTACTTACCTAATGGCTGATGAGAATCTTTACTATAAATCCTACTTAGAACTGGAACTCATTTCAGTAAACTACATGCAGGCAAATTCTGCAAACCCAGCGTTTATAGAATCGAATATGATTTAAATCGAAAAGTCAAATACAGAAACCTTCATTTCGACTCACCTTTTAACTGATTTAAGGTTCGTATTCCTTTCATATTTGTTATATATAATATAATAAATCTAGTACATTACATTCAGGGTTGATTTTTCAATAACCAGATAACAGCTGTTATCTAGATCTAGCTGTTAATTTGAAATTAGAACAGCTTTTGTATAATAGACCTTATCCAAGCTAAGCTCTAGATTAATTTAACCGTCGTAAAATATAGGTATCCTAAGAACTAAAATGTCAAAATTAAAAGGTCGCCAACCCAACATATAAGTAGTTTTTTTTAATTGTGAGTAAAGCGGGGTACCTGCTGTTTAAAATGAAACGCTACCAGTTGTTCACGATATAATTTAAAAACATGCTGAATTGCTGAATCGTTATTCCACGCCGCATTTAGTCTCGTTATTTGACATAATTAATCGTAGTTGTTTCCAAAACTTACTATTTATTTTATTCAAAAGCTGACGAAGTACAAGTCGTGACAGGTTCTGGTCAGGTCATTCCATTTACAGACAAACAAACAGATCTAACTTAAAAATGTGTAACGAATGCGGGGAAGCAACGCTGTAATGCAACACACGCAGCCAGCCAACGAGGTACGATTACAAAGTCAAAGTCGACAGTCAGCCTCGTAGTTTTTGCTTCCTTCGGGTGTCCCAAGATATCTTATCGCTATTTTTATATTACGTAGCTTGACCTACTTTATGTACCTTTGGTAAACACCCCGATGAGATTAGCAGAAATTACTTTCAGTACCTCTACCATGAGTTAATATGAGTAATATAACAAATATGTAATATAACAAATATGTAGTAGCAAGTAATTAGATATTAAAATAATAATTCCAACTTTTAATGATTCCATTTAAGTTAAGGGGGGACCTGGTGTTCTAAGATACAGGCTGCGGCTTAGTTTAGGCTCCAGATCTCCCACAAATTACACTAAGATACCTCCAATTTCATAACCATTTGTATGTACAACTACTTGTAATTTGTGGAGATACATAAATATTATTATTATTATTAAGTTTTTTACACTAACGTAATCTACACTCGTTGCGACTACCGCCTCTGGACTAACTAACTCTAACTTTTGGAAGCATTTCATACAAAATGTTTCACCGTAGTCGCTAGCGACTGTAGATTACGTTAGTATAGAAAACTCATGGTAGGGGTACAGTTCCGATTGAGTAATGAATTTCCGTTCAATCTCTTAATGCTTTAAATTTGAGCATTTTAATAGAAATGCGTAAAAAGTTTTACTTGCTTTCTTATGCCAATTATAATTATTATAGATGATAGACGGTTGGCGTAGTTGGTTAAGATTCCACCTATCGCGCCGCAGGTCGTGGGTTTGATTCCCACACAGGACTGAATGTCTTGAGTCTGGTATGTATTTACAAACATAAGAGTAGTATATGTCGGCGCCAAACAATTCCGATCATCAT
The DNA here is from genome assembly GCA_951394255.1 of Polyploca ridens. Taxonomy (NCBI): domain Eukaryota; kingdom Metazoa; phylum Arthropoda; class Insecta; order Lepidoptera; family Drepanidae; genus Polyploca; species Polyploca ridens. Next base: position 9,575,202 of record OX596267.1, read on the forward strand.
GTCGGTATAAGTAATATTTAAAACTGACTTATTTAATGCTATTCTAAAGATTTCAAATAGGCAAGAATATGTTTATTATAATTTTATTGTTCAAATGATTGTGATTTCTTGAATTATTTCAGGCTATATTTATTTACCTTTTCATATTTCATAATCATTATTTAATTATTACAAACAATTCAGTATTTTAATTGACAGCTCACTCTATGATTTGTTTATTTTATTCAAAATAAAAGTGTTGATCGTTGAGGGTAGATTCCAGGCGTATAAAAACTATAAAAGCAATAGCGAGCCGAGCTTGAAAATTCATTCTGTCTTTTTAATATTTAATTGTTATATTTGCTATATTGTTGAAATATTTTATGTGTGTGCGTGTTCTAATTCAATTATTTACAGTACCCGTTTCATAAATAGATACGGTTAATATGAATAACAGTGTTTTCAATACAAACGGCGATTGTCCGCCGATATATATGTAATATAAGTTATCTGGTTTCCATAGTACAAGCTCTGCTTAGTTTGGAATCAGATGACCGTGTGTGAGGAATGTCCCAGGTAATTTATTATATTTATAGATGATGTATGTAGGTATATATGACTATCCATCACGTCTTTGTTTTGGAGTTTACTATTATCACAAAAGCCTTTGGCATAAAGCCTAATTGAAGCGATGTTATCCTGGAAGTGCAGTGACAAAGTCGGTACTGTTTGTTATTAATCGGTGCAAACGGACTTGCTAGTTGCGGAATTGAATTGCTCTGTACTCTAAAGGGATTTTTCCTCAAAGTAGTGGGTAGACAAAACTTTATCTCTACATATAAAATAAAGTAGCTTTCCGTGTCTATCTGTCTGCATATCCGCCAACTCCTCCTAAGCTGCGCAACGGATTTTGATTCAGTTTTCGCCATCAGTTAGATCATTTCTTCCGAATCGTTATATCACTATCACTTCACTATCACTACATTGTATAAATAGATGCGGTTTTCACAATTTTAGATAATTTTCCCAGGAAGGTTTATAAATAAAATACATGTATGTTATTTATACACAACATATAAAAGTTTCGTAAACACATCGAATTTTTGGGCTGAGATATACTAAAATGATGTACTACGGAATTGTGTATCTTACAAATATCAACAAAAATTTCCGTAATAGTATTTATCCTATATTCTATGGATAACCCACAGTAACCATTTTTATGCGATTGAGATTTTTTATGTGGGTTATACTTTCGAAGTTATTTTGACCAATATAATATTAATCCTTATCTATTTAAATTAATTTGTCACGAAATTTAATTTAGATAAAATTTGCTATTTACAGTAAATCATTATCATTAATATTTTAAAAGATATCACAGATTTAAAATTAGCAAGAAACAGTATTCGCGATACTGTGACACGGCGGCGGGCTGGGGCGTGTAAATCGCTCCACTGACACCACATAACGATATTGCACCCGTGCAAAGCCGGGGCGAGTCGTCAGTAACAGCATACAAATGTGAAACTCTAAAACAGGAATAGTTCCTCAGTATGTATACTCACCTACTTTCAAACATAAAGCAAACTACTGTATTGGCAAGGCTTATTTAACATGAAACTACTGTGTAAATTAAACCTAAAATACTTATTCAGGGTAATACGAACTGGGACAAATATTGATTGTACTATTGGAAATAGAAAATTCGAAATTTAAGTGCGTCATAATTATCTTCACACATTTTTCCTGAGAGGCATGTAGACTTCTTCAATTTCTCATCCTACCAAAGATATAAATGACTAGCTATCCCCTGCGGTTTCACCCGCTTTCCCAATTAGAAGAGCCTATAGCATTCGGGGATAATGTAGCATCCTATAAGTAGTTCCGGAGATTACATCCTACATCCAAACTAACATACAATCTTTACCTCTTTATAATATTAGCATAGTTTTTTATTTCAATCCCAGAACATTTCAAACTCCACTAAACTTAAGGAGCCCATCACAAACTAGTTGTTGGATTCTGTCATTTAGTGAGCAAGGCCAAGGCGGAATATAATTTATTTGTAAACTTTATAATGAAATGGCCGCTTGAACAGCACTCGATGCTCGGGGGTTCGTTATAGACAGAGATAGCAAAGTTTATGAAAATAAGTGGAAATGGAATGTGGCATACTGGGCTCAAACACATTTTTGTCAGAAATGGGTAGTAACTATTAAGTTCTATTTTGGCTCTAAATAGGTAGTATATTATAACACACACACTACACACTACACTACACACACTACACAGTACACTAGCTGCCCGGCGCAACTTCGTTCGCGTGGTGCTACCCAACCCTACATAGACTGCAGCGCCATCTGCTGGGCCGATTTGTGAATCTAAACCATCCAGGGCGCCACCCAAACGCATACAAAAAAATCATTCAAATCGGTCCAGCCGTTTAGGAGGAGTTCAGTGACATACACACGTGTGAATGTTATATATAAAGAAGAATATGAAAGAAACAAAGGACGACAAAGCTCAAGAGAGAAGAGATCCCACCATTGATTAACATTTTTTTTTTCTATCTAACGTTTGCCTCTAGGTTGTTAGTAATGATTTTAAGTTGTCCAAAAATATGGTTGTAATTAATAATTTAAATGTATTTCTGATATAAAATGTATATTTTGCCTGTCGTTACAAACGACGAAACATGTTTTGTGCTTACTTATATTTTATAACATCTTTATGTTCACCATGTCTCTAGCAAATAAATTATTCTTATTCTTATTCTTATTCTTATTCTACGCCCTTCAATCAACAAGATGATTTTTCTAAAAAAAAAAAAACAACACGCAGACAACCACAAAAATGACGCCAACAAAAAAAAAACTCTGTTTTTTCCAGTCAATAACAAGCAATGACCCGCCTAGTCTAACCTCTAGGTTACCGTAGGCTTATGGACATTTACAACTTCCGAAGCATTATCAGTTTACATACCCTGCCCCCTCACTTCCGCGCAGGAACAATAGTAAGTTATTTGACTGCGGTATTCTTTATGGAGGTACTTCCCCAGTCGAGCTGCCCTTTGAGCGAAAAATCTCATCTTTTACATACATATTCAAGATTAAAAACATCGAAGAATGAAAAAAAGTTAAAATAGCTGGTCACAGTGTACCCAAAACCCTAATCAGCGGAGCGGCGCGTTTCGTTGAAGCGCGAAATGGAACGGGCAACTTGTTAGCAGTCTGTCTTCGCTAACAAAAAGAGAGTTTCCCAACTCCGCTACTGCATAGCTCCGTTGAGTTGCTTAAAGTATAAATTGTTTTTCTCCATTTACAGATACAGTTTCGTATAATGCCCGTCCGAATCTATTGATTAATCCGGTCCATCGGCGAAGATTTCATTGTTTCAAGAAGTTTTCAACTGTTCTCGTGAAATCTTAGTTTTGATAGCTATATGGATGAAATGCCTATTGCCTGTTTCAATTACCTTGTTTTATTATGGACACAGTGCGGGAAATGCATCCTACATAATAAACAACATCATCTACAACCTACCCAACTGATATGGCGCGTCGTGAATCTTCGTTCGCACAGAAAAGAAAGTATGGCCCCGAAGATTAACGAAAGAATGCTTAAAACTTACAATCAACCTTAAATCACTACTATAAGGTTCATAATGCACTGCAGCTGTTAGTCCCGTCACACTCGCAAGTCACGCCCCTCCGCTCGGCGCGCGCTAACATGGCGACAGCTGCCGACCAATACCGGTTCCCCGCGCTTTGAAAATGTACAAAAAGTATCTTCTGCGCTGGTACATCGGTAAGCCATATCAGTTGGGTACTACTGTACCTGCCCTGTTCCCAATCACCTGGCGTCGGCGCAATATGTACTACACTTCTTCCATTCGGCTCTTCCATCCCTCATACCACCATTCACTCCATTCTTACCCATACCATCTTTCACACAATCCACTTTCATAATTAAACATGTTAGTTACTAATACGCTTAAATAACTAACGTGAACTTAGTAGTTAATTATGAACTAATCCATTGGTTGCGACTTGCGAGTCTCTCAGTATATTGACTTACGAGCGATAGAGTAATCAATATTGATAAAGTTCCTCGTTCCCGATCGAGATTATCTCTCAAACTTGCGTCGATACATTTATCTATATTATGGTCTCCATTATTGAACTATTGGAGATTAGTTATTTTGTAATTAAGTGCTCTAATGAATACCGTATTGGTTTTACCTATTAATTCAACTTCGTCAAGTTTTTATTACAAGCTTATATTTAGTTTCGTTAGTTTAGTTTGCAGCTACCACGTTGTGGTCGGTATCTGGATAGGTAACCGCCTAGTGGTATTTCAAATCGAGCGTTTCCGTGCTTCGGAAGGCACGTAAAGCCGTTGGTCTCGGTTATCACTTAATTGTGATAGTCATTAAGAGGGTTTAGTACGTAATAACGCACAATGCCGCAATATTCCAGGTTTTCGGTGTGACACTACTCAGTTATATTAATAGTTATTCATTTGCGTTGTCGTAAATCCAATAGGAAATTTATTTTTTTACTTTTCACATAGGAAAAATCATTAAATTGACTGTTTGTTATTTAGTTTGGAGTAGTTCTTTGAGAGACCTTTTTTGAATTTTACGGAACATGCTGTCTTTGCTGTCAAATCGGTATTAAAGTACTTGAAACAAAAAAATACAAAAATACATGTTAAAAAGTTCATATTGTCTTCTATTTTTCTAATAAATAACATCATAACGTTTTGTACATTTTTGTTATGAAAATGACAAAACAATACCGCGTAAAAATTAAGATTTTTATCGATGTTTAGCGCTGTTTTTAATATGGAAATCGAATGTCAAACTTCATAATTACTATTTATTAATACGTAGCAGTTAATGCTTAAAATTATTACATTAAAAAAATCCGTAAAAATGTCATAATTATTTTATACCGAATATTTTAAAACTGCTATATAAATCGATTGCGGAGGCCACGGCTCGGCAGACCCGGTTCCGCCGTCTCAGAGAGAGGACGTATCGCTCTGTTTTCCGCGCGCTAAGTTCGCCAACATATTATTACGATTGAGAGTATTGCTACAATCGCCCGCATTATAGTGCGCTCTTACCACTTATGATACTTGGGTTGATAAGTTAAGTTGTATTGATAAATGGTAACTGTTTCTTAAATTACGTTACGCCAGTAACTGTTTTGAATAATAAGCTGACAAATATTCAAAATTAGTTTTTTTTTGTTATTGTTAATAAATGTCTTCTACCGGAAATCATCGCCTAGAAAGGCACGATCGATCAATGCCAATCAGAAGTAATGGATAAATATCAAATATAAGGGCGGCCTTATGTTTGAAAATTCCTCCGTTTATATACACTAATGATAATACCTACTATAAAAGAAAAGATTTGTATTTTTGTATGTTTTGTTTCTTTGTAATTTCAAAAACTACTGTACCGATCTTTCACCACTAGAATGCATGTTACCTATCATATCACTTAGTAAAATAGGCAATATTATATTAAGTGATATTTTGGCTACGGTAACCGCTTACCATAAGACTTGTTTACCGACTTTGTGGTATAAAAAAATATAAATATTTGAGGTCATAAAAAAGTGTCCGCCATTATGAACTGTTTAGTTAACTACTCGTCCGATTGCTCTCAAAATTGATATTTGAGAGGCCCTTGGCCCATATAACATGAATATTTGGTCAAAATTGAAAAATAGTGCCCGCCAAAATGTCCGCCATTTTGAACTATTTAATTACTGGTCCGATAGCTCCCAAAATTGAGATTTGAGAGGCCTTGGAATTATAAAACACGAATCTTTCTTCATAATCCAAAAAGTGTCCGGCAATTTGAATTATTTTGTTACTGGTTATTTTGTTTTAGTAATATGAATATTTTCTCAAAATTGAAAAAAGTGTCCGCCATTTTGAAATATTTTGTTACAGGTCCGATTGCTATCAAAATTGATATCTGAGAGACTCTTGGACCTTATAACATGAATCTTTGCTCAAAATGGAAAAAAAGTGTCCGCCATTTTGAACTATTTCGTTACTGGTCCGATTGCTATCAAAATTGATATTTGAGAAACCCTTGGGACATATAACATGAATCTTTGCTCAAAATTTGAAAAAAGTGTCAGCCATTTTGAACTATTTTGTTAGAGGTCCGATTGATATCAAAATTGATATTTGAGAGACTCTTGGACCATATAAAATGAATCTTTACTCAAATTTGAAAAAAAGTGTCCGCCATTTTGAACTATTTTTTTTACTGGTCTGATTGCTATCAAAATTGATATTTGAGAGACTCTTGGACCTTATAACATGAATCTTTGCTCAAAATGAAAAAAAAGTGTCCGCCATTTTGAACTATTTTTTTTACTGGTCTGATTGCTATCAAAATTGATATTTGAGACTCTTGGACCTTATAACATGAATCTTTGCTCAAAATGAAAAAAAAGTGTCCGCCATTTTGAACTATTTCGTTACTGGTCCGATTGCTATCAAAATTGATATTTGAGAGACTCTTGGACCATATAACATGAATCTTTGCTCAAATTTGAAGAAAAATGTCCGCCCTTTTGAACTATTTTGTTACTGGTCTGATTACTCTCAAAATTGATATTTGAGAGACTCTTGGACCATATAACATGAATCTTTACTCAAAATTGAAAAAAAGTGTCCGCCATTTTGAACTATTTTGTTAGAGATCCGATTGCTATCAAAATTGATGTTTGAGAGACTCTTGAACCATATAACATGAATCTTTGCTCAAAATTAAGAAAAGTGTCCGCCATTTTCAACTATTTTGTTACTGGTCTGATTGTTCTCAAAATTGACATTTGAGAGACTCTTGGACCATATAACATGAATCTTTGCTCAAAATTGAAAAAAGTGTCCGCCATTTTGAACTAATTTGTTAGAGGTCCGATTGCTATAAAAATTGATTTTTCAGAGACTCTTGGACCATATAAAATGAATCTTTGCTCAAATTTGAAAAAAAGTGTCCGCCATTTTGAACTATTTTGTTACTGGTCTGATTGCTATCAAAATTGATATTTGAGAGACTCTTGGACCTTATAACATGAATCTTTGCTCAAAATGGAAAAAAAGTGTCCGCCATTTTGAACTATTTCGTTACTGGTCCGATTGCTATCAAAATTGATATTTGAGAAACCCTTGGGACATATAACATGAATCTTTGCTCAAAATTTGAAAAAAGTGTCAGCCATTTTGAACTATTTTGTAACTGGTCTGATTGCTCTCAAAATTGATATTTGAGAGACTCTTGGACCTTATAACATGAATCTTTGCTCAAATTTGAAGAAAAGTGACCGCCATTTTGAACTATTTTGTTATTGGTCTGATTGCTCTCAAAATTGATATTTGAGAGACTCTTGGACCATATAACATGAATCTTTGCTCAAAATTTAAAAAAAGTGTCCGCCATTTTGAACTATTTTGGTAGAGGTCCGATTGCTATCAAAATTGATTTTTCAGAGGCTCTTGAACCATATAACATGAATCTTTGCTCTAAATTTAAAGAAAATGTCCGCCATTTTGAACTATTTTGTTAGAGGTCCGATTGCTATCAAAATTGATTTTTCAGAGACTCTTGGACCATATAAAATGAATCTTTGCTCAAATTTGAAGAAAAGTGTCCGCCATTTTGAACTATTTTGTTATTGGTCTGATTGCTCTCAAAATTGATATTTGAGAGACTCTTGGACCATATAGCATGAATCTTTGCTCAAATTTGAAGAAATGTGTCCGCCAATTTGATCTATTTTGTTACTGGTCTGATTGCTCTGAAAATTGATATTTGAGAGACTCTTGGACCATATAACATGAATCTTTGCTCAAAATTTTAAAAAATGTGTCCGCCAAAATGTCCGCCATTTTGAACTATTTAATTACTGGTCCGATAGCTCCCAAAATTGAGATTTGAGAGGCCTTGGAATTATAAAACACGAATCTTTCTTCATAATCCAAAAAGTGTCCGGCAATTTGAATTATTTTGTTACTGGTTATTTTGTTTTGGTAATATGAATATTTTCTCAAAATTGAAAAAAGTGTCCGCCATTTTGAAATATTTTGTTACAGGTCCGATTGCTATCAAAATTGATATCTGAGAGACTCTTGGACCTTATAACATGAATCTTTGCTCAAAATGGAAAAAAAGTGTCCGCCATTTTGAACTATTTCGTTACTGGTCCGATTGCTATCAAAATTGATATTTGAGAAACCCTTGGGACATATAACTTGAATCTTTGCTCAAAATTTGAAAAAAGTGTCAGTCATTTTGAACTATTTTGTTACTGGTCTGATTGCTCTCAAAATTGATATTTGAGAGACTCTTGAACCATATAACATGAATGTTTGCTCAAATTTGAAGAAAAGTGTCCGCCATTTTGAACTATTTTGTTACTGGTCTGATTGCTCTCAAAATTGATATTTGAGAGACTCTTGGACCTTATAACATGAATCTTTGCTCAAAATGGAAAAAAAGTGTCCGCCATTTTGAACTATTTCGTTACTGGTCCGATTGCTATCAAAATTGATATTTGAGAAACCCTTGGGACATATAACATGAATCTTTGCTCAAAATTTGAAAAAAGTGTCAGCCATTTTGAACTATTTTGTAACTGGTCTGATTGCTCTCAAAATTGATATTTGAGAGACTCTTGGACCTTATAACATGAATCTTTGCTCAAATTTGAAGAAAAGTGACCGCCATTTTGAACTATTTTGTTATTGGTCTGATTGCTCTCAAAATTGATATTTGAGAGACTCTTGGACCATATAACATGAATCTTTGCTCAAAATTTAAAAAAAGTGTCCGCCATTTTGAACTATTTTGGTAGAGGTCCGATTGCTATCAAAATTGATTTTTCAGAGGCTCTTGAACCATATAACATGAATCTTTGCTCTAAATTTAAAGAAAATGTCCGCCATTTTGAACTATTTTGTTAGAGGTCCGATTGCTATCAAAATTGATTTTTCAGAGACTCTTGGACCATATAAAATGAATCTTTGCTCAAATTTGAAGAAAAGTGTCCGCCATTTTGAACTATTTTGTTATTGGTCTGATTGCTCTCAAAATTGATATTTGAGAGACTCTTGGACCATATAGCATGAATCTTTGCTCAAATTTGAAGAAATGTGTCCGCCAATTTGATCTATTTTGTTACTGGTCTGATTGCTCTGAAAATTGATATTTGAGAGACTCTTGGACCATATAACATGAATCTTTGCTCAAAATTTTAAAAAATGTGTCCGCCAAAATGTCCGCCATTTTGAACTATTTAATTACTGGTCCGATAGCTCCCAAAATTGAGATTTGAGAGGCCTTGGAATTATAAAACACGAATCTTTCTTCATAATCCAAAAAGTGTCCGGCAATTTGAATTATTTTGTTACTGGTTATTTTGTTTTGGTAATATGAATATTTTCTCAAAATTGAAAAAAGTGTCCGCCATTTTGAAATATTTTGTTACAGGTCCGATTGCTATCAAAATTGATATCTGAGAGACTCTTGGACCTTATAACATGAATCTTTGCTCAAAATGGAAAAAAAGTGTCCGCCATTTTGAACTATTTCGTTACTGGTCCGATTGCTATCAAAATTGATATTTGAGAAACCCTTGGGACATATAACTTGAATCTTTGCTCAAAATTTGAAAAAAGTGTCAGTCATTTTGAACTATTTTGTTACTGGTCTGATTGCTCTCAAAATTGATATTTGAGAGACTCTTGAACCATATAACATGAATGTTTGCTCAAATTTGAAGAAAAGTGTCCGCCATTTTGAACTATTTTGTTACTGGTCTGATTGCTCTCAAAATTGATATTTGAGAGACTCTTGGACCATATAACATGAATCTTTGCTCACAATTAAAAAAAAGTGTACGCTATTTTGAACTGTTTTGTTAGAGGTCCGATTGCTATCAAAATTGATTTTTCAGAGACTCTTGGACCATATAAAATGAATCTCTGCTCAAATTTGAAAAAAGTGTCCGCCATTTTGAACTATTTTGGTACTAGTCTTGCTCTCAAAATTGACATTTGAAATTCAAATTTGAGCAAAGATTCATGTCATATGGTCCAAGCGTCCCTCAAATATCATTTTTGAGAGCAATCGGACCAGTAATTAATGGTTCAAAATGGCGGACACTTTTTTCAATTTTGAGCAAAGATTCATGTTATATGGTCCAAGAGTCTCTCAAATGTCAATTTTAAGAACAATCAGACCAGTAACAAAATAGTTGAAAATGGCGGACACTTTTCTTAATTTTGAGCAAAGATTCATGTTATATGGTTCAAGAGTCTCTCAAACATCAATTTTGATAGCAATCGGATCTCTAACAAAATAGTTCAAAATGGCGGACACTTTTTTTCAATTTTGAGTAAAGATTCATGTTATATGGTCCAAGAGTCTCTCAAATATCAATTTTGAGAGTAATCAGACCAGTAACAAAATAGTTCAAAAGGGCGGACATTTTTCTTCAAATTTGAGGAAAGATTCATGTTATATGGTCCAAGCGTCCCTCAAATATCACTTTTGAGAGCAATCGGACCAGTAACTAAATGGTTCAAAATGGCGGACACTTTTTTCAATTTTGAGCAAAGATTCATGTTATATGGTCCAAGAGTCTCTCAAATGTCAATTTTGAGAGCAATCAGACCAGTAACAAGATAGATCAAAATGGCGGACACTTTTCTCAATTTTTAGCAAAGATTTATGTTATATGGTCCAAGAGTCTCTCAAATATCAATTTTGAGAGTAATCAGACCAGTAACAAAATAGTTCAAAAGGGCGGACATTTTTCTTCAAATTTGAGGAAAGATTCATGTTATATGGTACAAGAGTCTCTCAAATATCAATTTTGATAGCAATTGGACCTCTAACAAAATAGTTCAAAATGGCGGACACTTTTTTTAATTTTGAGCAAAGATTCATGTTATATGGTCCAAGAGTCTCTCAAATATCAATTTTGAGAGCAATCAGACCAGTAACAAAATAGTTCAAAATGGCGGACACATTTTTTCAAATTTGAGCAAAGATTCATGTTATATGGTTCAAAGGTCTCTATATCAATGAGACATAATTTGATAAGAATCGGTCAAGCCGTTTCTGAGGAGTTTTATTACAAACTCCGTGACAGGAGACTTTTATACAGGATGGATACGACAATACGACAATAAATGAAACCATGTAAAGTATTCATGTATACGATCAACTTTTACTATGGGACCAACTTGGAAATCGCAAAAAAAACAAAAGAAACCGGCCAAGTGCGAGTCGGACACGCACATGGAGGGTTCCGTGTAATATTAACTAACTCTGCTATGAAAAAAAAAACGCCAAAAATATTGAATAGCAGTTTACGTATTATGACGTATTAAAAAGAAACTACTTACTAGATCTCGTTCAAACCAATTTTTTGGTGGAAGTTTGATCATTTTTGAAGACCTATCCATAGATACCCCACAAGTATGGGTTTGATGAAAAAAAATTTTTTGAGTTTTAAATTTATTGTCTTTTTTCTATTTTTGTGTGAAAATCTTAATGCGGTTCAGAGAATACATCTACTTACCAAGTTTCAACAGTATTGTTCTTATATATTCGGAAAAAAGTGGCTGTGACATACGTACTGATAGCCAGACAGACAGACATGACGAATCCATAAGGGTTCCGTTTTTTGCCATTTGGCTACGGAACCCTAATTATTGCTTTTCATACAATTCTCATGAAATTTTGTGTACAGTAGGTCTGAGAATAGGACTTAAACTATTATTCATACCCATAGGGGAGCCGGGGCGGGTCGCTATTATAATTATATTAATAATAATATTGAATTATTTTAAGAAAACCAAATAAAAGTTTAATTAGGTATATAGGTACACACGGCTACACATCAAGCTATACAATTCCAGTATAAGCTGATCTCGCATTGTATAGGATTTCCGTACAATTGGAGGTCAGCTTATACTGGAAATGTATAGCTTGATCTGGAGCCATGTGTACCTGAACTACATTGTTTATTAGTGTAAAAAAAAGGATTCAGTACATTGTACTATATAACTACATACTTATAAACTAATTCAACCTACCAGATACCTTGTTTATAATATTATAGTTTTACATCGACATGAAGCCATACTGAAGTATCAAAATAATAACGCGCGCAGTATGTTGGCGGAGGAGCCGCACCAATGTTGGCCCCGCGTTGACTCGGCTTGGCGCTGGCAAATACCTAAACTCGAGCGCGGCCGTCTAGCATAAATGCTCTTAAGCTAGTTGGATGCCTCCTAGGCGGCTTGAAAACTCCAACAGTAGGTTGACCACTAGCCTACCTCCACCGATCCGCAGTTTGCACGCGTGGTGGTATTGCCCATTCCCTTTCACCCTAATTTGTAAAAGGAGGCCTGTGCTCAGCAGTGGGACATTATAGGCTGATGATGATGATGATTTAGTTTCACCTGTCCCGGTGACTGTCTGTAATCAAATCTTGCAAATTAAAAACCCACTTCTCGGTTTTCGATTGAGCTGAAATTGTAGATACATTGCAAATCGAATAACAATGCAATATTATTATGACTGGAGCTGATCTGATGATGGAGAAGGTGGCCATTGGAACTCTGTAATTAAACGACCGCATCGAGTTTGGGCTCATTTAATTCTTCTCTGGAATCTGGTCCTAGGCTGGCTAAACAAACTTCAAAACTGGCTTCGAAGAACATTTCGATCGCCTAGTCCCCCGAATCGAAAGCGTAGCGGGTGCCATGCACAGACTGCTGTCTGATCTCGGAGGACCGAGGGAGGAAGTTCGCCGCCTCTATGCGGGGGTCATACGATCCGTAGCCCTTTACGGGGCGCCCGTATGGGCGAAGAGGCTGGCCATACGACGCTGTAGAACGAAAATCTACAGCGTCCAGCGTAGGATGGCACTACGGATCGTACGGGGATACCGAACCGTATCCTTTGAGGTGGCAACTATTCTAGCTCGCTTTCTGCCACTAGATATTCTGGCGGACATGGATGCGAGGGTCTATGACCGAATCCGCATCATCCGCCAGAGCGGTGGAGGCGACCCAGAAGAGGCGATCAAACGGCAGGAGCGACTTATCGCATTCGCGACGTGGCGCGCAAACGCGTCGTCGAAGCAGTCCTGCCGGTCTTCGAGGCCTGGATGCAGCGACAAGGTGGACGACTCACCTACAGACTTACACAGATAATCACCGGGCATGGTTGCTTCGGTGATTATCTGTATAGGATCGGACGTGAGGCGACGGCGGCCTGCTTCCACTGCGGTGGGAGTGACCAGGATTCCGCATCGTACACGCTCGCGCCGAGCGGCGGATCCTGGTCCAAGAGATCGGACGGAATCTCTCGCCCTGTAGCTGGGGCTTAGAATAACAGCTACGGTGTTTCCCTGCCTGTCGTAAAAGGCGACTAAACGGGGCCTTTGGGGTCGTGGGCAATCAGAGCGGGGGCTCTGTGCGCCCAGAAGCGACCCCAAGGAGGACGATGAGTCGATGTGGTCACCACGACTCATCGTGTGATAGCACAGCGAGGGTGCGGGGGGGATGTGTCAGACTTCCCCCGGGACGAGCTATCAAAGCGCCGCGCTTTGAGGGGTGAGCAGGTGCGCGTTCAACACGAGAGCCCGCCCCCCTCTCTACAGCGCAGATGGCGACCACCGTGGGGTTTTAGCCGGTAAAAGTCCGGCATAACCTGGCCGCTACCCCCGGGTCGGTAGGGTATCCTATGAGGATTTCTGCTGGCTAAACAAACATTTTCTTATTTATGGCCCCCTAGTATAAGGCATTTATGAACGTTAAAGTTGACTCTACCATCGGTTCGGAACACACTTACTAAACAACATCATTTAAAAAAAATTGCAAGGCATTTTTGGGTTACAGGATAAGAATAGCATATAATACTCGGGGATGATGTAGCTTCCTATTAGTGACAGAATTTTTCGAATCCGACTGGTAGTTCCAGAGATTATCGCGTTTAAACAAACAAACAAAAAGCTCTTCCGCTTTATTATTATTATATTATAGTATATATAGGATAAATAGGATAACTATAGATTAAAACTATACACGCGCTGTTCGTGTTGCAGCTGCGTTGATTCATACTCTAGCTAGTAGTACAATCGCTCTATTAATATCTATCTCTATGGTATGGAGGTAAGCTTTAGAGGTACCTTAGGACCGTGTAAGGACCGCAGCACTATTAACAGCATTTAGCGTAACCTAAATCAAGCAAAGAGCCACCCCCACCATTTTATAAATGCTTAGTTCAGCAGTAGACGTTGCCACATCGATAACAGCATTGATAATGACGTAAACATAATAATTAGACGCGTGTATGCTTCTAAATCTGCTTGTTTAGGTTGCACATGGTCGGCATGTAGTCGAAACTGCGGGCTCGCGTTTAATCCGGCGACTAAGCACTCGGTTTTAATTTAATAGTGTGTTCATAGTAGGAGAGACTGTGCCTTGATGTTTTATTTCATTGTTTCGTTCGATTTTAATTGCTCATATTGATCTATGTCCTTCCAAATTTGTTTTTTTTTATAACTAGATGGCCCCGTGTTTTTATTCATATTTCCGGGAGGTCTTATAACTTTGAAGGATAACGTAGCTTTCTATTCATAAAATAGTCGGATCAGTGGTCGTGGAGATTACCCGCTGATCAAAAAATCTTTGATTGAAAAGGTGTTTTTTTATTTCACAACACCTCAGCTTCATTCGTGTTGCATTTTGTTAAAGGGGCTCACGCCGATACAAGAAGAGAAATCACAAATAAGGTGTCCCATCATTAACATATAGAATGGTCACCGTGTTGTCTCGCTCGAATTCAGAACTCAGTTTAATTGGTGACTCTAATGTACCAAGCCAACGCAGAAACAAAGGCAATATGTTTTGAAAAAAAAAAGTAAAATAGTAGGTACCTACAATTGCAGTAATTGGACTATTTTAAGGAATATGATAGCTCGGTGGTTGTGACGTCGAAAGCCATGACGAAGGTCGCGAATTCGTATCCTACAATGAGCCTATGCTTTCGGTAAAGGAAACCACCGTGAACCATAGCATGGTCGTGGGACTTCAAGTTGGAAATCTGTCGCCAAGCACCAAGCAAGGTGTATTCCGTTACTCACTTGAGAGCGAGCTTCCTTCTCTTGTCTTTGTGTGCTGTAACTACCTTCGGCCGCATCATCACTGACCACGGTTAGATTGTGATCAATTAAAGGCCTATTCATAGAAAAAAAAAAGCTTTTATAATCTGTTTTAAGAGGACTCAATTCGTCATACTTTTCATACAAAACCTCTGTACTTATTATGGCGTTGTTAAACATTTTTCGTTAGATGTTTTGAACCATTGAAATATAAAACTAAAGAAATGTAACTCGAGCTCAAAAATCATTCCACGCAAACCGAACCGCGGTGGGCGTTGCCAAAAAAGAGAGACTCATCGCGCTGACAGTTCGCCGGTATCATTGAGTCGATGCGTTCGTGTCGCGAGGGACTTAGAACTGTGATTATTATTGTGTTTTGCGTTGTTTACATTGTGCAAATATGCCGTCATGTGTTGTTAAGTGGTGTAGAAGCCATACAGATATGAAGAATGCTGGAATCACTTTTCATATGTGAGTAAATAAACATTTTGAAATCCTATACTTGTGACTCTGGAAAGTGTTATGCAACATGAACGCAACATGCGTATTTATTTAACACGTTTTGATATTTCACTTAAACTGTTATGCACTAGTACCTATAATTATAAAGAGGATAGAACCTTTGTGGCATAGCGTGCCAGCCGCCATTTTAGTTTTTTTTTCAATGTTGCGGCGCACGGTGTTACTTATGTATATGGGTAGAGGACACTTATACAAACAAAAAATGTTAACCAATATGGTGGCCTAAAGTGTCACGTTTCCGAGATATTTGGAGGTAATATCCAAATAAATAGTTAAATCGGTAAAACTTTCCAAGACGGGACGTGGGGTAGGGGGGAGGGGGGGTATGCGAGGGGGTACGGGGAGGGATGCTTGCTGGTCGCCTATGCCTGCTCTCCCTCCGCGCCGCCGGCTTTTTATATACACTCTAGGGGTAGTGACCACAAGACTACAAAGAGTGGGGGTGCGCTGAGTTGGTTTTTGAACCGTTTGAACCTACGATTTTTCTTGTAAAATGTATAATTGCAGTTTTTTATACATATAAAATAAGTTTGGATAAAAAAAAACCTATCAAAGTTGAATTTCAATATAAATACATTTAAAACTCATCTCATTTGGCTGTATGGACTACACTTTTTCCTAAAGAAACGCAACTGTCATGTCAAAAGTCGCAAAATTGTGATTGTATTAACAAATTTCAATACAAACTATGAGGTTGCTTCAAGAAATGACTTTGCAGAAAGACTTCTTAGATAATTTACTATCTGTTAAAAAAAATTGAATGCCCAGACCAGCGTCACGTCTCAACGTTTATCCGTTAAATCAACCTGGGTACTATTATTTAAATACAATTCAATGCATATAAACACGTAATAAGTTCATTTTTAATGATTGTCGTTATTCTTATATGGCGATCTTTACCTCCAAATATCTCGGAAACGTGACACTTTAGGCGCCGATTCCACTGAAAAGAGTTCTAGAGTTCCGAGTTCTGCATTCCGTGTTGACTATTGTGCACACAGCAAGCAGTCTAGAGTTCTAGAGTTCTGCAATATTCGCTACTGATCACACATCATACACTTTTTTTACTTTCAAAGGTGCCACATAGCTTACAAAAAATAAAAAGTAAACACATGAACAAGCTTACTTATTTTTCATAACACCATTCACGTATCTCCTGGGGGCCTACCACAAGCTCTTAAAACAAGGTTAAAATAACCTTATTCGTCTTTTGTCCCGTTTTGACGTCGGATGTCAAAGAAAAACAAAAGTCAAATAAGGTTATAATAATATTGTTTTAAGAGCTTGTGGTTCGCCCTCTGATATGACCTTAACGCGACCCATCACTCTATAATTCGTATGTAAAAACCATAAACTGATTAAAATACTTCTTAATTTTAGATCCTTACAATTATAACACAAAGAAATATTTTAATCCAAAAAGCACATCACAAACTTTTAAATGAATATAATAGAGTGGTATAGTTAAATTACAACTAATTAATCCGACTTATATATGCATATGCATTACGATACTTTATAACTTATCCTCTTACAATCAATGCATAACATCGTCCACGCATCTCGCACTGCAGCAGGCGTGCGGACCAATTAGCATTAGGATGTCCCGCCGAGAACCAATCATCGCGCTTGCCGGAATACAACGCGTTAGGCAAACGCGGTAAGCGCAGGTAATTGGCTTATTTGCATGTGTGTTCTTTCGTTCGAATACTAGAGATATTTTGTCAATGTAGTAAAGTGTGGAGCCGAATTTCGCGTTGATTTTGTTCACAATTATGCTTCCTTAGTTTTATATTTCAATGTTTTGAACAAATTAGTATCTTGTGCACTATATCTAGCCGTGTATCTAGGCGTAATTAAAAAAAAGTGTGAAACAAATTCAGTCAAAGCCTCCGAAAAACAGCGTTTTTGCCTGAACTTTGGCCATATCTAATGTACCTATAAATTGTAAAAGTAAAGAAAACATTTAGATACCAGGCTTGTAAATGTATTGGAGATTCTAAATAACTAACTGTTTTTTCACAAACTTGTAAGATTTTTTCACAAGAAGTATACGCCTGGAACAAGTTTTATGAATGCGAAATCATGAATGACGACCTAGCGAAGCGGCCGCGAGTAATCAGCGGAATTTACCGAATTATAACCGACGGCTGTGATGCTGTCTCTATTTTTTCGCAGTCAAACATTACGTTGGATGAAACAACAAGCTTTTAGACTATGCTTGCGTTGAAGTTGCGCTGGCCGCAGAGGGCCGCCTTAAGAGAGGTAGACCAGACAAATAACTTTGTTGTGTTCCTGCGCGTGAGTAAGGTACCGAGAGCTCATTGGGGAGGGGATAGTTCATCACGCGTGAGTGATGCCTATTGTGTTTTAAGCCTCCATATGGCTACGGTAACCGCTTACCATCCGTCCGTGTGCTTGTTGACATCGTAGTATAAAAATAAAGCTTGGTGTTTCAGTTCCCAAGCTGCTATTTAAACCAACTTTATTCTTTCTGTGATAAAGAAATATCAAACTCCATAAGAGCCAAGCCAATAGCAAACCAGCGCCATATATGTCGCTTCGTTATTCAGCTGATAGATATAAGCTCGCTACGCAAGCCTACTTCACCCATGCCAGATTTACCACAATGTTTAAAATAGGTTTAAAATATAATAGCTTGAATAAGGAGGGGACTTCCCTTTTATATCGTCTGAGGATGTTTTGTGGGTTAGGTAACATCGTGTAGGTTGATTGATTGTTGTATTTTTCCTGTTACCATATCATTGTATTGTTGTTTTTGTTTATGAGGTTATTGAGCTTGCGTACCTAAGGTTCAACATATGTGATGGAATAAATATAATTTGTGGCTTAAGGCTATCTTTGCTAGGCATTCTGGCTGTCTGCTAGACGACGCAAGACATTTTGTAATCGTCATAGACATAACGCTAAGAAACAGATCATTATTCTAATGCAAGTATCACATAGATAACAAACTTACATTTTATAAAACATTTACAAGTCTTTTATTTGTTTACTGTTTATAGGCTTGTGTTTGACCGCAATCTCACCATGGTAAGTGATGATGCGGCCGAAGGTGGTAAGCACACAAAGCCTAGAAGAAAAGGCTCTCAAGTGCAGCTATCGGAACACACCGAAAGATGCTTGGCGACAGATTTTCAACTTGAGGGTGGTAGCCAACCAGGTGGGTACTACAAAGTACCCTACCACCGTGCTGTGGTTTCCTCACGATGTTTTCCTTCACCGCAAGCTCAAGCTCATTGTAGGATTCGAACCCAGGACCTTCGTCTCGGCATCCGACGTCACTACCACTGAGCTATCATCGCTTTAAATCTAGAAGATCACCCCAAAATAGCCCTCCTAAACCAAATCTGGTAGACTAAGATACCAAAAGACATTCCGTCGCCACAATACAGCAAGAAGCATCATCGTCATCATCGTCACTGTACCCCGGGCCCCGCCAGTAACAAACTCATTTAAAGCAACTAAATAACTTGTAGATAGATAACTGTAACACCACCGGACCGATAAATTAAACTTGGACTTAAACTAAATCTAGAGCACTGACATGCAATCATAATTGCGGACAGTGTTACTCCAATTTACAATTCTCCTGAGAGTGGACTCAATTTAATTCAAACATGACCTTAATTCGATTGTCAAACGGTTGGGTTTCCTTTGAAGTGGACGCCTTTTCTGGATAGGACGTTGGGGACTTGGTAACATTGGAAAGCGATTTCGTAGATACGAAGGTATAATGGGCATACCCAGCTTCTGGCCCGGGGGGGGGGGGGGGGGGGCACATCAGTTTTTTTTTAAGCCGGGTTCCCCGGTCTTTTTTCCCTTATACACGACACGGTGACACACACCATACGTCCCGCTTTCAGGCTCTCTGACCCGCTGTCCCCAGTGAGGGAAAATTGACCCAGTTTAAAAAAAAAAAACAAAAATTGTTTTTTGTTCAATTTAGGCCTTTTTAAAAACAGACCAAATGATTATTTAATTAATTTTTTTCGGTCCGAAAAAGATTTTTCTCTAATTTATAAAATATTGACAAATGACCAAACGCAGCATTGAAAGCCATTTTGATTATCAAACTAACATCAACAAATCATGTAATGAGGTCCATTCCTACTTTACTTGAAAACTAGACCCGATATTTTGAAACTGATTTGTTCTGCATATTAATACGAAACAACTCCTTAGACGTTAAAACATAGAGAAGTCAAGTCACTAAGGCTAACATAGTTATTGTTAACGCATAGTACATATGGGTATTGTAAAGTATGAACTTAAGTACAGTAGGTATGTAGGCTTACGAAATCCAGGGGGCAGCTGCCCTCCCTGGATTTGTTGCTTGTGGCAATATTGCTTTAGCTTCCTTTTTAGATGGATGTCACGAACGTGCTAAGCACTTTCTAGAAGTTCTGTAAATGGTATATTTTTTAAATATGTTTTCCCATGATACTTACCGTACATAATAAGATTTTATAGAAAAGAAAAAGATTTGGACGGAATAAAATCTCAGGTGCGAAAGGGTTAATCGCTAATACTCCGCTCTACGCTCCTTACTCCCCATGTAATCGTAGCCAAATTGACAATTTAATTCTGGTTCATGCTAATAGGTACTGGTCTCGTGGCTGAAGGCAATTTCGCAAGACATTTCACACACTGATCATATTAGCTATCATGAACTGTAACTCTGTGGATTGCGTACTAGTTTAACTTTATCTTATTTAAGTAGGGCAAGAGCCCCGGCTTTGGCCACCTTAAGGATTTTTTATATAAAAAGCCTCTAATTCAAAAATGGATATTGTGTTGATTACATAACATTAGTTACATTAATAAAGTAGGTCATTTATTAAGCTTTCAGGTTTTGTAGAAGTGTGTATTGAGAGACAAATATTTTATTTATTATAAATTTTTAAAGATAAAAGGTGTAAAATCACTATTGATCCAGTTGTGGCTTGTGGCCACCTAGTTCCACCTAAGTTTCCAGGTAGAGGAATTCATTGACTGTCAAAATAATATCAAAATAAAGTTCCTAGATAGTCATTTAGTATGCTTCAATAAGAATCCACGCAATAAATAAATATTTGAGCAAGATATTTATCGATTAATTGCCAAGGGTCGCTAATCGTGTCTTTTAAGAAATTAACGAAAATTATTATTTTTGCTTTTACAGTGTTACAAAAAAGTTCCTATACACTTACGGCGCCACTACAGTTGCTCGTCAAAAGCGATAATCATCAAAGATTTTATTTACTATAGACAATAAACGAGTCGAGCTTCAACGCCTTATTCATTGACTTTCAAAATTGCAAGTGGCCACAACCGGGGTACTGGCCAAAACCGGGGCCCCTGCCTATATTTTTTTTTCTAAATTGTCAGTAGTTTAGCTTTTAGTATCCTAGGGCCTAGGGCCTTAATTGACTAAATAAAATGGTTTTGACTTTGACAGTGTCTGGAAATGTCAGTGGATTGTCCGCAGTTGGCAAACTACACTGCTCTAACATAAATTAATATGGAATTGTAAAAAATTAGGACTGAGCGATGCTTTATACGAAATGAAACACCCTAAGTAGTCAAAGTCATAGCCATTTATTAAAAGGCCCTAGTATAATAATATTGTTTTAAGAGATGGTGTTTGGGCCCCAGATTGACGCAAGTGGGGCTTAGTAATGCCCGGTTTCAATAAACAAAAACGAATCGTTTTGGTTACCAATCAATGGTAGGTTTTTTTATTGCCAAACTGGGCTTATAGATCATTTCGTAAGCTTTCCTGTGATAGCTCCATCCATATGGGAGGGTCTGCTATGCAAACTTTGAGGTCTTTGCTTCATTATTAGTAAAGATATAAGGGTCTTAATTTTAACCGATAACGGTCCGTACATTATTGAAATCGGCCATAAGTCTTTTATAATAATAATAATAATAATCTTGTTTATTCAGACAACGAGGCCCACTTGTTAGTATTACAATTTGAATAATTTCTTAAAAACTATGTTAGTAGCAAATAAAATAAAATAAAATAAAATGACAAATTAAAATTTCTTCCTATTTACAATTTGGACGCACTATAATTTCAATGGCATGTTTTAACAAAGGCGTGTCAAAATTACTCGATAAAGTCTTCAGGATACTATTGGGACTAGACCGCATCCTAGATAATATGGAAGCGCTTTTTTTACGGATGATCGCGTAAAAGTCATCGGTTCTAGCCTGAGCGAACATAGTTGAGGCACTACAATATCTTGGTAGTCCCAACAGAATCCTGAAGCCATTATTATATTGAACTCTCAGGGCACTGAGCGCCTTCTGCGTATAGCTGGTCCACAGGCCACTCGTGTAGAAGGTTTGACAGTATGCTTTAAACAATGTAACCTTAGCATCCTCACTACAGCGAGTAAACCTATGAGCCAACATATTGCATCTAGCAGCAAATGCCCTGCGTTCTCGTTCAATATCGACCTGGTCTTTAAGGTCCTCGGTAACATAATGTCCCAGGTATTTAAATTGAGTTACTCTCTTGAGTGGTACTCCACATAACAAAAGAGAAGGATTGTAGTCAATCTTCTTTCCGGGGGCCTTAAAGATCAGATATTCACTTTTTTGTACATTGTACATAAGCCCATGAGTAGCAGCGTATCCCTCACAGGTACGTAGTTTTTATTATTTTTAACCGATAAGTATCCTATGCTCTTCACAACGACCTACGTACAAGTCATGTACCTTGTATAACTAAGTAATTTAAAGTTGGATTCAGGGAAGTACCTTATAGTCCCAGCATGATAAGAACATACTGTATGTACAACTTTCCGCCCGCGGCTTTGGTCGCGTAGACTATAAGATGAATATGTAATTTTGTTTTATTACAAGTTTAATTTTTTAGTTTCACCTATCCCAGTGCCTGTCTATCTGTAATCAAATCTTGCAAGTTTTTGGCCATATGTAAATGCATCACAATGCAATATTATTATGACATGGAGCTGATCTGATGATGAAGCCGGAAGGTGGCCATGGGAACTCTGTAATAAAACGACGCAACCCCATCGAGTTTGGGCTCGTTTGATTCGTCTTGACAAGGACTCTGGTTCTTGAGCCTGATGGTGGAAAAACTTATTTTGTGCTCGGATTTAGGATTAGGACTAGGTATAGGTAATATTCAGCGAGAATTACTTCATTTCATCATAT
Organism: Polyploca ridens; assembly: GCA_951394255.1. Lineage (NCBI taxonomy): Eukaryota > Metazoa > Arthropoda > Insecta > Lepidoptera > Drepanidae > Polyploca > Polyploca ridens. Next base: position 9,598,114 of record OX596267.1, read on the forward strand.
CAGCCCATTCGATGTCCACTGCTGAACATAGGCCTCCCCCATTGATTTCCACTTCGAACGGTTCTGGGCCGCTTGCATCCAGCGGCGCCCAGCGACTCTGACCAGGTCGTCGGTCCACCTGGTGGGAGGTCGTCCCGCTCGGCGCTTTCCAGTACGTGGTCGCCACTCGAGAACCTTTCTTCCCCAGCGGTTATCGGCTCTTCGAGCGATGTGGCCTGCCCATGCCATGCCATGCCATGGGCAGGCTACTTCATTTATATAAAGATAAATATTGTATAAAAACACTCGCAAATATTGATGTAGGTAAGTCTTCTAGCATACATCTAAGATTTTTTGTAATAAATGTGATTATTGTAAAACATATACCTACATGACTTTTTTAAATTTTATTTGTAATCTGTACAACACAGCTTCATGGTCAATGAACAGACACGCTGGTCCTACAGTTTTTTTAATGCAATAATAAAAGATAAGTGTTTTAGTGTCATAATAAATAATAATGAATGTATTGTATATAAATTCTTTCCCTTATCTCGTTAAAAGTTAAAGGTGACAGAGGCATCCCCTCTTATCAATTTATTTATCAGCGTTCATTGGATAGATTTTTATAAAATAATTACCTACTTTCGAAATGTGATGTGGCTTCCATGGGCGCCGGGAAGGGTAACAAAAAAAAGGGGGGGGGGGAGTAACTGCGCTCCCTTTTTTAAGGTACCACCTTAAAAAAAGGGAGCGCAGTTACTAGCTATAGCGCACAAAGCCAAGAAGGAACTGGCTCTCAAGTGCATCCGTCGGAACACAACGGCGCTTGGCGACAACACTGAAAAAAATGATCTACAAAACTAGTTAGGTAAGCTGACGTTTTGTTGTCGAGAAACTAACTTTAGTTGTCGGGAAACTAACTTTAGTTACATTGAATCAAATAATTTTGTAACGAACAAAAACTAGTTTTGTTACTGGTAAGTTTAGTTCGCAAGTCACTCTGTTTAGGTTATTGGTCGTAAAATTATAAAATTTTGTAGTCACTTGTAGTCCATTTTTTTCAGTGAACGTGCTATGGTTTCCTCGCGACGTTTTCCTTCACCGAAAACTCAAACTCATTGTAGTATTTGAAACCGGGACCTTCGTCTCGGTATCCGACGTTAACCTCCAGGTTTAAGGCGATGATAGCATATACCTATCCATATCGTCGGTCATACCTTCTGCAAAACCGCATAACTAGCTTTTTCCATAAGACCTATTATTCAGTTATTTCATTCAGAGTTAGGCCTTATGGGAAAGCTAGTTACGCGGTAGTTTTTTCCTAGGAACCCTTACCATGAACAGGTCGGCTAGACTTGCATCTCTGATTTCATATTAGTAGTGGGGATTAAAGAGATAACTACCTTGAACTGCACACACTAAACATTTAGAGGCAGTGATTGGTCGGTATTACTACTCTAAAGGAATTGTTCCTCTATGTTCTCCATACATACCATAGGCTAGATTTGGCTTCCTTAAGATTATAGGCATCAGTCCACATATTGGGAGGCCATTCACTCAGTACTTTTCTAAAGAAGTTTGAATAGCTATATTTACTATGTATTATTACTTACTGATCCACATACACACCTGGCGTTAAAAGAAAGTCCAGTAATTTCATATATTTATTCTTTATTTACAACTTAAATTTACCTTATAAATAACATCAAAGTCTTTGTATAAAATATCCATATACAATGGTGTAAAGAAAAGGAGCCATTTTTATTTTCCCTTATATTATAGTGCTATTTTTTAATAATAATAATAAACGAACAAAAGAGATGGCGACATTTTAACCGTTTGTGTTTGAACGTTTTCACGATAATTGGACTGTTTTACAAAAACCTTAAACCGACTTCAAAGTACACTAAGATGTGATCAAATCCTGATCTGATGACAACGGGACCAAACGGGAAGTGTACCCTTTCAAATAAAAAAAGAATTTTCCAAATTGGTTAATAAATGACGGAGTTACGAGGTAACAAACATTAAAAAAAAAACAATCGAATTGAGAACCTCCTCCTTTTTTTGAAGTCGGTTAAAAAAAGTTTTTCATCAGAGTTTCTATTTAATTCCAATCAGAAAATTACAAATATAGTTCTCAAATTAAATATTACTATGAAGCCCGATTAATTTGACCCCCAGAGCTTTTATGGTCCACAAGGTAAAATAAAAAAAAACACAAGCCCTATTATATGTAAAAAAAAACATGCTGACTCCCAAAATATTATTGCTAATTATTGCAGAAGTTCTGCAGTCGGGTAATAAATTATAAGGATGCGAAAAACGCTCAGAGTTTTTTTTTTTTTTTGTTTCAAATTAAATATGGCCGACTTATAAAAAATATATAAAGATATTAAAACATAGACATCAGTAAAATAAACATAAAATAAAGTTAGTATAACATAATTAAATTCTTAAATATTGCTTCTTACAAAACATTTACAAAACTTATACAAAATTACTATCCAAAACTTTTTTCTTTAATTGTGCAACAGACATTTATTCCTGGTTATTTATTTACCATAACAATAATTGGAAAAAGCTATAAAAATGTTGGTATCGAATACAAAATATCGTTAAAGCAAAAACTTAAATAATCTTCCCAAAAAGCAAATTAAGCTTATAACCCCTTATTACATAAAATGGTTTAAATATAACCGTCCCTTTCTAACGTCACAATAACAAAAGAGCCGGGACTATCTTAAACCCTTTACTAGACTCGACTTAAACCTTCTTTTGTAATAAGAGAGGGTGTCTAAATACACGATATCTTAAAATTATCCTTATAACTTAATTTGTACTCTTCATTTAAAACGCATTGCAAAGACACACATTCAAACATTGTGCTAGTATGTAGCAAATCAATAATCAAATAAAAAACACGGTAAAAAGATACTTAGAGGGTGCTTATTCTGAGGGCAAATTAATGATCAAGTATTCATCAAAATGAACCACTATTCAAAAAGTTACTTTCAAAAATAAAATTATGTACACTCAAAAGCATGATGACTTAGACGAAGATACAAATTCTTCATCAAATATTTCATTTAGGAAGATGTACTTAATGTATTTGAAATTATTTCTGTTCATTCATAACACACACAAAACCACTATAAACTCTAAAGAAAACTATAATCTACACAATTTATTGATACAATACAGAATTCAATACAATCTAGTTAATCTTTCACATAAAAATCAAAATTGCAAATTATTTCCATATTATATCAATGAATATATTAAATCTTAAAATTAACTTAATTCGCTATATTTATCTAGAAACAAACATTTTTTTTAAATATTAAGTTATTTAATTAAACAAACTGAGCAAGTAAATTAATAATTTCTTCACTGAATTAAAATGATAAAAACGCCGTAAATATGAAAAACTAATTCTGAACGAAACCAACTAAGTGTGTTTAACTAAATACCTAAATAGACTGAAAGTATATATTATCCTTAACACCTAAAATCACATAGTGTTCCTTAATTAAACTTCAAAAATAAATCAATATCAAATTGATGGGACATTTTATTGCTTACAACCAATAGAAGCAATATTTCAAACAAATGTGAATAAAGACAATACAATGTTGTCAAATTGTTAAAAACATATACAGGGTGATTTTGTATTCACGATTTTTGAGGCCAAACAAAAAGTTCTTCATATTTATAAGTACTCTTCATTCCAGTTTTTTACTCAATACAAAATCATCCTAAAAATATCCGTGTATAAAATTGCGCATAGAAACGACATAGCTGTTAATAAATATACTAAATAGAATAGTTAAGGTAAATTTTAGTGTTGTCTCAATAGTTAGCACTAAAATGCGACATTGCAACAAAAAAACTGACATAAAGATGACTGTGTTACTACAAAAGTCATAAAAATAAAAGCATGCGCTTTTAAACATGTTAAAAAATCGTACTATAATCATAGATGGCACCACTGCAGTATAATGTAAGGTCTGTCAAATGAAGTGGTACAATAAAACAAACACACGCACATTTCTCAAGCATATTTGCACTGTATTTCTTAGAACATAATTGTCGAATTACCCATATGTGGGTCTCGAAACAAAGGACGCATAGCGCCCTTCTATTTTGACTTTTAGTATGTAAACAATACGGTTTAAAATCGCTTGATCCCCAAACGACAATGACACCATCTAGCGAGAGAAATTGTAACTAAATTGTCCATATCAAAGCAGAGTTTAGAAATTGAGGGATCTCGGTTTCAAAGCGGTCTTCCTCAAGTATTGGTGGGCTAACATCGTTAAATCCAGTTGATCTTGAGTCTTGCCACATACGAACAGCTCCCATTTGCTATCACCCTGTAATTTATAAAATAAATTGTTGAAAAAGCTGCTATAAGTTTTTCTGTGTAAAAAAGTAGGCTAAGTTTTAGTTCTTAATTTTTATAATACCAACCAAGATAATCATAGATTCAAGATTTCATTTCTCCGTTATATTTTTTTTTTCCTGCTTTAAAGAAGATAATTTAATTTTTTATTAAAATGTGTGTAGTTGATCAAAAAATCTGGCCAAGTGCTAGTCCTAAACTAGCACTTGGCCAGATTTTTCCGGAACGGAACGGAAGATTCTGCATAATAATAAAATCAAGATAATTTTGTAGGTTCGTAACTCAATTTTACTAATACATTGGTGGTAAGAGCACCACTAAGATATAGATATAGATTTCAATTAATTGGCATACATTTTTAATAGTTCTAGCTAGCTTCCGCTCCGTGGTTTTTCCCGCGGTCCTTCGGGATCTAACAATTTCCCGGGATAAAAAGTATGCTATATGCTATTCTGAATCATAATTTATCGATATGCCAAGTTGCATCCAAATCCGTTCTGCCGTTACAGAGATGAGCAGTAACAAACATCAGAATGAATCAGACTACAAGTTTATGTTTTATTTTTTAAAGAGAGTGAGAGCATAGCGTTTATTCGCTCAAAGAGCTGCTCGACTGGGGAAGTACCTCCACCTTACAGAATACCGCAGCCAAATAACTTTATGTTGGGTTCCTGCGCGTGAGTGGCGGTCGCCAGAGCTCATTGTGTGGTGGGCGGGGGCCGGTAACAAGAGTTTTGCCTCTTTTGTTGCAAGCGTCCATATGGATACGGTAACCGCTTACCATCAGGCGGGCCATATGCTTGTTACAGACTTCGTCGTATAAACAAAAAAGATACAACAGAACAAAATGATGGCTGCCACACGCGTCATACTTGTGAACAGGTGCTGCTTGTGGGGGCTGGTCTGCTTAAGTTTGCCATTTATTTATTTACTTATTAAATATAGATTCAGACTACTTTGTAGTTTTGCCGCCTCGCCGGGGCACGCAATTGTTGTCAGTGCGATTAGAATGTAAATATTATGTAATGAATCTAAGCTTGTTTTGAAAAGAGTAATTGCTGAGTTTATTGCCGGCTCTTCTCAGCAAATGCAACCTTCCGAACCGGTATTAGAGTATTAGAGTCAGACTTTTCATAAGTGCCTGCGAAGGTCTATTTGAATAAATGATTTTGAATTTGAATTTGAATTTGAAAAGGCGTTGAAAAAGACTTTTCTGTTGCTCTTACTAATTAGGATAATGTAAAATGTACTTACCAAAATAAAGGATGGTTTCGCTTCAATGTTATCAATTTCTTCCGGACGATCGAACCTGATTGAGCGCACAGCGGATTTCTTCACTATCATTGACTCTCCGTTCAATCGATTGGCAATCTACAATGGAAATTTAAACATGTTGCTATTTCCTTCTAGATGGCAACTCATGTTAAGAGTTGCTATCAAAGCTATGACATGTAGTTATTCCAACTGGATCTTTTCAACTTTTCAACGTCATGCGTCAGTCAGAAGAAAACCAATTCTATTTAGGTACTTAGCTTTATACCTAATAAGTATATTGTGAAATTCATAAACAGGCTCTTTAATTGAAATTAGACCTTGGTAAGGCAATAAAGAACGTTACACATCAACTCTATACCAGTTCAGAATCTTTCGGTAAGAAACTCAGCTTTGCTTAATAATGCATATTTATAAGCCACTGGTGCCGATTCTGTTGTAAATCGCACTAAACTAATTTTAGTCACATCACATCTCTTTCTTACAAACAGTATTAAAAAAGGATAGAACATATTTAAAGCTGTCAAATTAGTCTTTGCCGTCTTCATTTGCGGGTATTTAGACGTAACCGCGATAGATGGCGACTTTTATATTGAAAACAAGCATTGGACTAATTTGACAGGACTAATTTGACATATGACTAAATTTCTTATATTCTTTGTTAGAAAGAGACATAGTGAGACTAAAATTAGTTTAGTTGTGAACACCAGAATCAGTGCCAATGTCTCTACTTGTCTTGGGTATTGGTAATTCAGCTATCAAGTCAATATTATAGCAATCAAGAATCCTGATGATGAAAGTACACTGTGTTTAATATGAGCACATATCATGCGAGCATCGGGACCTGTCATTCTAAATGTCATTTTCATAGTTACATCAGATTTGTAAGCAAAAAAGGTACATTTATTTATCGATGCATCCATGCTCGCAGGGGTGTTTTTTTTATACTAGAAACATTAACATTTTTGACAGGGATGTAAAAACAAACCAACAAAATAATATTTAAAAAATACATTTATTGAAATAAAAAATGACATTGGATCTCATTTGGACTGTGGATATGGATTACAAACAATATTGACAGCGACACTAAACTACTCAAATTAAAAATAAGAAAAAAACACAATCGTTAATACAAAATGTTACCATAATACAAAGAAAATTCTACGACTACAGAATAAATTAAAACATCTTTCAAAAAAACATAAATAGTAACAAAAACAAATTGCTATAACAAGAAAATAAATAAATACGTTTTTGAAGATTCAACACTGGCCTGTCAATATTGTGGTAGGATTTGGATATAGGTTGGAATCTAACAAAAGGGTGAGGGAGCAGGTTACAAATAATGTCATTTGTTTATTTCAAATAAAGTACCTTAAGTATAACTGCCGATTTATAATTCAAAATTGTTACAACTTTAACAAAAGAAAAATTGTCTTTGAAATAAAATTAAGATCACAAGAAGATCCACAACCGACGCGACAGCGAGACCGAGATTTCGATTAGTGAAAATTAATCATTAAAATGTTAATATTTCATGTGCAAAATACAAAGCAAAAACTAGCATTAATAGACTTTCTAAATAAATAAATACAAAGGATAGGATAGGTCACCTAACACATGGGATAAGTTAGTATTTTTAAAATGGAAAATATTCCTTTCATTTTAAATACGCGCAAATAAAATTATTTAGTACTTGTTATCGCATACAAGTTTAAGCCTACATACTAAGAAAGTAATACTTGAAATTCTTATACGATTATTTAACCCTAGTAACACTAAAACAATTTGGTGCATGGTAAACTTGAGGTATACTTTTTAAAATTACAACTAAATTTTTGTTAAACTAGAAAACTTTACCAATATATTAAATTCACAACGTATAATTCATCTGATGAAGATTTCATCTTTGGTGTCTTACGTTCTAATACCGTTAAACGTTAAAATTAGTTTGGTGCAAATACTATCTAACAATAAAATTAATCACGATTTTAAAATCAAAACGCCGATTTTATTTAACAAATAATTACATCTCATTAGTTGATTCTTAACGACTATCATGTAGTGAATTGTTATGTTTCTTTAGACAAAAGTTTTAACAAAATTTTTGTTCAAATATTTCATAAGTTCATTTTTGTTTTCAGTATATTTTATTTAATTATCCTTGAGATTTAAAAAACAAATTTGCAAAGGGCTACCTCTCTTTATCTCGCAAATATGAATTGTTTTTTAGACCTCGACCTTTTTCATACTGGCCGCACTACCAGTTCCGAGTAAGCGTAATTCATAAGACTTGGCTGTCAAACTACCGTGTACCCTACATATTAGTGAACATATAATAATCATTAGTAAACATTTCGTCTGTATGTTCCGAATCCTTCTCTACGTGCCACCATTGATTCTCTTTTTGAGCGTAATCATTACTTCTATTCCCCGTCATTTTATTGGTCAATATCTCATCGATCCTAGACGTAGAAGGCTTCTGATTGGTCACTTTATAAATATGGTCAGCTAGAGCATTAGCTAATACCTCTTTGGGTGCAATTAAAGTGCCATTTCCGCTATCACAACCTAAATCATTACTTGAAGTAATGGTACGAAGTCTATCTGCGTTCAAACGAGCGAAACTCCGCGGCGATTCAATATTAGTTATATTTCTAAATACGCTAGGATTTTGAAGGTCTGTGGTTTCGTATTGATAGAGAACTACGTCAGTAGGACCTAGGTTAGGTAAGGGATTAGTAGGGAGTAAGGACCTGTGTTGTACCTTTGTTTTTTCGCTGATGACGGCTTCAATATCAAGGTCGTCGTATTTGGTAGGTTCTGGAGTGTTCTCAGCGCTCATCAGACGGTGAAGGCTGGTAGATTCTTCTAGAAGGGAATGCTTGACGATTGACGGTGGTGAGAATAATACTGAGCTGTCGCCTGCTAAGGTTTTGCTCTGTAACAATGGAAAGGTATTTGTAAGTGTGGAAATAATCTTGTAAAGAATAATTTAGTAGTCAGACATAAGTAAATTAAGTGCCTGTCCAGAAGGGGCGAAATCGCGGCGAATAGTTTCACACGAATTCATACGCGCGTACGGCGAGGTACTGAGGGCCTACTACGAAAAACGATACACGACAGTCCGATCATCGTTGTCAATCAATTTGCCAATAGAATTGGCCAAATTTACGTCTCGTCAGTTTTGCTGCAATTCTATTGGTTAATATTTGATAACGATGATCGGATTATCGTGTATCGTTTTTCGTAGTAGGCCCTCTGGTTCCCAATCAATAGTGCCCAGAACAATCCATGATAGCATGTATAAAATTGGTAATAATAAAGTAGGTAAACAATCGTTTCTTGTATGTTTAATTTTTAATTTAATTTTATTTGCTGTTATAGCGGTAATAGAAATACACATTCTGTGAACATTTCAACTGTCTACCTATAACGATTCATGAAGTACAGCCCGCTGACAGACAGACGGACGGACGAACGGACAGCGGAGTCTTATGAATAAGGTCCCGTTTGGCACCCTTTGGCTACGGAACCCTAAAAAAACAACGGGTTGCACTCCGAAACATGAATATTAACGTTGTGTATTTTTGATATTTTGGAATGGTTAGGAAATAATTTTGCACGAATTGCTTTAATTATCATTATAAAAGTATTATCATTTATGTGGTACAATACAATATTCATTTATTGCGCTATCGTACACAAACATGACAATTTATATGACATCAGAAATTTAACACTTCTCTCAGAAAAATCAACTTCCATCCATAAACACACACACACAAACAGCAGGCGCAGGCATACATTTTTGGCCGCACGGTAGAAAGAGAGGGGGATACTTCCTCTCCTATTCTCCCTCCGTCTTACGAATTTTCGATCAGGATCACGTGACCTGACGCGAGTTTAACATTTTTTACCCAACACAAAAAAGTTTTCACTTCAATAATTGGACAGTTTTACAAAAAATTTAAACCGACCTCAAAGTACACTAAGAAGTAATCAAATCCTGATCTGACAATGGGACCAAACGGGAAGTGAACCCTTTCAAAGAAAAAAAGAATTTTCCAAATCGGTTAATAAATGACGGAGTTATGAGGTAACTAACATTAAAAAAAATACAACCGAATTGAGAATCTCCTCCTTTTTTGAAGTCGGTTAAAAAGTGTACAACGCCGCTAAAGAAGTTTTCACTTCAAAAATTATTAAAAGAAACAAAAAACCCGACTGCGTAAAACATAAATTAACTGAAAAGAGAAAAACAAGCTCTTAAATCTATAGAATTTTGAATATAACTTGAATTTAATAAGGTATTGCAATCGTGGACAACCAATAACCTAAGTATATATTTTTTTGTAATATTTGTTTATCCCCGACCGATTAAATAAATGAGAAGTTAATATATGCAATAGACAACCAATGCCACCTAGAGGCGAGTTGCTGAACTAAAGAGACAAGCGTGATATTTCAAAAAGTCATTAAAAGTTCTGCTATTCATCGATAGATGGCAAAACTAAAAAGTATCACCGCTGTGCCGGTCAGAGTGGGGGGTGTTAGGTTTTTTCGTTACAGAATTTCTGGATTCGGCCTCCACGCTCAAGGCCCGCGATAGAAGCTATGCAATAGCCAAAGATTTTCATAGGGCATCGTGCCTCTACCCAGATGGATAGTGAGCCTTACTAAAGCATGACATTTAATATCACTCCGCTTGAGGGGATCCTGAGCAAATCGCACTCAGTTCGTACTGCGCACGGCTGTCATCGCGTCATACTCGCTGTACTGGTTAAATAAAAAATGCCAACTAGAATATTGAAATACTGTCACAACACTTATAAAAACCAAGGAAAAACTAAAAAACTAACCTTCCATGTGTAAGTATTGCGACTTCGACACTTTTAATTACCTAAACTTATTACTTTTAAATACTGTCAATTATGGCTTGTTTATTTCGTGTTCCCATAGAGGCGACTATCCTTCTGGACTTTTTAAATTCTTTGGCAATGGCCCTGATTCTGTTGTTCACAACTAAACTAATTTTAATGTCACTATGTCTTTTTCTAACAAAGAACATAAGAAAAGGATGTAAGAAATTTAGTCCTGTCAAATTAGTCCAATGCTTGTTTTCAATATAAATTTAGTCGCCATCTATCGTGGTTACGCCTAAATACACGCAAAATAAGACGGCAAAGATTAATTTTACAACTTAAAATATGTTCTATCCTTTTTCAATAATGTTCGTAAGAAAGAGATGAGATGTGACTAAAATTAGTTTAGTGCGATTTACAACAGAATCGGCACCAATAGTTAAAAAAAAAATACTAACCGGGGTTTCAACAGTGAAGGAGACATCTGGCACGCACTCGGCGTGGTGGTGGTGGTGGTGGTGGTGGTGGTGGTGGTGCGCGTGCGGCGTGCTGGTGGCGGCGCCCCACGCGGCCGCCAGCGCCTTGCGCGCGCGCTTGTGCCCCGGCACGTTCTCCTTGCCGCTACCTGTACCCGTGCCCGTACACACGCTACTGTTGGTGATGCCGCTCGACGTCGACGTGCGCCGCTTCAGGCTGCCGATGCCGCTGTCGTTCACCTGCCGAGCGACGAGTATGTTATACACGCGACCACTGTTAGCGCTATCTTTATATATAAACGTGTGTATGTCACTGAACAACGGCTGTACCGATTTGAATGAATTTTTTGTATTGCAGTCGTTAATATAACCTAGATACCGACTGCAGCGCCATTTGCCGGGCTGATTTGTGAATCTAAACCATCTAGGGTGCCACCCAAACGTATACAAAAAAACTCATTCAAATCGGTACAGCCGTTTAGGAGGAGTTCAGTGACAAACACAAGTACAGTTGTTTTTTTTTGTATGCGTTTGGATGACGCCCTGGATGGTTTAGATAGGGTAGGGTAGGGTAAGGTAGGGTAGCACCGCAGGGTAAGGTAGCACCACGCAAACGAAGTCGCGCAGACACCTAGTCCTATTATAAATGTGAAAGTGAGTTTGTTTATTTGTTACGTCGTCACGCCTCACTACTCAACGGATCATCTTGAAATTTGACATGCAGATAACCTATGGTATGGAGAAGGACATAGGCTACTTTTTATCCCGGGAACGCGGGTGAAACCGCGGGGGACACCTAGTAATCTATAAACGGGGTGGATACGACAATACGACAATAAATGAAACCACGTAAAGTACTCATAAATACGATCAACTTTTACTATGGGACCAACTTCAAAATCGTAAAAAGTAAAAACCTCTTTAAAATCTTTTTGGATAACTGTTCATTGGTACTTACTAAAAATATTAAATCTTTATTGGAATAGAAGAAGTGTGCAAAAATAAACTTTTCCAGTATCTAAACTAGAATAAAAATTATGTATCTTAGATACCAGAAAATATAGTTATACAGGGTGTTGTTTTGGTCGGCGACAAGCGACCCAGGAGCGGTAGTACAAAATATATATTCCCCAAAAATGGACTTAATTCCATTAAATACTGTAAATATGATGAGAAATACCTAATTCAATTTGAAATAAAATTACCGCAAAGTATGGTTACTAGGCACGTGCACAGACTAGAGCTAGGCACAAGCCGCCATCGCCCCACCCCTTTACTCCCTCGTACTCCTGTTGAGTATTATGTCTACACTTTAGCTTATTACATGATTTTCAAATATTTTTATTTTTATTATTTAAAATAAAATAATTTTTTTTTTATATTTTTTTTAGCGCCAGTATCATTTGTATTATCGACCCTGAGTCGCTTGTCACTGACCAAAACAACGACCTGTATGTCGATACAAAGTCACTAAAAAAATCTGCTTAGGTTATGAAAAAATTTCTTTCACACTCACGTCCTCACAATAGTGAGATTGTAGACACAGCCTATTCATCGTTAAAAACCAATAAATTCTCACTTGCACATTTCCATCTTGTTCCGCAGTAGAAGACAATAGTGAGTCATTCAACTGGACAGTACTATCGGAGTTCTCTTCTCGTTTGATCATTTCAGTGATATCTTCCACCAATAGTCCGGGACTCGACGGTTCGTATCTCAAACCGGACTTCTTGCCTAACTCCGCCATTGCTATCTTGAATGGCGTTGGTGTTCTGGAATTTAAGTTAGGTAATTATTTATTGTTCAAAGTCAAAGCCATTTATTCAATTTAGGCCCTAGTAGGGTAATTATGAAGATCAAAGCTACTGAAGTTACCACCAGTCAATGTCGGCCTTCAACTTAGGCCCGGTTTCAATAATTTACGGACCGGTATCGGTTAAGATTTATTGAAATTAATACTCTTATATCTTTACTAATAATGAAGCAAAGACCTCAAAGCTTTGCATAGCAGACCCTCCCATATGGAAGTAGCTATCACAGGTAAAATTAGCTTACGAAATGATCTATATGCCCAGTTTGGCAATAAAAAAACCTACCATTGGTAAGCAAAACGATTCGTTTTTGTTTATTGAAACCGGGCATTAGAAGAACAGGCAATAAACTCAGCAAGGTTACATATTTTTAAATATTATTTTTTGGACAATCTGACTAAATTTGCTTTTTTCATTTTTTAGGGTTCCGTCCGTCCGCCCGTCTGTCTGTCAGTGAGCTGTATCTCATGAACGGTAAGAGGCATGTACTTCTATTGCCGCTATAACCACAAATAATAATAAATTAAATATAATTAAGAATTAAACGACTTTTTTGGGGTATTTTTTTCATAGCAAAGTCGTGTTAGGTATTGTACGGAACCCTACGGAAGTGCGAGTCGGACTCGCACTTGGAGTACTTCGAGAATTGTTCGATATCCTAAAAATAGTATAGGAAGAATCTGCTACCGAGTTGATTTCAGTCGTTTGAAATTGAAAACACATAAAATAAATTATGGGCTTCGAAAATGAACTTTAATGTAAGTAGAATAAATCTGTTTTGTCTATCCTTGTAATTCATATTTTATGTCCTAATCCTAACTAATATTATAAATGCGAAAGTGAGTTTGTTTGTTTGTTACGCCTTCACGCCTCAACTACTCAACGGATCATCATGAAATTTGGCATGCAGATAACCTAGGCTACTTTTATCCCGGGAACGCGGGTGAAATCGCGGGGACAGCTAGTAATCTATTAGCAGTCAATAAAATCAAAGGCAAAAAATATTTCTTACACATTTATGATTTACAAATTTATGATTGACTTACTTGGGGGTATCATTTTTGAATTGATGCGTGTTCACAGGAGTGATATTATTCGCCGGCGTTGGCGTATGTAGTAGGGGACTAGCATTCCATTCCTGAAAACAAAATATAACTTTAGAATTATATCTTTACTAGGAAAATCTTCCCTCATCTGTTTAGGGTTTCTTACACCCTTGCCCCATTATCACTAAAGATGATTTAAAGCAAGTTCAGTAAAACCAGTCACTATCACTATTTCTAGCGTCATTTAACAAAAAGAGACGAGGCTTTTTTTAAATATATTTTGTAATTAGATTGTAGTTCATTAGTAAGAAATCATTGACAGGTTTAATTCGCATCTGGGGTGTCATTATTAAAGAAATCACTTTTTTTTCATATTTCTCTTCTAGTTTTCTAAACAAGTTAGATATCCGGAATTTCTTATATTATATACAAAAAATAAACAACAAACACCGAAAACGGCGAATAAAAATTTAGTTTGTAATCTGTGTACAGAACCTTAATAGACCTAAACCCGACTTGATAACGTAGTTTTTTTTTTAATTAGTGTATTTATTTACCTTATGTTGCGCGTGCCTTAACGGTGTAGAATCAAATGTGGGGAACGAAACAGCTCCAGGAGTGTTGAGGAACTGAGAAGGACTGAATGGAAGCGCCTTTATAGGAGTCACGCCGGTCGAACGACACTCAAGGGCATTAGATATTGTTGAATTCCATACCTGAAACATTAAACATAAATGATACACTTTCACAAACAAGTGACGTCACGAGCCAAATCCCAACAACACAAGCTCTGCTTAGTTTGGGATCAGATGACCGTGTGTGAGGAATGTCCCAGGATATTTATTTATTTATCTTTTTACATTTTTATTGATTTGATAAAGCAAAAAATATGTGTCCAATTTTTTAATCTAACTGACTGACTTGTTAGAATTATGATTTTAGTACCTTTTCGATTCTAATATCATAAATGTGTAGTTTTGTGAGGGGCCAGTTAGCGTGGTTAGTTAAGATTCCACCTATCACGCCGCAGGTCGTGGATTCGATTCCCATTCAGGACATGCATTTGTGAGCGTGAACATGTCTGCATGTCCTGATTGTCATTATGTATATTAAGTATGTATTTACAAACAAAAAGTACTATATGTATTATACCAGTTATCTGGTTTCCATAGTACAAGCTCTGCTTAGTTTAGGATCAGATAGATGTTCCAAGGTATTTATTTATTTTAAAAAAGAAGCCTATTACAATGAATTCCATTACACGGTACCTCCACAAGATCTTAAAATTCATAATTTCTCCATAGAGCGAGTAAAACATAAACAAAATATTCGATACAATACATGAACTCACATTGGGGTTGGGTGTAAGTAAGTGAATCTTCTTGTTCTTCCGCCTCAGGATGGGTGGCGGGGTCGTGTGGCTCTCCAGCACTTTCTTCTTAGGCGAAGTGTATACAGAGGGAACGACTATCTCCTTACTTGTCTCTGCTTGAACCGTGTATGCTACTGTAATAAATATGCAATTTTAGTAAATACCGAATCGCTCGTGGTGTAGCATGAATAGCCGTTCTTAATCGATCGGTAAAGTTAAGCTACGCCTGTCGTGGTCGGTACCTGGATGGGTGACCGCCTATTAGTATTTCAAATCGAGCGTTTCCGTGCTTCGGAAGGCACGTAAAGCCGTTGGTCCCGGTTATCACTTAATTGTGATAGTCGTTAAGCTAGTTGGATGCCTCCTAGGCGGCTTGAAAAATTCCAACAGTAGGTTGACCACTAGCCTACCTCCACCGATCCGCAGTGGGCACGCGTGGTGGAGTATTGCCCATTCCCTTTCACCTTCATTTGTGAAAGGAGGCCTGTGCTCAGCAGTGGGACATTATAGGCTGATGATGATGATGATGATGAGTAAATACCGAAAATATTTTATGTGTGAGGTATAGCCGGGATAAAGAGTATGTTATTCCAGGCTATGATCTTGTCCTGCGCTAAATTTCATAACGATTGGTTGTGTTGTTTCGTTGAAGCGTTTATTTTATTAGATATTTATTTGAATAAATATGTAATGACATAAAAAAATCATTTTTAACCGACTTCAAAAAAAGGAGGAGGTTCTCAATTCGAATGTATGTTCTTTTTTTTATGTTTGTTACCTCATAACTCCGTCATTTATTAACCGATTTGGAAAATTCTTTTTTATTTGTAAGGGTCTTCCCGTTTGGTCCCATTGTCATCAGATCAGGATTTTATTACTTCTTAGTGTACTTTGAAGTCGGTTTAAGTTTTTTGTAAAACAGTTCAATTATTTAAACGAGCTTTTTAGGTTAACTGTACTTTTTGTTTGCATTGTCGTCCAATATACTAATTTATACTAAATTTCAGTTCAATTGTCCACTGGACAGTGGGTCAAATTTAACTGCATGATTTAGGGTTTACCCGCGTGCCCGAGACCTAATATTTTTTATTAAAAAAAATATATGAACAATTTTAACGTGTTTGTGTTAACATTCGTTTCTCAATAACGCCGCAATTACTGTACTAACTTCAATGAAACTTGACACAAAGATAGATCATACCCGAACAAAAAAATACAAAGTAACAAGAATAAAAGTAAAATAACAAGAGAAAATACTTACCAGCGTCCTGATTTTCAGTACCGGTGCAAGTCTGTGTTAAATAGTTCTTGAGAGGGGAGTTTGAAGGTAACGTATCTATATTAACAAATCTGTAAACAATAAAATGGATTCATTAGTGTAAAACAAATAAATCCTAATGTTTTTTACAACCAGTTATTATAGCGAGTCAGCAACAAGCGACTCAGAGTTGATAATAAAAATAATACTGGTGCTAAAAAAAATTAAAAATAATCTTTATTGTTTAATAATAATAAAAATAAATTAAACATAATTTGTGTGCATGAACATGTCTGCATGTCCTGAGTCTGGGTGTCATTATTTATGTAAAGTATGCATTTACAAATCAAATAGTATATATGTAATACATCAGTTATCTGGTTTCCATAGTACAAGCTCTGCTTAGTTTGGGATCAGATAACCGTGTGTGAGGAATGTCCCAGGATATTATATTATAAAAACACTTACTTAAAAGGTGACTCGACAATTTCCACATCGGCTGCAACTAATTCGCCTCTATCAGGAGACTTCCGTATATTGTTCAGCTGATCTTTCAAAAGTTGCCTGAAATGGATCATTTGTTTCGATGGAGCTTGACTCGTGTTCGATGAGTTGCTTTGAGTTGATTCATTGAATGGGTCTGACCATTGCTGGAAATAAAATATTATTATAGCAATTGCAAATGGTTTCAAAGATATATTAAAATTTCATAAATATTGGTTTAGATATGGCAACGAGACAAACAAACAGACGCGGCTTACTTTCTCTTGTATAGTTGACCCCTGCGGTTTCAACCGTGTACGGTTTAAAGTTTTTTTGCGCGGAACCCTTATTTTTCTAAATAAAAGTAGCCAATGTTACTCCTTTTAACATCAGCTATCTGCCAGTGAAAGTCCCGTCAAAATCGGTCCAGCAGTTTCGGACATTAGCCGTAACAAGCAGACAGAAGGACAAAATAATTAAACAAGAATATACTATATACTAGCTGCCCGGCGCAACTTCGTTCGCGTGGTGCTACCCTACCCTACCCTATTTGTGAATCTAAACTATCCAGGGCGCCACCCAAACGCATACAAAAAAATCATTCAAATCGGTCCAGCCGTTTAGGAGTTCTGTGACATCACACGTGCAGAAGAATTTTATATATAAAGATATTTCATATGGATTTTGTTATTTTCACATTACAAACAAACACTTCAATTTTATTTATTTGTATTAGTAAGAATCGATCTCAAAATATTTTACGTATAATTCTAAAATTTAGTTTGGGATCCGTATTGTTGACATGTGTTATGTTAATTTAGATGACCGGTTGTGAAAGAATGTCTTAGAATATTTATATTATGTAGGTTATTTCGTTCCCAAAGCTTATACATGTATTATTGACAAATTGTTATGTGCAAACAAAAACATCTAATAAATCATCATCATCATATACTGGTGATGTGTCTTGTTTGTGTGTTATGTTATAAATCCAAGTTAAGGACTAAGGGCCTTACTCATAAACGCTATTTAACTAAATCTACTGAATAAATGGTCAAATAAATAACTTCACCTTGCTGTTATTGTCAAACAATTTGACGTTATTTAGGTGACCACTTAATCAGCTTATTAGTTAAATAACATTTTATGAGTAAGGGGGTAAGTCCAAAGCTACGTCGTTTTAGTTACATAAAGAACCCTACCACTGCGCTATGGTTTCCTCACGATGTTCACTGTTCCTTCTCCGAATGCCTAAGCTCTTTGCGAATCGAATTCAATACCTTTGTTACTCTACTATTATCTATTCTATATTAAGTCTGCTAAACAAGCATACGGCCCGCCTGATGGTAAGCGGTTACTGTAGCCATATGGACGCTTGCAACACAAGAAGCATCGCTCACGCGTTACCGACCATTCCGCCCTCCCCTATGAGCTTTGCTCACCCTTGTTCCCTTGGTCACGCCATAACTGAGAATGACAACCGATTTCATCCATCTTTTTTTAAAAGTTATATTTTATTCTGGAAAAGGTTCTTACGGAAAAACAATTACTTAAGAAAACTGTGTAGAAAATAAGTAAATTTAAGATAACTTTATGATAAGATATCCCTCGGGTACGGTACGGGGCGCAACTAGTAATATAATAAAGTCGAAGAGTTTGTTTGTTTAAATGCGCTAATCTCTAGAATTACCAGACGGATTAGAAAAATTCTTTCACCTATAGGAAGCTACATTATCCCCGAGTACTATAGGCTTTTTACTTTTTATCCCGGGAACGTGGGAGAAACCGCGGGGAACAGCTAGTAGTATGATAAAGCTGAAGAGTTTTTATTTGTTTGTTTAGAATTAGGATTTCACTATGCTAACTACAATTCTTTTGTACTAAACGAAAAATTATTTCTCTGATAGGAAACTACATTATCCCAGAGTGTTATACCAAAAGCTAGTCGCCTACAAAATATTAATTTAGCGGACTACATAGAACAACTTTTACTTTGAAAGACCCAAGTGATATCTCCTAATGATTATAAGCATTATTTACATAATGAATAGTGTAATGGTGTAACAGAAATAGTGATGTAAGGATGATATTACTAACGGGATGAAAATGTTATGGTACTACTGCAAAAGAAATTGCAAAAGATATAAGAAGGAAGATTGATCAGAAATTGACATATTTTTTCAATGTTTAAATTTACAAAATGAACACACCATCCGTACAGTCAACTACAAAGAGATGTATCCATGTTAATGTTACTAAATTATGTATCCACTCGAATGATAAATATGGTATACATAGAACCTGACATAGACATTTTTTCGTTTTTTTATTATTTTATTTGTGCGTTTGAAAAAAATGGGCTTATGTTTGGCCACTGAACATATTTTATCATTATGGCCATATTTTCAATTAAATACATAAAAATAAGTAGGTAAGTTTACATCATTATTGCACTTAGTGCGAAAACATAAAAACGTCAGGTTACATGAAAACGATATTTGTCACATATGATAGTTAGATCATTATTGCTTACAAGGTGATACATAATTCAGTAACGTTAAAATGGATACATCTCTTTGTAGTTGACTGTACAAAGAAGCTTAAGCTCAGTACATAGAGCTATTATCGCTTCATAAAGCATGCTAAAAATATGAAATGTTGTTAATTTACTGAGAAATTTCTGATCATCCTTTACAATGGTATAAGATATGAAAATAAGTGAAATTGGGTGAAGAAAAGTTAATAACATATTGTCATATCTTACCATAAAGCTACGTCGTTTTGGTTATAAAATACCCCACTATTAGTTAAAAAAATATATACTTCATTTAAGTATCCAACTTTAATAATTATATGATATCTGTATGTCTGAATAGTCTGTGGTTCTTACAATCCAACATAACCAGATTTTTGTTTTTTTTTTTTTGGAATTGGCTCTCACCACTCAAATTTTGTACAATTCTAAACGATATTAGATATGGAATAGGGTTCCCACAAGTTATCGAGGTTATTTACAGTATAAACTACGACTGAAAATAGTTTATTCCGAATCAGTAATAGAATCTTCGATTGCAATAGATTTTAATCCATGTTTAATTTGATAGAAAAATTGTCTTTAGATTATGGAAAAACATAACCCTCCTTCCGGGTCAGTCGGGTAAAAACTAAGAGAAACTTATTAGCGAGTATTCTTTTTTTTTATACAAACTGAAAATCCAGCTATCAGCACCCACTGATCAACTGACACCCAACAACCAAAACGACATAACTTCAAAAAATTCAAAAACGAGAAAAGAACATAAAAAGCAAAAGCAAACCACTAACATCATTGTACGCGACTTGCACTTTCTGTTCTGGCACACACACACTATCACTAACGCGTTCACTATTTACACTTAAACTATCGTTATATGTGACTCTTGGTGTCTTCACACGCACTTGTTTGCGCCTGAGGGTCTCGAAGCTGTCGATCAGGTCCGACTCGTACTTCCGACGCATTGTCGAGTTCCAATGGTTCTTTATTGCATTGTCCGTTCTGGAATGACAACATTTATATTATAATTTTTATTGATTTTAGAAGAAGTCGTCAGAAAACTTATGTGTTTGGAACTTAATTTACAGACAGACACTGATAAGCAAACTAGACGAGTACTTAAGCTGTTTATTGAAATAACCTTTACTTCAAATAACTGTGGCACAATAACTTTGCAGTATTTAACACCAAATATAAGATAAGATAAAATAAGATAAGATAAGCAAACTAGACGAGTACTTAAGCTGTTTATTGAAATAACCTTTACTTCAAATAACTGTGGCACAATAACTTTGCAGTATTTAACACCAAATATATTTAAAAGTTTTTCACCAGAATATTTCAAAAAAGAATATTAAAAATTTGTATTCAATAATAAATCTAATTTTGTTGAATGCAATTCAAAATTAAAATCCTCTATTTTATAGTATTAGTCAATTATTTAAGTTATATTAGCCAAAAAGTGCTAAATGAAATACCATTGCCAATTTTATATAACTTTTTGCTTTCTTTATTTGTACAGCTCTATAGGATTACAACATATTAAATAACATTTAACTTTGAACACAGAAGTTAGCCGAGATATTATTCATATTTTAAACTTTTGTTACTTATACTACTTTTAC
This sequence comes from Polyploca ridens, assembly GCA_951394255.1. NCBI lineage: Eukaryota > Metazoa > Arthropoda > Insecta > Lepidoptera > Drepanidae > Polyploca > Polyploca ridens. The sequence goes on from OX596267.1 coordinate 9,619,245, forward strand.
ACCAAGATGCCAATTGGTAAGAAAAAGGTGCCAAAGAAAGAAGACATGTTAACCCACCTTCCCGGCAATAGTTTAGCAATTTTGGCCCACTGATTGCCGAGTTGCTTGTGCGCTTGGTATATGACCCTGTCTTCGTGCTCCGTCCATGCTGTTTTCTTTATTGACGGGTTGAGATGGTTATGCCATCGTTCTCTGGAAATACAAATATTAATCACTGACTGTTAAAAAAAGTGTACCTAGTGGAGATTTGTATGAAATAGTTTGACGTCTTAACTTTACAGCATCAAATAATCTTCTCTCATTCAACTGGTACAGTACCCAACTGATATGGCTTACCGATGTACCTGCGCAGAAGATACATTATCAAAGCGCGAGAAACCGCTATTTGTCGGCAGCTGCCGCCATGTTAGCGCGCGCCGTGCGGAGGGGCGTGACTTGCGAGACGGAACTAACAGCTGCAGTGTATTATGAACCTTATAGTAGTGATCTAAGGTTGATTGTAAGTTTAAGCACTCTTTCGTTAATCTTCGGGGCCATACTTTCTTTTCTGTGCGAACGAAGATTCACGACGCGCCATATCAGTGGGGTACTACTGTAATCGAGTGTCAGATATCATAATATACACTGTTTCATACACCGGAATCGATGGGGGAAAAGGAAATTGTCCGTTCCAGTGGGTTCCAGTGACCACGATCCTCAGAAATGAGAGACCAACTGAAGAGAGATGAATACACTGGTTCGGGTTAGATTATTTAATTTTCACACTATCAAATATTCTTTTACTTATTTCTTAATGTCGGTAGGCCAATACTTATCAAGTTAGTGAGGTAAGTAAGGTCAAACATACACCTTATCCGGTAACTGGGTATCTAATCGTCTCGTACTTCAAAACAAAAGTAATGAAGTCAACAGCTGACTATATCTAACCAAAGAATAATAGTTTTTATTTATACTCATATTATAAAGAGGTTAAGTTTGTAAGTATGGTTGTAGGGGATAATCTCTAGAACTAATGAGCCGATTCTGAAATAACTTTCACTGATAAGAAGCTACATTATCACTGAGTGTTATAGGTTACTTTTCGTCACGGGAACGCGGGTAAAACCGCGGAGGACAACTAGTTAGTTAGCTAGTATCTATTTTTTAACATTGGTACATATTTTTTGCCCAATAATTACCTGCACTGTTTCCCTATTCTGCCCTTGAGATGTCGGGCAATAAGCGTCCATTTCTTTGGCCCGTATTTGGCGACCAACTCCACGACCTTCTCATCTTCCTGCAAACAATAAATGGTGACATAAAAACTTGTTTCTGTTTCCTTGGTGGACATAAGTAGTCATCGCAAAAATATTCCACATTTCCGGATAAAAACTTTATACTGCTTATTACAAAAGATGGTCTATAGGCAAGTCTTGTTTTAATAGACTGGCTCTTTTTTGTTGTAGACGGATATATTTATAACCTGGGTTTTACTAGACTTGCTTTAAACCATATTTTATAATAAGGGGGAAATAGTTCTAACTTTTTACAGAGCCGTGTTTTGGGAGATTTTTTGCATTTACATGGCAATAAAACCATTTCTCTTTTTTTCCATTTTTAAGTTATGCGCTTTCGACCTGTGTCTCAAATAAGTATCGACCACAACCAGCTGATTCAAACCGTTGTAATTCATATTTTTTTTCACCGGCGTGCATCGCCCACGTAGTTGACTCGCTCACCTTGTATCGTAACGTATTTTCGCACGCTATACCAATCAATTGATCGGCGTTTCTTTTATTTTATAGTTTTTGCCTTTCATGTTTTTGTATTGTGAGTTAGATGCTTGGCGAATCTGAGATCGTGTTTGAGGCCCTATTATAGGTACCTACTTTTTAAGTGTTAAAATACAATGCGTGATAATAGGCAATAATTGCAGAGGTACCTTTATGAGAAGGAATTATATATCTACATAGAACTACAAAAAAATGCATTATTAAACCAAGATTTCAAAGTAAGAACATTTTTTATCCTATTATATTTTGTTGACGGGTCTGTTGGCTTGGTGGTTAGATAACCTAATGCCATAGGTCGTATGTTCCATTCCCACCCAAGACAATGAACATATTAGTTTGTTTCGAGTAACTGTATAAATCTGTAAGTAGTAAGTTTGTTGATGTAGACCACTTATATGGTTACCATCACAGATATAAATCTAAATAGATGACGCGAATGCCAAAAGCTGTGCCAAAAGGGAGAGCAATGCTCTTCATTTGAAACTGTTTCGCGCGGACAGGGAACTCGCATAAGGCTGCATGTCCACCAGAGGATGTGTAGCGAGTAGGGCATGTAATATCGGAAGGTTTTTCAATTCCGATATTGATTTCCGATATCGGATCTCAATATCGGAATTAGACATTTTTATTATAAATTGCACATATTCCTTATAAACTGCACATAATTATCTATCTATACTAATATTATAAAGTGGAAGAGTTTTTTGTTTGATTAAACTGGCTAATCTGTGGAACTATCGGTCGGATTCGTTTTTTTTTTTCACTTATAGGAAGCTGCATTATACCCGAGTATTATAGGCTACTTTTGATCCCGGAAACGCGGGTGAAACCTCGGGGGCAACATTTCGTTGAATTGAAAACATCATCTGCTCAGTCGAGCACTCTTGTCAGAGTGGTCGTGGTTCCAATAGATAGTGTGTATGGTGGTTCTTCAACGCCAATGTTCTTCTTGACTAGCGTTACAGCTTTCGCAATGCTTTTCCATTTTTTGCGGTTCGTAGCATTGTGACTACACCCTCCCACCCTGGACAACAATTCTCTTCATCGAGTGTTCGTTTTTGCAGATGTAGCCAAAGAACTTGAGAATTCGAAGCTGCACAGTCGACGAAAGCCTATATGTTATTCAAAGCTCCTTCAGGATCGAGTTATTGGTGCGAAAGGCGTCCATGGAATTTTCAGGAGGCGTCGTCAGCACCACATCTCCAGTGCGTCAATTTTCCGGCGATCTTGTAGGCTTAAGGATCAAGTTTCAGCTCTTTAGAGAAAGATCGGAAAGACCAGGCATCTCATATGTCGAATATTTGTTTTCTTAGTTGTCCTTCTGTCTTGCCAAATCTTCCTACTGCTGATCTTGTGATTGCACATCGTCTTCTGATCTCATCTTCACTGTCTCCTGTGTTGGAAATGGTAGAACCCAGGTAGATGTAGCTTTTTTGCAGTACGTCCATTCTATTAAGTTACGCCCGGTCTTTTATTAACATTTTCATCTTGTCTCTGTTGATTGCAAGTCCGTATTGGCGACTAGTGGTTTCTTAATGAGCCAAGAGTTCCTCCATATCTTCTTTAGTTTGGTTAAGAAGAGTAGTGTCATCAGCGTAGCGTAAATTATTTATCAGTATCAGTAAAAAATATGTTTTATATCAAATTCTTTAATTTGGTACACACTTAACACGTATCGCAGATTTCGTATTATTATCCTATATTACTAATTAAACTACCTCAGATTCAAAATTACTAAAACTGAAAATGTAAAATCAACAGTTATGAACAACTAGAATTAACCGCGATAGATGGCGACTAAATTTATGTTGAAAACAAGCATTGGATTAATTTGACAGGACTAAATTTCTTACGTCTTTTCTTATGTTTTTTGTTAGAAAGAGATATAATGAGACTAAATTAGTTTAGTTGTAAACAACAGGATAAGCACCATTGTATGTTTATTTTTTAAACGCTAGTTTTTCTTGCTTATATTTTCCTAAAAACAAAGCGTCAAGCATATTTATGGATAATGAACTTCATATTTTGTTGAATAAATACGCTCACTTTCAACACTAGTACGCAAAATTGATGTACGATACGTTAATTTTATAGCTCTAGACGACCATACCCTGTGGCGCGCTTAAAAGCTTTATTCAAAAATTCAAATAGATAAAAATATCTGATTCCGATATTACGATATTGGATCACTCAATTCCGATATTGTAATATCGGAAAAAAACCTTCCGAGATTCCGATATTACGATATTCCGAGATTCCGAGATTCATGCCCTAGTAGCGAGGGCTGTGATTAGCTGTCAAATAGGATCGCTTTATTTTCACGTTATAGCTCTAATACCAGGCTAACTAAACCACTCTTGACATTATGGTAGATACAAAAAAGTGACATGCTTGGTTTTCATACGGAGATGGAGGGATTGCGTTATCTATTTAGGATTATGTCGATGGTTTCCAAACTACAAGCTTGGCATAAATTGACACACACGGCACTTCAGATATTTGATTCATGTTTTCTGAGAATAGATATAGCTAGATATTAATCTCAAATACTTAATAATACTATATCACATCACGTAAATACTCTGTTTATTTATCTGATTAGATAATTATAACTTAAGACTTCTAAATACAGTATTGCACTAATTGGACACGTCATAGCTAAGATTAATTTCAAAGATGTAACATATATTAAGTAACACGTGTCTTCCTATCTTAGATTTTAATTGGTGGCCTTGAGTCAATCATCAGAACATTTAATAATGTAATAGTATGTATGAGAGCACAGCTGTCATCTTTAAACTAAATAAGCGGCACGCTATGATGTCCATATTGACATAAGGGTGTCTCTCTTTGTCTGGCTATACGTGTCTCTTTTTAGCCCTGGTATGGATATGGATTGTCAAAACGGACAACATAACGTGCCGCTAGTTTATTCAGAGAAAACAAAAGTAGGTGAGTGTTTTTTTTTTTCTAATTTAATTGACGATTATTTCACCATGGAATAATGATCCGTAGGTGATGAGAACACAAAGTACAATCAATGGAACTGGCACTCAAATGAGGCTGAAGAAACTATACAATTTATACATAGTAAGTAGATGCTTGGCGATAGCAGGGCCTTCTTAAGTTATGCCGGGGCCCTTGGGCACACAAGAATTTGGGGCCCCGTTGGAAAGGTAAAAAGTGAATAACAAAAACCATTTTTCTGCTGTTTTTTATTTTAACGCGGCGTATGACGTGACGCTGTTATCGGTCGATGGCGTTTATAGAGACCACAGCCTGAAGGAACTAATTAAAACAATGATGTCGTCACTCGATCTACACATGCTAAAAACATAAGTTAAAAGCAATTCCCATAAGATATCGAAGTATGGAACGATTAATAGTTGTTAATCCATCATTTGGCAAACTCGTGGCAGTACGCAAACAAGCAAAAAAATATGACCGACTCAAGGGCAAGGAAGGATACGTCACGGACTAATTCCGAAGTACAAACATACTTCGATAAAAATTTTGGAACTTTATTTTAAGTCTATGAATCATCGATTTAAATTATTATAATTTAAACGAAACCGGAATGTAGAATATCTCCAGTTAAGTATACGTAGGAACTGGAACAGGATATAGCCAGAAACCAGTTTCTTGGGGAATATTCGAATCGCTGTTCCATTTCGAGTTTTGAAAAGTTTTTGGAAGTCAGAACAGCGTTTAAATAGGCAGAAGAAAGTTGCAATAAAAATCTTGCTTCTTCTTATTAGAAGCTTTTAGATTCTTCTTCTTTTTATTAGATTAGTTCTTCTTTTTATGCCGGAGAAACAACGTAATTACCTAGTGCGTAGAATTAAATAAATAAATAAATATTCTGGGACATTCCTCACACACGGTCATCTGATCCCAAACTAAGCAGAGCTTGTACTATGGAAACCAGATAACTGATATAATACATATAGTACTTTTTGTTTGTAAATACATCCTACTTAATATATATTAATAAAATTCTATTATAGACTTATTTATAGCTTTCTCAATATTGCAATTTTTATATTCATATTCTTTATTTGCATTCCACATCAATATTAAACCTTAGGTGGTAAATTGAGTCTAAATAAAATTGTGGACCCTGTCGGGCACAGCAAGATTTCGTAATTACCTAGTGCGTAAAATTATTAATTCTATTATAGACTTATTTATAGCTTTCTCAATATTGCATCTCAGAGGTCCAACCTATACCTCTTTTCATCGCAGAGTTGTCGTGAAGTCGTAGCAGAGACATAAACTAAATTACAAGCTTTTATTTAACTTGCAATGTATGTATTTTTGTTCGGATGGAATCTTGCAAGTTGAATTTCACCCACTTCCAGTGGTCGGATTGTCTTGATATTTGGTATACATTAATTTATTGGATGACAATGCAAGTAATAAAAATGAAATTTTTAGCAAAGAACTTATTTAGCTTTACGCACATGTATGGATAACCCAAGATTAGTTTGATTCAAAAGCCAAATATGTATTGATGATTTTTTGGTTGCACCACCTGGCTTGTACACACGTGTAGGGTAACATGATAAGATTCCAGACTTGATATCTATGATGTAATCATTGCCATGAGATATTCTCACACAACATTTATGACAGACACACCTAAATGATGATATTTATTGACGTGACAAAAAGATCAAGTTTTAAAAACAATTTACAAGTTTTTGTGGATTCTACTCAATGAATAAATATGATGGGTTGGTTTTACAATTTGTTTTTTTGGACCAGAAATAAAAATGTGAATTAATGGCTTAGTTCTTATAAAACTTAATAAAAATCTCTTCTCTAATATTATGTGAAAATGTAACATTTTAGCACACATATTATAGAATATGACGCCTTGACAGGTTCCGCATTTATATCTGTCAATGATATTTAGTTTTGAGTAATATCTGGAGATATTAAGTTGTAACAATATATAGGAACATGGAATATATAAAAAAAACGCCGCCCGTAGGCAGGATTCCCAAAACGTTGGCGACGTTAACTTCTTGCGAGGTTAAAAATATTATATCTAATGCAACAACTTTGGATGTCTTTAAGTATATAGGTACCTATCTAGGATACTTTTTCCCTGAAAAAAATTTACCCCTCGGGAATGCGGGTGAAACCCGCGGGCGAAACTAGTGAATGATAAGTATTAGCACCATGAATCAATATATATATGTACTTGCAAATAGAGTAGGTATTTTAGTCTGGTAGCTAATAAACATATTTTTTATATCCATTCAAAAACCCTGTTACATCAATAAAAGCTGCGACCACCATGTCGTCAAACAACTATTACTCAGAAAAGCCATTAATAATAGACAATATCGTAAAATTATAAACAAAGAAACACAAGTACGTAAAGATTAATATCGGCTTACATTCTCATGCGTGTGGTAAAACATAAATAAGCTGAGATAACCTTATGAGTTGATATTCACACCGCGTGGCAAGAACAATGGATTCATTCATAAAAATCTTAGAAACTACATTGAGCGTTTAATGGCAAAATTTTGTGTGATGTCAACTCTGAAATATTTTGCCAAAGGTTGAAAATAAAACCGGTGAACTGCGAGTTGAACTCTGACGTTTCTTGTATGGGGTATAAGAAAATCAAAATCCCCCTTTAATTATGTTTCATTTTTTTTTGTTATTATAGCTACAATAGAAATGCACATTCTGTGAAAATATCAACTGTCTACCTATGAGCCGTAACTTATGAGATACAGCCCACTGACAGACAGATGGACGGACGGACAGCGGAGGCTTAGTAATATCACGGTACAAATTATATGTATATACTGTGGTAATAGAGTCCCGTTAGCACTTATAGCGGCAATAGAAATGCACATTCTGTGAAAATGTCAACTGTCTACCTATAAGACGTAACTCATGAGATACAGCCCACTGACAGACAGACAGACGGACAGCAGAGGCTTAGTAATAGAGTCCCGTTAGCACCCCTTGGGTACGAAACCCCTTAAAACCAAGTTCGTTTTACAGCCTGAATAGATCACAAAATGCATCAATAGCGGCGAAGCCATATTGGTCCTTCGAGCCGGATTTTAATTAGATAACGGGTCTAACAATGTTTGCAACAAAACTTTGATGAAAGTATGAGGAAGAGCAAATACAATAGTATAGCCGGCAATAACCCAACAAACAATGAATGGGCGACCGTTCTTATTATGCGAGCATTCTATGCATGCGCGTGCAAGTGTTAGTGACCTGTGACTCAGAATGCTTCCTCTCGATCGATGATAGACAGATTGGCGTGGTTTATTGTTGCCCATTAAGTTTTTTAATCAATGCACTTTTAGCTCATTCATAAAGCAAATAATAGCATCAGGTATAAAAATAAGTTTATTCCTAACAAAGCGGATAAAATTGTTTGCCTAAATTTTTCGCGGTTTTACCAGACTGCGTTATTTCAAAAGCATGAGGTTTAAGGTCAAAGAGGAACCATTTTCCTTCATGTGGAGACATTAAAACAATGTTCAACAAACCTCCTTGGTCCAAGGCCCCTTGACTAGTTCAGGATTGACGACCTTCGTCCACCGCTGTTGGCACTGAACGTCGGATCTGTCTGGGAACTGCGAAGCTATCAGCTCCCAGTTCTCGTTGTACATCTTTACGTACATTTTTAGCCTTTTATCCTGGAAATTTACATTGATAACATTAGTTCCTTGAATCGTAAGATACTAACCAGGAGCCACCGTATGGTGGCACTTATGACAGCCCATATCTATATATGAATCAGAAAGAGATGCATAGCGAGACAAGAAGAGATACCCTAATGTCATAAGTGGCATTATACGGTGGTATCTTTAGGTCAACCAGATTAACTTGTACATGGTCTAAGTCATGCAGTGGACTCTTACCACAGATCTTACTTGAGGCAGGAAAACTGGGCCAAGACAAGCAAGAATGTACCTAAATCCAATCTCCTTTAAGACACTTAACTAATAACTACTACTACACTGCTGAACATATTTATGGTTCTTGAATGCAGAACGTTCTTGGTTAGCGTGCACTAAAAAAACCCCCAACAAGGAACTTTTTATCGAGTCTAATTACCTCCTCCTTCGTCCATCTCCCCCTATTGATATTCTTCCGCGACCCAGAACTTTTGGTTGCAATCGGCACATCCTCGTAGACCGTGGAGTCCTCTGAGTACTCGCTACTCTCCGATTCATTGCCACTGCGTCTGTTGACAAGGGAAAATGGTATTAAATACACGAATGACAATGTTGATTTTCTATTTCAAAAAGTATCGTGAGGTCTGCTATTACAATTGTGTTCCAATGAACTACTAATTCAATAGCCTCGAAAACCTTTATGAATTTAGTACCTATACAACGTACAATGGCAATACAGTTATAGGTACAACACCTGGGGTATCACTGGATTTGTCTATTATTATTATATTTTGCGATAAAAAGAACTAAAAGGTATTAAAATTCCAGTCATGATACGCGAGTCCAACAACAATTCTTAAATTGAGCCTCATAATAAACAGACCTCATGTTTCTTATCTATAAGAAGATCATCTTGACAACATTCCACACAGACACAGAGGACGTCCCTGTTTACTTTCAACCTTCAAACATTAGGTGGTGAGAAGAATGCCGTAGCAGATATACATTATGCTTCTTAATTGCCTACAAGTTCATTCTTTATTTATTCTTGGTGATTAAATCACACTGATTTTACAAATTAGAAAGTGTCCGATTGTTATCTTCTCAAAAATCTCTGGCTTAGAGGCTAATTAGACTTCTAAAAACAAAACAAGTAACATATCAGCCAAAAAAATGCTTATTTACCCCAAAGACAACTTTTAAGTTAAGCGGTAAGATAAGACGGCAACTCGTCAAACATAAATGAGTGATATTAGCGTGTCTTTTTTTATTTGAATCATATCTTTGATCTCAAGTCACGTCCCATGTTATCACATATAGATATATCAAACTTTGTTGCTGGGTGTAGTAAATCCTGTTTTTATCCTGCGTCAATAATAATATCTATGCGTCGGCTTACGTAATCGCCTCCCGAGACTTGTGGAAGCAAAGCATGTGTATTGGTATTATTAGCCATATTATAATTGATCCTCATTTAGTGTTCAGATATTCTGTGACTAAAGTCGCGTCAAAGGAATGTATGTTAGTTAGCTACCTACTTGTTTTACCGATACATTTAAAACCTACCTAAAATGAATGGCTTTTTCTTGTACTCTTCATATCATGGGAGCAAAATTTAATACAAGTGCGAAACTCAAGATTGTTGGAAAACTAGCATACGGGCCGTTTGATGTCAAGCTGTAAAGCCGTCACTGAGAAACAATTGTTTATAAACATTGTTTCTGAAATAAAATAATATGTTTCAGAAACATGTGAACTTTTGCGGTAAATACTACGTGTTTCTAGCATGTTTCAACACTACTGCCTCAGGTGAATATTTGAAACAATTGAGATGTGGACGAACAAAACCCCGAAACATTGTTTCAGTAAACATCTACGCGTTGTTCCAGAAACTTTGTATCTGAAACATGTTTCTCAGTGAATACATGGCTTTACCGTAGCCTTCTGACGCTTGAAACACTAGGGGTATCTAGGTATAACGTAGTAACTCTCCTAAGGCCTTTGATAAGATTGTCTATCTCTCCTTGCCGCAGTATGTTTGTCTCTTTTTTGCACATAGATGGGCTGTCAAAAGTGACCTTTTAAGATGGCCCTAGGTTAGTAAATCTGTGGTATCACTCGCGCTTTCCCAACTTTATTATAATTAAAAAAAAGTATTTTAAGCGTGTGATAAAAACGATATCAAATAATTACACAACGTTATCACCGGAATAACAAAACAAGACCATTCATATTATATTATGTGAAACTTTATGATAAGTACATTTAAATTTAATAAAAGTTCATGTTGAGATATCAGGTTTTCTTTTACCAATTCATTTAATCATTGAATAGTTCTATTGCTGATTAATTACATCTTACAAGACAAGTAATCCTAAGCTAAACTTGTTATTTATGGCAAGAGAAGCGTAGATAAGTTATACTGAAATAGGTAAAAAATTCGCTAAGTATCTCAGCAACCGAAAAGTGGCTGTCATTTAACAAAACTTTTTCTTAGACTTAGGATTTCGCTCGCTACGCTAAGGTTATTTCACAAAGCCACATTGGCATTGAGAAAAAACACGTGTCTGGCGCCAATATCATACAATTCCTTCATAGTCCCAGAAAGAAATTCCGAGAAAAGGACTTATTCCTTTTTTTGTTCCGCCCTTCAATGCGCAATTGAATTTTAAACCTCATTTCTTGAGTGCTAGAGTTAATAGTCGGCTGCTGTGAAAAAAGTTCTTGGAACAGAACAAGTTTCTATAATGGCTGTAGAAAAATAACCTAAGGTATACCGGTTATAAGGTATATTATGATTCTTTAATAAGTAACATTTGGTGAGGTAAGAATAGGTATGAGAGAATTATTTATGCATACCGAGCTCAGCTGATAGCAAAACACGTTTCGTTTCTCATTCATTCGCAATGCGGCTAAAGGTTATAAGGAAACTTCATTTACCTACACAATGCGTCCAGTATAACTTATACCTGGTTAAAAAAACAGACGGACAAAAACAAGTTTCTGATCTTCTATTTGAGGCACTTTCTAGCGGAATCTAATGATAACCCGAGATAAAAAAGGGTATTTTCTGTCTTTCAGCCAAATCCGTTCTTTACTTAGGTAAGACGAAACTGAGTAACATCCACACTTGTAATATTAGTATTGTAGGACCACTTGCGTCACTTGGGTTTTCTTAATAACTAACAGTTAGTTGCTAAACTGGGGTTAAAATAGACTATCATAAAAGTTTAAGTATGTGTGGGTGTGTGGGTGTATGGGTGTGTGGGTTTGTGGGTGTGTGGGTGTGTGGGTGTGATTGGTGAAAGATGTGTGAAGATGTTTGTTACTCGTTCACGCAAAAACTACGACACGGATTTTGATGAAATTTGGCACACACATAGAATATGGTCTGGATTAACTCATAGGATACTTTTTATCCCTGGAAACTCTTATTGCCTTATTACATGAGATGGTTTAAAGGAAGTTTTGTAAAACCCAGTTATTAAAATAGTTCCGGCTCTTTTTGTTATAATGTGCCAGAATGAAAACATAATAAAACCGCGAGGCTGAAACTTGTCCCACGACGGCAAACATAGATTGGATGTATTGTCACAGAATAAAAAATAGCACAAGTGTTGTACTTACACTACTCCAGTATACCATTTATAATTAGCCATCTACATGTACTATTATTTTATTCTGTGACTAAATATACTGATTGTATAAATACCTTTTAGTTAAGTTATCTTATAATTGCTACACCAATTAAACCTAACTACCTACATTGAATGAAATAGCAACATAATTTTATGTTGTTTCCTACATTACCCGTAAATTCTAAATGTATTTTCATATAATTCAATTTATTGCAAGGGTAAAATATTAATAAGTAGGATATAAATAGCACAGGATAATTGGCTGGGTATTTTTATTTTACTATTTAAAATGCATACATTGGTTAGCAGCGTTCCCACACTTATCTTCATATCGTTTAGAAAAAGTAGCTTGTCGTGAAAAAAATATCTATCGAAATTTTATATCGCAGTAAGTATAGTCCAATATTGCAATAGGTAATTAAAATATTATGAAAACAAAAACTTACTCATACAACATCACGTTGAATTATCCTAAATTAAAACTTAATAGAAAACTCTCCAATATACACTCCATAACTTTTAAAACATAATAACAGACACAACACACTCAATAAATTATATTATTAATTGCACAACATTTCCCAGTGTTCCCCAAAAAAGTTCCCGCCAAAATCACATTTCATTATCCAGTGGAGACGTCCTACACTCCCGATAGTTATAACAACACTGCCAGAAAATATTCATCCACGCTTGGTTCCCACACTCACACATTGATATTCACAAGCACACCTACACGGTGCGCATACGCAAGATGTAATAAGGGTGTGGGGTTCAAAAAAAAAGTAAGGGACGCTCAAATGAAAAGGACAGCAAACAAGGAAGCTGATAAGTGTGACAAAGACGGAGAATCAGGTACAGAAATCATACCCTTATGAGTAAGTATGTGTGCCTTAATACAGGCAAAGGTAAGGCAGGTGTAGGCAACTGGTAATACAAAGGAACAAAGAAAAATGTTTATTTTTTGTAGGATAGGTCAGCGTCTAGTCCACGCAATGAAATTTATTGTAACCAATCTCCCACGGTATTAAAATTTGAAGACATGGATCTTATTTTACACGAAATCAATTTGTCAAAGAGCCATCTGATAGCAGATGCTATAATTTGTACACAAATGTACTTAGAAGGACACATGGAGAAACCGAATTTCTCTTGACATGGCGGTAACTATCAATCGATCGTACAGAAAAAAACACACAAAAACAAGAGGGTAGTTGTGAGTAGCGGATGTCAAACTAATTTTAGATAACGGGTCTTTAGTTTTTGCCAATCTAGAGGGATGTTTTGACCTCGGAATAACGCAAACCAGATGTTTATCCTTGGTCTGAAGAAGTATTGCACGTTTATTACAATGTATAAGGAAATTTAAGACCTGGTAAAAAAATATAAGGAAAACCATAAAGCACTTCCTGTGTGCCCTACCCAGAATGATAAGCATTCTATGTCTGAGATCCTGTTTATAAGGGCAATGTCAGATACCATGAATCTAATCAGATAAGATAATTTTATCACATAACTGGTTGGATTCTTCTGCTCCAGACAATTAAAAAAAAATGGGATTCGATGAGAAAGCTCAGTACGAACAAAGATAACACAGTAACTGGCTAAATTCAGTAAGGCCAGTCTATAATCCTTATTTCCAAAGCACCAGCTTTGATGACTCAAGACAAATAGCAGCTCTGAACTGGATAGCGTTCGTATTCACATCATGTCATAAAAAACCAAACCTTACAAAGCCTAAATATAATCCCACCAAAAACATTTTCATGTAAAATGTTGCCGCCAAGACATATGGCTCGTACTGTCAAAAAGTTATCAGATCTCATGTAGAGCCAAGCTTATAACTACATGCACTTACTCTATAAGCCCTAACTTCACAACCTCTACACACCGTAGTCAAAATTTGTGGCTTGGCCGTTTCGCTACCGTCACATGGGAGTAAGGTGAAAAATGTGTTCACTGTTCATTGCTTTTTTTGTTATTCAATAGTTCTTGTAGTATTGAAACGGCCAAGCCACAAATTTTGACTACGGTGTGTAGAGGTTGTGAAGTTAGGGCTTATAGAGTAAGTGCATGTAGTTATAAGCTTGGCTCTACATGAGATCTGATAACTCTTTGACAGTACGAGCCATATGTCTTGGCGGCAACATTTTACATGAAAATGTTTTTGGTGGGATTTCACTTCTTTTTTTTTTTTTGTTTGAAATTTCCAAGTTTTATAATTTTGTTGTTGTTTGTGTACTAATACAAGCTTACATACCAAATTTCAGCTTTCTAGGACTTCAGGAAGTACCCTATGAGTTTTGATGATCATCAGTGAGTCAGTGACGAAATCGGGGTTTTTTAGATATCAATAAAATCTAAAGTATAAGAGCTATGTTATTGAAACTTAATATACTTAATAAGTTCACTATTGACATCATGTTCCGAGAATTTTGTTTATCTGGTATAATCCAAACCCAAGTTATGAGGGTTCAAAAAAACGACGAAGCGCTTCGAGAAAAGGTAGGTAGTGCCCTTTCGCTTCGCTTGGCTGTCTTGGCGGGGGGCACTCCCGTGCCCCCAGATAATTTGGTGAAGTAGGTCAATGATGGGCCAATAACATGATCGACGATTGAAACTCGGCGAGCGGAGTACTAAATATAACACAATTACATGCTAAAATTGAATATTTTTTAATGATTATAGAAGCAATCACTTCCGACGGTGAATAATTTACGCCAAACACGTCTTCAGCACCTAAATATATAGTCACCATAATCTTTCATTCATGTCTTAAGAAACGTCAATTTAGAAACTAAACAACGGGGTCAAAATTTAAAAAGCCTATTTCTATTATCTGATGCAATAACTTGACCACAAACACGACATTTAATTATAAAATTACGGAAATGATTTTTAATGTATAGTCATTTCCACCTGTCCCGTCTTCATCACCCTCTAGTAAACTTCTGATTTCAAGACTGATTATTTTGTAGAACGGAAATTAATATTTGAAATCTACGCAACGAAAAGGAACATTATATAGGATAGTGCCAATAACCAATCTCAAGATGATCTTGAGCTTTGGTGAACGTAGTTTTTGATTAGATGTCGAGCCGGTTCGCGTGGGGGTTAGATACTAGATTAGATATACTAATATTTATTGCCACGAATAGGATAAGAAGTTGGAATGGATGGAATTTTAACTGTAACGTTCATAAGTGCATTACCAGGCCTAAAACTGAATAAATTACTTTTTGATTTTAATCCAGGATTGAAGCTCTATTCATTGTCTTCGCTGGCTTCCATACATATTGTTGGTGTTTCATCTGATAAATTCGATTACATTAAATACTCTTTTGTTGTCTTTTGCACAAATGTTTAACTACTTAGCTTTTGTGCAAAAAACAACATTGCATTATGTAGTGCTGAAATTACTATATTTACTTCGTCGTAAAGACGGTCGAAACGCCAATTTCCTCGCACTAAACAAAAAAATGTCCTGACGGAGGGGTTCCCTAAGGAAATGTCCTGTTAACTCACGCATTGCCCGTGCTTCCTGCCTTATGTCCCCTTTATGTTTGACCTGCTTATTAGCACTATAGTTGTGCTTTCTCAAAATATCTTTCTCAAGTTCAACGACATCCCGTTACTAGTTTTACAACGCTGTTTATGAAGTGCAATGACATGGACGCCATTATTTGATTTGTCGACGTTGCATGTTGTGTCTACAAACAGAACCACCGGTTCCGTTACTGCGTTACTGAATTCCTTGGTTACTCAGTATTGGAACTCGACAATTTAATAGTAGGTACCTTTAAAACATTCAATGGTATTAAATGCCTTTTAACAAAGTCATGACTTTTATAAATATGAACATTTATTGATTTAATTAAGCTTATCTTTGGCCATAAAGTTTCATAATGCTGCTCACACATCATGTAGGTCATTTATGATAAGCCAACTGTTACATTATACAAAGAAATATCAGAAAAGTATCGGTTTTAAAATAACTGTGATCTCACGATATCATGAATGGCGACATAAGTCTAGACATGTCATATGTGAGTAGATTTAGGTGTGTAATGTTTCATGCCATGGGAAATAAGAGTGACCATCATTCAATAAAGTTGCGCAAATTAGACGTGACTTTTTCGAAATTTTGTTTCATCATTACCATTGATAATATTTCCTTATCAACACTGATCATTATCAGTCTGATCTGTATCCTATGAATCAGATGTTTACTTGTCAATAGTTTATCATGAATTGATACATCCCGATAGTCAACCAACAATTTAATTACTTTTCTGTTATTTTATAATAATAGCTTTAGACCATCTATAGAAATCGTCCTACATTTTCCCATGATACAAAACACTATATTTGCGACGTATTTAATTACTAGTCGTTTTGAATTCTTTGAAGCACAGGAGCTTGAGTTTCAAATATGTCTCGCACAATTATAGCATAGCTCCCATTCGGAGTCAAATTTACTGTAAAAATAATTGAGATAAACATGACCCATTTCTTGTTATAAACGATCACTCGACACGTATCGTTTAACTCTATTATCCCATGAATCATCTCAGAATGTTATGGTTTGTTCTGAGTTCTTTAATCAGAAAATATATAAAAAAGACTTGTCCTGACCTGACTGACTGATCTATAGACGCACAAACTTGAAATTATCTACACACGTTCCTTTTATACCACCACATTTGAAAATACACCCTTAACAATTAGAGGGTAAAATTGGAAGGCGGAAAGGAAGTCAAAAATACTCACTTTTAATTTCTAGACAACGGACAGTCTCTTGAATTTAGCAGCTAAGGATTGAGGTATGGCTATCTATTTACCATGTTCTTTGAATATAAAAAGTTTCATAATGCTGCTCGCACACTATGTAGGTCATTTTTGTACTTGCAAACTACGGTCATTGAAAAGATATTTGAGGGGATTGGCCCGATGGCCGACATACAAGCTTTGCCTAGTTCAGCTATAGATGTTCCTTTCAGTTGAAGGCCGACTTACGAACTGGTGGTAACTTCAGTAGCTTTGACCTTCATAAGTGCCCTACTAGGGCCTAAATTGAATAAATGGCTTTGACTTTGACTTTGACAATAAAAACATTATAAACGCCTGAAGGTTGATAGAGGAGAAATCATTATCCCACAACCCTGTCATATGACACCGGGATCTGTGTTGATGAGAACCGAGAAAAAATATACAGTAGATTACAAGTTTGCCCTGAGGTGGTTTGCGAAATTCAATACGGTCCAATCTAGTGGAATTAATAGTTTTCATCCGTTCAAATATTATTATCGTAGCAACACATTATCAAGATGATATCTTAGAAAGTTATAAATGCCAATAAGAGATCGATAGTTTTTACGACTAAATAACGGATCCGATCGAAATTACCTAATGTTAGCCTGTTACAGTTATCACTGGAAATATGGATCAAATCGAAAAGTTACAAAAGGTCATTACCAAACTTCATCAACGTTCCATAGCATAATTTTTGGGTTTTGTGGAGATCAAAACTTGACCATAATTTTTGAACCGTCAAGAAAAGGCGGCATCGACGGGGTAAAAATGGTTGGTAGCTCCTCCGTGCAACTCGATTTGATCCCTTTTTCCAGAGACTGTTTAGACAAAGAGGATACTTTATTTAGTAAATCTATGAATACGTATGAATATTTATTCAAGTGTTCAAGCCATTCACACGCAGATATGACAAGTGTGAGCTGTCTCCACAATGACCGAACTAAACTAAATGAATGATTGTCTATTACTCAGATCCATTTTTCTATTTAGCAAGGGTCATGTGATAAATGGCGCTTTTATTATTTAAGCACCCCTTTATATGTACATAGCAGATAGCTATAATTGTAGACGGGTATTCAACTACAGAATTATTGAAGGAACTAGACACGAATTGTTAGCTATTGGCAATTTAACAAGCAATGTGCAACGTTGATTGAATTTATTTCCGTCATCGATAGATCTCAATTTTATTTGTTCTCAGTGTCATGTATTTTGTTGTCTATCAAAAAGTAAATTCCCTTATCTCCAACGTTTTTGTATGTATCATAATTCGCATATTGATACTAAAGGCTTCCAGGCTTTATTTGCTTTCTACCTCCTGCCACATCATGACTTATGTGGTCAAGCCCAAGACTTTTAACGTTAAAAAACATTAAATCTAACTTTTAAACAAAGCAAGTACTACATCCATCTTTAACTTATTTTCGGATTATCGGCGCTATATCCAAAATAATAAAAAAAAAACTTAAAAATGTTAAAACCTCTGTACATTTCTATGGGAGGATTTTCTAAGGTAAACTAATGGTAAGGGTATCAAAAACAGGTTCACGTTCCCTTTGAACATAGTCAAATAGACATTAATCTGAATGCCTCACGTGGGATTGAGTGACAATAGACTATAGAGGATAGACAGAAGGGGATGGCTGCGAAAACTTAAATCCCTTGCCTATTCATAAAAAAAAGCTTTTTCTCACGCAAATATTAAAGGTTTGCATGGACATTTGGGTAATTAATTATATATTTTTAAGCTAGTGCCCAGTCTGCTTTAAAAGTCTTCACCATTTTGCTAAAACTCATCAAAGTTTTATAGCGATCGAATGAATCGCCAAATTACAAACAGAAAAAAAGATAACAGACTAACATTTATTTTATAACTTTACATCGTTCATCAAGATCATGATGAGATATAAATTAGTAACAGCATAAAATGCCGTGATACGTACGAAAATAAAGTGACAAGTCAAACATGTATCACCTCTGATCAAACAATGACAAAAACTAATTCAAAAGAAATCTGGAAGCAACTTCCGACTTGATTGTCAAATATGGGCACAATAATTTTTTTTTATATCTTGAACGAGACTACCAAACATTCTGCCATATGCCGTCTGTGATGTGATGACACATTTAAAAACATATGTGAACTTTTTGCTCGTTAAACTCCTGCGCATCGTCCCGATTAGTGTCTGTTTGTTTAATTGTCTCAATTTTATCATATTGATAAGAATTAAAAGCATTACATAAATGGAGTTTTGTTTAAGAGTTGGGAGTCGATAGAAATTCATATGTTCTTAAAGTTTGTTCATCTCTGAAAATAATTTTTTTTTTTATTCCTACAGTCGATTCTATAAAACAATACTGATTAAGCGTGGGAGACCATTAAAGAACTGTGTAATTGTTTCATAACAAAAAGTAATGCTATTGAAATAATTATACCGCCCGTAAGTATATAATGAATGTACGTAGATGACATTAGGATAGGCACAAAGAGGGGTTGCAATAAAGGGCCAGCTGCTCCCTTTTAGAATATTGATTAACATTGCCGCTACATACACGACCTTGTAAGTTGTTACTTGTTTGAAGTTTTGAAGAAATTCTATCAAATAGGACAAACATCTTTAGATAACCTAGTTAGCTAGGCAGCACTTTATGAAGATATCAATATTTTATGTTTGTTACTTAGTTTTAATGTAGGAAATACTGATCGAATTCTGAAAATTCTTTCAATACTTTTATTGACAGAATTTTATAGTTTTCTTTATAATATGTAGAATATAGCACTCGGGTATAATGTAGCTTCTTTAAGCTATATTATACCCGAGTGCTATATTCTACTTTTCATCCCGGGAATACGGGTGAAAAGGCGAAGGATGATAAAAAGGAAATATTATAATTTTTTTAGTGATTGATAAAGCAACTAAATACTTACCTAATAAAACATTAAACGATTAAACCCTCAAATACAACTTACAGAAAAACAAACCAATAAAACAGAAATTATTACCGAAAATATATTTTTTTCTACAAATAAGTACAAAGGTCTACCAAGGGTGTTCACCTGGGCAACTCCCTGTGCCCAAGATTAATATCTCAAGACTCAACACAATGGTTCGCCCCCGCGCACATGGCCTGACATTTCTACCCCGTGTTTTTTCAACTTCCTTCCCTTATTATACCGTCCAACAATAATTATGAAGCACGCGCTCGAAAGGTGTTTAGTGAAAGCGCTAATGAACCATTTATTTAATGTTTTTATACTAATATTGAGTTTATATTGTAAGCAAGAGCCAATTAGTTATTTCTTATGGCATTATTTAAGTAAATAAATAAGATAAGAAAAAAATTACATTCTAATAAGTATGTACTGTACATATTAGGTATTCCAGTCCATCAAAGTATCCAAACAAATAGTCTTGATTAATTTATTAATGGTATGTGTTATTGTACAAAAATGTTCATACAAGTTTCAAAAACTGCCGCGCCTCTGGGTTTTCTCTGTAGTACCTAGCTTACTATTCAAGTTAGCGTGGTTTGGTGAGTAAGTACAAATATTAATAAATTTTGTGACTAAATGGCAATTTTGTCCATAAATTTCACAAAGTATAGATATTTATATGTCCTCGACTGTACGTAGAGGCGGCAGCGATAGCTCAGTAGTTGTGACGTCGAACGCCGCGAAGGTCGTGGATTCGAATCCTACAATGAACTTGAACTTTCGATGAAAGAAAATATCGTGCGGAAACCATAGCACGGTAAAAAAAAGTACTTATTGTTCTGCAAAAATTTTAATCAAAACGTTCTCCAATATGTATTATTATTATCTACCCACAAAATGATAAGTCATTACGCGAAAAAAATTGGGAGCAAGGGGCCTCTTGTGAGGAAGACTGTGTTTATTTATGAGGTCATTGTTCCAAGCGCCAGGTTCTAGGTACCTATATAAAATTATTATTGCTTTTAGACTATTGCAGAACATTCCAACGTTTTTGGGTTCCGTACCCGAAGGGTGCCAAACGGGACCTTAATAGGTACTAAGACTCCGCCGTCTCGCCTCAGTGGGCTGTATCTCATGAACGGTAATAGGTAGACAGCTGAAATTTTCAGAGAATGTGTATTTCTAATGCCGCTATAACAACAAATAAAAATGAAATAATATTAAAAATTAAAGAGGGCGCCCATACAATACAAGAAACGTCTTTTGAGGTTTTTTTTTTCATAAGTAAGTTGAGTTAATATTGTAAAGAATCCTCCGTGTGCGAGTCCGACATGCACTTGGCAGGTTTTTTTTTTAATAAAACATTCCTGTTTTTTTTTCGAAAGGAGGTTGGTATGTGTAAGTATCCTATATCCTTCTTAAAACCATAAGCTAACTGCATGGCGTGAAAAGGTAACAGACATACTTTCGCATTTAGGTATATTATAAAGATTTTTTGTAAATCCTGCATAAAAATGTCAATGACCGGTGCGTAGTGATGGGAATTCGTTTTGCTAAAGAATGCAGTCCCAGACGGTCGAGTTCCGCAAGTCTCGCGGGCGGGATAGGTACGACCAACATACCTTTTTAGTCGCAAAATTGAATGCAGCAGGTGATGCAGCCATGCCATGTGGCCTTTACCACGTGTCAACGAACGGCAAATTTACGATACCGATTCGCAATTATCGGGAATTTGATTTAATACGGTTTCTTTAACGGGAACGTTTTTGTTTTATCGGTTTATAATTGTTTTAATGTGTTATATCTTAATTAACAACTATCGTTTTTTGCCATTTTAGACCCGGGGGCCTACCGTCATCTTTTGAAACAATAATATTATTATTTATAACGTTACTTTGTCTTCAGTCCTTGTCACCGCGCCGTACCTATTCAGTTTAGTTAGGTCCCAGAAGGACACTAATGAAGATCGAAGCTACTGAAGTTACCACCAGTACGGAAATCACCCTTCAAATTTGAAGAACCCACAAGAAGACTGGCCAATAAGTGACCAAAGTTCGACTAATTTGTCATGTCATAATCTCCACCGTTCAAAGACAGATATGGTGCAATATAATTGCATGAATAAATGCAGTATTGCAGCTACTAGAAAAAATGGTAAATGCAGATATCGATTAACCAAGTGTAGTTGAAATTCAAATCGGCGGGAGCGCGCGTGCGCCTACCATCTGCGCCCCCCACGCACAAACGCTACGTTGATTACGGAGCAGCTGCGCAATGCCACCAGGGGATGTGCCTAGCCGACCAATAATAAAATACCATTGAACAGGATGCTCTAAGAACACTCTCACAACCTTTTTATAGCGGCGAATCATATAAGGTAAGGTGAATAAACTAGGGATGTATTTTTTCGAAAATGGAATAATATTTACTGTTTTTTTAATCGACTTAAAAAAAAGGAGATTATCAATTCGACACGTATGTATGTAATATTATTGGAACTGCAATATATTCACATATGATGATCTATTAGGGCTTCCAAACAAATATACAAAATTTCATAGGTGTATGTATGTATGTATGTTTGTCCACGCATGTCTCCGAAGATATTAATCTCAAAATTTTGGTCAAATTTTAGTGCATTTAAGAAAAACTAAAAATTACGAAATAAAATAGTAATTTAAAAAAAAATATCAGTGTCAGATTAGAGTTATTTCATACTTTTTAGTGTATTCTGAAGTCGATTAATTTTTTTTTAAATAACTTTTTTATTTTAAATGTTCTCGTTATCAAAAACTCTTCTGATCGGGGTCAGTGTAATTTAAGTATACCTAATGTATTGTGTGTGACCCATTAAAGGGCAATGCACTTCTGAAATAATGGTAAGGATCTCGACAAAAGGTACTCCCCTCTAAAAACGAGTACTTTATTATCAGTGAAGCATGCTTGATCGTAAGAAAACAACACCATAATATTATGTCTTAGAGTATTTAAGCACTTTTTTTTTTAATTAGAATTATCAATTTATTTAATTAAGCCTAATAAAGTTAATACTAATAATAACAACTAAAACAAACTAATATTAGAACTAATATAATAAGAATAAAAATATGTACAATTACGGGGCGTCAAAAAATTCGTCCACATCGCTGTCAAAAGGAAAAGTGCCCAGAAGGCTGGCAGCATTTTTCAAATTCAAATTCAAATTCAAAAAGCATTTATTCAATTTAGGCCCTGATAGGGCACTTGTGAACGTTAACAAATGGCTCTACACCGGTTCCAAATACAACTTGAACTGAGAAGACTCCGGCAAGAAACTCAGCAAGTCTTTTTTTTTTTAAATATGTAAATAGAAGTATTACAATTACAAAATATATATAACAATAGCCTGCGAAGCGAACAATTCATTCAAATGCATTCTTGTCATCTACAAAATCAGAAACTTTATAGTACCCTTTCGTGCATAACTTTTGTTTAACTATCTTTTTGAATCTATGTATAGGTAGCTCTTGGATTTCTTTGGGTACTTTATTATAGAAACGTATACATTGCCCCTTGAAAGAGTTAAGGACTTTGCTGAGCCGAGTTAAAGGTACAGCAAGTTTGTGCTTATTTCTAGTGTTCAAACTATGAGTGTCACTATTCTTAGGAAAGTTATTTAAGTTTTTCCTCACATGAATAAGATTTTCATATATGTACTGTGACGACACTGTCATTATATTAATAGATTTAAACTTGTCTCTCAAAGAATCTCTAGGCCTTATTTTATATATTGCGCGGACAGCCTTCTTCTGCAGTATAAAAATTCTATTGATTTCGGCACCACTACCCCAGAGGAGGATACCGTAAGACATCAAACTGTGAAAGTAACTGAAATAAACTAATTTTGCCGTAGATTCGTCAGTGAGAGCGCGAATTTTTCTCACTGCATAAGCTGCAGAACTAAGTCTATCCACCAATTTACAAATGTGAGGGCTCCATTGTATCTTATTATCTAAAGTGATACCTAAAAATACAGTTGTTTCAACAAGATCCAGTTTTTCGCCTTTAATTACAATATTTGTGTCCGAATGTCTCACATTGGGTAGACTGAATCTGATACATTTTGTTTTTTTCTCATTTAGCAATAAATTATTAATAGTAAACCAATCAACGACTTCAGAAAGAGCATTGTTCACATCGTCAGAATTAAAATCATGTCTATTCACTTTGTAAAGAAGTGAAGTGTCATCAGCAAACAATACTATCTCATGTTTTTTTTCTACAAGATATGGTAAGTCGTTGATGTAAATGAGAAATAGAAAAGGTCCAAGGATAGAACCTTGTGGTACACCCATGGTTACTGATGACCCAGGGGATACTTTACCATTAACATCAACCTTTTGAATTCTGTCACATAAGTAAGAAATCAAAAGATCAAGTGCAGTGTCTCTAACGCCGTAGTGATTGCCACGTTGGATGGCAATGCCGATTCTTTGGCCAAAAAAAAGGCCAGCCCTCTGGTCTCGTGAAGAGTCGACCAACCGCTTGGCGATATCCCGAAATAATAGGTGTGCACTCGGACCCCATGGCCCTAGTGTTTCAACCCCAAACGGCTCAAACACATAATTACCAATTAAATTGTTGTATTTGCGCCGTTTGAGGTTTTCAGCACCCGCAGCAGCCGCTCCAGCGCAGCACACCGTGCTAGGAAGATGGGATGGTGCAAGGGTGTCGACGCAAGTTGCGTTTTCCAATACTTAATCCTTTCTTTAGTGGATCCTAATTCCCAACGCCATAAAAGGAAGCTTTATTCAAAATGCCCCAGCCCGTGCGTTGATAAATCAGTCAGTCTGGATTTTCAATTTTATTTGTTCCTATAGAAGATAGTTTTTTGTATATTTAATATTGATCTATTTTAAGAACACGGTACCAATGACATCAGATGAATCTTGTGTCTTAGCTCGACCTCTATTAAGAGGTCATGGGAAAATTCCCAAAAACATGGCGTCATCCCATCTGCTATTGAATAGTTTACAAATTTAGACAGAATCAAAAGATCAGAAGGACATGCACCAGTAACTTACCCCTCTTTGTCCAAACTTATGCAAGCCCCCCGTTTTTTAAAACGTGGGAATGTATGGTTACCTGTACAAGGGTGTGCTCATAATTCTACCCTTACATTAATTATAAGTGCAATAAATTACAATCAGTATTTTGATTCCATTCACGCGTGATTAGGTAATTCGATGCAGGAATTATACGCGTAGATCAAAATTCTTTATGGATCAACAAAGTGCTTGACATTTTTATACAAGTCTATAAAACATAAAATTAAATACTGAAGTCAAAAAATTGATACTCTTGACGGCTGTTTATTTGAATTCAGTTCCCACACACCCTCATCATCAGTTCACCAACCATGAAAAAGCTACATAATTCATGTGCAATATGGCCGTCACGCCTGTAAGTACCTAAACGATGCAATTAATTAGAGATTCATTTATATAAATGGACAGGGAAAACATTTACAAGGCATATTGAGATCACAAGCCAATCAAAATGGAACGAGGAAGAATAATAGCAAACATGTTTAAAAAAATATTATGTAACTTCTAAAAATAAAGTTAAATACAAGCCATTAGGCAACAAAGGCGTGTAGACCCATAAAATCGATTTCAAAACCGATCAACATATGCCAGACGGAAATATCATCAATGTGTAACAATTTAAAAAACCCTCATCCACGATAATGGAAACGTGAAGTACTTACAAATTTTCCATAAAACAGTAAAATTATCAAAAACATAGGGGCCCTTTGAGAAACCTATCCTTCTGGAATACAAAAACCCGCATGGACTTGATAAACAGAAATATAGAGGTGTTTTATTGCTTGTGTTTAATAGTTTATTTTATTTTTATCGCATGTTTTATTTTTATGGACTTCTTATAAGTACTTACAGTCAAAAACTTAAAAGCTTAAAACAATGCAGCTGGTAATAATATTGAATTAGAAAAATCTATAACAGTCAGCTAGTCTGGCAGACAACACAGACTAAACATGTTGACCTAGAAAATTACTAATGTACTCGTATGTATCCTATAATGTCCCACTGCTGAGCCCAGGTCTCCTTTCACAAATAAGGGAATGGGCAGATACTCCACATGGGTTCCGACTGCGGATTGGTAGAAGTAGGCAAGGTCAACCTACTGTTGGAGTTTACGAGCCACCTAATAGGCCTCCAACTAGCTTAACGACTATGAAAATTTAGTGATAACTGGGACCTTCGGCTTAACATGCCGAAGCACGAGTTCAAATAGCACTGGCTAATAACCCATCCGGGTATCTCTCACCGGTGGTAGCTTAACTTTTCCGATTAATCAAGCGTGATTACTAATACTAGGTACTAATTAAATGTTTCCTGCTTGGCAAACTGCGCATCTGACCTAAGCTTTTTTATATTTATTTTAATTAAATATTAGCTATAACACAACACGCACCGTAAATAAAATGTGCAGATAATTCAAACAACATTCCCCATGCTAACAACTTCGAAGAAATTCTCTGACGCATCAAAGGATAGCAAAAAGCTAATTTGAATATAGCCTACGGTGCAGACTATCTACGGTGCATAAGTAATGCGATAATGCCGATAAGTAAAGGAACGCACCCGGCTTGTCATGAGGCCGCCAGCACGCGCCAAACGAGACTCAGGCGCAGGGTATTTCGACACCTACGCACCATTGGCATTAATCGATCCATTCATCCTTTCTGAATACAATGGGATTTTTTGCCAAACAAACTATTGTTGCTACTGACATTTCTGTGAAATCAAAATCATATAGTGCGATGGTCTTCGCAGTGAAATATTGGTCTGTTGCGAGGCCAAAACATCAGGTATTTTTAAGTCTACCTATCGAATGTTCCAAATTGTATTAAAGATTCCGGTTCTCGTTTGGAAGATTTCGATTTTGCAAAAATTATACAAAAGAACTTTGATGAACTTTGACACGTATACGAGGCCAACCCAATGTAACTTATTCATGATTCTAAAAAAACCATCGACGTCAACCATTGCGGATCTGTCTCCTCTATAACAAAGGAATTGGGCTCGTACAAACTTTTGTTCAGGAGACGGCATCGAAAAATAATGGGTATCCCTCAATTTCTTGGGCTCCCCTTGTAAGTGTATACAATAATTCTTGCGCCATGCGTCTTACCAGCTGGTCTATTCAATGACTTTAAAAAAAGGCCGCGAGGCCTGTCTCCACGTGGTCGGAAATTCGTCTAACCGGTCCCTTTAAAGATATTTCATCTATTTTGATATTATTAAAAGACTGCTACGACGATATCGACGACGTAAACCATGTTACTAATCTTAATATATAAAATGATAAACTGATTGTTGATATATCAGCCCACAGCCCAAACCGCTGGACCTAGAGATTTGAAATTTTGCACAAAGATACCTTATACAGTGGAGGCCTCCACTAAGGAAGGATTTTTGGAAATTCCACCCTTAAGAGGGTAAAATAGGGGATGACAGTTTGTATGCAAGTCTGTCAGTTTTGAAGTTAGGATCTTCAAATTTTGTGTTCAGGCTGACGATTGAAAATTAATGTGTAGTTATCTCAGCGTTTGTGATAATTCCACCACCGAAGGGAGGAAAAGGGGGATGAAGTTGCGTATGCAAGTCCTTCAATTTCAAAGTAAACTTCACTAAATATATTATTACACGGTGTAGGCATCCACTAAGGAAGGATTTTTGGAAATTCCACCCCTAACAGGGTAAAATAAGGGATGAAAGTTTGTATGCAAGTCCGTCAGTTTTGAAGTTAGGATCTTCAAATTTTGTGTTTAGTCTGACGATTGAAAATTAACATATAGTTATCTCAGCGTTTGTAATAATTCCGCCACCGAAGGGAGGAAAAGGGGGATGAAGTTGTGTATGCAAGTCCTTCAATTTCAAAGTAAACTTCACTAAATGTATTATTATACGGTGTAGGCATCCACTAAGGAAGGATTTTTGGAAACTCCACCCCTAACAGGGTAAAATAAGGGATGAAAGTTTGTATGCAAGTCCGTCAGTTTTGAAGTTAGGATCTTCAAATTTTGTGTTTAGTCTGACGATTGAAAATTAATATATAGTTATCTCAGCGTTTGTAATAATTCCGCCACCGAAGGGAGGAAAAGGGGGATGAAGTTGTGTATGCAAGTCCTTCAATTTCAAAGTAAACTTCACTAAATTTAATATTATACAGTGTAGGTATTCAGTAAGGAAGGATATTTGGAAATTCCACTCCTAGGGGGGTAAAATAGGGGATGAAAGTTTGTATGAAAGTTTGTCAGTTTTGAAGTTAGGATTTTCAAATTTTGTATTTAGGCTAACGATTGAAAATTAATTTATACATGTTTCAGCTTTTTTGACAATTCCACCCCCGACAGGGTGAAAAGGTATGGGATGTATGTAAGTCATTCAGTTTCAAAGTAAACGTCACTACTAATATTATTACACAGTGTAGGCAACCACTAAGGATTTTTGGATATTCCATCCTTAAGGGGGTAAAATAGGGGATGCAAATTCCTTTCAACCTTCAACCTTCAAATTTTGTGTTTAGGTTGACAATTGAAAATTAATTTATATGTGCCTCAACGTTTTTGATAATTCCGATCCCGAAAGAGTAAAAAGGGGGATGAATTTGTGTATGGAAGTACACTAAATTTATTATTTAAGCTTATGGTTATAAACTAACGCAACGAATATCGGTGTTGTTGGAATTTGAACCCTTAAGGAGTGAAAAAGGGGATTAAATTTAGTATAAGAAGTTATTTATATTCGGAGTGAAAAGGGGGATTAAATTTAGTATAAGAAGCTAGCTTGAAAATGTGACAGGCATTCATTCAATGTCCAGACGCCTAGCTCTTCGGTTTATAAGAGATTTTGTCTGTTGAGGAAGCGATTTACTCAGTTCTGTATTTTATATTAAGTAAAGCTAAATTACAGTGTTCCGTTAAGCAGAGTCAGTAATGTAACCCGAAAGTTGGAAATTACACAAGCAAACATATCGCTGCAGTTTTATTTTTTAGGTATTCACAAATCCCACACGAGCATTGGTATTCCTCATTTTCATGCATGGAGTGGAAGCGTGGACTATACTGGCCCGAGAAAGAAAAAGGATTGATGCATACGAGATGTGTTGCTGGAGACGGATGTTGGAAATACCTTGGACCACTAAACGCAACAATGCATCAATCCTATCGCAGCTCAAAATTAAAACACGTTTGTCCACCATATGCCACCAAAGTATTTTTTCGTATTTCGGCCACATGGTGCGCAAAGGCGATGAAAGTTTGGAAATCTGATCATAGTTGGGAACACGGAAGGAAAACGACTACGTGGTCGTTCACCAACAAGATGGTCCGATCAAGTAAACGACTCATCGTCCTCCAAGTTTTACAGAAACCAGAAGACAGAAGTGGAGGCAGATCATTCGCTCTAGAAGCAAACCCGATGTTGACCACGATCCTCAGACATGAGGGAAAGAGAGATAAGGCCTCCAAAATTGTGCTGTGGAACTAGACTACAAGTAACAGCTCTCCGCCGCAATGTTATTGAGGCCAAAATATTTACTGGTTCTGCCAGAGGAGAAACAGTCTTCTTGCCGCGTATACCATTGATCCCAAATCACCTTCCGTTTGAATTTAAAAGATAACAGTTCCTAATTAAGGTTTGTAGTCACAGGGAAAAACTCTGAAATTTGCTAGAGTTGATTTGCGGCAGGACTGTTTCAGTTTTATGTGGCAACCTCGCATATGAGCTCTTAATCTACCTGAACTTTTGTCAATATCACACGTAGTGGCGGACAATAGCCATGAACAAAGCTCTATATTGTTACAATGATTAATATCTAGAAAAAAGAAATAATCTACGCGGACGAAGTCGCGGGCTATAAAGCTAGTTTAATGATAAAGTCATGTACATTTTGTAAAAAAAAGGCATTAAATGTCAACTAAGCACGCTGAATAAAGTTCACGGCAAAATACATATATATTATGTGAAGCTAGTGCATTAGGTGCAGTTGTGTTGCAATCGTGTGAAAGTAGCGTCCTCCACACCCCAATTACATCGGTATTCATAGGAACCTCACGTTAGATGGGATGGTCTGGCACGCTTATCGATATCGACAAACAAATATTCCTAACCTAGATGTACTGCTTCTGTGAAATCTAAAGTGTTCTTATTTCACATCAATATCAGCCGGTGTTACCAAGACTCTAACCCCCTTATTCATAATAAAGTTCTCAAACGTTGATTAGCTAAAATTCCGAAGTACTTATCTGACAGGTGACATTTGGTGATCGAAAGAATGAGACGGGGCACACTATTACACTGATTTAGTAGATAAATAAGGGGGTAAGGATTTAGCCGCTCCCGAAAAAAATCCAATACCCAGATAGGAGCTTTGCTTATTGTTTTACCCAAAATATGGAATCGATCTTTGAGCAATAATTGAGAAAATTTAGACAACTTCTGGTACAAAAGTAAACTATGAGTGCAACAGAATGTAAATTTTATCGATAAACAATGCCCACCCCTGGCTCGCACCTTGCCTACCATCTGCCGCATCCACGTGAAGCAATTAAGGCATGAACTGAACCTTCGGGGGTGCCACCCTCAGTACATAGTGGTCGTTTACCTCCGGGCAAAGAGGGGTTGCTACTTCAACGTGTGGTCAATGCACTATGTTGTCATTGTTTCAAATCCTCACATGTTAAGAAATATCTATTTTTTGTCTTTAATCACATGAATATAATAGTTCCTGCAATAATATTATTAGGGATCCGTACCCGAAGGGTGCCAAACAGGGCCCTAGTACTAAGACTCCGCTGTCGGCCCGTCCGTCCGTCTGTCTGTCAGTGGGTTGTATCTCATGAACAGTAATAGGTAGACAGCTGAAATTTTCAGAGAATATGTATTTCTATTGCCGCTATAACAACAAATAATAAAATTAAAAATGAAAGGGGCGCCCATACAAGAAACGTCATAGCAAAGTTGAGTTAGTTAATATTGTACGGAACCATCCGTGTGCGAGGCCGACTCGCACTTGGCCTATTTTTTCTATTCATGTAGTTTTAGAACGCGCGTCTTATCCGCGTGCCATCGGGTTAATTTCAATTTAATCATTTTTATTCAAACTACTGAAATGTAAAATGAATTTCATTATCATTCCCTAACACGGTAGCCCAGCTGTTCCTTAATTCTGATTTAAGATTAGCCAGAACTAATAATTAAAAAATAAACTTATAATAGTATGTACTGAAGTCATTGCAGACAAGATAGTAAGACCTTATCGAAATAAAATAAAACATTTTTGAACTATTTAACTAAACTGATTAAAGTCATCCAAGACTCTCACAAGCTGGCTACAATGGTGTTTTTGAATGAACTGGCTAGGTACTCATGATTTCATTCAACACATGACTCTGTAACTAGTTATCTCTACTCGTTCGCCCACGGTCGAAGGCTGTATTGTAGGCATCTCGCCAGTACTTGTACGTGAGACCTTGGCATTAGTATTTCAAGGTCTCTGAAAGCACGCAGGATTATCCGAGCGAGTTAGTAGTCTGGTATCGTTATACATAAGTACCTTATTTAAATTTGGCAAGTTTTGACATCACATAGGTAGTGAATTATTCACATGAAGTTAATCCGAATTAATTACTTCCCTTTATCTTGAAATAAGCGTGTCTACTGTATTGAATTTTCTGGCATTTAGTAAATCTTTTAAGTAGGTACTACCAATTTTATTATTTTTTGGGGTTCCGAAGGTTTTAGTTTCGTTACGTCCGTCTGGCTGTCATTGCTATTTTAATCGTAAATTATCAATAAATTAGTCAGGTTTCTTTTTAGGGTTCCTTAACAGGAAAAAACGGAACCCCTATAAGATCACTCTTATGTCCGTCCGTCCGTCTGTCACAGAGTTTTTACTCGAAGACCAAGCAACGTAGAAAACTTGAAAGGTGTATTAATAACGCGAACCTTAGGTTACTCTCTGACTAATTGATGGATTCTGGATGGGGCCCCCATATAAGCAGCCTAGAAATAGCAAAAAAAACTGACTGCTTTTTTTTGTACCCTAATTAATCGATTGACTCACTTTTGACCGGTTATTATTATTGTGATAAGGGCTGTTTTTGTCCACAATCTCACTTTTGTCAGTGATGAGATGGCCGAAGGTGGTAAGCACACATACATAGCCTTGAAGGGAACTGGCTGATTTTAACTGCCGGAACACAGCAGTAGTTCTGCGACAGATTTTTAACATGAGTGTGCAACTTGCTTTGTTTTAATCACGACGTTTCATTCACCGAATATCTATCTCACTGTAGAATTGGAATGGAACCCACAAGCCCACAACCTTCGCCGCGCAAGTTGACGTCTGCCACTGAGGTAAAGAACCCCTTTTTTACACCACTTAGGAGCAAAATTTTGGAAAATCCTTTCTCAGTTCACCTCCTTACCATACAAAAACTATAGACAATTTCTCCATACAAAGTGTGCCATCCCTTTTCTCCCTTGAGGCCTGAATTTTGAAAACATCAAAACACGTGTTTGATTAATTGTATCGAAGAGCATTAGGAACGTTTCAAGTTTTTACCAGAAAACTATAATACAGGGTGTTGTTTTGGTCGGCGACAAGCGACCCAGGAGCGGTAGTACAAAATATATATTCCCCAAAAATGGACTTAATTCCATTAAATACTGTAAATATGTCGAGAAATACCTTATTCAATTTGAAATAAAATTACCGCAAAGTATGGTTACTAGGCTCGTGCACAGAGTAGAGCTTGGCGCAAGCCGCCATCGCCCCACCCCTTCACTCCCTCGAACTCCCGTTGAGTATTATGTCGACACTTTAGCTTATTACATGATTTTCAAAATTTAATTTTTTTTATTTTTATTATTAAAAAAAAATAAAGTATTTTTTTTATATTTTTTTAGCACCAGTATCATTTGTATTATCGACCCTGAGTCGCTCGTCGCTGACCAAAACAACGACCTGTATATTAGCCATCCTCTTTCTCTTCTTAGGCATTTGTTGCGACATCTATCAGCCATCTATCAGTAACACTGAGCTAGTTCCCACACGGAAAAATAGATGGCTTGGCGCGATCTTGAATCGCGCTTAAGAAGTTTTCTCAAGAATCTACATAGTCATTATACAAGTGTCCGACATGTACAGTTGGATCGCGGTCCCCGGGCACGATGACCCAGCCTGGAGGAAGATCTACCCTTTTAAGTAAGCTCAACACTCAAAAAACTTGTGTTTGCTTGATGACGTAATAGCCCCCCCCCCCTCCCTCCATCCACCTCTCCCCCTTTTCTATAGAACTATGGTTTATAAACCTATGGGGGGCGAACCGACATGGTTACTTTTGGTTCGCTTCGTGGCAAAAAAAAACCGGCCAAGTGAGAGTCGGACTCGCACACGGAGGGTTCAGTGTAATATTAATTAACTCTGCTATGAAAAAAAAAACGCCGATAATATTGATTGAAAGGTAAATTGCGGTTTACGATTTACGACGTATTAAAAAAAACTACTTACTAGATCTCGTTCAAACCAATTTTCGGTGGAAGTTTGCATGGTAAAGTACATATTTTTTTTAGTTTTATCATTCTCTTATTTTAGAAGTTACAGGGGGGGGGGAACACATTTTACCACTTTGGAAGTGTCTCTCGCGCAAACTATATATCATTTTTGAAGACCTATCCATAGATACCACTAACGAATGGGTTGGATGAAAAAAAAAATTTGATTTTCAGTTCTAAATATGGGGAACCCCCACCAAAATGTATGTTTTTTTTGTGTGAAAATCTTAATACGGTTCACAGAATACATCTACTTACCAAGTTTCAACAGTATAGTTCTTATAGATTCGGAAAAAGTGAATGTGACATAAAGACAGTAAGGATACATTATTATTATTATTGTACGGAACCCTCCGTGTGCAAATCCGACTCGTACTTGCCCGTTTTTTTTTTACCTGACACCTCTCACCTCATCCTCCTCTTATCGATGGTAGTACAAGTAGGTATACTGTATAGGTATTTGGAAGAAAGGTTAGAATTTGAAGAAAAAAATATTTAAAAAAAGGGGGAGGGTAGCGTACGCAATACTTCCTTCAAACAGGGAGGTTTCGTTCTAGACTTGTCCCACCCCTATTTTTATCGAGGGATGTCGATCACATTCCTACACACTTGAAAAAGCCAAAGATACCTACCTACTTATGTTTTTCTATTTATTAATGTGCCACTAAATGAGTAGGTATTTTGTTCCCAACTCCGATAATTTTGTGTCATTTGGCAGGGACAAAGAATGTAATAAATGGATAAAAATAAAAGTAAAACTCACTTTCTACGGCGTCGACCAGCATTAGAGCCGTTGCTTTCCAATGGAAAATTGAAGGATTCGCCAAAGATCCGATATTGCAAATCGTCATCCTCATTACTATGATATTGCATCTCTTACACACTAATTACAACGCGATGACGAAATAAACCACCCCTAACATTACTTGATCTTAGAATCATCGTTGCAATACATTATAGATATTCACAGTCTACGTAACATTCTTTCGCGACCATACTATAAAAACAATGACGTCGATTATAAATTTTGCCGGTAAGTACAGAATTTTCAATATTATTTTTTACAGCGATCCCGGTGGATTTCGGCCGTACGTCGCGCGCGCGGTGTTAAGTGAGCCGGACTGACTGAACGAAACGAACGAACGAAAAGCTCGATCGCATTGGAGGGTTGACAGACTGGTTTGATTATGGCGAGCGCGGGCGCGTCTTTTGAAACCATTCTACGCACGCTCTAGACGTGTTATAGATGTGAGTATAATTATTTTATTTATCAAACGTGTAATAAAATTGATAATTGTAAAAAAAAACAACTATTATGTAAGTACGATCGTAATGCAACATGTTTTGCTATAAGGGGCCTTTGGAATAAAATTAGCACCGAATAAACAAAGAGACAAAAGAAGGTAGGTAGTAGGTACCTTCTTTAATCTTAGGGTAGGCTAAATATTATTCTTATCTGAATTTGGCTTATGAGTAGGGTTGCCATACGTCCCGTATATAGGTACGGGACTGTCAGCGTATTTGACCATCGATCGTTTCCCGTTTTGCTATACGTTCCGTATTTGTCCCGTATATCGACAATTACGACGGACTGGACAAAAAAATATTTGTTTATAAGAAAATATGCAGTAACTAGGGTTATTTCAAATAAAAACAATGATTTAGATATATATTTTTCTTTATTTTTATTTGATAATGTTGATGCTTACTTATTAAGTTATTACGGTTGAGATCAGACGGTAACTTGACAAAATGTGTGGTTTATCTTCACTATATAAAAAAAGCATCTTTCGTGTAGTTCAAACACTACATTTCGGCGTTAAATGTGTAAATGGTTTTTGGACATCGAAAAATATTGGGTCCTAGAAGTTATGGCAACCCTACTTATAAGACGAGTCTCAGGAAAGTTTTGATTCAAACATCAATTTCTTATCATCATATTGATTACATGCAACTAACTATCTAACTAACACCAATCCCTAAGTAAAAACATTATTGGGCAAGTTTGTGCACAATTTGGAATTAGTTGTTTAGTTTGGGACCAAGCAATCCAATTTCGCAACGAATAAGTGATTTTGCAATGATTTAGAACAATACCGACCAATTACTTCTTTAGTGTGCCTTTGAATTAGCCAATCAGAGCGCATTGTCGGTAGTGGATAATTGGCGGAATAGATTTAATAAAACATGTACGTCATTTTGTTTCTTTGGATTAATTGTTCCATGTTTACCCAAAGTTACTTAAGAATTTGACCGCCCGTAAAAATGTAGGGCAAGAGCCCCGGTTGTGGTCACTTTAACGATTTGTTTATATAAAAAATCGCCTTTTATTAAAAAAAATAGTATCGTGTTGATTAGTTGTATTAATAAAGCAGTTTATTTATTATCTTTTAGGTTTTGTATAAGAGTGTAACGAGAGACAAATATTTTATTTATTATTATTTTTTAGAGATGAAAGGTGTAAAATCTCTACTGATCCAGTTGTGGCCAGCCATTTCAACCTACGTTTCCAGGTAGGTTCCAGTAACATCAAAATAAAGTTCCTAGACATTCATTTAGTATGCTTCAATACGTAATAGTACTATTTGTACGTAGTATTTATATACTCTGAGGTACTATCCTTAAATTCTGAGATCAGATTTTTATAACTATTAAATATTATGTGATGATAGGTACCTAGGTAGTACTCAGAGAACTATTTCAATTATTTTTTGACAGGATTGCGGCTGGATTTTGGAAATATTAGGATTTTTCCAGAAAATACAAAAATACAATGTAGGTACCTACTTAAGTAGGTATATTAATGAAAATAAAACGAGATTTTTTTAATATACAGTTACGGTGTGTGGGAGGAGTAGATGGACAAAACCAATAATTGATGTTTTTTTTTTCAGAAACGTTAATTATTTTTGTAACAAAAATCTCAGAACTTTTTTTTTATGGAAATCACGGCTTTTTGTCAGGACCTTTCAATTTTCCATCTGGTCACCACAACCACGAGGCACCCCAGTTAGATTTGATTAAATGCTCCGTCATCTTATCACTTATCATATCACACTCGGTTTCATACTATTTATTGAGCCTGCGGTATCTAAGCCCTTTATTATATAACGAGATCAAAACACAGATCGTCTCAAGAACAGATCGTTATAATCGAAAATAAACCTGATGTCATTGGTGCAAGTTCCAAATTCAAGTGTTTTTAATCTCGACTCAAAACTTGACTTAAGCATTGATTGACGTTCTAGTACACGGACCTAGTTCTGTGATTGGAGTGAAATTCAAACCTATCACGGTTGTAGGTATTTCACTATCATCGGTAATTAATCAGTATCAGTATACTTACGTCAAATGCAGATTTTCTAATTAAAGCCGGCAGATAGGGTAAAACACCCGGTAGTCTGCCCTGAGTGTCTACTACGGAACACGATAGGTACAGTAGTACCCAACTGATAAGGCGCGTCGTGAATCTTCGTTCGCACAGAAAAGGAAGAATGCACCCGAAGATTAACGAAAGAATGCTTAAAACTTACAATCATCCTTAGATCACTACCATAAGGTTCATAATAAACTGCAGCTGTTAGTTCCGTCTCACTCGCAAGTCACCCCCCTCCGCATAGCGCGCGCTAACATGGCGGCAGCTGCCGACCAATAGCGGATTCCCGCTTGAAAATGTACAAAAAGTATCTTCTGCGCTGGTACATCGGTAAGCCATATCCGATCATCATTGTGAAATATTATTAACTCTTACAAAATAGCGTCACGAGAAGTGGAATTACACTTGTTCATTTGAACCATCGCCACTGACATGTATCAAAGTTAGACAACTGAGGAGCAACAGTAAATTGAACTTAAAAAGCATGTGACTTCAATCACATAATAGTTGTTGTCAACTTATTGATAAATATTTCAGACTTTATCTTTATTTTTTCTGAAATTATGTTGATGAATTAAGTCCCTTGGACATGCATGATGATAAATAAAGAATATAATTATACCACCGTCCCATGGTTTCGTTAAGATGTTTTTCTACACCTTAAGCTCAAGCTCATTGTAGGATTCGAACACGCGACTTACCTGACACCTCTCACCTCATCCTCCTCTTATCGATGGTAGTACAAGTAGGTATACTGTATAGGTATTTGGAAGAAAGGTTAGAATTTGAAGAAAAAAATATTTAAAAAAAGGGGGAGGGTAGCGTACGCAATACTTCCTTCAAACAGGGAGGTTTCGTTCTAGACTTGTCCCACCCCTATTTTTATCGAGGGATGTCGATCACATTCCTACACACTTGAAAAAGCCAAAGATACCTACCTACTTATGTTTTTCTATTTATTAATGTGCCACTAAATGAGTAGGTATTTTGTTCCCAACTCCGATAATTTTGTGTCATTTGGCAGGGACAAAGAATGTAATAAATGGATAAAAATAAAAGTAAAACTCACTTTCTACGGCGTCGACCAGCATTAGAGCCGTTGCTTTCCAATGGAAAATTGAAGGATTCGCCAAAGATCCGATATTGCAAATCGTCATCCTCATTACTATGATATTGCATCTCTTACACACTAATTACAACGCGATGACGAAATAAACCACCCCTAACATTACTTGATCTTAGAATCATCGTTGCAATACATTATAGATATTCACAGTCTACGTAACATTCTTTCGCGACCATACTATAAAAACAATGACGTC
Source organism: Polyploca ridens (assembly GCA_951394255.1). Classification (NCBI taxonomy): domain Eukaryota; kingdom Metazoa; phylum Arthropoda; class Insecta; order Lepidoptera; family Drepanidae; genus Polyploca; species Polyploca ridens. Next base: position 9,657,390 of record OX596267.1, read on the forward strand.
GATTATAAATTTTGCCGGTAAGTACAGAATTTTCAATATTATTTTTTACAGCGATCCCGGTGGATTTCGGCCGTACGTCGCGCGCGCGGTGTTAAGTGAGCCGGACTGACTGAACGAAACGAACGAACGAAAAGCTCGATCGCATTGGAGGGTTGACAGACTGGTTTGATTATGGCGAGCGCGGGCGCGTCTTTTGAAACCATTCTACGCACGCTCTAGACGTGTTATAGATGTGAGTATAATTATTTTATTTATCAAACGTGTAATAAAATTGATAATTGTAAAAAAAAACAACTATTATGTAAGTACGATCGTAATGCAACATGTTTTGCTATAAGGGGCCTTTGGAATAAAATTAGCACCGAATAAACAAAGAGACAAAAGAAGGTAGGTAGTAGGTACCTTCTTTAATCTTAGGGTAGGCTAAATATTATTCTTATCTGAATTTGGCTTATGAGTAGGGTTGCCATACGTCCCGTATATAGGTACGGGACTGTCAGCGTATTTGACCATCGATCGTTTCCCGTTTTGCTATACGTTCCGTATTTGTCCCGTATATCGACAATTACGACGGACTGGACAAAAAAATATTTGTTTATAAGAAAATATGCAGTAACTAGGGTTATTTCAAATAAAAACAATGATTTAGATATATATTTTTCTTTATTTTTATTTGATAATGTTGATGCTTACTTATTAAGTTATTACGGTTGAGATCAGACGGTAACTTGACAAAATGTGTGGTTTATCTTCACTATATAAAAAAAGCATCTTTCGTGTAGTTCAAACACTACATTTCGGCGTTAAATGTGTAAATGGTTTTTGGACATCGAAAAATATTGGGTCCTAGAAGTTATGGCAACCCTACTTATAAGACGAGTCTCAGGAAAGTTTTGATTCAAACATCAATTTCTTATCATCATATTGATTACATGCAACTAACTATCTAACTAACACCAATCCCTAAGTAAAAACATTATTGGGCAAGTTTGTGCACAATTTGGAATTAGTTGTTTAGTTTGGGACCAAGCAATCCAATTTCGCAACGAATAAGTGATTTTGCAATGATTTAGAACAATACCGACCAATTACTTCTTTAGTGTGCCTTTGAATTAGCCAATCAGAGCGCATTGTCGGTAGTGGATAATTGGCGGAATAGATTTAATAAAACATGTACGTCATTTTGTTTCTTTGGATTAATTGTTCCATGTTTACCCAAAGTTACTTAAGAATTTGACCGCCCGTAAAAATGTAGGGCAAGAGCCCCGGTTGTGGTCACTTTAACGATTTGTTTATATAAAAAATCGCCTTTTATTAAAAAAAATAGTATCGTGTTGATTAGTTGTATTAATAAAGCAGTTTATTTATTATCTTTTAGGTTTTGTATAAGAGTGTAACGAGAGACAAATATTTTATTTATTATTATTTTTTAGAGATGAAAGGTGTAAAATCTCTACTGATCCAGTTGTGGCCAGCCATTTCAACCTACGTTTCCAGGTAGGTTCCAGTAACATCAAAATAAAGTTCCTAGACATTCATTTAGTATGCTTCAATAAGAATGCACACAACAAATGAAAATTTGAGCAAGATATTTATCGATTGATTACCAAGGGTCGCTAATGGTTTCAGTTAAGAAATTAATGGAAATAATTATTTTTGCTTTTACAGTGTCACAAAAAAGTTCCTATACACTTACGGCGCCACTACAATTGCTCGTCAAAAGCGATAATCATGAACGATTTTATTTACTATAGACAATAAACGAGTCAGGCTTCAACGCCTTATTTATTGAATTTTAAAATTGCAGGTGGCCAAAACCGGGGCTCCTGCCCTATATACTCTTTCAAAAATGTTTACAAGAAAGAGATAAAAATAATTTTCTGCGATTCGCTACAGAATTAGCACCCACTACTATATAGCTACGTTTAAAAAGTACTCACTCTTGTTTGACGATGATGTAATCTTCGTCTGCTTCAGAAGACAGTTTCGCTTGCAAGGCTTTGAGCCTTTCAAATTGGAACTGCAGGTACGATTTCGTGCTTTCTCCCTCTTCCATGCTGGAATAAAAGCCATCATGAGCATTAGTATATTACTACCGTTATATTGGTACCTAGGTACTTAGTTTTATGGTTATAAATTGGTTTAAACTAAGAACAAAAAAGAAACCGAGAAGAAGGGCGTTACATGCAAAGTCAATCGACTTCAGCTAAGTAGAATCCCATCAAAAACATTATGTAAAAAACTAGCCAAGTCTCGATGGAGCTGCTTGTTTATCTCTAAAAAGTAATGAAATCTAGACAAAGTCGTGCCAAGTCTAAGGTTCCTTACTGCGATTTCTTTCTTATTATAGTTAATGTTGTGTGACTTGGCCGTTGGAAAATATATAGTAAGTACTTCAAACGTATGAATAACTGCTAACTTGTCCCGTCTAATTTACAGGAACCAGGAATGAAAGGTATGTTATGCACATTACGTACTATTTGTACGTAGTATTTATATACTCTGAGGTACTATCCTTAAATTCTGAGATCAGATTTTTATAACTATTAAATATTATGTGATGATAGGTACCTAGGTAGTACTCAGAGAACTATTTCAATTATTTTTTGACAGGATTGCGGCTGGATTTTGGAAATATTAGGATTTTTCCAGAAAATACAAAAATACAATGTAGGTACCTACTTAAGTAGGTATATTAATGAAAATAAAACGAGATTTTTTTAATATACAGTTACGGTGTGTGGGAGGAGTAGATGGACAAAACCAATAATTGATGTTTTTTTTTTCAGAAACGTTAATTATTTTTGTAACAAAAATCTCAGAACTTTTTTTTTATGGAAATCACGGCTTTTTGTCAGGACCTTTCAATTTTCCATCTGGTCACCACAACCACGAGGCACCCCAGTTAGATTTGATTAAATGCTCCGTCATCTTATCACTTATCATATCACACTCGGTTTCATACTATTTATTGAGCCTGCGGTATCTAAGCCCTTTATTATATAACGAGATCAAAACACAGATCGTCTCAAGAACAGATCGTTATAATCGAAAATAAACCTGATGTCATTGGTGCAAGTTCCAAATTCAAGTGTTTTTAATCTCGACTCAAAACTTGACTTAAGCATTGATTGACGTTCTAGTACACGGACCTAGTTCTGTGATTGGAGTGAAATTCAAACCTATCACGGTTGTAGGTATTTCACTATCATCGGTAATTAATCAGTATCAGTATACTTACGTCAAATGCAGATTTTCTAATTAAAGCCGGCAGATAGGGTAAAACACCCGGTAGTCTGCCCTGAGTGTCTACTACGGAACACGATAGGTACAGTAGTACCCAACTGATAAGGCGCGTCGTGAATCTTCGTTCGCACAGAAAAGGAAGAATGCACCCGAAGATTAACGAAAGAATGCTTAAAACTTACAATCATCCTTAGATCACTACCATAAGGTTCATAATAAACTGCAGCTGTTAGTTCCGTCTCACTCGCAAGTCACCCCCCTCCGCATAGCGCGCGCTAACATGGCGGCAGCTGCCGACCAATAGCGGATTCCCGCTTGAAAATGTACAAAAAGTATCTTCTGCGCTGGTACATCGGTAAGCCATATCCGATCATCATTGTGAAATATTATTAACTCTTACAAAATAGCGTCACGAGAAGTGGAATTACACTTGTTCATTTGAACCATCGCCACTGACATGTATCAAAGTTAGACAACTGAGGAGCAACAGTAAATTGAACTTAAAAAGCATGTGACTTCAATCACATAATAGTTGTTGTCAACTTATTGATAAATATTTCAGACTTTATCTTTATTTTTTCTGAAATTATGTTGATGAATTAAGTCCCTTGGACATGCATGATGATAAATAAAGAATATAATTATACCACCGTCCCATGGTTTCGTTAAGATGTTTTTCTACACCTTAAGCTCAAGCTCATTGTAGGATTCGAACACGCGACTTTCGTTACGGCACAACCACTGAACCATCATTGCCTCAAAGGCATACAAATAGGTATATTATATCCAGAAGACCAGATAACAAAAGTCATGGCCGAAGAGTAGGAAGAAGAGAGAAGAACAATTTAAGAAAGAAGAGAGGAGACGGGAAAAAAACAGCTCATTCTAAGAAGTAGAATCTAAAGGTTAGAAAAGACATTTACTGCTGGCCGCATTAATTAATTCTGAGTCACTCAGCGAGCTAGTGAACGAGATACTCTCAATTTCTTTGCGCGACGGGCCGAAATTGGGATATTCGTAGAAGATTAAACTTTTTAGTCGGGCACTCTTGCAAAAGATGGTGGACATGGAGGGTCTTCAAAACCAATGTTTTCCTTGATTAGGGTTGCTGCTTTTGCAATGCTTCTCCATTTTTTAGTAGATTATAGGTAGATTGGGTTACCGTCTTGATAAGATCATTTTAACGAGTGGGTGATCGACCACGAGATCTTTTGCCTTTAACCACAAATCAACAACAAATCTCTCCATCGAGTGTTCGTTTCTGGAGATGTTACTTTAGAATTCGAAGCTGCACAGTCGACGAAATCCTATCTGTTATTCGAAGCTTCTTGAGGATCGATTTATTGGTACGAAAGGCCGTCCACGGAATTATCAGGAGGCGTCTCCAGCACCACATCTCCAGTGCGTCAATTTTCGGGCGATCTTGCAGTCTTAAGAACCAAGTTTCAGCTCCATACAGAAATATTGGAATGACAAGGCATCTCATTAGTCGCACCTTTGTTTTCCTGGTTATCCTTCTGTCTTTCCAGATATTTTCCAGTCTTTCTACTGCCGATCTTGTAATTGCACATCGTCTTCTGATCTCATCTTCACAGCCTCCCTATATTGGAAATGGTAGAGCAGAGGTAGATGTAGCTTTGTACAATTTCGCAATTTGCTAAATTAAGTACGTCCATTCTATTAAACCCGTTGGTTCTCGCGAGGGACGCGCGTCCTATTAGAACAATTTTTGTCATTGTTATATTTTTAACCGCGAGCCAAGCGATTAAGTTCGACCCGGTCTACTATTAACATTTCCATCTTGCCTCTGTTGATGGCAAGTCCGAATTGGAGACTAGTGGTTTCTAAACGAGTCAAGAGGTCTTACATATCTTCTTTAGTTAGGATAAGAAGAGTAGTATCATCAGCGTAGCGAATTTTATTTATCAGCCTACCACCAACTAATACACCCTTTGTCCATCCCTCCGGGACAATCCACATAATATATTCGGTATAACAGTAAAACAATAGCGGTGACAAAATACAACCTTGTCGAACTGTGGCCTCGGTTTTAAATTTGTCTGAGAGGAAGTCATCAACTCAACCCGCTGCTACACCATCTTTACATAAATGCCGAATGAGGAATGTAAGATGGTGGGGTACGACCATTTCCATAAGAATTTCCCAGAGCCGTTCCCATATCACTATGTCAAATGCTTTGCGAAAGTCCACAAAGCAAACAGAGGTGTATTCAATTCCCTGGCCTTTTCGATGATTAATAGCAAAGGAAAAAGCTGAAGTGGCAATGGACAGACCACATCGCTCCAAGAGCCAATAATCGATGGGGAAGAAAGGATCTCGATTGGTGACCATGTACTGGTGCGTGCTGAGCGGGACACCTCTCATGCACAAGTAGATCCTAGTTGCCGGGTTATTGCGTATCTTTGGTGGTAATCTTAACGAACACCATTAATGATTTCATCCAATGATGCGTCACGACGAAGACTATTGGTGGGCCCCGATTGGATAAAATTCATGAATGGTGTTCGTTACGATTACCACCCAAGATACGCGGAAGAGCACCTGGTCAGTCACTGGGATTCGCTAGATGCAAGTGAAATCAATGGGGCAGGTATATTATGTTCAGCAGTGGATATCATTAGGTTGAATATGATGATGATGAGGAGGAAATCTGGAGTACAGCATGGGGTTCTTCAAAAAGCGTGTGAAGAGATTTCTGCAGGGTCGGCAACGCGCGAGTCATACCCCTGGCGTTTCAAGTGTCCATAGGCTACGGTAACCGCTTACCATCAGGCGGGACGTATGCTTGATTGCCACGTTAGTGGTATAAAAAAAACTCTAAACGGCTGACTATTGGCACGAAAAGACTGTATACTGGTTCAAGGTGGCTGATTGATGGGGAAAAGTGCATTTTTTTGTTAAATATGTTAATTGTTTTTTTTATAGGTTTGGAAGAATGATATCGTTTTTGTAAATTATTCTTAGATCCTTAATAAATTACGATTATTTTGACAGATAGACAGATAGACAGATAGACAAATTTATTGGTAATTTATAGTTTACAGGTCACATTAATATTTTATACAATAGGTACATTTTTCCATGAGAAAGTGTAGTTAGTTAATTGTCATTCGTAACAATAAAATAATAATAGTTGAATTACATTAAATTAAATTGAATCAATATATTTAAAAATCACTGCTCAGGAATTCACTATAGCTATAAAAAGCCTTTTCGACGAGCCAACGTTTTAATTTTAACTTAAAAGAAGTTAAGCTGGGTGCATCAGTAATACATTTCGGTAAGCGATTATATACCGTCGGGCCCACCACGTTCGTAAGTTTATTTGACTTCTCAAGTCTTCGTGCTGTGGCAGCCAGTTTATTCGCTCCACGAGTATTCAGAGGGCGTTTGTGATTATCGCCTCGTGTTGGAAAATTCGCCAAGTTGGACCTTACGAACATAGCAACGTGGAGGATTACAAGTGAAGGCAAAGTTAGGATCTTTAGAGACCGGAAATAAGGTTTGGCTGTTGTGTCTCGAGATACCTGTGCTATTGCTCTTACGGCTCTTTTTTGAATCCTGAAAGCGCGTTGCCAATCGGCAGCATGCCCCCAGAGCTCGACGCCATATTGAAGCAGAGACTGCACGGTAGCGAAATAACAGGACCGAACAATATCGGTTGATAGCAGACGTGATAGCCGACTAAGTGCGAAACTGGAGCTACCCAACCTACCACATAGTCTATCGATATGAGACCCCCATGTCATCACTCTGTCCATTTTGAAGCCGAGGAACGTTATACTATTTACCTGACTTATAAGTCCTAATAGTTTAGTTTGATAATACTAATTCGTTTTTATTCCTAACATAGGTAGGTACCTACCTAAACTTCAGCTTTTCTAAGTTACATTTCTCTCTAAAAGGCAGACTACTGGGTGTTTTACCCTAATTCCACTCGACGAAAAGATTCGATGCTGCATGCTGATAGCATGATAGCATAGTTATCAGACCTAACCAAATAAATAAACCACGCTGAGTCTAAATCGTGAAATATTTGTTTCAAAAATCATTTCAAACTACGTAAAATAACCTCATAGTCAACGTTGCATAATAATGACGACGGCTGGCATTGAACTGGCACAAACAACTCCGTGTTCCTACCTATAAGAAATGAACATTAAAAATAATATTCTAAGGTGGTCATTTGCAATATAATATTTATACACACACCCTCATTTCGTAAAATGAGAACCATTCAAAATTGGAATCCGTTAAATATTCGAAGGAAAGACGTTATGCTGTTTGGCTGAATTTAGTAAACGGGAATACTTATAAATAAACACGGTGATTTCGAATACGTTCACATATTTTACTAAATAATACGGGGATATTGCCCAATAGCTCCATAGGCTTCATCGTAGTGATTTACAAATAATGGTACAGTTATTTTGTGGTTATAATAAAATCGTAATGACGACACATTATCGATCGACTCCACATCATACATACCTTAAACGTTCACTCATAATATTTTTCCATCAATCCTTCTTATTTTGAGGGCAAAATAACGTAATGAATGTTTTTGCAGAATGTAAATAAACAGTCTGAACGAGTAAATTGTGTATTGCACAGTATTTTAGTCAAATTAGATAAAAACTTTTCAAGTCATAACCACAATTCGGTTAGTATTCGTTACAATCAAAGTGGAAGATCGTCTTTCTCACTCTAACTAACCGTAAAACGCATTAGTAAGAGAGAAATAGAAGAATACTGTAAATAGAATTTTATCAGTTAACCAGCGCCATCTTTGCAGGAAATGAGACAATGTTTTTTGTTTATGGTAATAAGATTGCCATAACAAAACGATATTATCTGAGATATTTTTTATGATCACAGTACCGTAGAATACCTAGGTATCTCAGAATCACTACTAAACATATTTTACCTATTCCTGGTAAGGCACTTGTGAACTAGTGGCCCTGATTCTGTTGTTCACAACTAAACTAATTTTAATGGCACTATGTCTCTTTCTAACAAAGAACATAAGAAAAGGATGTAAGAAATTTAGTCCTGTCAAATTAGTCCAATGCTTATTTTCAATATAAATTTAGTCGCCATCTATCGCGGTTACGCCTAAATACACGCAAAATAAGACGGGAAAGATTAATTTGACAACTTAAAATATGTTCTATCCTTTTTCAATAATGTTCGTAAGAAAGAGATGAGATGAGACTAAAATTAGTTTAGTGCGATTTACAACAGAATCGGCACCATTGACTCTACAAATTCATGTATGAATCAGAGTAGAGTAACTACCTACCTAAATATTTAAAACACTGATGCCGTTTTTCAGATTATACCAATGATTTCATAAATTAAATATTAATTGTCAATTAATTAAATTATAAAAGAACAATGGCCACTCCCATAACATGCTTGCACTAGTAAAATCTAATAAAACCTATGAATACTTAAAACGTATATTGATGAAATATAGTTAGATTTTTTCAGTTAAATAACGTAACTAAGTAAGTCCGAATTTCCAATTATATAGTTTCAAAGATATTGAGAATCAGGTATAATTTTTGGAGGTTATGTGGTAAATTATTTAATTGAAGCATTTTCGACAAGTTAAAACAAAATAGGTATTTGATAGGTATGGAATATCTTCATTCATAAGTATGTTTAGACATTGTTGCAAAAACACTTTATTTAACTCATTTTGAACTATTTTAAATAATATAGGTACGAAGATATTTTGAGATGAGGAAAACTGGTAAGAAATAGGAATTTAAATAATAATGGTGTGCCGGATTATCATAAGGTATAGGTTTTAAATAAAACTAATAATCATGAGCAAGTCATGTTCCTAATCTTTTGGGATCAATCTGTGTATTAGTTTCTTCCATTTGCTGTATTGCAGAGATGTTAATAAAGTGAGAGGGCAACTTTTATGACTCATAAAAGTTGCCCTCTCATGATTATTTTTATGACACAATTAAGTATCAACTTCCTTATCTCTCCTAATACTTCTACATTAGATTTTTGTTACGGAATCCAGCCAGACTGTGGGACTCTCACACTTGATTTGAGCAAAATTGGAAAAACGTGATTTAAACTAGCAACATTAACATTATTTTAAATTCCGTTTAGTCTATGTTTTTATTTGCACTGTCAATGTCACGTGTCCCAACAATAGGGATGAGCATGTATGTAATAAAAAACGATAAAAATCGTATCGATGTTTTATAACATAATGAATATATTTGCACAAAGTCCAGTAGTTTTTAAAAGTGTTTCCAAAATTTTAACATTAAAAACAACATTCATGTGGAGGTTATAGAATGGTGTATTCATTTATTTATTTTTACAATCAATCAGAGCATGCTTTCGTCTGATATAGACATTAGAAGATACATACTTAAGTAAGATGAGTAGACAAACTCGCAGCAACTAGTAGATAGATTCCTTTTTAAAGAAATACCACACAGCAGACATGACGCTTTGTTAACAAATAATAAAACGTACAAAACAGCTACAGAGATCTGTTGATAATTCATAAGAAAACTCCTCATTGACCGAGCGAGCGAAGCGACTCCGTTTCAGCTTGAACAAAAATGCTTCATATGCAGATTTCCGGCTGTTCTCCAATTTCCAGGTCGCATTTCTCAACCGATTCTCGTGAAAGTTTGTGAGCAGGTTTGGTAATTATATGGAGCAAATATTAACCAACGCAAATAAAATTTAGACAAATTCACACTTTTTAGGGTTCCGTACCCAAACGGTACTTACCTACGCCGACTGCCTATCACGGCTATATCTTTGTAACGGAAATATAAGTTGGCTATTATTAATATTATACGAAACCCTCCGTGCGCAAGTACGACTTTCACTTGGCCACTTTTAATTTAACAATGGGATCTAATTACGGCCAATATTGGCGTGTTCCATCCAATGCATGAAATTGAATTACCTACATTGAGACTCAAATCAGCGCTGCGAGCATGGATGTATCGATACATACATTACACACAAATCTGACATAATTCTATGAGAATGACATTGGACATTGACATAGGTACGTAGTATCCCTTTAGTAGTTTGTGCATTTGAAATTAATGAAAAACCCTAGAACCCCACTTTATCGAATAAATGGCTTTGACCTTGACTTTGACCATCTATGTTTTACCTACCAACCAAGATCGGCAAACAGAGCCAGTTTAAAAAAAATCGGTAACAAAAATATATTACGAAGAAATATCGATATATATATATTATAACCAAGCTTAATATCCATCACTAAAAATTTCAAAAAAAAGGTCCTGATTATCGGTAGCGCGGGAATGAAACGAAAGTTTATTTACAAACAATCATCGAAAACCATAAAATTTTTGCTAATTTTCACCCAATATTTTCTTTGTGTGCGAGATCAAATTGTATTTCTCTAATCAAATTGTGTTTCGAGAAATGAAGTTCCGAGCTGTGATGATTGATGCCTCCCCAATGAAGGAATTTTCAAGTAATAACAGTTACTAACATGAGTACCCATTAATTTAGTCTGATGATAACAAACTCTGATACTGGCGGAATTGTGTAAATTATATACATCTGGCGCCATTCAAATAAGAAGTGAAGTGAACAAACCACTTTGATGGGATTACTTTAAACTTGACATTCAAATATAATACTATTTTCTATGTTTTTTTCACGACAAGTAGTTGCTATTTGGTAAAAATATAGGGTAGCCTTAGGGACTCATTATGGAATAGGAACAAGGACAATTTTTTTATGTCGAGTATTTTGCCTGAATGGCATATAATCTGTGGTAGAGCTAATAACTAGCTCTAGAAACAATTCTAATTTTGTTCCCTGAGGCATAGCACTTGCACACAGTAAATTACTAAACAGAGGTGCTGCACTTGTCAGTGGTGCTACAATTAGCATTGTAAGGAACCAAACACTACTGGTTGGTAGTTCTGCGATGTGTGTACCAAATATGAATTGACTTTTTCAACATTAGTTCTATCATACTAATATAATAAACTAGCTCTCCCCCACAATTAAAAGTAATTTAAATCAGACTGGTAGTTCCAGAGATACGCATTTAATCAAACAAACAACTTTATTAGATTAGTATAGGTGTGCAAATGAGTTTGGTAGTTACCTCTTGCTTGACAACTTAACAGCAAAAATGATTTTGATGAAATTTTGCACACAGGTAGATCATAACTTGGAATGACATTGTATACTTTTTATCCCTGATCAGATCCATGAAATCCGATCATGTACCCATTAGACATCTGCAATCCTTTCAGACTGTTCTATAGTTGTTTCGGAGAATATTAATGTCGGTACACAGACTATTGCAAAACATTTGATGGGCCAGTTGGCGCAGTTGGTTAAGGTTCACCTTACGCGCTGCATGTCGTGGGTTCGATTCCTACACAGGACATGCATTTGTGTGCATGAACATGTCTGTATGTCTTGAGTCTGGGTGTAATTATGTATATTAAGTATGTATTTACAAACAAACAGTAGTAAATGTATTATATCAGTTAATTGGTTTCCATAGTACAAGCTCTGCTTAGTTTGGGATCAGATGACGTGTGTGAGGAATGTCCCAGGATATTTATACATATAGCTATCTGTTAGAAACTATAGAGAAGATATGCCAAAGCTGCATCTTTAATAGGATGCGAAATAGAATGAAACTCCCTTTAGAATGCGGGCAAAAACTAGTAAATGAAAAATGACCAGTGGCTAAATATCTACTCTATCTACTTGTTTCTTTGTAATTACAGATATAGTGACAACAATATCAAAGCTTTGCAAAGAATGTGTGCTCAGGTTAGCAGATGATAAACTGTACTTCATAGTGAGTGAGGAGAACAGTGGTCCAGCACCCTCAATATTGTGGTGCGAGGTACCTCAAGCATTGTTCTTCTCGGAGTACCAAATGGTTGGTTTAGATGATGACCATAAGGATATATACTTGGGACTTAATTCAGGTAGTGTACAGCAAGCATTTTTTTAATACACTTAGACCATAAGACATGTTTTACTACTTTTTGTTTTTTTTTTATACCACTAAGGTGGCAAACAAGCATACAGCCCGCCTGATGGTAAGCAGTTACCGTAGCCTATGGAACAACACCAGGGGTATCACTCATGCGTTGCCGACCCTGCAGAAATCTCTTCACACCCTTTTTGAAGAACCCCATGCTGTACTCCATTGGGAAAACCATGGCACTCATAAGGGAATAGACATGAATAGTCACAATGATACACATATATTGCATTTTACTTCACTGGTGCACATGGATTGATCTTTATTGGATAAAATACCATGGATAATATGCAATAAAACTCAAAATACACGAATTTCAAGTTCAAGTTCCCGCCAAAAGTCCACCCAGGGATTCATTCACACATTACTGACTGACTCTTCCCCATCCAATGAGCTCTGGCAACCTTAAATGCAGGAACACATTGTTATTTGACTGTGGTAATATGCTTTTACTTCACCAGTCAAGCTGCTTTGAGCAAAAAATACTATACTCTTACCTCTCTTAAACATATAGACTAAGTTCTAAGACGTTTGGTTTCTTCCAGGTAATTTAGCAAGGTCATTGGCACCATTGAAGACAGCCAAGTCATTGAAAATCAAGTTAACTAAGAAACAGTGTCCATGTCTCACCTTGGAAATTGAAATGGTAATAATTTTTTTTCTTAAACTAAAGGCACATCATGTAGGCCGTTTTGACATGAGTTTCTCTTCGTGTCTCCTATTCTCTTCTTGCCTGTTTTTTTATTAGGGTTCCGTCCGTACCCAAAGGGTTCCAACGGGTCCGTCTCTCTGTCAGTGGGCTGTATCTCATGAACCTTAATAGTGGAAATTTTCATAGAATGTGTAT